>OZ010577.1:40764310-40889310 GCA_963932145.1 Acanthosepion lycidas | reverse complement strand
TAGAAATCCCACATACAAGACAAATTATCACCATATTATTGTTCATTTCTTTTATTCTTTAAGCCGTTTGAACTCTTGAAATATTCATTTGTCACTTTCATTGGCATAGAGATAGTCAGATAGAGAGAATAAAATCAATGGAGAATCGGTAGCATACCAGAAATCTGTTAATCAGTCAAAGATTCAAAAATCTAGATAAGACTTGACCTAAAGTAGAATGCTCTGCTCCTACATGATTAAGTGCACTAAGAACATTTACAATCTGACACATAGATAAACAAAACTCAGAAATCCATTTACATCACCTAATGATGAAAATAGCATTTATTTTAAAACAATATTTTCAACATTATCTCCTTCCTTGTTAATACACTTAATACAGTTGTGTATATTGCTAATATGTATTGAAATGATATAGTAAAAATTTCATAATCAAAATTCTGCTTTGAAGTTAGTGATGTACACTTTGTATATATGATTTAAATTTGGATAAGAATTTGATGGAAAGGTAAATATAAGGCAATTTAGAAATATGTCTCACCAATCTTGCTGCTGAGCTTTTCCTGTGTCCTAGCACTAACAGATCAATGATATAAATGCCTTGTATTTACATCAAAATAGAATTTATTTTAAAACAATAATTTCAACATTAATGTAATTAATACAGTGGTGTGCATTGCTCACATAAACTGAAAATTATATAATGAAAACTTCAGATCAAAATTCAGCTATGGAATTAGTGATGCATGGGATGTGAATCTGATGGAATTGTGAATATATGGCAGTTTGGATATATTTTTATATTGGCATGTCTCACCAGTCAAACGGCATCATCAGTACTCTTGATGCTGTTCTACACTGTGTTCTAGCTCTAACAGATCAATGGAGTTAAACAGCTTGTATCATTCAATACCTCTAAAACCAAGCTAATAACTTCCTCTAGTCATGATGAATGGATATACTTTCACTGTGACTCTATACTTTGAACATCTATAGGAGTCTTAGTCCAGACCAGATCTAAAGTGGAACTCATCTATATGATCCATCAGTAATGATGTAAAAATTGTTGGTTCCTTGTGCCAATTCTTCTTTGCTTTGTGTTTGCAAAAGTCAGATCAGCTGCTCATCCCCACTTTCCAGGTTTAACAAAGTTTAAAAAGGGTTTATATGGTCTTATGGGTGAAGAATTATTTCCAAGCCAATAGCTCCTTTCACAGAGATGAAATGTTGCAAGCCTATCGTGATTCAAGCTTTCCATGGCAATTGTCCAGATGAGTGATATTTCTTTGGCCCACCAGTACATGCCTTTAAAGCTAGGATGCACCTGCAATATATTTAGTGAAGAATCATCATTATTCCATTCATATTCCTTTGGTAAAAAGGAATTTCTACTCAGAGAGTTTCTTCTTGATAATGGCTTCCTTGTGCAAGGATATTTCTCTGATCATCAAACTAGGGTCAACTGTAAACTAACTTATATATCCCCATCATCTCTACTTACTTCTTACTCTGATGTCCATACAACAGTTCCACTTTTGTTTTTGTTTGGAGGTTCACTATTTGCCCATAGCTGGGACCCAAACAGGTGCTACCACCCCACAGTGGTGAAAAAGTGACTGAAGCCAAGATGCCAGGGCAGGAACAATAATATTGCTGATTCTTGTTTGGATTTTACCAAGAATCTCCAAATATCAAGAGCACTGTGGCAGCAATATTCTAAACATGGAGAAATGGTAGACTTATAGCTACGTAGGATGTCATAGAAGAACTGAACCACTTTGATAGATAACTTATAATGCTAAAGTTCTCTTTGTGAATATTAACTTCTTTTATGTATCAAGTCTCTTCAGGACATGATCAATCGTGACTCTCCATTACTGCCTGTCTTTTATTGTTGTCAGTATCTCTTGGTTCTTTACCATCCATCTTTGTCACTTTATTTGTTGTATATTCATACAAAATCATTAAGTACGTTACTTGCAATTTCCAACTGCCTTACTGCCTTTCAGTATAACCTGTGAGTTTTAAACTCTTTCAGCCCTCTTTCCTCATTATGTTGTCCTGGGTATGACAAAAAACTACATCTGACAGTAAAGCCTCTGATCGAAAGGTTTTGAGGAGTGTGGAATCACCTCTTAATTACTGTTGCCAGTTCTATGACCCTGGGTGGTAGCACTTGTTAGGGTCAAAAAACTGGGATCAAAACACTCAAAAAAATTACCAGCAATACATTTTAGGGGAAAAAATTACTGAAGCACACAAGAAAATAAAATTTTAATAGTAAATGACTCATTTCCTCATTGCCAACATGTTCTGTTCTTAGTACTTATATCATTTATCAAAAGACTCACTACTAATCCGTTTAAATCTCTTGTTCATTTGGAGTTGGAGATTTTTCAGTAGTAAGTGATTAAATATTATATATTCCTGATGATAATTTTCTATGTCTTCATACCTTACTTCTTTTCTGAAAGATATCTTTTTCTGTTGCTCTATGCTTTGGATCTCTGTGTCACATTTTGTATCATTTGTCACTACATTACTCAGAATAGTTAAATTTCTGTACTTGTTTGATTTTGACATCCCCAGTATGTAGCTCACACCTTGCACTCAGTGTCCTCACAATTAATATTTAGTCCTTTTTTTATTATTTGTCTAAGAGGTATTACTGTTTCCCTACTTGATTTGCCATCAACATAGATTCAATTGTTTATCCTATATTGTTAATATTATGCCAACATTTATGAAATCTTGGCAGGTCATTTAGTTCTCTCAGGATTGTTCCTGTGTAGAGATTAATTAAATCTGGTAAGAAGCCACATCTTTGTCTTACTTCTCTTTCTATTTTTAACTAAGTTGCAACTAAAATTCAGCTAAAGTAATATATACCTTTCTTCTTCCAAGGTGTTGGATTATGTAGTTTGTCCTTTCTTTCAGTAGGTATTGAATGATGATGGCTGGATTTTTATTTACACTTCTCTTTATGAATTGACTGAATACATATTTATAGTTTTTCTGTCAGTGTTTGTTGCACAGAAGCTCAGACTGTATAGACAGTTGTCAGACACCATCTATAATACTGAATTGATGAATAAGTTAAGTTTCCTAACAATCAAGCCATAGCAGGGAATCAAATGAATGTTATATAAGATTGTACAGAAGGATGAAATTTGGTTAAATTTTTTAAAAGAAAAACTGCAGATTGTACAGAATTTGAAATATGTATTTTTTTTTTTTTATGTCTATAGGTTTATATATGTACCAGAAGGCTTAGTGAAAGGGACATTTAAAAAATGCAATTTTGCTTATCGGGCAACAGGAAATTGGGCATAACCAGGAATATATTTTAATTTAAATTTATTTAAATATATTCCAAAATTTACTTGAAGATGAAACAGAACTAATGCTTTTAATTTAATTATATAATTAAATTTGAAGTTTTTACCTTCGTTTTTTGAAACCTGGTCATTACTGTGTAGTGGAGAAACCATATTTTAAATCAGTTAATTTATAATATTTATGCTCTGTAAATTTACATTGAGCACTTTTTTGTATAAAAATAAAAAATACCAATAAGAACACTGTATTATATATCTTACTGTTCTTTCTTTTTATTATAATATATATATATATATATATATATATATATATATATATATATATATATATATATCCCACACAAGGTGATAATGCCACTAAGAAGCAAGGCAGCTACTGGAAGGGAAAGAGAAGTAAAATGGGAATCTGACCTTAAATAAGAAACAAGATTACTTAACGTTGGATTTCCAGTTTATTCCCTTTCCCTTTCAGTAGCCGCCCTGCATCTTAGTGGCATTATTGCCTCTCATGGGGTGAATTTATATATATATATATATACAAATAGATTTTTTGTATCACACCATGAATATAGGGACCATAATATAATATTTAATGATTAAAATTAATTACAATAAATATAATCTTGATTAAAATTGAACAAAATAGATAACTTAACGGAGCCTTCCATCTGATGCTTCATCAGAAGTAAATAAATCAGCAGAATTAAATTACTGAAAGGATGATTTCTTTAAATAACACCTTAAAAGGTGACATGAGGAGATGAAAGCAAAAAAAGAAAAAAGGTAATCCAGAATGATTCTATGATTCTCCAAAAAATTCCAATTTGTATTTTAAGTTCTCTTTGTCTACACAAAGCCGAACACTCTGTGTTGATCGCAACAGCTTCTAGGATATTCAGATGTTGTTTTGTCCAGGCTCTGTGCAGAACAGAGAAGAACTCTTCTGAATTGTTGTTCCTACATGTATCCATATTTAACACTCGTTTGCCAATGGCAGACTCATGTGTCTGTGAATGTCCAGATGTTATTGGCATATACCTATGGATAAGACCAAGCACATGTTGACCGAGCCTCACCTCTAACTGTGGAATAATTTTGCCCACATATACACATCTTTATGTATGCATACTGTATATGAACCCTATGTATTACTTGTACACACACTCAAACTCACACACACTAGTAAAAATTTACTGTTAATAACTCATTCTGCAATTGCTCACATTAAAAATCAAAATGACCCACTCTCTTTGGGGTGTGCACCCTACTTTGGGAACCAAGTGTTGGAACAATAAAACAGTAATATCACAATGATATCATATGGGTGAATGACCATGTGGTAGGATGTTCACTTTCTGACCATGAGATCCATGTTCAAATCTTACTATTGTCAATTTGTCAGGACGGTGGCATCTTGATATTACTGATCTGGAGAGGCGATCATAGCTTGTAGAACCTTTGGAAAGATCCTGAAACCATACAACAGGTTGACCCTGTAGAAGTCAAGTGACTTACCTGCCAACATGGCTGCCTTCTTCTGTTTCTTTATTTTACCTCATTTTATAGGAGAGTGCCTAATACACCAGTTAGGTTTGTCCATTTTGCTAGAATGGACCTGCCCAATACATTTGCATGAGTGGTCTTTATTCACCCATATATTTCTCCATGAAATGACTCAAGTCAGTTTTAGCTTTGGCTACACTTGCCTACTTGTGTGTCAGGCTACTGGCAAGCTAACCAATATTCTACATACCCAAGCTTTATAAGTAAAATTGGGTTGAAAAAAATCATTCCTATTGAGGATTGTGCTTACATGAAGTCTTAAATCATCATGATCAAGGATTTTAGCAGACTGGCGATGTTCAAAAACCTCATGCCAGATTATGCACTATCTCCCAGAAATTGTAACTAAGGTCAGCTCAGTACAGTTACATTATAAATCAGAGGTAGACTCTGTCAGTATTGGACAATCACAATTATTTTTTGAGCAGGCCTTTGAAATGGGATTGTCTAACTCCCTAGCAGAGTTTGTTTCCAGAAAATAAGCTGCTGGCCATTATAATATGACTAGACTATCTAATCATTATTGGAATTTATCACCAGAAATTTCCTGGAAGTTGTGAAAAAAAGCTTTTGCATGTAAAGGCAGTTCCAGTAAATGCAAATAATCTACTGAAGAGTAATTAGTGCCATTAGAATTAGTAAATACCAATACACAATTAAATGAAAGATTTGAGTTTATCACTTAATCTAAGCATATTAAACAGGCTTTAAGATTCCATTCTTTGGGTGATATAGCATGTTGGATTAGGAAAACCAGTCAAGCTTTTTGGGATGATACTAAATTTTTAATTAAAAATCAGTTATATTTGTTCTAAAGGCAACTAATTCGTTTCAGTAATTATTCTGTTTACTGCTTATCATAAAATAGAAAATGGAAAGTGACAATTTAAAAATGATAAACAAACACTGAAAATTCTGTTGCAACATGAACCAGGTAATTGTAAGTGGAAATTTTTTGATAAAAATAATGAAAATGTTCTTGATTGAGAATTGTGGGAATGTGCTAATATTCTCTATATAGAAATGAATGCCTGCAGTACAATTCTTCAAGTATGTTAAAAGATACTATGAGCAGAAAATTTAATTCATAAGGACATTTCTGTGTAAAACTGTTTAACTTTGAGACTTTGATAAAGACCCAACTTCACAGTTTAATAATTTCTTCAATATCATTTAATTTTATAGGGACTTCATGGTAAACAATAATTTTTAAGAATTTTTTTTTCTTCCTTTCTCCTTTTTAACAGCAAAGAATAAATTCTTAGTACTTCTTCCTCTTGAGCATGCAACATACAACTGGCCATGCATAGATATTTCTTTCTGGAGCCAAATTCCAACTTTTTGAAGTACTTGGTCTTGAGATTTGTTTCTTGCAAATGCATGGTGAACTGGAAACTGAACTTTTGTATAAAATTCATAGAAAAGATATGCAGTAAACATATTGCATTTTTATCTAATAAGTATTTGTTATTTTACTCATTAAATTGTTTTTAGAATAGTAGGAAAATTCTGTATGTTAAATAATAAAATTTGTATTTTATCCAAAAAAATAATGAAAATTTATTTTACTAAACTATGCACCTTAGTAAACCAACTGTACTTTGTACCTACTTACCTGTTTGCACTTCTTATCAAAATCTGGTTTTGATCGGTCAATGTATGGCTATTTTAGATAGTGTGAAAGAGATGGATAGAATAAGAGAATTTACAGAATTATGTTTTTTCATTTTTTTTATTTTGAAAAAAATATTTTAGTTTTTTCAATTTATTTCCAAACATTTTAATTTTGTCCGCATTATACTACTAAAATCTAGAAATAATAAAGTTAAATTTGTTTTTTGAGATGGTTCCACTATGATGTTGAAAAAGAGTTAATCTGGAGCCTTTTTATCAATTATATTCTCTACCTGTCTTCCATTTACAACTGCTTTGGTTCTCACTTTTTTAACCATTTTTTCAAGTTGTCTCATCTAGTTTGCTTCGACAAATTTTGATTTTTTCTTTTCTCCATGCAGAGGTTACTTTCATATTGTTTTTTCTTTCATTTTTCCCTATGTGGTAGGAATATAGTTTGAAGTTTGTTTTTTCCAATTTTGTTCTTTGAATCTTCTGAGGATTGCTTCATTGTGTAAAACTTTTAGTCATGGCATCTTCATCTAGTGGTGTGTGTGTGTGTGTATATATATATATATATATATATATATATATGTGTGTGTGTGTGTGTGTGTGTGTGTGTGTGTGTGTGTGTATAAACGTGGGTTGGCCTTTACTTAGGTACAGGGACAAGCTGAAAAGTAACCTCTTAGCTGCAAATATAAATCACACTACCTTTGAGAACACCGTAATTGATCATAATGAATGGAAGACCACATGCTAAAATGGCATCAAGAACAATGCAGCGTCAAACATTGTCAAACTTCGTCAAAGTAGAGAAAGGAATAAAATATCTGCTGCTGTTCCAGCCATATACTCCAAGAATCCACACTCTTGCACAATCTGTGGACTTCTTTGCAAATCACTAGCAGGACTGAAATGTCACTTGCGACTCACACACAGGGTTAAATAAACAAAGTTGTTGGAACCCCATACGTCGAAACCGATAGGAGAGTCCATCATATATACAAAAAGCAAAATGCGTCACACAAAAAACTTATACATCTTATAAAAATTTATATATAGTTATCCATATTTTTGTAAGCAAGTATCTGTAAGTGAAGTGTGATTTCTGTATTTAAATATAGGCATCTGTAATTCTTGTCCGATTGTCAATATTATATATTTTTAAGCATTTCACCCTAACCAAGGCAATATAGCCACTAAGACACAAGAGAATACTGAGTGTTAGAGAATATGGGAAAAATATTCTATCAAAGAGAAAGGACAATCAAAGAACAAGAATTAGGAAAACAGAAGATAACGATTGACATTGCATTTAAATTTTTGAAGATCAAGAAGCATGAAGAGAATTCCGCAAGTGAGAAATGCAGTAAAAGAAAATGTTTACATAGAACTTACAATTGCATGTAGCCCTTTCAACTGTAAAATGATGAGACCTTTCCAACAATCCAGCACTGCAGTTAAATTCATAAATTCAAGTTACCATAGAGGACTGTTTCTCAGAGCAATTACCAAGGAAGTATTTATAGAAAAGGCACAAGGAAGCTATGTTACAGCAGTGGAAAAGTGACTGAAACCAAGATGCCAGGTCAGGATTAATAACATTGCAGATTCTTGTTTGGATTTTATCAAGAATCTAAATATGCTGCAGGAGAACCAGGCCGGATGTGGCAGCAATATTCAAAACAAGGAAGAATGGTAGACGTATAAATATCTAAAATAGATTCTGGCATGACAAAATGTCTAGCACAACACAGTGAACCAACTTTCATAGCTGAAGAATTAACAACTGATATAATATACTCTTTCCACTTCATGTCAGTGGAAATTGTTAGACTGAGAAAGCACAGTGAGTCACTTTCTTCTGGAGGTTAGCATTAGCCATGCTGATTGAAGATTAAAAGAGAGTGGTTTCATTTTGTAATCATTAAAATTCAAAGGTGATTTTTGAGATTAGCTGCCAATTTGATCTTTTGGAACTGATCAGATTTACTATGAAGACAGGAGTAAATTGTGTCATCAGCATAGATATTGAGCTGAAAACTGATGTCATCAGGAAGGGGCATTCCTGAAAAAAGGGTCCAGCATAGGTTCAAGTATAAAGCCCTTGGGAACACCTGCATTAATATAAAAAGATTTAAAAGAGCAACGATTCAATCAACATTTATTTTGCGATTTGATAAGATGAATCAGTTCAAAAATTCATCCAAAAATACAACATTTAAAATTTATACTTGTGAATAAGACCGGTTTGTCAAATATTGTCAAATGCCTTTGAGACAGCCTGAGCATCACCATTCTTATCTAAAACCTGATAGATTCTTTCAGCAATAATCATTAACACGCCAGCAGTTGACCTAGCGATATCTAAAATATATAATGTATACAGTCATATATAATATTTAAAATATGTATGTATATTTTAGATATTACACACATATATATTTTAATACAAGTATCTGTAAGTGAGGAGTGGTTTCTGTATTTAAATATAGACATCTGCTATTCTTGTCTGACTGTGAATAAAAGTTACTTTTTTCAAAAGAAAGAGAAAATAGTCTTGAGGGATTGCTACCATACAGTGAACTGTCTGACACACAAGGCAGAGGAATCCATAGGAGGTCTGCATTGTGTGTAAAATTAAAGAAACAAAAAGAAAACAGTCTTAAATACATATACACAAAAATGTAACTCAAATTAACCCTTCCAGAAATAGTGAAACAAAAAGCAATAGTAAAAAGTTAAAAAAAAAACAAAGAAAAAAAAAAAAGATTTTTATCCTAAAGTAAGAAAAGAGTTGAGAAAAACAAAAGATATTATTGATTATAAAATAGAGAGATAAAAAAATGACTTCATCTGTATTTTATAAGACTGTCATTTCATGATGAAATCAGTCAGAAATTGATTGCATTTTAAAAGATTTCTTTTTTTCAAAATGTAAACTCTTTATATTTGAACTGAATTAAAAAAAAAAAAAATTCAAGCATCAAACTTTAAAATGGAAATTTTATTTAGTTCACTTTGCTGCTTCTTGTCATGATTTTACATGATGGATATGTGCAATGAATTGTGGCTTATAGCTTTTCTTTAAAAGATTTATAAGATGGAGTAAAGGATCATTTTTAGAGGTGCCCCCATATATTGTCATATCATCAGCATAAACTTTTACAAATGATTGGAGAATATTTTTAGACTGATCATTTATGTAAACCAAAAAGAGGGTTACTCCAAGAAGTGACCAACCTGGAGAATGTCTACATTGACTGCCAGGGCCTTGGAGGACTTGCTATTAATAACTATCTTTTAGTGATTTCACAGTTTGAGAACTTGTGTAGCAAACCTCTGTGCTACACCTTTTCAAAAGCCTTCATGATATCTAATACTATGGTTCTTGTGGTATGTGTGTTGTCAAGGGCTTCACTAGTTCTGTGTGTAATGGTAGTTAGGACATCAGCAATGGATCAGGCTGGTTGAGATCCATACTGCTCATTACAAAAGAGGAGTCAGATAATTTCTGTATTATTAGAATGAACCAACTATTTCTCCAGCATCTTTAGCAAGGGATTGTATATATTAGTTCCTCTTGAGGTATGCACTCATTCATTCATTGATTTGTTTGCATAATGGCATGTCAACTCCTCATGGGTCATTTAATGTCAAAATTTAATTTTCTTGGGAGCTTTGAAGCAATAAAAATATGACATACATTATTCTATTTTCACAATTGAATACATGGTAGATGATACACATCTTTTATCCAGATACATGTTTATGTGCATATGATTACTAGAGTCATTGATATGTTTATTTTATGTTGTAATTTTGTTATAATTTAGAATACAATTTAAGAAATTGTGGGATATTATACGAAATAATGTCATGAAAGAGTTCTTTCATTCTGGTTGTCTGGTTGGGTGATTTTTTTTTTGGCAGTATATCAATCTCTATGGGTTATTTAAAGCCAAAATCTAAATATTTGTACATAATTTTATGCTCTTAACTACAGATATTTTGTATGTAATTTCATATTTTCAGAATAAAAGTATGTTTTTTAGATATATAGTTTGTACATCATAAAATGTATTGTTGGTAATTTTACTATAAAAATTTACTGTTGATTTTATGTTGGAGGTTTACTATTTGCCCATAGCTGGGACACTACCATGTTCTAGCACCCTAGTCAAAGGTGGACCTGGAAACAAATCAACTAAGAGGTGATTCCATGCTGCTCAAAACCTCCAATCTCCCAATCAAAGGTCTTGTTGTTGGATGTAGTAAGTATGGAATGCACTTTATCCTAATAATTGTTCAAAGCCTGAAAAAACTCAGGGTCTGAGGTTACAGGCTATATTCTTTTTACTAATGATCTGAGAATGTTGCTAAGTAGATCATTAATTCAAAGGAGAAGGATCATAAGACTGAGATTTGATCAAAATTATATAAATATATATTCTTGTACAGAAATCACTTCCCTTATCTACTCATCAGGTCAAACCAATTTGAAGTGTTTTTTCAGAAAAGCTTTTCTCTATAGGAAGTTCTGCAGAGTCAGTTGCTCCAAATAGTGAACACTTTGATTAAGAGAGTTACAAAAGGTATCCAAGTAAAAAATGGAAGCACTGAAAAGTGATAAAAAAAATGTATCAAAGTAGGAATTTCTAAGAAAATTGTTTGCAGATATACTGAAACCATGTGTGAAATGACACAGAACTTTTCCCTGACTTCCTTTCTGAAGTGAAAAATTCTGGTAAAATGATCTGAAAATTGTCATGTGTGTTTAATGGTGTATTAATTGGTTTGGAGTTAAACGTAGTTATTAGCTGAATTCTGATCTGAAGATTTTACTGTATAATGTTTTATAACAAAATGGAAAAGTTTTCATAAGATGCATTTCATTGTTTTATTTGGCTTTGTTTTTATAAATTCTGGAATAATCATCAGATTTTATTTAAGAGCACTCATTATTTGTAGCCCTCAGTTTTTACACAAAGATGAGAAATTTTTTTTTAAAGCAATTCACTCCAAGCAAGGCAGGAGTGCCACTAGCATGCAAGGGGTTACAGAGGATTGAGAACAGGAGTAAAGAAGTGTGTTTGAGGAAAGGATACAGAGAAGGATGGGGAACAAGCTCAGGGTGTCAGATGTTGTTTGACATTACATTTGAATATTTGAAGATTATATTCATCAGGGAAGTCAGTAAGAGGAAGGGAGTTCCACAGACAGGAAGTGTGGAAGAAGAAGCTGTTTGAGTAGAAGAGACAGTTACATTTAACCGTTTTCACAGTGAAAGGGTGGGACTGAAATGCCAACCTGGTAGCTCACTTAAATTCATGCATTCTGGGAAAATAGCTCATCAGAACAGTTGTCATGAAAATACTTGTAGAAGAGACAGAGGGAGGGCATGGCACCTCTGTGGGATAGCGATTGTAGACTAGATGCCAGATCAGGACCTATCATCTTGCATATTCATCTCTGGATTTTGTCGAGGACCCTCGAGATGTACAACAGGAGCACCAGGCCATATATGACAGCAATATTCCATGCAAGGACGAATGGTCGATACATTAAAAGTATGTTAAAGCTTTTCAAAGAGACTTATTGTTATGGTGAAACACACCTATTCTATAGTTAATAGACACTCCCACCTATAATAAGTAGGAGTAGTAAGAGTAATGAGCCAGTCAGTCGGTTGGTGTCAGACGACAGTCGAATACGAAAGTATCAGCGACCACAACTAGATTACTCTGCGTCATACCTATTATATCAAGTTCCTAACGTTTTGTACGTCGAACCTATTTTAGGACTGACTTAGTACAAATACAAGCCTCCACTGTGAAATAACTCCACAACATTTATTATTTCACATTCAATGTGTAACGAAAGGCGCTTGAAATATTCAAACATAAAAGGCTAACCTATAGAAACAAATCAAAATATATTGTTGTACCCACCAACTCTACCACAACTACAGTAATAAAACAAAATAAGAAGCTAAAAGCTGAAGGATAAAGTTACTCTATCAGCTGTAATAAATGCCACAAGGTATACATAGAAGAAACCTGAAAGAATTCATATAAAAGATTATATGAATACAAAAGGAATCTTTTATAAAACAACATGTTAAATGCCTTAGTTGCTCACCATAATGAGACTGGCCATAATCTTTATTTTAAAAAGTGCTAATTTAAAATATTCAAACATAAAAAGAGAACTGTCATACAGGAATAAAATGTCACTACAGACACTGCAGTTTTAACATGGACCGCCAGTGAGTAAACACAGGCAATCCCATTTTGAATAAATAGATCATGTGATAGTAAAGGAAATGTATATATGGGAAGTAGTGTGGTATCTAATTGATCATCATTTCTATTCTATCCTCTATTTTTATACAGATTGCTCTTTCTACACTATCCTCTACCTCTATACTTTTCAATATACTATTTCTCTATACTATTACTATTACTATTTGGTGATTAGTTTTGAGTAAGTACTATTAGTGCGAGTGTTATTCGAAGGTGTCTGGTACCAGTATTGTTCAACGACGTTACTATAGTTCTGTCGGCGATTACAAAGTCTCTACTACAATGAGCATTTTGAAAGTGACAATGAGTATTCGTTGACCTTACAAAAGTAGCAATGAGTGTTTGTTAACATTACAAAATGAACCTATACAAACAAGTCAAAATATATTGTTGTACCCACCAACTCTACCATAACTACAATAATAAAACAAAATAAGAAGCTAAAAACTGAAGGAGGAATTTACTCTATCACCTGTGATAATTGCCATAAGGAACCTGAAAGAATTCAAGAATCTTTTATAAAACAACATGCTACATGCATTAGTTGCTTACCACAATGAGACTGTGTTGAAGCATACCTACAGACGATAAAGAGTATGTCCCCATTCACATAAATACAGTAGTAAATACTGTATGTTGGTCTGCAGTTGGAGATTTATCAAACTCTCTGCCTCTGAGAAAGCGGATCTCTAGATGAGGCTATGTTGAATGGCAGAGTCTCATCTTGGGAAACAGCTACCCGACCCATTTTACACGGGGTCTATGGAGAATTTTGGGCTGAGCCTATGGACTTGGATACCGCACATTAAATTCGGCCTAGTGCCACATCTGATTCCATGGGGCAGTTAGTTGATATCCTGCAGTTGGAGATTCATTATGGAATTCACTTGACTCACTTCTAGCAATTAACTAATTCTACATGCTGCTGGTGAATCTTATATGTGTTGTTCTTGTCCTAAGTATTATCGTTCATTACCAACCTTCATGTAATTATTCTATTCATTAACTTTTCCTAGGTTACAACATAATAATTATTATTCAAAAAAATGCTACTTTAAAAGAGAAAGCAATTTACTAAAATAAATATGTTTACATCACTAGATCATCCACAATAAATTTTTGTCCAGATTCTTGCAACGTTAATCCTTTCTTGTTAGATCTTTTATCAACACAATGTGAGATATTTAATAACAAAAGTAAGGGAAACCTGAACAAAAAGAAAAAGAAACTAAATGAAATCAGTTAGACTATATTGCCATAGACAATAAAAAAAAAAAATAATTAAAAATTCACAGCATCCCTTTTCCTTCATGCACATGTGTATTTGAATCAACATAAATATCACTTCAGTCTGATGAAGGCCTAAAGGGCAAAACATTTCTATTTTCTCATATTTTTTCCTGTAAAACTGATGATAAAATATAAAAAAAAATTAACATATAATTTTCTCATAATGTTTTGTCTATGTGATTAATATGCGTTTGCAAAGAAGATTATATTTACAAATAAAAGATTGTTGCATAAAAATATTTTTTCATAATTAGTCCATGTACTTAGTGATGTAAATACATACATATAAATATACATTTAGGCAGCAAAAATTAATTCAAACAAGTGTTATTAAAACTGACCGACACATCTGTCAGTCTAATTTTTATGACATTTTTCTTGTCTGCATATAAATTACCATGCATCTAAATCAAATTTATGGAAAAATTTTCTGAAGTTCATAGTATTTTTGATTCCTTACAAAGTAAAATACAAATAACAAAAACATTATGAACTTTAGATATTCAATGCAGATATTTGACACTCATTTATATTTTGTTGGTTATATATATAATAATAGCTTCCCATTCGTATTCAAGGATACCCATCTACTACGAAGCAGCTAGCCAATCCCTATTACAGATGCTCTCTCGGGCACATTTTCTGTTTGCTCAACACCCACAGATCCCACTATGCTGAGCAGACCTTAGTTACAGTTTCTGGGAGAGAGCATGTTATGTAATGTGATCACCAATTTGAACAAGGCCAACATGCTCAAGCCCTCAGCCATAATGACTTGTGGCTTCATGCGAGCACAGCTATCAACAGCCGACAAGAGTTCTATCTATCCAATTCCACTCACAAGGCTTGGGTCAACCTATATAGTTTACAGGCACTTTCCAAAGGATCGACTTCAATCTAGTCCGATAACATCAGGAAATTGTCTTCCTGACAAATCAAACATGGTGAGATTCATATCCAGGCCTCATGGTTGGAAAGCGAATATTCTAAGCACTCAGCCACGCTCCCATATATATATATATATATATATATATATATATATATATATATATATATACACACATTCATACAGTATGCAGCAGAAATATCTCTTAAATAATGGTAAGATATTAACTAAATGAAGACACCATTATCATTAATGTCTAACCCGTATGTGGAATGTATTTCTGTTGCACAATGTATATTTTCTATTGCAAAGGTGATTCCAGCATGTTCCACCTTTGGAAAGTGCTTGTGAATGAAATTTGGCAGATGAAACTGTTCAGAAGCCCTCAATGGTTGTTGTGTTAGCAAGTTTAGCAAGGGTTTGAATATTCTGACCTTGTTAAAAAAATTCATCATGTCAGATTATGTACTCCCTCTTAGAAACTGCAATTAAGGTCCGTTCAATATAGTTGCAGTATAAACCATGTGGGTTAAGTGGGTATCTGTAATAGAGATTGGCTAACCACTCTGGCAGATGGGTGTGCTTGGAAAGGAGTAACCAGCTGACATATATATATATATATATATATATACACAGGTAAAAATCCGGGGTATTGAATTTTATCTAAATGTAATATATATATATCTGATGTAAAAGGATTCTTGGCAATTTTCCTTCTTTAAATATATTCATTTCTATGCCTGTAAAATCTGCAGTATCCACCCATGTATGCAGTGTGTAATCCAACATGTTACCATATACATTGAGATGAATACTTTTTTTTTTATTCGGATACCAAACAGATATTTAATAGTCTTGCTTATATTTAGTTTATTTTATCAATATGTTTCTTTTTGGCATTTAATTACATGTCATGAGAATTTAGGAGATTTTAGTTTTTTCCTATTACAAATTTACATAAACCAAGATGTATTCAAAATAGACAAAATAATATTTATATTTACAACATGTACATCTACAACTCTGTTTTGTCTTCAAATTTCTTATATATTGCTTTGGCTATATTATTATTATTATTATTATTATTAGCAGTAATTTTACAATTATCTCATCTTTAGGATTTTCTAAGGTGTTGTTGTGGGCTGGTGTATGCATTGAGATATAAACATGTGTCTCCTGAAATATCTGCAACAAACATAGCATAGTTCACATAAAGAAATATAAAAAAAAGTCAAGAACCAATATATATGTACAAACAAATGATAATGTATGTATTAACAAAAGAAGGGTATATATTAGCAATAGAATATTGTTGCTTGTTACTGAACAATGAACATGCATGAAGAAAACATTTAAACCAGGGAATTGCTTGTGTGTGTGTGTGTGGTGAAAGGTGCACATGTGTGCATGTGTTTCCCAGTAGGAAATTGTTCTCCTCGTTGACCTACATCTTGTCATCCCTGAGTGAAAAAGGAATAAAGAGGATGACAGAGAATGTCACTGCCTATTTATAGTCCTGAGAGTTTAGAAAATTAGGAGGAGCTAACCTGACAGTGTGATAATGTGAATCTAATGATTGAATAAGCTACTCATGAAAATTCTACCATTGCATTGTTAAATATTTCAGCTTAACAACATTAATAAAATATTGCAATAAAGATTATATGTAAGTATATAGGTCATTATTTAAAGAAGTAAGAGGGTACAAATGAAAAGATTTACTATTAAACAAGGTTTTTTACTTCCATTTTTCTCTCTTTTCCTTTCATATGCTTATACATGTTTTTGCCTCATTAAAACCAGTAAAAACTGATATATCTTTTTTTTTTACCATCTTTCCCTTGCAATTAAAATGAATGGTCCATTATTTATCAGTGACAATGGCAGAGAGTATGATATGATATTTTTAATTTAATAGAGATTTTAAATGTTTTAACAGAGGATGAAAAATGTAACACTGAAATCTGAAGATGCATTAGGATAGCAAAAGATGATATTCAAAAGGAAATTTCATTAGAAACAAAGAAAAGTGTACTGAACTGTTATGTAATATTGGCCCTCCTATATGCTATCTCCCCTAATTCCTGTTTACCATTCCTTTCCTCATCAATACTGGAAAGAGCAATAAGAGTTTTTAACTTTTTCCTGGAAAATTATTTTAAGAGAAAGATTTTATAAAGTTCAACTGACCATAGCATTGTCTGCTTTATCAATGAATTTTGAATGCTTCCTCATGAGAAAGTGGCTTACAGTACCATTTATATCTAACAGGGTACTGTTAGTCATTTTCAATGAAATTTTAAAAACAATTGATTCTGTGAATTAGAATCTACTGAACATTTGTAAAAAGATTTAACAATGTTTAAAAATGTCAGCTGTTCACTAAATTTCTATAAAATATTTTTGAAGACATTTTGTATTACCCCGAACATACTTATGCATCATGATGAATTTCAGTTGTGGAATATGACAAGAGTATGGTCAAAGTAATCCATAAAAAAGAAACCTGATAGATGAAGGAAAGGTGATGGAAACAAAGTGAAACTATAGAGGCTATGTTTTAGGGCAACTAATATCAAAATGTTTCAATGTTTAGTGTTGTTTATGTCCAAATAGGAAGAGAGAATTTCTGAAATTGGACCTGATTTTATACTGATGCATCATTTGACTGCTCTAGTGTCATATACCGCACACCACAGATGAAATAACACTCCACTTTTGCCACCCATATTTTATTTTTTCCAAATTGGTATATGAATACTATAATACTTTCTTGCATAAATATGAGGGGGATTTTGAAAAGTTCTCAGCATGATTAAGGATTCCTTAAAAAAATTCTGTTGTCTGGTGGTCATGAAGTGGGATTTGGGGAAGTGGGTTGAGCCAAGAAATTTTCAGCACCCTCATATATATATATATATATATATATATATATATATATATATATATATATATAGTACATATTGAAAAGTGCTCAATATAAGTGATAGAACTAACATATTCAGTTGTATTGATATGAGTTTGTAACCCTGGCTTCCACACTTTTTTTTGTAAACATCAGACAAATGTATCATATATATATATATATATATATATATATATATATATATATATATATATATATATATATAAAATATATATATTACATTTTAAGTTAATATTAAATGCTGTAAGAAGATCCAGTCAGCAACCTAATTTTGATGATATATCAAATCTTGAATTTTTGTTTCTTTGGATTTTTTTTTCTTAAATTTGATGGCATATGATTTGGTGATGTTATAGGAATGAAAACAAGGCCAAAATTTGTGATGGCACCACTCAGCTTGTCTTTGATTATTCAAATCATAATAAATTGTATGAAGGCTAATTAGACATGATGAACAGACAAAAGGAAGAAAAGTCAACAAAATTATGCATATTCTTTTTATTATTTATTGATTTATTGCCAGGGTTAATTTGATTATATGAAATTCTTTAAATCTGGCACATTACGTGCTGTCTAAAACATGTAAGAAAAAATAACTTTTGATGCAGGACAAAATAAAAATCTCAGAATATCACTGCTATAAATAATAAGAGCAGTCTTCATTTCTATCATTTTGGTTTTGCTTTTGCCAAGTTTTTTTCTTGTCTTAGTGAAAGGAAACATTGCAATATAAAATTACAACAAGCTGAGAAAAAAAAAAGAAAAACATATTCATAATTATTCAAATTGAAAACTTCTCTTTATTCCAGTTAAGAGTTATCTTTCCTTGAGTTTGATCCTCATGAGAAAGTATTCTTTTATTGGAAGTTTAATCTATCTAGCTTAAAATATTCTTACATTTCTGTGCATTGCAAGTGTATTAAAAGCAGTTTTGAAAGATCTACATATTTTTCTATGCTTGCCTTAGAGTGTTCATTAGGCAAATATAGAAAAAAAAAAGTAATTTCTGTCTTTCTTTATTAATAGTTTTTCAGTCATCATTATTCTCATTATATTTACCTATATTTTGATGTAAAAGTATCTTTTTTATGTGTTGCATTCCTTAAGGACATGGGTGATTATGGCTTTCCATAACTTCCTATCCTTTGTTGCTCTAGCTTATGTTTCTCTCTTTAATATCCTTACCAAACCCTCTTCTGTCATCCCTTTACACAAAGTCTTTTGGTAAGCTACTCAATATAATTCCATCTTTCTCTCATGCTTTCAATGTCATGTGCGTATTAAATTCTCCAAACCCACTTTCCTAATTATAAATCTCAAAAATTTTAACTGTTTCTTTCTGATTCTAAATACAAATGTCTCAATCATTTTCATTTTCTTTTGTGGAGATTACTCCTAAATTGTCTGCCAATGTACTTCACTTAATGCACCTACATAACATTGTATTCAGAACTATAAAAGAAAAGCAAATAGACCCTTTGTTTTTTTTTAAACTTTACTATCCCTCCCAAACCCTGATCTGCTATCTATTTATAAAGTGTAACCCGGATATAAGAGATTTGTCGGGACCAGAGAAGAAGTCTCTTATATCCGGGTTTGGTCTATTTTGTTAAGGTAAGTATGGCTCTAATTTGGGACCAGAGAAAATCTCTCTTATATCCGGGTTACACTGTATAAAGTCTTTCAGTAAGTTACTTAATATTTTCCTCTGCCCCCACATAATTTCAAGGTATCCCCTGAGTGTCAAATTCTCCAAGCCCAATTTCTTATTATATGCCTCAGGAATTTAAGCTGTCTCATTCTGATTCTAAGTACAAATGTTCTTTTTTATTTTTATTTTCCTTTATGAGGATTACCACAGCTTGTTGGCAAATGTATTTCACTTAATGCTCCTAGGTAATGTTGTATAAAAAAAAATATATATTTTACTATAAAAGGAAGAGATATGAACCCTCAAACACTTTTTTTTTACCCCTGGGATGTAGTAGCAACAACATGGGACATTTCCTTTTAAAGAGGACTTCTTATTTTCAGGCTAACATGATTACTTAATCCAGGCAACTACATAATGCATTAGACACACACATGTAGTTTTACATGTAGAAAGTAGCACTAGCTGTTTGTGGAGATTAACTCAGCTTGTGTGAAAATGTATTTCACAGAGTTTTTAGGTAACGTTGTATACAGGACTATAAAAGGAAGGAAAATAAATCCTCTCACTCTTTTTTTTTTACCTCCAAGATGAAGTAGTAACAACATGAGACTCTTCCATTTCAAGGGGACTTCATCTAAGCTGACTACTTAATTCAGGCAATCACGTTGCTCATCACACATGCCAACACCAGTAGTTTCAATCAAAAGTAGCAGTAGCTGTTTTGTCAATGAATGCCTAATATTATAAAGGAAACAGCTAGTATTAACATTAATTTCTGTCAAAGAAGTTTTATTTGTTTTCAATTAACTCTGATTTTTTTTTTAATCATTTCACCCCAATCAAGGTGATAATGTCACTAAGACACAAAGGGTTACTAAGGGTGAAACAAAATGAGAAAACATTAGTGAAGAGAAAGGAGAATAAAAAGAAGAGGATTCAGAAAGCTAGAACCTAGTGACTTATATTGCATTTAAATATTTTAGGATCATTGTTGACAAAAAGGACAAAAAGCTAGAAGAGAGTTCCACAGTTGAGAGGTGCAAGAAGAAACTATTAGAATAGAATTTATGGTTATATCTATTTCAGCATTAAAATGATAAGACCTACTTGCCAATCTGGTACTATGCTTAAATTTATGCGATCGAGGTACCAAAGATTAAAGCTCATTAGAAAAACTGCCATGAAAATCTTATTGTCTAAATTAAAATGTACCGATGTAAAAAAAAAAAAATAAATAAAATAAAATTTTAAAATGTCAACTGTTAAGTAAACTTTCACAAATATTCACAGAATTGTTACTAAGCCTATATGCCCTTCTCCAACAGCTTGTCTCAGACATGTGCACCTTATCAAGATGGGAGGATTCCAGAGGTCCTTTTGTATTGGGAACTGGCAAGGGGGCGATGACATCTTTGCTTTAAGGATGTCTGCAAGAGGAACATGAGGGCAATAGACATGGATGTCAAGGTGGGAAGGTGTTGCCAATGATTGCTCACATTGGAGATGTAATTTACACTGAGCGCTGGTGCAGGGAGAGAAGAAACAAAGGCTCACAGCTGTAGAGAAAACAATATGGTGACATCCAGGGTGATTGTCTTGCATTCATTACAATCAAGGATGTTACTCTCGTGTAGGCCTGTACAGACATAACAGATAGTGTAGTGCAGCTGAGGCATAACTCTTTGAGTGCAAATACAAAGTTTCTTGAGACTGATGGATTCCACACAGATTTCAGCTGTGGAATATGTCAGAAGCATTTTCAAATGTGTACATAATAAAATAACCTGACTTATGAAGGAAAAGTGACTAAAACAATGTGTATAGACAGCTGCTTATCAAAAAATGTTTCCTTCTTCCATTTTTTGAGCTACTTTTATATTGATAAAAATAATTTTATCTTTCTATACTTATGTGAATTATTTTCTTCTTTATATAAATATCTATAAAATCCAGCATGTTATGAATTGATTTCTTTTGAAAATATTGAATTCATCTACTTAAAATCTTCATCATCAACAAGTCGTAACAGTTTCTCCTACACATGAAAATCATGTTATTCTCACCATTCTTCTGTTGAGGCACATCTCCCCATTCCAAATTTAAGAATAATACCTTTTTTTAATATTATTGAATATTCATATAAAGTTTTTAGTGTCTCTCTCCCAGCACTATTTGATTTTACTGATCCACTCATAAAAATTACAGAATAATTTTTTTTATCAGACTTTGTAGATTTGCATTCATTAGATGCTTCTCAATCCACAACAGTTGTCAGAATCAAAAAAATATTGATTTTTATATGATTTTAGAAGTGGGGGTTCGATTTGTAATATAAATAGTATCAAATCGATCCCTGACTTTTTAAAGAATTATCTGTATTTTATTTTTGTTTAAAAATGTCAAGTGTGAAATTGTGTTTATGTCATTAATAACTTTGTACTATTACAAATTTGGGAAAAAACACATCATCAGTAACATGCACTTATGAATGACATGAGCAGAGTTTCAAATTTGATGTTTATAAATAAAAATAAGTACGGATAACTCTTAAAAATGTAGGTATTGATTTGACAAAATATTTATATGATGAAAAGACCCTAAATTTATAAATTAAGAAACAATATTTTTTCATTTCTGACAAATGTTGCTGCTTGAGGAAGGTCGAATAAATGCCACTCTACGAAAAGGATTCCCCCTAATATTACCCTTTTTACTTTTTTTTTTTACAAGTCAACAAATCAACTTTACATGCTTTAAATATTGCTGCAACATATCGTCTGGTACTCAAGCTATACATTTAGAGATTCTTGATAAAATCCAAAGAAGAATCAGCAATATTACATATCCTCACCTGGCACGTTAGCTTCAGTCATTTTTCCACTGCTATAATGTTGCTTCTCTGCAGTTTTCATGGTAATTTTATTGGATGAAATTTTGCTATGGTGACTAGACTTTCCAAAATTAAGTTCATTACTAGATTAACAAGGTCTCATAAATTTATGCTTGAATTGGATAGATATAGCCATAATCTAACAGTTCCTTTTCTTGCACTACTTGCTTGTAGAACACTCATGGCTTCATCCTTTCCAGCCAATGTTGAGCTTTAAATGCAGTATCAATCGTTATCTATTGTCTTCTTGATTACTCTTCCGTTGTTCTTGTTCCTTAATAATGTTTCTAATTCTTTCACACTCAGTAACCCCTTGTATCTTAGTGGCTTTACTGCCTTGCTTGGGTGAAATGATTAAAAAAAATAATCCCTTTATATTTATTATTCTTTTCTAGTCTATTTCTGTGCATCAGTATACCAACCATTTCATTATATATAAATATATGTCTACATATATTCATAGCTATTGTTTGTTTAGCAGTTCCTATTTACATATCTACGCCAGTCTGTTCAGATTTATCTATTGTATATGATCCACTTTTTTTTTTATTGATTTATTACATTTGTCTATTTCAGACTTTGTATCTGCTTATTGTAACCTGTCGATATCTATCCCATTTATCTCTTAAAAAAAAAGACAAAATACATCTAACATTGATTGATATATAAAACAATTATAGGATTATGACAAATGCCTATTAATTTATAATAAGTTTCATCAATCACTATATGGGTCATATTCTTTTATCATTGCTAATTATAGATAAAACTATATTTTGTTACTTTCTGCAAACTTATGGATGAAAGGAAGTTGTATTTACTTTCACTTGATTTACACTATATTCTCCTGTCATGAGTTTAAACTGACACTGTTTTTTTTTTTTTTCCTATTTTAGTTAAAGTTCATTTTTTCATGATTTCAGATGAAAACTTAGAATCTTTACTTGTATTTTAGTGAACTTTTCAATTTCTAAAATTATAGTTTATAATTCTAAGAAAAAAAAAAATGATGCCAAGTGGATGGATGAAGATTCAGGAGAAGTGAGTGGCACTTGTTCTTTTCTGTAGAAGTTAATACATTTTTTTCTCTATAAAATCTTCATTTAAGGAAAACGATCTAATAATGAAGGTCAAGTATAGAAACAGCACTCTCTCTTCATCTATCAGTCAAAATCTTTGTGTTCAGTGATTTCCCCTGTGCAACCATGACATGTGGCTTAAACATGTTGGGTTCTGTCTACCCAGGTTTTTGTCGCTATTTGAAACATTTAACAACAGCACCTCTTTTAAATGAAACATAAAAAATGTTATTTTCTGAAGGAAAAGTGGAAGCAGAATGTCAGTTGAAATAACATTTATATATTCTCAGAAATATGCAATAAAATGTTCAATTTTCCTTGCAGTGAAGTTTGTTTTATAAAGTAATTAAGTATACATAGTGAAATGTGTAGAGAGACTTACTTTATGATAGTGTAATGTGTTTATGAGTTTGTAGACAAAGTCTGAGTTGGCAGCTGCTAGCTGTCATTTCTTCTGTGTGTGTGTGTGTGTGTGTGTGTGTGTGTGTGTGTGTGTGTGTGCGTGTATGTGCATATGTATGCACATATAGATCAGATTGGCCTCAAAAATTGTTTTGAACCTCAAGAAGCAATAGACTTCTATTTTTATATCCATAAGGGGGACCTGAAATCTAATTTCTCATAGAGGTATGAACTTTTTGAAAACAAGGCTTTCATTAGTTAGAAAATAATTTCATACTGGTTCACGAAAATCTTTTTCTTGAATCTGTGAGAGTAGTGAAAGGAGTTATTATTGTTTATTGAAATATTATTATTGTTATTTTCTAAATGATTTGAAAATTATTTTGGCAGTATTTTCCCTAGTAATTATTGTTTATCAAACAAAACTTTTGATGGAATTTTATTGGCTAAAAATATATATTGAATTTAATTTGTATAAATATTCTAATGTTGCTGATGTTAACAGCATTCAGACATTAAATTTTTCCATTGCTCAGACATTTAATGAAATCATGTATTTCCCCTTTGATTTCTCTAATAAATCTGAGCAATGTGTTTCTTTAGTTGATTTATTTCTTACCTCCTCTTCTGTCTTCTTGGCAACTCAGATCACTCTTTAGTATCTACTGATATTTTCTTCCAGTTATCTATGAGGCATTAGCCTATTCATAAGATCTCTTTCTGTTGCTAGCATGCAGACTTCAATTCACTGTGACTTTTTTTCAAGATGCTGATTAGATTGATATTTTTAACCTTCATATTAAGAACTGCACCACTGAGTTTTCTTCTTGAAGCAAAGCTGGCATACATGCTTTCATTCCTTCTCAAAAGTACCAGGTGAAACCTCAATCTTCTCCATGGTTCACACCAGCATGTTCTGCTGTTATCGCTCAAGGAACCACTATATCTGCCTATAACAAGTGTGACAGTTTTGATCATAACAAACACCTATTTGTGGCTACACATAATAAATGTAAACGTGTCCTTGAAGGAGCCAAGTCATTGTTACTGAGAGAATGAGGCACTGTATTGCATCTGACAACTTTGGCTCTCATGATTACTTGTGGCTCTGTAATAGTGTATTAAATAAGAGTAAGTTCTCTATTTCTCTTCTCTTCTATCAATTTGAGGTGTTAATGTCTTCTGCTGATAAAGCTGAATGTTTCCACCATAAATTCTCTTTAAACTCTACTCTTGACTCATCGGGAGTATCCTTGCCTATCTTTCCACTTAGATAATGTTTCAGTTTTCTAATTCTTTCATCCTCAGTCACCCCTTGTGTTTTAATGACTTTACTGCCTTGCATGGGGTGAATATGATTTTAAAAAAAGTATAATAAAATGTCAACCTGTAATTTATAAGAAAATCTGTTAATTTGCGGATTTTAAAAGATTAACTAAGTAATACATCATAGTCATTTAATGCTGAGGGAAGTTATTCTTCTTTTATGTACTATGTCTCTTTAGGACATGATCATGACTCTTCACAATTTCCTATTCCTTGTATAAGTGATGTTTATCCCATTCCCTGTTCTGTCATCTATTCACAAAAGCACAGGTAGGTTACTTAATGTTTCCTTCTGCCACTCTTACCTTCAGTATCTTTTGTAAGTGTCAAATTCTCCAAACCCTTTTCCCCCCCCCCATTATGTGTCCCTGAAATGTCAATTGTCTCTTTCTGATTTTAAGTGTCAGTGTCCTTTTTCTTTTTTTTTTACTTTAGATTTCTTTATTGTTTATCCACTCTGTCTGTAGTATTCTCACCATCCTTCTGTAGAAACCCATTTTTGTTGCTTACATCTCTTTGTGGTATCCTTTCAAAATGTGAATGACCATGGCACTCCACAACTTCCTGTCTTTTGTAGTGGTTAGAAAGGTTTGTTTCTTTGCTATCTGTTCTAATCCCTATTAATCATTAGTTACTTTAAGTCTGCTTTTCATCTATGGAGAAATTGTCCAGCTTAAATTATCATATGGGAAGATTGATGTTATATAGAACTTCATCACTATTATCTTTGATTTTGAATGAAATTTTCCTATATTTTATTACCTTGTTTAGTTTTTGGTAGGTATCTTTTGCTACAACAGTGTGCCTTCAGATTTCTGTGTCACATTTTCATGGTTAGTTATAAAATTTTCCAGATCGTTAAATTTCTGTACTTGCTTCATCTTGCCATTTCCATTTTGTAACACATACCTTCAGCTGTCTTTTTGCTATATTTGATTCTGATGTCCCCAATTCATAATTTGCATCATGAGCTGTCCCTATCATTAACAAATATACATTCTTCTGATGTCTTCTTACAAATGATGGTTAATACTTTCTACCTACTGTCCTTTACAGATTTTAGATATCCATACAGTTTTTTTTTGTGTTTGTCTTCAATAAAATTTTTCATAACTGCCATTAGATAAAAGTATATTCTGCAAAAACAAAAAGGTAACAATGAAAATCTAATGCTATTGGCAGGAAAATACTCTCTCTCTCTCTCTCTCTCTATATATATATATATATATATATATATATAAAATATCCACTACATACCTTGTAAAACTTATTAGAATTTAGCTGCATCCTACCCCATTTTCTTTATTTTCTTGTGCCTGGAAACAAACCTTGGGAGTACTTAACAATTCTTTCAAACAGAATTTTTTATATTAAACTTTCGTTTGAAAATTTTTAAATGTCTTTAAGAATAAAGAAAATTTCAATGATGTTTACATATCTGAACAGTTACAAAATATTGATATTCATGTTAAAAGTCTCACACAAGTCTGCACAGAATTCTTGCTTGATACAGACGAGACATTGATTTACCAACAAAATCAGACATGTTTCATTAATCAGTTGTAAACTATTATTAATGGATATTTGAAAAAAGGAAATATATTAAATGAAAAAAAAAAACTTTATATCTTTATTTTTAGTTTAGAAAAATCTTTCTAAGAAATATCCTTGGAAACTGTTGAACAAAGAATGAAGATATTTGTCTGTGAAATGCCAGTGTTTTGCAAAAATGTTGCAATTATTAT
The DNA here is from genome assembly GCA_963932145.1 of Acanthosepion lycidas. Lineage (NCBI taxonomy): Eukaryota > Metazoa > Mollusca > Cephalopoda > Sepiida > Sepiidae > Acanthosepion > Acanthosepion lycidas. The sequence goes on along the minus strand of OZ010577.1, from coordinate 40,862,289 downwards.
TTTTTTTTTCTTTTGAGAAGTGTGTGGTCTGGTGAAATATTCAGTACAATAGTATCCTTTGTCAGGAAGCTTCATGACCTGGAAATATCGTTGCCATGTGAACAGTAACCTAAGAGTCAAACTTAGATTTAATATGTGCATCAATTCTTGCATACTCAAAGAAATGAGTAAGGCGACATTTATACTGTAACATTAAAGGAAGAATATTGAATCTCTTTCTGTAATGTACTATGAATAAGGAAAGCAAGTTTTCTGATTGCCAGAAAACATAAAAAATACTTTAAATAGTAGGACTGAGAAACATTTTAAGTCATTTTCTTATGACTATAAACATTACTTTTTTAGTGGGTGCATATATCAAACTTGATAATGTATGCAAAACTTGAAGAGGGATAGATAAGTTTTAAACATTTTATTTTATTTGTTTACTATTAGTGGTTGAGTTTTTTTTTAATGTTGAACACTTTACTGGAAAAGACTATTTGCATAAAGTGCTATTCTCCATTGTAACTTCTTTTACAGGTTACTTAAGGGCAGCAAATATTTTTAGATTGTCAGAATTTATTTTTGGTGATAATAATGATTTAGAGATACAATTTTTACTAATTAACCCATTGCATGGTGGAGAAGCGGTGGGTTCATATCTTTCTCAAGAGTATTTGCACATAAGTGAATATAATGAACACAAGTGAAACTCTGCTCCCTTATTAACAATTCTAAGACATTATCTATTACACCAAATACACACCCAAGCTTACTGCACATGGTGTTCCTAAGTGGTCACCCACCTAGGTACTGACCAAAGTTGCTTAACTTCATTGATTATATGGGAACCAGTATTTCAATGTGATATGGCCATGATACTTTTTATCTGATGAGGCTATATAAGACCATTACTAAAGTTTGTTTTTCATTTGTCGTTTTGTTTTTAATCATCCACGCCCCACATTCCATCAAGGTGGAAATGCCACTAGTATACTGTGGTGGGGGGTTACATGGAGTGAAACTGAGAGAAAAGACTGGGTATCAGAGTGATTGAGAAAAGGACAAAAGATGAATGGGATTTAAGAAGAGAGAAGATGGTGATTGACATTGCATTTAAATTTTTGAAGATTGGAATTCCCTTCCATTTACTTGCTTCCATGATAAATACAAAGATGGGAAGGATGAGAAAAGAAACTGTTGGAGGAGAAGTGGCAGTTTCATTTAGCTATTTCCACAATAAATGGGTAGAACCAAGATGCCAATCTACTAACATGTTTAAATTCATGTAGTCGAGGTACCTTAGAAAACAAAAACAGTTGCCAGGAAAATATTTGTAGAAAAGACAGAGGGAAGCCATACCACATCAGTGAGAAAGTAATGAAAATCGTGAGGATCAATTACATTGCAGATCCTTCATTGGATTTTGCCAAAAACCTTGAGATGAATAGCAGGAGCACAAGACTAGATATAGCAACAGTATGTAATGCACAGATGCATGGTACATTTGTAAAGATGGACTCTGAGGAGAAAAATTTTCTTGCACTATGACTCAGTAACCCAACGTTCCTTGCAGTAGAGGTAATTATCTCATATATATGATCTATTGCTAAAGATGCTGGAAAAAAATGATTGCCAAAATAATTTTCAGATCATTTAGAAAATAACAATAATAACTTCCTTCACTACTCTCACAAATCCAAGAAAAAGATTTTCATGAACCAGTATGAAATTACTTTCTAACTAATGAAAACCTTGTATTCAAAAAGTTCATACTTGTATGAGAAATTAAATTTCAGGTCACCCTTATGGATATAAAAATAGAAGCCTACTGCTTCTTGAGGTTCAAAACAATTTGAGGCCAATCTGATCTATATCTACATAAGTATCCAGTATCTGACTCCCATGTGTGATGTGCGTTTTGTTTTTAATTTCCCAGATATACTTAGAAAGCATTGTACTGTTCGCATATTTACTATTTGTGAAAGATGTTTTGTGTATATAATTTCTTTGTTTCCAGGGTCCTTCAGTTACTCCTATGTATACTTTTTCTTCATTATCTGGTGATTTTATCGTGGCTTGGTATATTACGTTGTTTTGTAAACAATTTCCGTTTAAGGGACATTCGTTCTTTATTCTGCAGTTGCACATGGGTTTAATTTGTTCGTGTGTTTTCCTATTGTGCTTTTTTATTATTTGTGCCATGCTCTTGGTGCAGCTGTAGCTGATTTTTACTGTGTTTTTGTTGAATATCTTGTGTAAGGTGCTTGATTCTGGGAAGTGTTTGTGTAAGAGTTTGAAGAATATTTTCCTACGTTTGTTTTTACGTTCTTGCTGTATGGTGGGTTGAACCATTTGTTGTATTAGCAAGGCACGAGCCTTTATCACACTAAAAGACCATAAAGAAAATTTCAAAACCAATCCTGCATGTAGACTCATAAACCCAGCCAAAAGCGAACTAGGTAAAATAACTAAAACAATACTAGAAAAATTAATTCTGAACTTAGGAAGAAATTAGGAGTAAACCAGTGGAAAAATATGAAAACAACTATTGACTGATCCCACAGCATAAATAACAAACAAAACTGCCAATTCCTACAATTAGACATAAAAGAATTTTACCCATCCATAACAGAACGTATGCTAGATAAGGCCATCAACTTAGCTCAGGAACAAATAATGATAAAACCAAGCGAAATCAACATCATTAAGCACTCCCGTAAATCATTATTATTCCACAATGAAGAAGCATGGATAAAGAAAGATGTGATATTTGACACTACAATGGGAAGCTTTGACGGTGCAGGGCATACGAAATCATAGGCATTTACTTACTACACGAACTGAGCAAAATAATAGATAGAAATGACACAGGACTCTACAGGGACGACGGTCTCATAATCTTAAGAAACTATAACAAACAAAACAGAGACAAAACTAGGAAAGCAATAATGAAGATTTTTAAAAATAACGGATTCGACATAGATATAAAAACTAACCTAAACGAAGTAGATTTTCTAGATGTTACCTTCAACCTAAGAGAAGCCACATATAAACCATATAGAAAACCTAATGACAAACCACTCTACATACACACATCTTCCAACCATCCACCGTCTATAATCAAACAGATACCAAAATCAATTAACCGCAGGCTCTCTGACAATTCCCCCAATGAATCCATATTTAACAAAGCTAAGAAAGACTATGAAACAGCACTAAAAGATAGCGGATTCCCAGCAATACTCACATACTCACCACAGAATACAAAAAAGGCCAACAGGAGAAGAAATATCATATGGTTCAACCCACCATACAGCAAGAATGTAAAAACAAATGTAGGAAAAATATTCTTCAAACTCTTACACAAACGAATCAAGCACCTTACACAAGATATTCAACAAAAACACAGTAAAAATCAGCTACAGCTGCACCAAGAGCATGGCACAAATAATAAAAAAGCACAATAGGGAAATTATCAACAAACCACACGAACAAATTAAACCCATGTGCAACTGCAGAATAAAGAACGAATGTCCCTTAAACGGAAATTGTTTACAAAACAACGTAATATACCAAGCCACGATAAAATCACCAGATAATGAAGAAAAAGTATGCATAGGAGTAACTGAAGGACCCTGGAAACAAAGAAATTATACACACAAAACATCTTTCACAAATAGTAAATATGCGAACAGTACAATGCTTTCTAAGTATATCTGGGAAATTAAAAACAAAATGCACATCACACCAAAAATATCTTGGAAGATAAGGAAAAAATCATCAGCCTACAACAACCAATCAAAAACTTGCAAACTTTGCTTGGAGGAAAAAATAGCTATCATTACTTTCCCAGACCAAAATAAATTATTATACAAAAGATCCGAGCTCATCTCAAAATGCAGACAGGAAAAGAAATTTTTACTACGTAACCTAAAAAATGAAAAAATAAAATAAAAACAAATAAATATACTAATAAACAAAATAACAATAAAAAAAATAGAAATAAAACATAAATAAATACTATGTTACTTAAAAATCGAAAACCGAAAAGAGAAAATATACAAGTAAAATAAATTGACCTAAATTCATCCAAGTAAATAAATAAAAAAAACAATCCCAAATAAAGATAATCAATTAAAAACGGTTCCCGCCAAAATAATACTTAGAATGAACTACAACAATCAACCCCAAAATTGAACAAATAGCTTTAATTAAATTCTCAAACCAAAACAAAACTGTTAAATAAGTGATATAAACAAATTTTTACTACATTAATAAATAAATAAATAAAATAAGAAAATAAAAAAATAAAAACAAGCAATATAATTTAACCCAAATAAATAAACAAACGACTTCCGGTAAAATAACTGCCATAATAGAATACCCACAATGCATCACTAACCCGTATATATATATAAATAGCCAAGAAAGATAACAGCATATGTGGCCTGACGATTGCATATAGCATGAAACAGACTGTCACCTCTAAGTGTTGACTTCTATGTTCACTTTTATATTTATATATATATATATATATATATATATATATTATTTTTAGACAGCAACTTCTTTTTTAGGCATGTCTAATTGAATAAATTACCGACATTATGTCTGCTAATTTTTAACAAGATCCATTCATATTCATGAATAACCTTCCATGTATTGATATTAAAGAATGAGAGAAATGCGCTATAGCTGTTTAAATTTCTTTTACTTTCATTTCCCAAGTATGTTTGACCTTCTTCCAAGATCATCTTCAGGGGTTGCTAGTAGTACAAACTGTCATTCATTAGTACAAGTATTTATACAAAGTTGTGTGTTGGTACCCATTACTGTAATTTTTTCATTATTCTTTCAGTTGACAATGTGCTGAGTGTTCATAAGAACATGAAAAAAATTATCCATTATGTAATTGTTTGCATGTTATAATGTCATAGTCATGTGTGTATTAAAGTGTGAAAAAACTGTTCCTTTACAGGCATTTCAGAACATTACTGCAGTATTCACAGTTGATTTTGTTCACTATCATCTTTCATTTTTTAATATAAATTGCTTCTAGAATCTGTATTCTGAATTTGTTGTTTTCTTGGTGTAAGATAATTGTGTTGTTGATTAGTAAATTTTTATATTGTGAATGTGGACAGGAATGTTGTTGTAGATGTCTTGCAATGGACGAATGGTCAGACAAAATGTCTGTAATTTATTCAATCTGACATGCCAAAAAGATGCACATAAATACAAACACACACACATATATTTAAGTATCTTATCAATATGTACATTTCAGGCACATGTATTACTCATAGTAAATGTTACTTCATAAAAACACGTTTTTGCCTTATATATACTTGCTTGCTATTTGCTTTTGGTATCAATATCTGTGAAATTTCATGATATAAAATAACTTCACTGAAAGGAGCTAATGCTTTACCAGTTACACTTCACTTCATGCTCTGAAGAATAGTAGAATGGTTTATGGCTATATCAGGTCCCTCTTATGGATATAAAAATAGAAGCCTACTGTTTCTTGAGGTTCAAAACAATTTTGGAAGCCAATCTGATCTATATGTGCATAAGTATCATCTGACTCCCACCTGCTATACTCTGTATTTACAAGAGCTTGATCAAACTAAAAATGGAGTATTGCTGTCATAACTGAACTGGAGCTACACGTCTTTTTATCTGATGAGGCTATATAAGACAATGACTAAAGTTTGTTTTTCATTTGTTGTCTTGTTTTTAATCATCTATCCCCACCTAATTAACATTCTACTGCCTACTTCTCTCTAGGTAGTCCCATAAAAAAAGCATTAAGTTGAGTGGTCACTTGTAAAAAGATGTCACTGTCACTTGTAAAAAGATGTCACTGTCACTTGTAAAAAGATGTCATTGTCTGATGAAATAAAAAGTTAGTGGCTGGTGGTGGGGAACAAACAAATATTTCTGTTTCTAACCCTTTCCCATCCAGTAATCCCTTGTGTCTCAGTGCCTTTACTGTCTTGTGTAGGGTGAACTTGATTTTAAAAAGATATATATGAATTAATGTAAAATAATATGATCACCAAAGATAAGCAACATCAAGCTTAGATGGGTGATCACTTGTGAATACCAAGAGCTGTAAGTTTGGATCTGTGGATGATGACTTGGAATTGTTAATTGAAGTGCTAAGTTCCAATTCCAGTCAGGTTTAATATATTCACTTATGTGCAAATACCCGCTGGGAAAGGTAAGAATCCACCTCTTCTCCCCCCCTAGCTATGGCTTATTTAGTAAGACTTGTATCACTATCTCATCATCTCCCACAAAAAAATTTTTACAATATAAAAATATTTTCTGGCTTTAAATAACCTGGAAAAGATTGATAAACCACAGAAAACAAATCAACCAATCAAAAAATTAAAAGAATAGTAGAATATAGTATTGGTTAGGTAGAAATTAAATCAACCAATGAAAAGTCAGATAAAGCAACAGTTTTCCTTATTTTCTTGTATGAATTTTGAATAAACATATATTACTCCCTTTTAGTTTAGCTGCAGCCAAATGATTTTTGTTTGAAGTAAGTGATATGTCAGTCTTGCTATAACTTAAAAAAAATTGGCAAATATCAAAAAAAAAAAAGATGTATACTTGTCATTAGAAAGTGTGTGCGTATTAACATACTACTGCCTACTTCTCTCTAGGTAGTCCCATAAAATAGCATTAAGTTGAGTGGTAAGATACTAGCACTGTCACTTGCAAAAAGATGTCATTGTCTGATGAGGTAAAAAGCTAGTGGCTGGGGGGGAAACAAACAGAAATATTTCTTCTCAACAACAAGAAACATTAAATCATGTTTCTATGATACTTAAAACTGAGGAGAGGAAATTTAGTCTGTTTTCAGAGCTGGAATTTATAACCTGTTGGTGACTTTAACCATTCCTTTCATGCAAAAATGCTTGGCTTAAAATATGGAGCAGCCTCTAAAATATTTTTTTTTTATAATCATTTCACCCCAAGTAAAGCAATAATGCCACAAATATTTAAAGGATTACTAGGAGTGAAAAAGAATGAGAAGACTTTAGTGAGAAGAAAGGATGATAAAAGAGCAGGATTCAGGAAAAGATAAAATGGCATTTCATTTAAATTTTTAAAGATTGTAGGTGGCAGGAAAGCAAGAAATCTAAATAGGGTTCCAGAGGTGAGATATGTGGGAAAATAAACTATTAGGTTGGTGCAAAAATAATGTCGTTTTCTCACATAGTAACATATGTGAGAAAACGACATTATTTTTGCACCAATCTAATATTAGAATAAAACGTACAGTTAAATATAACTATTCCAAGAGTAAAAGTATTGCCAATCTAGTAGTACACTTAAATTTATACGGTCAAGGTACCAAAGGAAGAGAGCTGATTAGAACAACTGCCATTAAAATATTTATAGAAAAGACAGAGGGAAGCCACATCATGAAGGTAAGATGCCAAGTCGGAGAAGATAAGATTGCAGACCCTTCTTTGGATTTTGTCTTGAGATATAAAGCCAGGGCACCAAACCAAATATAGCAGCAATATTCTATGCATGGACGAATGGTAGATTTGTAAATATGCAAAATGGTTTCTGACAAGAAAGATTTTCAGGAAAGACACAGAGAATCAACCTTCTTAACAGCAGAACTACGAATTTCATGGTAATTGTTCGGACGACCTCATGTCTATGGTACCTAATCTTTTTAAATTTAAGTGCAGTACTAGACTAGCAATGAGGTCTCAACAATTTACAGTTGAGTTGACTAGATGTAACTGTAAATTCAATTCTAACAGTTTATTTTCTCTCACTTGTCACTTGTGAAATTCCCTTCTGGCTTGATGCCTTCCGGTCAGCTTTAATCCTCAGAAGTTTAAATGCAATGTCAATTGATATCTTCTGTCCTCATCTTTTTTCTCACTCCTAAGCAATGTTTCTGTTTCTAACCCTTTCACATCCAGTAAACCCTTGTGTCTCAGTGGCTTTACTGTCCTGTGTAGGGTGAACATGATTTAAAAAGAAAGAAGAATATGTCAGACATTTTCATATGAGAAAATATTGATATGTCTTTTTTATAGAGACCAGCATACTCCTCTTAGTAGTTGTACTCACAAGCATTCAGCCATTGAAACTTCCAACCTTCTTCAGGTTTCTGCTATCATAAGAGTTCATTTTTAAAAGATTCAGAGCAGATTGACATTTAGGAGATATCTCCCCTGAACCAAGCCTCTTTTAGAAGAAAACATTCAGTAAAAAATTGTTATTTTCCAGTAATTTTCGACAACATTCATTTGTCTTTTCAATGTTTAAATTTTATTCCTAAAAATTAGTATCTGACTTGTCAAATGAGAATCAATGTTAGATGTTAATGGCTGGTACAGAATGGAAATTGCTGGAACTGCTAGACAAGGTAGTAAAGGAAAATAGGAAAAAAAAAAAAGACTCACAATCAGAAACAGAATGGATGGTCATTAGCAAGATACAAATTGGAGATGACAAAATCAATTAAGTATAGAAAGTTAAATATCTGGGAAATATTTTAATGGCTGACAGAAAATGTGACAGTGAAATCTGAAGTTATACTGGAATAGTAAAAGATGGCATTCAAAAACTAAACAGTATTAAGAGACAGGAAAACTGCTTGAGATATAAAGTCATGAATTGCTATGTAATATAAATGGTGGACAATTTTCCTCAATGATGAAAGGAATATTTGAGGATATAGGGATGTGGTTTTACATGATAATGCTGAGAATAAGATGGACAGAACATGCTATCAGTAAAAAAAAATTAAATATTTAAGGCAAATGTAAATCAAAAAGATAGTTATATTGAGAATCAGAAAGTGACAGTTGAAATTTCAAGGATACATAAAGAAAAAGCCAATCAATAATTTGATCCTCACAAGAGATATTTGATGGTAAAAGGGACAGAGTTAAGCATTGAGTAACCTACCTGTACCTATTTCTGAGATGATGTATTGTAACTGTTTACACTATTTTACATTGTTTGGACTGTTATCCTTATCTTTATTGTTATATTCACGACATTTTGGTCATTGCATGCTCTGGGCTTCTTTAGATGATATACATTGTAATTTTGAACTGAACCCTTTATTTATTCTACTTGGGTAGATTGTTCTAGTTCCACATACCATGCCCTTTTCTGTTTTTTTAGTAACTAGTCTATCTAAGTTTTTGTGGCCAGTTAGTGAACTCACAACTCTTTGGATCAAATCACTGGATTACTTCAACCAACACTTTTATCCAATGGGCCACGTGTCCTTGGAGACATCAGTGTATAAATTTTGGGGACTTATAAGATGAGGACAACAGTACGAACAATGTAAATAGTGTAAATTGAGTAAGCTACCTAATGAACTTGTTGATTTCCCTACGGAAGGGGAATGATTACAAAAGTTTTACTCTTCCCCCTCTTATAGTCAGAAATACATGAAATGCATGCTGGGATATTTTTCTTAGATAATAAAATGGGACAGCTTGCATTTTGACATGACTCAGTCCAAATCTGCCTTAACTACTAGACAGACCTACTGCATTTGCATGTCTGCTTTTGCATACAAACACTAACACATATTTTCTGAATTCTTTTGTCTTTTTATCTGTTTGATTTGCTTTAACTATATTGTTTGTTTGCTTGGATGATTGGTACTGTTTCATCCATTTTGACTTTTTTTCTTTTCATTGCAAACTTCATTAATTCTGTTCATGTTATTTATCTTGCATTTTGACAATGGTGTTTAACTCATCAGAACTTGTGTAAGTGGATAGTAGAACATGACTGGGAGGAAAGATAAGGAAAAAGAACATTGCTTAGTTTAGCGAATAGTGGAAACACTGATCGTCTATATCCTGATGAGACATGTCACACTGAAGATGAAGAACTGTTTAGATATGCAATAGGGTCATTTAGATTTTGTTATGTTTTCTTATTTAAAACTAACTGATGCACTTTTAACACTGTAACAATTCTAATAACTGTTTTGAAATGTATTGGTCCTGGAACATGTCTGGCTTACTTTAAGTGTTTTGCTGTATTATGATTTATGTAGGTGTGCAGAAAAAATTTCAGCTTTGACCTCTTCCTAAAATTCGAGCATATATTAGAATTTTGATGAAGAGCATCCTGGTTGGGCTGACAACCTTTCAGTACTGCTATATCTTTGTTATCTTTCATGGAGCAGTTGTAGTTACTTATGCTGAAGATGGAGGATCTGTTATTTGCTCAATGTAAGCTGGTTTCATCAATAGAAATGATTTGTTTCAATCAGATTTTTCTTTTTTAAATGCTTTTCTCATTACTGTGTATTTGAAAGGATCCTGCTTATTTGAATGAGCAGATTTTAATACATCAGGACAAGCAAAAATGAAGTCTTCATCAAATGTTTGTAGGAGTATATGTTAGAAAGGGAAATAACATAATCTTATTTGTTTCAGAGGTGAAATATAATCTTTATAGATTATGCAATCTTAAGCATGACTGAAAAATTGACTCAGTATATAGAGCAGTACTGTATATCAACTTAGTGGCAGTACAACCAATATTTTTACAAGGCAGAAAGCAGTATTGCATATCCTTTTTGATAATGTGCAACCATTATCCTACTCAACAACCTGTGAAACTTTTTCACAATTCAAAAAGCAATACTGTATATCAATAACCTGTGAAGCCTTTTCACAAGGCAGACAGCAGTACTATATGTCATTTTAGATAATCTACAACCAATATCTTGTTCACCAATCCATGAAATCTTTTCATAAGGTAGAAAACAGTGCTGTATATGACTTTAACAGATTAAGTTTGTTGAATAGGATATTGGTTGTACATTATTTAATCATTTCACAAGCAAGTTTATTTGTACCTACCATTCATTCTTGTAATAGTGAAGGATTGCTTAGAAAAAAACAGATATATTTACCTGAAATTTTTTTCCTATAATGCTACAAAAATAATAAATTCTTGTTAGGTATTTACCGAAATTATTTGTTTCTTTAGTGGTATAACTTGTTATGGGTCATTTAATGCTGAAATTTAATTAGTAATTTTCTTTACAAAAATGTATTGCTGGTTATATTAGGTTGGTGCAAAAATAATGACGATTTTTGATGTATTTTTAACGTCAAAAAACGTCATTATTTTTGCATCAACCTAATATTTTTATGATGAAAATTTATTGCTGGTATTTTTACTATAAAAATGTACGTTTACAATTTCATAGTGTTTTGGTCCCAGTTTGGGGGGTAAATATTTGCCCATATCTGGCAACAAAAGCAATTAAGAGATGATTCCACACTCCTGAAAACCTCCTGATCAGACACCTTGCTGCTGGATGTAGTTTATCATCATACCCAGGACATTACTGAAATTGAATTTGTCTGTTAAGACATTGAACCTTGACATTTGACCACTTGCAAATACCCTATCATTGGACAATTTGGGCAAATGTTACTATTTAAAATCTGCGTATGTAACAAAACAAATCAACAGTCAGTGGTAGCAAAATGATTGTATGATGTTTTTATGAACAAATTTCTTCAACCTAAAAGTTAGTCTGGGTAATTCTCTTTGGTATCCTAGTTCTCTCAGGAGATTGAACTTTTTTTCACAGAAATGGCTATCAGAAAAAAATTGTAATTGTTTATCTAAGTTCTAATGCAGAAAAAAATTGTAATTGTTTATTTAAGTTCTAATACAGACAGTAGTATTCACCTAAGAAAGGTATAAATGAATTTCTTTTCCTTGCCACTATGAGTTAAATAGTAGGGTTGACAAGGCACTCTAGTCTTTAACTAAAGAACTGGAATCATGTACTTAAATATCCTTGTCAAATTAAGATCTATGACACAGATGTCATACATGGTGTCCAAGTAGTTCAGAAATGTCTAAATTATCAGCTGTATACAACTATTCTTAGTTATAAATGAATAAAAATGACTCCAAGCAAAAGAATCCTCTAGGTCTTAAAGACGACAATCCTTCATCAGATCTTATAGACTGATTCAACAGAATCACAAAGAAATGTATGAAATAAGAAAAAATACATGACTCAAGACTTCCAACATCTGAAATTGATAGCACATGGAACTGGAAGAGAAGATGACGATACAAACAAGATGTTGATTTTCTATATGACCTTAAACAAAAGTTTAGGAAAGAAACTTCCATCAGTACTAGAAAGAGCAATAACATTTAATGGACTTGAGAAACTTGTTTTCCTGAAAAAAAAATTTTAGGAGAAAGATTTTATAAATTTCTACCAAATGTAAGACTAAATTTTTGGTCTATGAATTCCAAATCTTTCCATATAAGGAAAAAGCTAATCTCATCATTACCACTGAACCATGAAACCTGACCACTTACTGACGCACTCTCCTTGGACATTTTGCGTAAATGTCACTTTTTAAGATATCCCTATGTTACAGAACCAATCAGCAGTAAAAAGCAGCTAAGGCTTTGTACAAAGTTGCTTATAAGAACAGGATTATTCTACCTACATTTTAGGTTATGTAGTTCTTTTAGTAATTAGACACCAGATCTTTGTACAAATAAGCTGGTAGCACATATGTAATGGGTTAAAATGAATTTTTTTTTTAATATACTTATTTTAATCAATTTCACCCCAAATAAGACAGTAAAGCCACTAAGACACAAAATGTTACTGAATGTGGAAGAGTTACCAACAAAAACATTACTAAGGTGTGGGAAGAGAAAACAGTAATCTGGATGACAGTAGATAGTGACTAACATTGCATTTAGATTTTTGGAGATTGAAGTTGGCTAAAAAGCCAGAAGCAAGAAAAGAAACTGTTAGCATAGAATTTACGGCTACATGTAGCCATTTCAACTGTAAATTGATGATATCTTGATGCCAGTCTAGTACTGTGATTAAAGTAAAAAAGTTTAGGTAACATAGTGAAGAGCTCATCCAAAGAATTACCATGATAGTATTTATAGAAAATGCATATGGCAGAAAACTTACAGTGGTTGGAAAGTGATGGAAGCCGAGCTGCCAGATCAAGACTGATAAAATTGCTGATTCTTCTTTGGATTTTATCAAGGAGCTCAAGGTAAATAGTAGAAGCACTGGACCATATGTATCAGCAATATTCTAAGCATGAAATGATTTTCAGATTGATTACCTAATCCTTGTCATGAAATTTACCTCTGTAAACTTGGCGTATATTGGACTTAGATAATAAATATGCCAAAAGTAGATGGATCATCATGTTTTTCCGAGATAAGAATTTTTTTAATTATCCTCATTTCAGGTGTGTGTTTGTAAAGGGAACTTTTTAAAATCTTTATTAATTAAGATTTGTCAAAATGGACAAATTAGACAATTTCAAATTATAGTTGACTCATTATTAGACCATATTCTATGAATCAATCAGTTCCAGACAAAAATAAAAAGCTCTTTTTATCAAAAATTATTAACAAGATACTCTTCAAGTTACACACTTTAAAATGGAGCTATGAATTTTGTGTCTATTACTATGTTCATGTACCAGGTATAAATAAATGACAATGTATGATACAGTGAGTCCACATAATAGTCCGAGTAGCAGTGGAATGTAACAGTGTGAGTTGAAGTAGTAAGTGGAGTTATTAAGAAATCTTACTGTGTCTCGTTTGCCTCTTTCCATACAAAATGTAAATTCAAAGAACAATCTCGACTAAAAAGAGGATTTTTTTTTCAAAATACCTGATGATACATTTTTATTATCATTTTCATTCTTGTAAGAACATGTGATGTTTGTGAAGAGACAATTTTAAAATCTTTATAAATTAAAATTTGTTAAAAGGAACAAATTAGCTAGATTCAAATTATAGTGGACACTTTAGAATATATTCTGCTAATTAATCAGTTTCAGATAAGAGAAAAATCTGTTTTTATTGAAAATTATGAATAAAATATTTAATTAACTTAAAGTTTCTAGAGAAATATAGAATTCCCACAGCATTTTAATTATGCACCAAATTACTGATCTTCAAAGTTTCAGCTTTTAAGTGTTTAGAAGTATTTATCAGAAATTTTACAAACTTCAAGTAAATTTAAGAGCATTTTTCTGTTAAACATTTGCATGCATTTTGTGTCTACTGCTATGTCCATGTACCAGGTATAAATAAAGAAGAACATGTCAGTTTGCATGGTAGTTTGAATAACGGATTTTGTGCTGAACTAATCAAAAGTGGTAGTCAGAAATCCTCTTGTGTCTAGTTTATTTCTTGTTGCATGGAAACTGTCTTTATGAGAATTGAACTGAAAGAAAAAAATATTAAATCATTTCTGTAAAACAATTTCTGGAATACAAAGAATTTTGAATTTACACTTTATCTCTATCATTTTTTTTCCTTCTTCTTTGTGAATGAATTGAATTTTTTACAAGGCTAAATTTTCACACCCATACACCCCTCTCCTAATATAATTCTTCTTTATTCCATTCAAGTCAATTCCAATCAGATCTAATTAGATTTACCTTTCCAAATTGCTTGGATTGTTGAATGAGTCTAATTTTTCAGGCATTATTTCAAATAAATAAATCTTAATATAATAACTGCTGAAATTATTTTTTCTTTATGTTTCTTTTTTCTTCTTAAATGTCATCAGCCATATTAAGTCACATTAATTTCCATTATTGGTTAAAGAGGAGGAGAAGAAGAAGAAGAAGATAACATTATAGTTTGATTATTACTGCATTCATTGTCTTTTTTTTCTTATTCATGAAAAAATTGCAAGTTTTAATTTAAAATGTCAGAAGTTGGTGAGTTCGTAAATATATCCTATTGAGTCAAAGGGATTTCCTTTCTACTGCATAAATATGTTGAAATATCAGAAAAAAAGATTTAATCAAACAGATTATCAGTGAATAAAATGAACATTTTACTTAAACATATCTGATAGTGAAATATTAGTTTGGTGCAAAAATAATGAAGTAATAATGTCGTTTTTTGACGTTAAAAAATACGTCAAAAATGATATTATTACGTCATTATTTTTGCACCAACCTACTATTAATAACTTGTGGAATATTGTAGATTTTATAGGATGAAAGACTAACCAGAAGAAAAGATACTTTCTATAGAATAAAATACTAGGTTTATTCCTTTGTTGGAAGTGAAATGTATCCTCTTAGTTACTGTCATGCAAACTTAGATACCATGGTGAACAACCAATTAACCAATTTTTGTAGAATTAAGATTTTTATTATTATTGTCATTCTTGTAAGAACATGTAGCGTTTGTGAAGAGAAAGTTTTAAAATATTTACAAAGTTTTGGTAAAATGAATAGATTATAGTGGAGATATTATTAGATTATATTCTAATGATTAGTCAGTTACAGATGAGTTAAAAATCTGTTTTTATTAGAAATTATTAATAAGATACACCAGCAGCCAATTAAGTGAAATATGGTATATGTCAATTACCATATTTGATAGTATAAAAGATATATATGTCTATTAGGTGCACCAAGATTTCTTTAGGGGATATTCAAGAAAAAAATCTTTAATCTATTTAAAAATGTAATCCTTAAAGTAAGTTATTTATATATTACAAATCATTTTGAAAGAACCTCAGCAAAAGCAGGAAACATTTTTGTATATAAAAAGCAAGCAAGTATTACAGGTAATCATGAGGCTGAAATATAGGAAATTACTAGTCATTCTTCTTTGGCTATGTTATATGATGGACATATTACTCTGCAGCTTTAATGTTATGTTTCCCTGTTTCATATTTTATCAATGGCAGTGGATTCCTAATTGTTCATTTAATGAAATGTAATAGGAGAGAGCCATTATAGAATGCTTTATTTTCGCATTTGTATTTCCCCCATTATGGGCATTATTATATCCGGGTAGTAATAACACTGTGGTGCATGGATGGAACGGAATGGATGAAAGGTAAATGAAGACAAACATTCTTTGTTCTCAGAGAGACTATTATACTGCTAAGACATACACAAAACTATATATATATATATATATATATATATATTTATTAGGTTGGTGCAAAAATAATGACGTAATAATGTCGTTTTTTGACGTTACGTCAAAAAACGACATTATTACGTCATTATTTTTGCACCAACCTAATATATATATATATATATATATATATATATATATACACACACACAAGTGTCCCATGCAGATAAAAATATATCATATATATCTACACAGCAAAGCAGAGTGTACAGAGAAACAAAAAGAAAGGGTCATACATACCGAGCGTAACAGCAAAATTGTCTAAATCATGCTACAGTATAAGTGTCCATCCCGCAAAATGTTTAATATCTAAAAAAAAACAGTGAAGTAATTGAGTTTCTTTTTATCAGGTTTTCAGACAAAATATTTAACCATCTTGTAACCATTCATTATAAGAATCCCTATAAACCCCTTTGAGTTATTTAGCGAAAAAGACAAAAATTTTAAATTATTTTGTGTCAGCCTCACAGTCTTCTCAATTGAGCAATGGCGAGAAAAAATGGCACCAACATTCATACTCTGGATTCCATCTTCAAAGTCCATTCAAGAACCATCGAGGAATGGTGACTAAGTTTAAAAAAGCGGGAGCAGTAGAGGGGAAAACTGGATCAGGAGGTCACAACAGGAAGAGAAAACATCATTTCAATTTAGGGCTAAGGAGATCAATTAGAAAAGATCCAATTCAACCTATAAGATGTTTGTCATACAAGAGAGGAGTTCCAGCTAAGGCTGTCCAAAGAGCAGTGAAAAAAAGACTTGAAAATGAAATAGTGCATGAAACCTGTGAGGCACCTTGTTACCGCCAGGACAGAAAGTAGAAGGTGAAAGAGGACAAAGTTCATCTTGAATAAGTTGAAAAATGATCCTGGAATAATATATATATATATATATATATATATATATATATATATATATGTGAATTTTATTTCAATCCTTCATGAGCTTCCAATCCTTAGTATGATTAATTAATGATGAACATGTCATTTTCACTTATGATTAATTTCATGATGGTTCTTCTGTTAAGCTTGGAGAGTAATTATCCCATTCTTATTGATCAAAGTAGAGTTCAATAGTGTGATAATGGCCTTGGAGAAATTCCAGTACGATATCTTTAATAATTTCTAAGATATTAGGTTGGTGCAATGCTAATACAATGATTCAAAGGTTAATCTAACAATTGGACAATTTTGCTGTTACACTTGGTATGATACAGAAATACTCCTGTGTCTAGATTCAAGCTAGATTCAAACAGGCCAGATTTATCTATGTCCCAAGTGAGGACATATTCCACAAATGGGAAACAATGAGTCTAAGGTTTTCTCAAATTGAGAACAGTGAGTTGGAGCTTCATTCTATATCTAGGAAAGATATATTCCTAAAGGAAATAACACTATGAACTTGTAAACTGCTGGGGAGACAAATTTAGCCTTTGTGCATGCCATGGGGAGCAGGGGCAGGCCAAAGTAAGCAACCTTTTGGTTTTGCTTCTGTAAAATGAACTGAATTTGACTGCTGCTTTCATTGCTGTATGGAGTGGCATCATTAAGCAGCTGTCATGTGACCCACATGACGTATCTCCACCAAAAGGAGATAAGCACCTTTTGTATCTCTACATTAGCGTGAAATCTTTATAATATCATTATTTTCACTTCTAGCTATATGTGCTATCCATTTTATTGTTGCAGCTGTTGGAAGTCTTCAAGTCATGTAGTTTTGTGAATTTTGTGTGGTCAAGGTGATTTTGGAGGTTGCAATGGAGTTAGGTGGCCAGAGATAAGGGGACATGTGGGTGCAGAAATTGTCTGACAGCCATGACTGGGTTCTTCTGCTTGTGTGGCATGTTGCAGAGTCCTGTTACCAGAACTGCTTTTGATGTATGCCTCTGCATTGTCTGAGGCCATCACCAACAAATTTTGGAATTCTTTTCTTATCAGATCAGAGTGAGTTTTCCAAGCTGCCGTACCTTTGTAATCACTATTAGATTCCTCTAACACTTTCTGAATCCTCTGCTCTGTACTTAGATTGACACACAAATGAAATATTCATATTGGAACTTCTGGCATGAATGCCAAGCAGTACAACATACTATTTCCAAATTTATGGCTGAGTGAATTGTGAAATGATCATTTTTTTCTGACCCTTCTACACATGCACAAAATTAAAAATATAAAATGGCAACAATTTACTCATCACACCCTGTATATGTAGGGGAGAGAAAACAATAAATATTGGCTATAATTAAATACTGAGAGAAAATGCTGAAGATGCAAAAACAGTTAATTCTGCATATAAATTTGTTTTTATTGTTGTAGCTTTCTAAATAACTAAAAAATATATATAAAATAACAGTAGCATTCACGCTGACACAGGAAAGGAAAAGGGATATCTTATTCATAGTATTAGCTGTCAACCATAGCATCATATACATATTGATAAGAGGAATGATAAGTGGTGCTACATGAACTCAAGAGGGACTCACAGTGATGTACACCAAATCCATATTGGGATGATTCTGGCGATCATGAACAATGAGATTCATGTCATGTCATCTATCTGTTTTCCTCACGGTCTATGCCACCATTTGCATTAATGTGCTGGACATGGTGGTTAAACTCTGGGGTGAGTGGGTTGTTCTATATGTTCCAGTATGACCCCCCCATATGGTCAATGTGACCCAGAAGTGGCTGATTGAGAATTTTTATGATCATGTCACAGCCAACATACAGGGTGTAAATAAATTAATGCAAATTTTAAAACCATTATAATGCTAAGTAAGCAGTTGTGAAAACAACGGCATATATTTTTAAACAAATGGGGTTAATGGTGTTACAAAAAATTTTCAAATGTTCCTCAATTTTGATGTAAAACCAAGGTTTCACATTTGATCAAATTATTGACCAAGTATCCATAACTTGAGGTGTATGCTCAGCTTTTGAAGAATGTCTCCTACTAGAAGTAATATCATGTGGTGCCTTTGTGGTTACAAACTTTTCTATCAGATGAGTAATTGCTGATAGAACAAAGTGATTCTGTTTTAAATTCACCCTTGTTTTAAAAGCTCTCATCATTGCTGCTGCACTGTTATGATTATTAGCATCATATAACTTCACAATCTCCAGTCAACAGTCTAAACTAAGCTTTGACATGTTTTCCAGAGAATGATTTGTCAAAATGAATCTCAGCTTATATACATTTAATGTATTACAAATAAATATCTGGCCATTACCTGATTGGTCAGATCTTAAATATCATTAAAACTTGTGCACATTTATTTTCCCCATATACATACATATATATATATATATATATATATATAGTGTGTTTGTGTCTACTGATAGCTGAATATAATTTTTTCTCACTTGCTTCCAGCATATTTTTAACATAAAAGTTATTAAAAGGAAGAGCGATAATAGACAATATCCTAAGGCAAATGGCACATAAAACAATAAAACTGGATATATCCTTACAGGAAATGTTTTATATACCAATGGATTATTACCAACATATATATATAAGTTGAAAATAAATGAACGCAAGCTTTAAAACCATTATAATAAAAAGTAAAGAATTGTGAAAACAACAACATATATTTTGAAATAAATGGGCCTGAAATGGAATTTATGAAATTACAACAAATTTTCCATTGTTCCTCTATTTTGCTCTTTAACCAAGGTTGCACTTTTGATCAAATTATTGAGGTGCGAGCTCAGCTTTTAAGAAATGTCTCTCATTTCAAGGAATATCATGCAGTGTCTTTTTGGTTACAAACTTTTCTATCAGATTTAAATTGTTCCTTGTTTTATAAGCTCTCATCATTGCTGCTACACTCTTATGATTAGTATAAATTCACAAGCTCCAGTCAACAGTCTAAACTAAGCTTTGACATGTTTTCCAGAGAATGACTGATCAAAACGAATCTCAGTTTATATATATTTAATGTGTTACAAATAAATATCGGGTCATTACCTGATTGGTCAGATCTTAAACATCACTTGTGCACATTCATTTTCACCCCATATATATATATATATATATATATATATATATATATATATATGTGTGTGAAAATATTGTAGAAAATGGGAAAGAAACTGGTTTGGTAAATAATCCAAAGCTCCTTAGTATTTTTGTTATTATTTTAAAAAAATAGTGCTCGATATGAAAGTAGAGCATAAATATAATTATTTATTTAAAAATAAGATTCCAACTCACTACATAAGAGGTCTCAAGTTTCAAAACAAGAGCCGAAAACTTCAAAATAATATTTGAATTAACTTGAAGATGGAACAGAGCCTACTTTAACTCAAGTTAATTCAAATATTATTTTGAAGTTTTCGGCTCTTGTTTTGAAACATGAGACCTCTTATTTTTAAATAAATAATTATATATATATATATATATAGTGTGTGTGTTTGTGTCTACTGATAGCTGAATATTATTGTTTCTCACTTGCTTCCT
This sequence comes from Acanthosepion lycidas, assembly GCA_963932145.1. Taxonomy (NCBI): domain Eukaryota; kingdom Metazoa; phylum Mollusca; class Cephalopoda; order Sepiida; family Sepiidae; genus Acanthosepion; species Acanthosepion lycidas. Next base: position 40,841,838 of record OZ010577.1, on the reverse strand, counting down.
GCGCATTTTTAACATAAATGTTGTTTATTAAAAGGAAGCTTTGAAGAGCCATAACAGACAATATCCTAAGGCAAATGACACATAAATCAATGAAACATCCTTACAGGAAATGTTTTATATACCAATGATTTATTACCTACCTGTATATATATATATATATATATATATATATATATATATATATAGTGTATAGGTTGTAAATAAATGAACACAAATTTTAAAACCATTATAATAATAAGTAAGGAATTGTGAAAACAACAACATATATTTTGAAATAAATGGGCATGAAATGGAATTTATGAATATTCAAACCATATTCCATTGTTCCTCCATTTTGCTGTATAACCAAGGTTGCATGTTTGATCAAATTATTGATTAAATAACTTGAGGTGTTAGCTCAGCTTCTAAGAAATGTCTCTCATTTGAAGGGATATCCTGTAGTGTCTTTGTGGTTTCAAACTTTTCTCTTGTTGATAGAGCAAAAGGATCCTGTTTTAAATTGTTCCTTGTTTTATAAGCTCTTATCATTACTGCTACATTCTCATGGTTCGCATAATATAGTTTCACAAGCTCCAGTCAACAGTCTAAACTAAGCTTTGATATGTTTTCCAGACAATGATTTGTCAAAACAAACCCCATCTTACATATATTTAATGTGTTACAAATAAATAACATGTCATTACCTGATTGGTCAATTTAAAAAAAAAAATTAAAACTTGTCCATATTTATTTTCACCCTGTATATCATGTTAGTTTTTCTGAACTGAATTCCCTTCTCAACTTCTTTTGTGCCTCCACATTATCAACAAAATCATTGCTGCTTGTAATTCATTGGCTTGAAAATATCCATACCATTTCTCAGGATGCATCAAGGCCATCTTTTTACTGTTATACATCAATATGAATTCTTTTCTAAAACAAACATTTTTCTATTGAATATCTTTGTCCTTCTTAGTATAATTTGTTTTCAATTACTTGCTGCACTCTGCATAGATGGAAAGAAATTTAATATGTAAGATATATCATAAAACTTTGCTCTACATATATTTACAGTGGGAGGAAATAAATATTCATACACATAATATTTTTAATTTATTGTATTTCCAACTAATGAATAAACATACTTTTCATATCATTAACTGTACACAAATGCATGATACATAAATATGTATAGAAATCAGAAAAAAATTGATTTAATAGAAATAAATCCCATTTTTCCATTTTAATGGGTGAAAAAAGTATTCGTAAAATACAATTTTCAAAATTTAAAACTTTTAAATTGCTTTAATACTCTAGATTATTCAAGTGGAATATTCTAGAATCTTCCAATAATGTTATCAGTAGTTATTCATAGCCTAAAAATTACAAACAGAATATTCTGTAATTGAGATTCATGCAAGAAGGTTATCATCATGGCAAGGTGTAAAGAATTGACAAATTTGCAAAAAGAACTGTTAAGCTCTGGAAAGAAGGTAAATGTTACAGAAAAATCTCAGACAACCTGAATATTCATTTTACTACATTATATTGCAAGGAATGAAAAACTTAAAATTTTTGAAAACCAAAGAAGAACAGGTGCTTCATGGAAAATTTCTTCAAGATCTTTAAGGAAATTAATGCATCAAATTAAACAAAATCCAATGGTTACTCATCAAGTTGGAGTATGAGATACTTTCATCAAGAATCTGTGTCACTAAATGGACAATAAGCAATAAAATTCATAGGAATAATCTGCAGTCATGCTCCCCTCAAAAAACTGAACTGCTATTGTAAAGACACAGTAATGCCAGGTTGAAAATTGTTTGTGAACAAAAGCATAAGGAAAAATCATATTGGTAAAGAGTATTATGGACAAACAAAACAAAAATTAAGTTGTTTGAACATAATTCTAGAAATCATGTATGAAGGAAAGATGGCAATACCTTCAAACAAAAGAACACAGTTCCAACAGTGAAATTTGGTGGTGGCAGCATCATGGTTTGGGGATATTTTTCTGCAAAAGGTACTGGCAACATATCAGTGACAGATGGTAGAATGAATGCCACTGCATTTCAAAATATTTTGGAAGTAAATTTAATGATTTTGCTTGAAAATCTTGAACTTCCTCCTGACTGGATATTCCAACAAGATAATGATCCTCAGCACACTGCAAAATCTATAAAGAAATGGCTTGCTGAAAATAGTGTAAATATCCTGAAATGGTCAAGTTAGTCCCTCGACTTAAACCCAATCCAGAATCTGTGGCATTATTTGAAAATTCAAGTTCAATCGAAAGCTCCAGCAAACATCCCGTATCTGAAGATCATATGCAAAGAAGAATGAAAAAAAATACCAACTAAAATGTGAAGATCATTAATGGAGAACTTCAAGAAGAGGTTGGTAGCTGTATAATTGAATAATGGCTAATCTACAAAGTATTAAACAAAGTTTATGTAGTTTTTTTTGTGTTGTACGAATACTTTTTTCCCTCATTAAAATGGATAAATGCGATTTATTTCTTTTAAATAATTTTTTTCAGTTTTTATGCATATTTAGCTATCATGCATCTGTGTACAGTTAATTATATGAAAAGTATGTTTATTCATTTGCTGAAAATACAATAAATTAAAAATTTGCATTATATTAAAAACAAAAATACTAAAGAACTCCGGATTATTTACCTAACATGTTATTTTTCTACATATCTGCACATATATATTATAAATATATATATAATTATAAAGATCTATATATATATATATATATATATATATATATATAATTATAAATATATAAATAATAATGACACCACAGAATAAATACCTTGATTTAAAAAGAACTTTAGACATATTTTCCTAAGAATTCTATCAACCAACACTTCTTCAGAAGTATTTGTTGACGTAATTAGGAACAGGACAAAACAATGTTCACAAGAACTGAATTGTAGAAAATGTATGCAATTTATATATATATATATATATATATATGTATATATATATATACATATATATATGGAAAGAAATCCAAAATATAAGGTATATGAGAAAAATTTGGTTTATTTACATATATATATCTATATCTATATATATATCTATATATATAGAGAGAGAGATAGTGAGAGACAGAGAGATAGTTAGTGAAAAACATTTGTGTTTTTTGTCGATTAATGAAGATACCCACATAAGAGATGCATTCTAAGTCATTAAATAACATGATGTATGTAAACTCAGGTATGATTTTACATACAAACAATGCATTAAATTCTTTTTCTCAAAGTATATTTATATATATTTCACAAAGATTGTGTATCACCAAAAAATAATTGGCCAAGATAATTCTAGAAGATAGTATTTTTAAGGTAAGCAGTTTTTTGTAATTACAGTGTTCAATATCAACATATATATATATATATATATATATATATTTATAATAATAAAACACAGAAGAGCTCGATTTAAGAAGAGAAAAATTTCATCAGTTCGTCTCTCTTCTGCAAGTTATATTTAAAAATTGCATATGAATAAAAAAAAAAAAAAGAATCCAACTTTTTGTACAAACACCGCTTGTCTTGTGGATAATGGTAGTACTTATAATCAACTCAAAAAAGCAAATACAAAAACAGAGGAGCATGATCATCATCATGTTGCTAACGTTTCAGAAGTGGTTTATTTGTTTTGCTCTGTTGATTATCACCACAAACATTTTTGCAACTTAGCAGCATTTTAGAAAAACTTGAATACTTTTCTATACTTTTATGCAATTTTAAATATAACATGAAGAAGAAAGACATACTGTTGAATTATTGTTTAACACTGTCTTTTCCTGAATTACGATCTTCCCTAATTGTTGTAAAATATTGGAAGCATTACATCAATCATTTTGTTTTATAATAATAATTTATTTATTTAAATATTACTAAATTATTGAATAGAGAAAATTTGTTTTTACTATATTCAGACTATTGTTCTCAGCTTTGTTTTGGGGATAAAAACAATAAACATGATTATATATATATATATATATATATATATATATATATATATATATATATATAATTATTTATTTAAAAATATGATTACAACTCGCTACATAAGAATTGAAATCAAAAATTTCGGATTGTTTAGAAGCTCAAGCCAGACTATGCGAATTGTTTAGAAGCTCAAGCCAGACTATGCGAAAACTTCCTCCGTCGTAAATTTAGCCACCCCCACCTTACCCTGACCCGGCATCTATGAAAGTAACTCTATACTGATACAAATTATTAACACCCCACCCCTGCTGATTCTAAACATTCCTCCCTTGATGTTACCATGGAAATTTTTGATTTCAATTCTGACCATACTATTAAAACTCGTAAATTTCAGAAATAAGTCATTCCCAAAAAAAATTTTGCTTGAAGATGGAACAGAGCCTACTTTAACTCAAGTTAATTCAAATATTATTTTGAAGTTTTCGGCTCTTGTTTTGAAACATAAGACCTCTTATGTAGTGAGTTGGAATCATATTTTTAAATAAATAATTATATTTATGCTCTACTTTCGTATCGAGCACTATTTTTTAAAAATAATAACAAAAATACTAAGGAACTTACCAAACCAGTTTCTTTCCTATTTTCTACAATATTTTCACACATATATATATATATAGCGAATAATGAGTAAATTGTCTCTATTTTATATGTTTTTATTTCACGTAACCGTGTTTTTGGATTTTGCTGATTGCACAGTATTGTAGTGTCAGTTGGCCACCATCTGTTAGAAAAAGATCACCATGGCAAAATTCACTTTGACAGAAATTTTGAAATGACATGTTGTACTGCTTAGCATTCACAGTAGAAGCTCCAATATGAACATTTCAGAGTATTTGGGTGTCATGCTGAGGACATTGCAGAGGATTCAGAAAGAGTTGGATGAGTGTAATGGTGATTACAAAGGTATGCCAGCTCAGAAAACTCACTCTGAATATTTTGATAAGAAAAGAACTTCCAAATTTGTTGTTGAGGGCCTCAGACTCAACACAGAGGCATACATCAAAAGTAGTGCTACCCTGAGTCAAGAGGATGGCTGCTGGAAGAACCTATGTCTAGCAACAGGATTCTGCACCATGTCACACAAGAAGAAGAACCCAGTAATGGCTGTCAGACAATTTTTGCAACCACATCACTTCTTACATTTGTCCACCTAACTCCCCAGACTGCAACTGCTTTGATTATTATGTTGAGAGACCAACAATAAACCTTTACTTACTTATCCACCTTGTTTTTCAAATAGTGTAACCCGGATATAAGAACCCCTGATATAAGAGAAACCCGGATATAAGACAGATTTTATCTGGTCCCAAATTAGAGTCATACTTGCCTAAACAAAATAGACCAAACCCGGATATAAGAGAAACCTGGATATAAGAGACTTCTTCTCCAGTCCCGACAACTCTCTTATATCCGGGTTACACTGTATATATTTCTATTAGCATGGAATATAGCACAATGCAAAATAGTTTTAGGATTTAAATAATCCACAAAGAGTTGATAATCCATAAAAAACAAATTCATCAATCAATCAATATACAGATTGTATCAAAAACATTTTTACAAAATATGGGTGCAGGTTCCTCATACCAAAACAAAACCAAGAACAAAACTCCATATCTGCAAATCCCTCGTTATTGAGTCATTAAGTTTAAAGAAAGTTTACAGTAGATGGCATCATGCTACATTGTAGACTAGGTTACATTTGCCATTCATATATAGTTGTAGCTAGTCTGTCTTATCATTTAACATGTGTCGTAGAGAGTTCAACAATGGCAGGATATTCATATTGTTAGCAGGCAGATATGATTTTTATATACAGCTGCACAAATGGTGATGGACAAGAGGCTGCACAACTGTATTAGATTGTGTTTCCAGATTGAAAGCACCCGAGTGATCCAACCATTACTGCTGTTTCTCATGTTGCTGGGGAAAGATCTGTGGCACCACAAACTATGGATCAAGGAGACCAAGATGTGCTCTCATACTCCTGACCATGAAGAACACATTCTACATGGCCTTTGGGACATATGATTATATGGGCATTTTACCTTGTTTTGGTGTTAGGAATGCCCCCACAAAGTTTGTAAAACTATTTCTGATACATATATGTATGTATATATATATATATATATAAATATATATTAAGCTGAAAAATCAAATCATCCTTGATAATGGCTAAAGGTATAGCTGAAAGCACTCGGAAATATAAAACATTTGGACAGTTCTTACACACACTTTGTCCAGAAAAGAAAGCTCTTGTTCGAACACAAGAAAATTAAGTAAAATGCTTAACCATAGTACCTTGTCTGTCGTTTTTAATGAAACATATATATATATATATATATATATATATATATATATATATATATATATATTCATTAATCTCTCTCTCTCTCTCTCTCTCTATATATATATATATATATATATATATATATATATATATATATATATATATATTCATGAATCATTCATACAAAAAACAAATATAGAGGTTAATGATTTAAATGGCGAGAATACATCGTCGCAAACAATATAAATAAGATACATCAACCCCTAACCTGTATATGAATGATATGATCCCCGTTTACAAATTCCAGTTGCATAAGGTCTTTTTAATTTTTTACAAGCTTTCGTCTGTTCCTACAGACAGCATCAGGTATGGAAATAGATTTTGTTCTTGTTTTTACTTCTTGGTAATAAGAGGACAATGAAAATAGAGATGTAATTCGAAAAAATGCTATGAGAAAGGTATTATTGTTTTGGAACGTGCGGTCGCAACACTGAGTTTGAATTTAAATTTTAAGGTTGTGCGTTTTTGTACAAATATAGCAATAAGAGAATTCTTTTTTACTGGCAGATTTTCCATCAATATGGAATGAACTATATTGCTATATATGTATTCTCGCCATTTAAATCATTAACCTCTATATTTGTTTTTTTATGAATGATTCATGAATTTATAAATTATAATTGCACCTTTTAATTGAAATTAATATATATATATAAAGAAATAATCACACATAGAATCAATCAGAAATATTAATGCCATTAATGGTGACATCCGTCACTAGAGACATAATATATGCATTAAAATACTGTTAATCCATAGAGTGAAGTGATCCTCGTCGAAAACATAGATGTCAGTAGTTTTCAGTTTATTTGATGTTAAAATGCTAGTACTTACGAATAGTCCTCTATTCATCATCAGGCATGTGTTTTTTTTCCTTATAAAATAAAAAACTTGAAGACGAAATACTTGTTTGTCGACCGAAAGATGTTTTTTGAATGTCTGCTATTAATGACGATTAGGAACAATTTTCGGAACGTGCAAAAACGCAACGCCAATTTTTTCAAAATTTTAAGTGAGAATTTTATTTAAATATTTCTTGTGATGTGTTAAATCCACGAATTCTACTTTACAAGTGTATTCAGTTTATATGGCATGAACTAAGCATACTATAGTTCAATTATGTAAGTGTAATGTCTTAGTAGTAGTTTTTTTTATAGGAATTTTTCTGTACTGCGGATCAATAGTTTTTCCTAACCGTCATTAATAGCAGACATTCAAAAAACATCTTTCGGTCGACAAACAAGTATTTCGTCTTCAAGTTTTTGATTTTATAAGGAAAAAAAAACACATGCCTGATGATGAATAGAGGATTATTCGTAAGTACTAGCATTTTAACATCAAATAAATTGAAAACTACTGACGTCTATGGTTTCGACGAGGATCACTTCACTCTATGGATTAACAGTATTTAATGCATATATTATGTCTCTAGTGACGGATGTCACCATTAATGGCATTAATATTTCTGATTGATTCTATGTGTGATTATTTCTTTCTATGTAAATTATATGCTGCCTAATGTTTTATGTTTATATATGTGTGTGTGTGCGTGTGAGAGAGAGAGGTATATTTCACCAGCAAACATTCATCCAAATAAATTTGATTAAAAAAGAACCAAAATTTGTTTTATTCTTTTGTTGTATTTCTTCAGATTTCGATTTAAAGTCTTGAGTATTGTATTTGAAATGGTGGATAAACTATGGATAGAACAATAATTACTTCAAACAGTTTATCAGCAATTTCGAACACACTACTCAATCAAAACCTTATCTGAAAATTGGAAAATACAATAAAAAAAATAATAGACATTGACAATTCTTTTTAATCAAACTTGTTTGGATCAATACTTGCTGTCAAAATATACCTTAAGCATATATATATATATATTATATATATAATATAAAACAATATTTCACACAGAAGATGACCTTTAAATCACAAAAATTACCCTTAAAAATTGGGGGTTCTTTCATACTGCAATTTTAAAAAAGAAACCTTAAATTCTGAGTGATGTTTGTCTGTGTGATAACCAGTAATGTACATGAAAAGATTCACATTATCAAATAAATTGATAATAAAACTAATAAAAGCATTTCTACCTTATGCAATGGCATAATTTCATAATAAACTGCCTATTTGAAGAATATTATTGTGTTCAAAGCAATGGAATGTACTATTATTGTACATTATCATACTGTTATTAGCAGTATTTTGTGATTGTCAATAAAGTATAAGTAAATGGCCATTAGTGCACCAGGCTGTTTGTAACTGTTTAGATATAGGAAAAGAAAAAGAAGAATTAGTATTCGCAAGAGATCATATCATGTGGAGGAAAAACATGATGTAGAATCAGTTCTGTTATTTTGTTTATTTTGAATTTTGAAGGATACAGTAAGTAAAAACATTTACAATAATATCATCTTTATATAATCAACCAGCAGTCATCTTATATGACAGGTATATGATAAATTCATGAAAATTTGCATTGTTTTTTAATCTTGTCTTCTCTGAAGATCTCCTCGTACATGGAAATATATTATATATACATACAAAAAAAGAAAGCTACTGAAAAGTTTTTTATACAACCAATAAGGTTTGTTGGTTGTTTTTTGTTTAACAGTCTATTGATGTCAATTGGTTATAGACATGTCCTGTAAAGCGATATATTTGAACGAAGTAGCTAAGTGGTTTTGGCTACTATAACCAAGTAGAATACGGTAGCAGTAATCGACTGGTACGCGTCGTAGTCGCAGGTAAGAAGTGTAGATCAATGGCATAGTCCAATAGGCGTCGTTATAGACTTAGCTCTCAGACTAAGGCTCTTGACTCTCCTACACGTCCTTCGGTATTTATGACGGACACCAGCCAATCATATTCGAGTGAGGGGGAACACAGGTGTACGCATATTCCATTATATCAGTTATTTAATGCTGAAATCTAAATATTTTGTAGGTTACTTTGTGGTGGGGTGGTATAAAAATTGTTTAGTGATACACGTCTTACTAATTTACCCATAGATGGGGAGACATGAGGTGAATTCATACGTTTTGCAGAGGTATTTACATGTAAGTGGATATAACAAATCCAACTGAAATTGGAACTCAGCTCTCAGATTAAAAATTCTGAGCAATTAGTTATTACACCACACTTAAGCTTATAACGCCTGATGTTCCCATGCAGTCATTCTCTAGGTACTTACCATCCTGGGGATGATCATAAACTACATCTGCGTCCTGGGTAAAATGATAAACTACGTCCAACAGCAAGGCCTCTGATCAAGTGGTTTTGAGGAGCATGGAACTACCTCTTAATTGCTGGTGTTCCCAGGTCCACACTGACCTGGGGTGGTAGCACATATTAGGGTCCCAGCTATGGGCAAATAGTTAACCCACAAACTGGGGTCAAAACACTATGAAAGTGTAAAAATGTTTTCAAACCAGAAATATATTGTAATAAAAAATTATTACCAACAATACACTTTTGGAAAAAAAAAGATATTACCAGAAATAGAAATTGTCAGAATTAAATAACCCATTGAGGTTGATATGCCATAAAACAAACTAAACCAATCTAAGTACTGACCAGGCTCAACATTACTTAATTGTGATTATGCAGAAGTCAGTGTTTCAACAGGATGTGGTCATAAGCCCTAATCAATAAGAGATTCAGGAAAACTTCTGATTCTTGGTGATTTGGTCAGATTTTACAGAGTGAGTCAGGCTGAGAACTTTACAGCAATTCCTTAAATATAAATCTGAGACGATATTTATTTTCACAAGTCACTTAAAGAGAAATGCAAAAGACACACTTATTAATGCATGAAGAGAAAATCAGACCCACAAACAAGCATGGATGTACATAAATTCTCAAAGCACAAATACATATTTTCAAGGATGCAAATTTAAATGCACATGCACGAGTGGAATGTTGTACTTAGAAATGCAGCTGTTGCCTAAAATAAACACCGAAATAAAATAGGCAAAAAGCAACAATTTGACAAAATGAGATAGAAAATTACAAAATTGTTTTGCATTTCCTTCATTTGTACTGCAAAATTTTTAAAATGGCAAACCTGTTGTTAAAATTTTTGTGAAAACTGTTTTCACTTTCAGATTTTTGTTATTTATGCTTTCATTTTTTGTTTAAATTCTTTTTGCTTTGATCTTTCACTTATTCTCTCTTCCTTTCTTATTTTCTTCCTTCACTCTTTTCTTCTCCTTTTCATTTGCATTTTCTTTCATCTCCTGTCTTTATCAACCCTTCCTCACTTTTCCACTTACATTTTGTGTTTTTCACTCCACATTCTTCTTTCGTTGTTTTCCTTTAATTTTTTTTATTTTCTCTTTTCTGTCTTTCCTCCATTACCGTCTTTCCTTTCTTGCTTAAGTCATTTTTCTACTTATTTATCTTTCTGCTTTTACTCCATTTTCTTTTTCTTATCTCTCATTCCCTTTTTTGGATCTACAAATTTATATATGATTTCTTTTTTTATCTTTCTTCTTCTTTCTTTACCTGTTGCTCTCTTCAGCTCTAATTTGCTATTTCTGCCTCTTTTTCTTCATATTTTCAAATCTCTATTTAACTACCTGCATCTGTTGCTTTCTCTGTTTTACCTTCTCCTCATATGTTTCTTTCTTTTTCCTTTCTCTTTTATCTTTCTCTCACTCTTTCCTTATCTCCTTTTTATTTTTCCCATCATACTTTTTCCTTTCTTTTCATTTATTTTTCCCCTCACAATCTTTCTTTCCCTCTCTTTCCTTTATTTTCATTTCTTTCCCTCTCTTTCCTTTATTTTCATTTCTTTTCCTCTCTTTCCTTTATTTTCATTTCTTTTCTCTTTCCCTTCATTTATTTCCTCCCCCTTCCTCTTTCTTTGCTTTTCTCCTTTTCCAACATTTACTTTTCCACTCATTTTATTTTTCTTTATTTTTTCATTCATTTCTTCTCAATCTCTTTTCCTTTCATTTATTTTTCTCTTTTTCATTTCCTTTCTTTTGTCTTCTCTTTGCCTTTCTCCTATCCTTTATTTTTCTTTCACTCTTTCTTTTCCTTTCCTTCACTTTTTTCTTTTCCTTTCTCTCTCTGTTTTCCTTCTCTTTATTTACCTTTGCCTCTTTTTACTTGCAAGTCCCATGGAATATGAAAAAAATTACCAATGATAATTATTATAATAACCTTGTTCAATTTAAGAATCCTGGCCTATTACTTTTAATCAGAGAAAGTGGGATGGAATTAATGGTTTTCTTTGCATCTTGAATTTGTCAGCATAACTTTATTTTCAAAGCAAACCAACATTCTTCTCCAGAATAAGTTTTTAGATTCATATATCCATAAATCTACGTCTATATGTATTTGTAGACATAAGTAGTGATTTTGATTTTTCTTATTTTATGACAAAATTCCCACATTTTATTTTTGATGTATGCAATGTCCTCACTACTCTCGTATTTTTAAACAAGTGGCTGAAGACGCAAAAGAAAATCATTTTTAATGAAAAAAGCTGAAAACTATTGCACATAACCTTGAGTTTCAAATGGTTAGGCCAGGAAAATTGCCTGTGAGAGAGAGGATGGAAGGTGGCAAATAATTCTTTCCCAACAAGAACTTGGAGATGCTATGAACTCTATCAAGACTGGAATATGCTAGAGTACTCCATTTTCAGCCTGATCTGGCTCTTATAAAAGGTAAAAGATAGCATGAGGATTCAGGTACTTACTGGAGTGGTACAGGGAATCAATCATTTTACCTGCATTTTTAGCGATGGATCATACATGAGATTGGGTGTAAAGTTGAAACCCAAATTCTCTCAAGGCATGGTGCCTCTTCAAGGGGATATTTATTCATCGTGACTGGAACTAGTTTGAGTATATATATATATATATATATATATATATATATATATAAATTACACATAAGGCGCTGGTGTTATTGAAACAGTGCTCGATGTTATATAACAGAGCTATAATATATAATTTAAATAAAAACAGACCACTTAAAGTAGTCTGTTTTTATTTAAATCATTTGCTCTGGATTTACATTGAGCTCTCTGGATTTTATCCTCCTTAGGTTTACCCATACGGATTACCTAGTTTTTCATAAACTATATATATTATCCCACACCATTTGCATGACTCAGAGTTTCTTGCCAAATACAATATTCAGGTGCTGAGTTTGAAAATATATCAGTTTACTGTAATGCTGTCATAGTTAAAAATTCACCATATGACTTTGGTTAATATTAAATATAGAAACAGCACTGCTTTCTCTAATTATTTCTGGCAACTGAAAGATTCCAGCAACTCCCCTTGAATTAAATTGAGTATAATGGCAAGGGATAAACCATTTAATGGCAAAGGAAATAAATGCAACCTGTGTTTAGTTGAAAAAATAATTATCTTACAATATTTAATTAACCCAGGCTCAAATAAAACAAATGAACTGATGGTCACATGTAAGTATAAAAATAAGTAAAATAAAAATAAGTATCTACTTAAGCACGTAGATCTAGATTAATTTTCTTACCATCAAACTTTAGTTTTTACTGTAAGAGATTGCTTAGTATTTACTTATTTATCTATTTGTTTATTGACTTATTTATTATGTATTATGGGTTATTACTTATTGGTTTTTAATATTGAGTTTTTATTATACAGTGTAACCTGGATATAAGAGAGTTGTCGGGACCAGAGAATAAGTCTCTTATATCCGGGTTTTGTCTATTTTGTTTAGGTAAGTATGGTTCTAATTTGGGACCAGAGGAAATCTCTCTTATATCTGGGTTACACTGTATATAGTTTTATTTTTATAGATTTTTTAATGTTTTTTTACAAAGTTTAAAAGTTATTGTGATTTTTATTTATATCTATTATTATATATTTTTCTTTAGTAATATTACTAATTTTATATTAAATCAGCTCCCTTCATTATATAAATAATTAATAACTGACTACTCTAAAATAAAATAAAATTAATAATTCATGATAAATACTTATCCTATGTTTATATCATAATATTGACTATTTTAGTTAGTAATTTAAAAAAAAAGTTTTTGAAACAAACTATATCCCAATATAGCTAGTGCTTAACTATGCCAGCATTAAGATAAAATGATATATTTTCAAATTATATATGAAACTCCTAGTCATGCAAAAGGTGTGGGATAATATGTAAATTGATGAATATATATTTTCTAGTTTTAAAGCATTTTTCCCTTTGGTGTAAATGAGGTAGTACAATAACTGACCATATCATCCGTTGTTCCAAGTAGGCTGAAAGTCTTTTAAAAATATTAAGTTGCCCATTTGAATTATAGCAATGCCCAACATGGAATGGCCTAGAATTAGCACTGCTACAAGAATTCAAAATCACCCAAATAATACATGTCACACAGTCAAAATATAAAAAGAAACTAAATACCCCCCCCCCAAAATGCCCTCCTTGAAATTGCTAAGGAAATGGTTAAAAGCACTTGGGACAATGAATGACATGGGTAAGTTTTGTACTCCCTCACTCCCACCAGATATAAAAATGCTGGAAAAATATGCTAAATAAAAAAAATCAATAAAATTTTTCTTGTGCATCATATTTAATGAAAGATGTTTAAAATAAAGTTTGCTGCCCATATATATATATATATATATATTGTGTATTTGGGCAGCAATCCTTCTTTTATGCAAGTTACACTAAAGATGACTGACAAAGTACTGTGATTAAGAATTTCATTCAATTTTACATGCATTTGTACAAGTATTTTCTTTTCTGAACATAAAGTGTTGAAATTAAGGGGATATTTGGAAAATCAATCTTTGATTTCACAAATGCCACCCTATTTAAAAAAAAAAAAAGAACAGAATTCATTATGTCAAAAATACTTCGAGCGAGTCCTGATTAAAAATTTAACAACTATAAACACACAACCAAAAACACAATATATTACATCACCAAGCTTTATTAAATCATATTCTTAAAGAATCAAATATATACTTAACTACCATGATTGATGTTGACATAAAAATGTTCCTATAATCAACATGCAGACAACCTTCAAACATAAATAATGCCTTCTAGATACACACATGTACATATATACATTATAATATGAATCCCACATAGAAAAACTAGAATAAATGGTACACATGTGAATTCTACTGAATCAATGAAAATCAAACAATGCAAGAATAAAATACCAGAAAACTTTTTTCATACTTCATTCTCTGATGAAGCCTTAATAAAAATGAAACATGTTAGATTTATAAATGTTTCTTATTTGTTGTTTATCTCATCATTCAATCAGATTCCAAATTATATATATATATATATATATAGAGAGAGAGAGAGAGAGAGATAGAGATGAGTTTGGAGCCAATCAATGCCTTGGAACATGGATTGGACAACACATTTAATGAATGATCCAGGATGCACTTTCAAGTACACAGATATAGAATTTACCATTTTATGCAGAGCACGGTCAGCCAAACACTTGCGAATCTTGAAGGCAGTATATGTAAAGTTACATTGACCACCTCTCTGCAGGCAGAAAGAGAATTTTATTCATTCTTTGTTTCTGTTAGGAGGGCTGTGAATAAACTTTTTTTCTATTTTATACTTACAAGAGAAATATATACTTTGTGCTGTGTGAATATGTTTCATTTTGTTTATTTATGAAAGTACCAATGTATTCTTCTTCCGAAGTGCTGGTCGAAAAAAGGATCCTTTAAAGAATGGGCTTTCTTTTGTGTGTGTGTGTATATATATATATATATATAAATAAAAAACAAAATTACAGTGTGTTGTCACGACCAACAGGAAACCTGCAAGGTGACCAAAAGAAAAAAATACTAATAACAGAAACCAAGAAAACCTAAACAAGAACATGAAAAAACTAAGAAAAGAAAAAAGACTAAAAAGCAGCCACCAACATTTTATAAAAACAGATTATGAAAACAAATGAAAATGCTTCATACCTCATGGGGAGATTAACCATTTCTACCAACGAAAGATTTGGTTTTCTTTGAATGAATAATGTTATTTTCAGTTGAAATTTATAAAATCTTTCTTTTAAATCAGTTTCTCATGTTCACTGTTATGATTGCTTCTTCTATTGATGGGGCTTTCCTTCCTAGCATTTTGTTTAAAGTAGTGAGGAAATTCAGCATTATGATTATGTCATTATTATCTTTTTTAGTTACATATGCTATCCATTTCAGTTTGTAGGGAAGTTATAACACTGAGTAAATAATTATAAACCCCTGCACATTTATATATACAAAAATATTCATAAAAAAATGAGAAACAGCAAGATATAGAAGCAACAAAATGTTTTATTTGTTATCTGGGTGTTATGTGGCTTTGAAGTCACAAGAGTATTGAGTAAGACTGTGAGTTTGGGGACAAATTTAGATAAAATGTGAATCAGAATCTGACAGAAGGATAAGATAAAAAATAAGAAAAGTGTGTCCAGATTTTCTTGTATGTCTTTTTTTATAGATATGTGGAATGAGTGTCCAGGTAATTTAGTCAGAAAATACAAGTAGTGTCTGAGAGTTTCTTACTTCAAATTTTTGTCAAGTGATAAGAGATAAATATTATTATTATAGCCTGAAAAAGGAAAAAGAGCCAAAATCTTTTTTGGTGCACATGTTGACTGCCTGTTCGATAGTGAGAATGTGTAGAGAAGAAAAGTGAAGTTGATTCTAATTGGTTTAGAAAGAGTGAATTGACGATAATTATAATTATTATAATTATTTTTGACACTGTAACTAATTATTTATTTATTTTTTCATGGATGCGACACAGTGGCAGTATAATATTATTTATGTATTTCTTTAAAGTTGTTACTTTTAGAAATCTTCAAGTGATAGAATTTTTGTTTCTGTAGTACCAATCTATAAGATCTTATGAAGCCTTCAAGACTATTTTTAATCATTGATCTGAGAAGATATATATTTGACAGTTAAGGCAACGAAATGGATTAGGTGCCATTCATGATAACCATATCGGAGAGTCAACATGATGAGGCTACTTAAGAACATAACATGAGTTCTTTATATAAATCTATATAAACAGAAATAAACAAAATAACAACAATCAACAAAGCAATTAATGAAAAAGTTAACAACACTATAAAATAGGCAGAAAACTGCATACCCAATTATTTCCACTGAATAGCCCCTAGAATAATTTAAAACATAAACATTACTGCCTACCCATTAGAATAATAAAATAGATCTACCCATGATGCATCACTGTGTTATAAAATAAAATAAGACATATCTCGGCTGATTTACAGGCAAATAAACTAACATACTCAAGAGCGAGAGCCGGATGTGAACGGGACAAGGCCCCGTCACAAAATGACCATATTTATGCGTTTACGCATATTCCCGATGCACGATTTCTGATCGAAAAATAAAATAATATTTTAAAGTGTTTCTATTTTTCGACCAATAAAAATGCTTCCTTCCTAATTATACTTGCGTTGTTTTTCAAGCCTGTTAAGCCATAAAAAAACGCCATAAAAGGGGTCACACGGAAATACAACAGCGGTCAACAGGAGGCCAGGGAAGAGACTGGTCACGATCGGTCTAAGCAACCAGCAGCAGTAGCGCCACACCAACCAGTGTGAACTACTATGAGAGATTAACCCAGATCTTCAGCCGGCCTATGAACTATACCACAAGGTAGCTGTCCCAAACCCATACGTTCCTGTTGAAATAAATCACTTAAATCTTTTTCTGCTGTTGTCGTATTTCTTTCTTGCAACCATACGCTTGTCTATAACAACTGTCCTACATATAAGCCAAAACACATGTCCCGACAAATATGTTTAAGCATGTTATCAGAGGGTGTTGACTTCAATGTCTACTTTTATGTTTATATATGCTCTATCCCTGATAGTGACCACTTTAACTCATAAATACAGTATACCATTAAATTATATCATAAATACAGTATACCATTAAATTATATATATATATATATATGAGAGAAAGATTACTAGAAAAGATAGGTACAGACAAAAAAATTGAAAAATATATGGCAAAAGAAAGACAGGTAGAAAGATATATAATTTACTATGAAGATACAGAAGCAGAAATGCAAAATTTAATTAAAAATGATAACAAGAGGTAAATGTTAGAGTTGGGTAAAGTGATATATATATATATATATATATATATATATACCTTTGAGTTTCAATAAGACAGGCTTGTACAGTTGTTTTGTTTTTTTTTTTTAAAGAAAACTCCACTCATGACATCCTTGTTATAACCACCATTTTTATTAAATATTCATAAAATTTACTCTCGTCTCCTCATTTCAGATGTGAGAATGTGCTTGATTATTGAAATTTATGAAAAATTATTAAAAAATTCCAACAACCCCTTTTATCCCAACTATCCTGTCTATTTGTAACTGATCTGTATCTAATAATATTACTAAATTCAACTCTAAAATAGCATTCTTACATAATTCAAAATATTATCATTTCTCAAAATATATATTTGTCTGCCTGTATTTTGTATGATAAAATACAGTGTGGCTGTAGTTCCTAGAGAAGTCATCCAAAGTTAACAGTAATCATAATATTAACCATTTCTTTATAAGGAAACATTTGGTATTTATTGACAGAGTAGATATTTTTACTTTCAGTTGAAATTTTACAAAATCTTTCTATTAAAATAATTTTTCAGGAAAATAGGTTTCTCAAGTCCAGTAGCTGTTACTGGTCTTTTCCGTATTATAAGGGCCTATCTTCCTAACATTTTGTTTGAAGTAATGAGAAACTTCAGTATCTTGAATATGTCATTATTTCTCTTTGAATTACATGTACTATTTATTTTAATCGATGGTTATTTTGAAAGTCTGTAAGTGATGTAGTTTCTGCCATTATGTAGAGTTCTTTCTTTATGAATATGTAGCACATGTCCACAATTGTTAGAAGAAGGATGGTCCTCACTAAGACCTATAGGCATCATTCACTCAAAGCCATTTTTAACCATTGATTTGAGGAAGCAATTGTATACAGCTCTCAATTCAGTTATTTCTTAACAAGTAGAACCCAGGATAGAGCCTTGGTGGACACATGTGTTCATGTAAAAGAATCTGGAAGTGAGCCTGTTCAGGACGACCTTCATTTCATGATTTGAAAGGAATGATTGGACTAAATCAAATATCCATCCAGTAATATCATAGCTCTGGATCTTACATGGAAGGCCAGTGTGCCAAGCCCTGTCAAACACTTTTGAGTTATGTAGAGCCACAGCTCAAGCATTGCTGCTATTATCAAGAGCTTGATATACATATTCTGTGATAGGCAAAAGCACATTAGTGGTAGACCTGACAAAATGGAAGCCATATTTTTTGTCAGAAAGTAAGTCATGATGGGTAAGATGCTTAACCACTTCAGCATTGATCAAAGCCTCATATACTTTGTGAAAAGTGGTAGAAGACAATTAAGGCAATAGAAGGGTCAGAAGTTCTTAAAAACAGGAACTACAGAGTAGGACTTCCAACAAGCTGAAAAGCAGGAAGCAGCAAGGGGCAATAGTTGGAGTTTTTTTTAGAGAGAACTGGAGCCAGCCCAGGAGCACATTTCTTTAGCAATTATTACATGTAATAGAGTAAATTCCTCCAAGTTTTAGCCTATTATTTTTTTTGTAGTTTGACAATAGCTTATAACTAAAAATCAACTAATAAAAATGATCTCATAAATTTCTACTCTCATCATAACAACAAAATAAAATCTGGAACAATGATCAGATTCTACTTAAGAGCAATCAAAATCTGAATCCTTCAATATCTACATAAAGAAGAGAAATACATTGAATATTCTTTCAAGCTCTCCCAACTTAACTATTCAATGAGAAACAAAAGGCTCATAAATTATTTAGAAAATAGAAAAGCAGTCCATTATGACAAATCCAATAAATCCAACTAACTCTATCACATCTACAATTGGAAAGAATTTATCCTAACTCAACATAAAACTTCTCACAGCCATGTCTAAAAGGATAACAGTTTTAATTAATACAATACAAAATAATAATCTAAAAGTTGAAGGTGAAATTTACTCTATTACCGGTAATAATTTGTACATTGCTGTTTCATTCTTGTTAATATCATATTTTGAATTGATTTCCTTTCTAGATTTTATCCATTGACCATCAATTAAATTTTGGATAGTCACAGATTTAGACGGTCTCAATTCATTCTTTCTTTTACAACTGGTGCCTTTCCCAGTGATTTTGCATTTCATAAGTAACAAAGCATTACGACAGGCAGTAATGGTATTCATAAAGAGATAGCTGTTTATTTGATACACTGTACAAAAATACCCACCCTCAAAACATCAAATTCCTCAACTCCAAGTCAAAGAAAAAAAAAAAATCTTGTTTTTTTTTTTTTTTTCCTATGTAAAATGTTGTTTTCTATTGCAAAAGCAAGGTTTGCTGGTTCATTGTCTTCTGGTTTAATTTTGCTCTATTTGTTTTTTCCCAGTTTTTATTCATTTGAATTTTTCCTCATATAGACGATATGAAGAAATACTAAAACCACTTCCTTAAATTTCCAAATTGCCAAACATCAGAATATTTTGAAACCTTTTCCTTGCTGAGCCAAGAATTTTCAACACACCTTCATATAGACAAGTCATACTTTGATTGGAAGAATATTTTATATAGGTTTCTGTATCTTGGTGCAATGCAAGATAATTGAATGATAAAATGAGAAATTCTGCCTAATTCACTTAATTTTCTAAAAGGCCTTCATCAGGCTAAAGTAATGTTCTTATTGATGGAATTATATATAAATATATGTATGGAGAATGGGGAAATATGAACCTAAAACAATAAGGGATTTAAATGTTACTGAACAAAATCCTAAAGTAAAACCTGAAGCAGGGATGTAACACTGTAGCCTGTAATATTTGTCACAAAAAATACATGAGAGAAACTTTGAGGACTTTAAACATAATATTATTAGGTTGGTGCAAAAATAATGTCATTTTCTCACATAGTAACACATGTGAGAAAACGACATTATTTTTGCACCAACCTAATAGAACAAGAAAGAGATCTTTTACAAAACAAAACATAATGCATTAGATTTCCATCTGAATTTCTGGAATGAGGATTTATAATTATTTACATTAATTATATTTAGACTATTGTCCTCATCTTTGTTATTAATATCATTTTGGCCATTGTGCTCTCTGGCTATCCTCAGATGTATATTTAATCTGGGTAACTTACAGGGAATTCTAAACTGAACATATTATTTAATCTACAGGGGTAGACTGTTCATGTTCCACTGCCCATGTCTCGAGATATTGTCGAGTTCTTATTTTTAGTGCTACACAGTTATTGCTTGCTCAGATCAATATACACCTAAGGCAGGCCGGTGGTCACAACAGCCAAAATGTCGTGATGATAACAACAGAGATGAGGATCTTCGTCCAAATATAAATAATGTAAATAATTCATTAGTTGTTCATCCCAATGAATCCGGCTGTAATTTTGATTTAAAAAATTCTGCTTTAATTAAAAGAGAAATGTACAGAATATTCAGAGTTGTATGAATTTCCCCTTTCTTAACAAATCTCCTGTATTCATAGTTTGGGAAATTTAAAAGCCAACAGATGGAAACAAAAGTGTTGGAAAATGAAAGGATCAGGTGAGCTTTGAGTTGAGATATGTCAAGTGCCAGAAATGTAAAATGTTAACATTCTTCTATTTTCAGTGTTTCCACTTGGTACATAATTATAACCAAGGTTTACATTTATATTTCCTGTCCCTCAACATATATATAATAACATGAATAAGAATATTACTTTGATGTAGTCATTTTTGAGGATGAAATGTGTTACATACAATTTTCATTTTGTCATTCAGTTACACATATTTCAGTTGATACAATTCTGAACATTTTTAGCAGTTATTCAGTGCTAACAAAATTAGCTATGCCTTTGTGTTTGTCAACCAAATCTTTTTTGTCTGCATATATGATTATATCCCCAGGTATGGATTAGACAGCAGAGTAGACTGGGATCCTCAGCCCTAGTTAGTAACCAGTCTAGGAGAAAGAACACTCTGAATACCTAAACCTGAGTAGATGGAAGTATTTAGTGTGAGAACACATGGTTGTCTGATGGAAAGAAAACCCCTTACTCAGAGAACTGAAACTTTACAACCTGTAGAACAATTTGATTGCAGAAACATCACCAAGAGGCTATATATATATATATATATATATATATATATATATATATATATGTGTGTGTGTGTGTGTGTGTGTGTGTTATCCACAGACAGACTGTTTTGCTGTATCACTGCTCATCAGTGTGGCTAGAAGTCCAGTTGCCTCTAACTAGGATTGAAACCTGGCTGAATTGGTATCAGTTGGAGAATCTACCCCTAAGCCATTGTTGAATAGCAGGGATGAAGATGAATTTAAGCATATTTATGTTTAGATAACCATGCCAGTGACTGAGAGAAATTGATTCATTTTATTGAAGTAAGTATGTATGTATGTATGTATGTATATATATATATATATATATAAAAAGAAGAGGTTATAGTGGTTTCAATGAGAGAAAAGTGTGTATATTAAAAAAGAAGAGAGATACCGCAAACGTTTTTGGTTGTAATGCGGATTTTTTTTTTTTAAATATTATGCTTTATTTTCCATAATTTTACTACACATGTTTCTGGTCTCACAACTGACATCAAGTGAAGGGTTGAAATTTCCGCATATTATTAAAAATAATTCCTTTTTTTCCTCCTTTATGTTTTTTGATGTTAAATATTCTTGATATGAGACATTCTCTTTCCGTGTGTTAGTAATCCAAATTTCTTTCTTTCAAGTAATCTAAATTTCTTTCTTGAAAGAAAGAAATTTGGATTACTAACACATAGAAAGAGAATGTCTCATATCGAGAATATTTAACATCATAAAAACATAAAGGAGGAAAAAAAGGAATTATTTTTAATAATATGTAGAAATTTCCACCCTTTACATGATGACGGTCATGAGACCAGAAACATTTGTTATAAAATTATGGAAAATTATCTTAAATAAAGCATAATATTTAAAAAAAAAAAATCCACATTACAACCAAAAAAGTCTGCGGTATCTCTCTTCTTTTGTAATATATATATGTATATATATATATATATATATATATATATATATATATATAAATATCTTTTCATTTTATAGCAGTGTGTATATATGATTTATTGTTTGTAATTATTAACTACATCTTTGTGTAGTAGGTGTCAGACTCCCCATCATAATTTGCACTAAGTATGATATCCGAGAAGCCAAGTGAAATGTCTTCCTATCCTACAGGTGCAAGCACACATGATCAGCCCAGCTGCACATTGATTGCAAGCATAGGAAAGAACTGTATGACAGAGATAACATCTAAATACCTGCTCCCAGTAGTAAAGTGAAAGTGTAAGGTCTACATTTTGGATCAGCCCACGGAGACTCACACACAGTTTGCCAACACTGACAAATCTATCAGCTGAAAAAGAGAATGTGGTATGAGATTCAGTCTTGTGTTCTCATTAATTTCTCATTAATGATAACGTTAGATTTTTCTGATGATAGAGAAGAGAAATTCAAAAGAAAATTAGAAAAATGAGAGAGTTAGCATGTAGAATTATCTAGAGCAAATATAACTGCAAGTAAAACACTCCTGATAACAGTAGAGGTAGGTGTAGTTTTCCATCCAAATAATAAATTCTTACACAACCAAAACTTTAACCTAAAATCTCAAGTCATTTTCTTAAATAGCCTTGTCAGATCAAGACTATTGTAGGTCCGACATAGCACTAAACTTGTTTAGTAATATCTAAACTGTCAGCTGTATGATATTTACTTTGTCCCCACACTGAGACATGATGGGACACACAGTTAGGTTTACGCTGGGGAAACCCGAGTATGTAAACCTGGGCCAGGGCCAAAAATTACCCAGTTGGTTGCACTGACACTGGTATAACTACCAATCTCTATTCTCTAGTGCAATGAAGAGGGTTCCCTGGAACTGGTCATCTCTCAGTATATTGTTTTTCTCAGCTGCACTCTGCCTGAAGATAGAGACACAACTGAGAGATAATAAATGCTACCTGGCAATGCGCCAGGTAAACTGCCAGCTGTATACAACTTCTTTCTCAGATCAATAATTAAAAATGGTTTCCAGCAAATGAAGCCTGTAGATCTTAATGACAATCATTTTTCTTCAAACCTTGTAGATTGCCACTACAAAATCACAAAGAACTGTACCAATTAACAGAAACTACAACACTTGAAAACCTTCAGTAGCAGCAACAACTAAAATGGATGGCACATGTAACTCAAAGAGAAAATAATGGCCTAATCAAAATGTTGATATTCCCCACTACTTCAAACTAAAGGTTAGAAAGAAAAATACTGGCAAGATCAGTAACATTTACTGGGCATAAGAAATCTACTTTCCTGAAGAATTGTTTTTATAGAAAGATATAAATTTCAACTGAAAGTAGCACTGGCTTCTCGGTCAACAAATATCCAATGTTTCCTTATGAGAAATCAGCTAATATTAGCATCATCATTACTATTATTTTTTAAATACTGTAAATAAATTTAGTTAAATCAGATAAATATTATTATAATTGTATAATCCTATTTTTCATACATAATACAAAATTTAACAAATACCTAATGAAAAGGTAGACCAAGTTACCAGCAAATTTGAAGAATTAGTAGACAGAGACTGCAGTAACAGTAAAACCAATTTTTATTGGCTGAATACCAAAATAATTTTACCTAGGGCCAAATGTTTTGAAATTCATGGATTCAACTGAAAGAGGCAAGGAAGCTGACCAGGAGGAGATTGTTCCTATTTGGGTCACCGGAGAGAGAGAGGGTTTGATGCTTGTAGAGTTCTGAAGCCTCGAATGATACTAGGAATAAATTAAACTGTTGAAGCTTCCTGGTCCACTGCAAGGGTGTTTGAGTCAAATTAAAAGCTACTTTTCATCCAGTTATTTAAGCATCTTGAAATAAAAATTTATACCGGTTAAAAAAAATAAGACTCAAATAGAATTATACTCCAGTATATGTGTATCACAACTAGGGTAACATGTACTTCGTTTTATTTTTCTCAGAAAAACCATCATGAGAATTTTTAGATTTTAGAAGTATATGAACCGAACTGTGGTCCCACCATGGCACTCTCATCAGTTTCACCCTCTTCCTGCTTTTTATTAATTATCTGCCTAAGAACATTCTCAGATCATAAGCTAATGATAGCAAAGTTTAAAAAAAGCACCTCCAAAAATCAAGATGGTCAGAAACTTACTGCTGATTGCCCTATCAACGAATAGCTCAATGACGACAAATTAGTTTGTATCTTTATAATACTTTAAAAAGTGAACTTGTAACATTCAATACTCACCATTCAATCTCTGTGCTTTCTCTCCTCATAATGAATGGGTGCATTCTCAAAAAGCCACCATGCTTTGAATGTCTATTGAGACGAAAGTTCACTAGAGGTCTCAAGTAGAATGCATCACTAAAGATGCTGGAAAAATAGTCAGCTTTTTATACTGACCACTCCAGACAGTACCTGACTTCTTCTGTCATGCTTTATCTTTACAAAAGTCTGACTAGACCAAAATTGGAGTATTGCTACCTTATATCTATCCTGGAGCTACCCATCCTCATTATCCGTAATTGATAACTGTAAAAAAAAAAAAAAATCATTTATCTGTTCTTATAGAAAATGACCATTCTACAGACTCTTTCCCGACAGATGCATTGTTTCAAAACCTATTACTACTCTATTGCTATTTCCAGGGCAAATGTTTGGAAGATCTCTGCTCATTAGTTCTACCAGTTCAGACGTTTACAGTTAGGACTTGCCATGCTATGTCTATAGAGTCGGATCACCAACATTTGCTCTGTATTCCATTTGTGAGGAGGAAATTCTACTCATATAGCATTTTTCAAGAACTAATTTATATAGCAGACTCCCAAATTGAAAATATTAGACACATCAAGTCAAGGATCAAATGTTATCTATCCTCCTTATCCTCATGAATATGCAGGTGGTGTAATAGATAGTGAATCAGAATGAGAAATTGCAGAGCTGTGTTCAAATTGCAGTTAGGTTCATTACATTTAGCTACACACAAATTCCCTTAGGTATAATACCCACTCCCCCAGTGTTATAGTGGAACACACCTATTCTATAGTTAATAGACTCTCCCACCTATAATAAGTAGGAGTAGTAAGAGTAACGAGTAAGTCGCTCAATCAGTCAATGCTGGACGACCATTAGTCGGATACTAAAGTATCAGCGACCACAACTAGATTACTCTGCATCATTACCTATTATATCAAGTTCCTAACGTTTTGTACGTCAAACCTATTTTAGGACCGACTTAGTACAAATACAAGCCTCCACTGTGAAACCACTCCATAACACCCAGCTATGTATCTGGAAAAATATTTCTTATTCTCAAAATATTGTTTATAAAATATTCACTCACAACAAAATAATTATTCTTACAATCAAAAACAATGT
This sequence comes from Acanthosepion lycidas, assembly GCA_963932145.1. Classification (NCBI taxonomy): domain Eukaryota; kingdom Metazoa; phylum Mollusca; class Cephalopoda; order Sepiida; family Sepiidae; genus Acanthosepion; species Acanthosepion lycidas. Next base: position 40,815,909 of record OZ010577.1, on the reverse strand, counting down.
TTATGCTTTAAATAACCCACAAAGGGTTGATAAGTCATAATAAATCATCTCTTATTCTCATCGTCTTCACTCGCTTGCACATCCTCTTACGTTCATATCACACACCTCATTCATTAATCCTTGACCACGATTGGCACTTGAACCTTGTATTGGGTGAACTTTAGTAAAATAAAGACTGCTGTCAAATTTTACAAAGAAAAAACCTGACAGTTCATTTCATAGTTATGATTAATAAACAAATTCACTGTGAATTAAGGACAAACTGGTTGATACTAACAAGCAAGAGAGATTCATTGATGGAAACAAAGTGAGTTAGGTTTAGGATTTGATGTATTTGAATGGCCTGGCATGAATTGATTTTGAGACTTGAATGTCAATGGGCAGCAATGGACTTGGGCAAAATATGAACATTATAAGTGATTGTCTGTGACAGAATAATAAATTCCCTTGCTATTTCATTTAATAAGGAACGGCAAAACATTGGCAGAGACAGTGATGAGAAATTTGATCTATTGGCCTGTTGATAAGAATATCTAATATTGAGAGGGTGCAAACAAACAGAATCCTTATTGAAGATAGTATTGATTTCAAGGACCTACAGTGAGAAAGTTTAAAATAAAGAGAAGTGATGTGCTAAAGAGTGGGTAAAAAGATAACAATTAGAGGGAGTGAATAAGAAAGTGAAGAGAGAAAAGAAAACGGGTGGAGAGTGATTCAGAGAAAGAAAAGACATTGTAAGATAGGGAGACTTTATTTATTTGCCAATATATTCCTTGAAAAGTGTTTCTTTTTTAATACTTTATCCCTTTGGAATATATGCAAATATAACTCTCCACAGGTTGCTTTTCTTTATTTTCTGTAAATTACCATGCATTCTTGGGAAATATAATGGAGTCAGTGTTTCCTCATTGCCTACCCCACAGTATTACAGACAGAGCTTTTTTTCTCCTAGATTGCTTGCCACCAAAGGTTGACAGCTTAGTCTACTCTGTTATTTAAATACTGGCTGGAGAAAAAGAAGAGACAGATTAATACCTTTCCAAAGAGAATTATTGTGAAAATGAATGAAACCACCTTAACTAGTATTTGAACTCGGTTTGCCAATTACACTTTCCATATTGACATCCATTACACTAACAACATACTGATGAAAGAAATTAATAAGATATGACTTTATAAAATCCGATGTCATTTTCTAATAAGAAAACAGAAAACTAAAACATCCAGCTTACTTGTCGCAAGACAATAGCTTAAAAAATAATCAAAAAAACTTCAGACAGAGAAAAAATAAAAGAAGCAAATGATGTAACAAAATAAAAGAAACAAAACTGAAAACTCAGCAGCTTCACATTAATGAATTACATTACAGAATTGAACATCTGAACAGTTTAGATGCCAAGTCTTGGTGAGGAGGGGCACTTCAATGTGATGTAATGGTTAGCGAGCTCGTCTTGATAGATCAATTGCAAGTAGTAAGTTCGATTCTCACTCAGTGCTCCATACTTTCGGCCATATGCTACTTCTAAGCTACTCTTAGTAAATTACTATGTGCCAAGTCTTGGTTCTATGAGACAATTATTCTTCTTTTTCCAAGTGGGTTTCTAACTCCTTTGTGCTCTGTATGGCTATGTGTCCAGAGCAAAGAAACTTTGCAATTAAAACTGCCATGACATGTGCCCCATACTCATTTCTTTTATATTTCATTGGGAAGAAGAAAGTTCTTTTTATACAGCTTCTTCCCAAAACTGGTTGCTTTGTGGAACAGACTCCTGAGAGTAGGCTACCCCAACAACCACAATCTTAATCACTTCATATCTAGAGTCAAGTGTTATCTCTTTTACATAATCTACATTCTTTATGTCCATAAAACAACCGCATTCAGTATTCCTTTATCTTGATTGTTTCTTGAAAAAAAGTAATGTTCTTAGATAAACTGAGAGAACAGAATATCTGTTCAAACTTAAAAAATAGTGTTCTACCAATTCTAGAACATCTTCCATACTCATCATGTTATACTCTGCTGTAATTAGATTTCTTTCTGATTCATTCTTAATGTCAGCTGGATGTGAACACCAAGAAGGCAGAAAACAAAATAAAACAGGATGTCATACCTAGGATGGACGTCCTGGGTATGATGGTAAACTACATCCGCATCCTGGGTATGATTGTAAACTACATCCGCGTCCTGGGTATGACGGTAAACTACATCAGCGTCCTGGGTATGGCAATAAACTGCATCCAACAGCAAGGTCTCAGATAATGTTTTCAGAAAAATAATGTTGCCAGCTCTAAGTTTTTGAAAAAATAATGTTGCCAGCTCTAAGTTTGTTTTTTTTTTTTTTTGTAGAAAAGGAATAATGTTGCCAGCTCTAAGTTTTTGAAAAAATAATGTTGCCAGCTCTAAGTTTGTTTTTTTTTTTTTTTGTAGAAAAGGAATAATGTTGCCAGCTATACGTTTTTTTTTTTGAAACAATAATGTTGCCAGCTATACTTTTTTTTTTGTAACAATAATGTTGCCAGCTATACGTTTTTTTTTGAAACAATAATGTTGCCAGCTATACGTTTTTTTTTTTTGAAACAATAATGTTGCCAGCTATACTTTTTTTTTGTAACAATAATGTTGCCAGCTATACGTTTTTTTTTTTTGAAACAATAATGTTGCCAGCTCTAAGTATTTTTGTTTTTTTTTTGTAGAAAAGGAATAATGTTGCCAGCTATACATTTTTTTTTAAACAATAATGTTGCCAGCTATACGTTTTTTTTTTTTGAAACAATAATGTTGCCAGCTATACGTTTTTTATTCTATACAAAATAGGCATTTAAAATTCATATAAAGTGGATTTGGCATTAAATAACCCACAGTGGTTGATATGCCATAAAACCCAAACAAACAAACTAGGATGGAGGTCAGTACTGGATAAAATAAACAAAATATACAACAGTGGCCATGTACCTGAGGACATTACTAAATCCATGTTTGTATCATTACTTAAGAAAACCAGGTGCAAAGAAATACAAGCTCCATAGAACAATCAGTTTAATGAGCGACATAACTGAATTAATGAAGGGAATCCTGATAAATAGATCTTACAGAAAAATTAGAGCTGTACCTACCTGTAATGGCATTCACCTGGAGTGTGTTGAGCCAGCTCCAATATTGGAGTTTCATGGGAATTTGGAATTCACAATGGTCCCCAAACCTGCATGTATAACACATGAGATTTGATTATAGTGGTGAAGGTTTCGTGCCGGACCATCCACACTTTTTGAAGAGACAAATACAGAGACCTGGTGCACTACGTGCCACAAGGTCCCCAAACAGCCCTCTGTTTTGAATTCAGAGTTTTCCTTCTCCTAGATCAGTTGCCATACAAGGCTATATAACCCAGTCTGTCCTGCTATTTACCCATAGCTGGAGGGAGAAGAGGATTCACACCTTTGCATTAGCACATAAGTGAATGTAATGGAATTCGAACTCGGCTCTCTGATTCCTCAATCCAAGCCACTATCCATTACTTCAAATTAGAGCTGAAATAGGACAAAAACACTGTGACTTTGACAAGGACGCTAGAACAAGAAATGTGCTATTCATGATCAGAATGATAAATGAAACAGCAATTATGAATGAAGAAAGACGTGCACTTATGTTTTAAAGATTACACAAAAGCATCTATTTTAACTGTGGAGAAAACTAGATCTATTTGAAAATGATGTTAGAATAAGCCAGAACTAATTATGTTTGAAATTTCAAAATTAAGAGCTTATTTCGAAATTGATAAATAAAAAATTATCATGTTCAAAATTTAAAATTAACCTTCACTTTCAAAATTAATAAAATAGAGATTATTATTTTTAAAATTAAAAAGCTAAGAAGCTATTTCAAAAGTAATAAATTAGAAATTATCATGCTCAAAATTAAAAAAAAATTAAGAGCCTGCTTAAAATTATTACGTTTGAAATTATCTCAGAATAACGAACAAGATACCTTGAGGTTGTTAAGATCAGTTGAATAATGATATTACCAATGATAATTATCTTGACCATAAATAACAATAAACTCATTTAATGGCTTATCCAGTATTTAGCATAATAAGCCTATAAATAAATTAAGACATTATCAACTCAATATTCCTTTTATTATGGATGCTACTGCATTACTTAAGCCATAAATATGAATAAAATCTTGATTTATTTGATAATTCAAATGAAAGGCATTAGATAATGGCTTCAAAATGAATGAATGAAAAGTTATCATGTTTGAAATTTAAAATTAAGAGACGATTTCGAAATTGATAAAATAAAAATTATTATTTTTAAAATTATTTAAAAATGAATAAATTAGAAATTATCATGTTCAAAATTAAAATAATTAAAATTAAAAAATTGAGAACCTGTTTGAAATTATTATATCAGAAATTTAAAAATAAAAATATTTCAAAATTAAAGCTAAAATAAAAATAAATATCCAAATTCAAAAAAAATTAAGAGCCTGTTTAAAATTATTATGTTACAAATTTAAAAATAACAAGATTTCAAAATTAAAGCTAAAATAAAAATAAATATCCAAATTCAATTCACACAATGAAAAATGCCTGGCAGATAAACTATGAAAAGTTTTCAAAAAACTCTTCCAATGACTTGAAGTTGCTATGAGTTTACAATATCAAACTAATAAAGATTCAACATAACCAAGTCAGCAAGAAGTTTGTATTCTTTTGAAGTGAGTAGTAAACTCTAAAACATCAGGTATGGCGAAAAGACACAGCTAATGGAGTTGCCCATTAAAAGTAAAAGGGAAGAGCTAAATCCTTCCAAACAACCATTAACCAATCTTGGCTTCTATTTTGCTGTATGTTGACATCTCAACAATAGAGTATTCCATTTGGAATAAAACTAAGTTCTGGGAATGCTAATGTAGGTAACACTGTTGGCTTCACTCCAAATCATAACAGTGAGGATGACATGTTCATGTTTTGCCCATTTTTTGTCTTGTCTCTTGTTTCTTATTCTTTTTCTTACACATTTATATCCATTGTCTTCTGCTAGCAATTTTGCCTTCTGATTTAATATTTATTTACTTATTCTTTTTGACTTATTTAACTCGTGATAAAGAGATTGAGTTTATGTTTTATGTTTGAAAGAAAATGGCTGATATTAGTTTTGGAATGAAAATCAAGGTTCAATGTTTAAAATTTACTATCTACAATAGTACTTTTATTCATGCATAAATAAAATAAAAATTATTTTCCAATGATTTTCTACAAAATTTGGATAAAAATATCATGTACAAAATTTAGTCTTCAAATAAATAATCTAGGTTTATGGTAACATTTTCATACTCCTTGCTGATTGTCTACCTTTGCATTTTTACCTTGGAACTTATTTATCTTGCATCATAATTCTGTTATTTTTTCCAAAGCTGCTCAGGTTGTCTTACATTCTACAACAGATAAGCAAGCAACATGACTTAGAAATAAAAAAATTGCTTCTACTGAGACTTGAATCTGATTCATGTTTACATGGATATTAAATATAATTTGTCTGTTTAGCCCATAAGTGCACTTCATAAAATCCAATATCTTATTATAATTCTGCTCATCCATTCTTTAACTGGAACAACCATTAAACCCTGCAAATATCTCATAAATAAAGGACTATTCTGTTTTGATTGTGTGGAAAGATGGAAAAGACATATCAGAGATAGTTCAGTGAGAAAATGAGATAAAGTAGGGAAGATAGAAGTGTTTAACATCTCCTGCCAATACCTAAAGAATAACAGACTATTCCATTTTGATCATGTTGAAAGACAGCAAAGATAAGCCGTTTGGTTTCAGAGAAGAAAATGAAATCAAGAACAAATGAAAGGAAGATAGAAATGTTTCATGTTTTTTTCAGTGAAATGAAAAAAGGTGTCAATTTCAAATCTTTTCATTTGTGTCCTCTTACTTCTTAAAATAATGAACAGCATTCATAATTTATGATAATTATTGCCATATTTTGGTCAAGTTATTAAGTTCAAATATTTGATGACACAATAGGGGAATTTCTACATTTTGCCATGAGCTCATTCAATCATTAACTTAAGAATTAAGATTTGTCAGAAAATTCAAATAAGAAAACCATGAAATTTTCATGGTTATTTCTAGTTATTTTCTAATTATAATAATTAAAAATAAATTATTAATTATAGGTTTATAAAAAAATCGGGTATAAATTATAGGTTTATAAAAAAAATTGTCTCCTCTTTACCTGTGAGGAAGTTGTCCAGCATTCACTGCATTATAGGAGGATTGATGTTACATTCAGTACCCGCTTCTTCAATGTGCCATGTCCCTTCTTAATCATGGCTCTCCACAACTTCATATATCTTGTGTTCCTTAGCAGTTTTCCTCCTTTTGCTAAGACTCCCAGCCTCTAATCTACCATCCATTCAAATACACATGTAAGTGGCATGTTACCGTGTGGCAGTTTCCTAGTCCTCCTCTTTCATTATGTGTCCAAAGAATTTCAGTTATACTTTTCCTGATTCTGTGTAAAAGTGTTCTTTCTGCTGCCCACCATTCTATATTCATATTTTCTCAAAGGTTTTATAACATTTTCATGCCTTATTTTCAGTATCAAAATGCTTTCAGGACTATATAACTCCTAGTACTAGATTCCCATGAGTGCAGCCATTTGCATTATTGTCCTCAGGGAAGTATTGTCTCCTAAAAGTACGTTGTTAAGCATTTAAAACTTCTTAGTAAATACTCAAGCAAACTGATCTTATTTATCTTGGAGAACATTTCCTCTGCTTATCATCATATAATATCTATGTCAAAACAAAATAGCATTTATCAGATGAAATATGTTTAAAGATATTTTTCATTTTTTATTCTTTTTCTTCCCAATGTCATCAGTTCTCAACTTAATATCTATGCTAATCACACAACTATCTACTGTCGTAATGGTAAGTCTGATTAGTTGGATGTTGTAATGGAATGTCCCACACTCCCTATCGCCTATATGGACTGATTATATCAGTAGCTATATACAGTGAGTACAGGATATACCTGGGAGGGGGGGCTTGCTTTGGGAATTACTAGCCTGCCAACTGATTTCCTGTCTTTCAGTAGTGTATTCTCTTACAATAAGCCTCTTTTCTTCATCTACACACATGTTGCTGTTCCTTCACTCGTGTACCATATTTGTGTGTTTGTAACCTTACAACATTTGATAAGGTAACTGATCTCAAAAATGACCCACAATCTATTGCTATTTGGGGCAAGAAATGGCTTCTTAATTTTTAAAGCCTTTGAAATTAAACTGCTCTCTTTTAAACATCTTAGAGAACCTTTTTTTTGCTTTCCATCAGCATGGCTGACGATAGCCTCCAGGAGAGTGACTCATTACACCTTCTATTATTAAATTTTTTCTGCTATTAGGTTGGTGCAAAAATAATATCGTTTTTGACGTAGTTTTTAATGTCAAAAAACGATATTATTTTTGCACCAACGTAATATAACTTAAGTACCTTTGCCAGAGTATTGATTTACTGATATCTTGCTTTTTATATACAGTAATATTTCTGTTATACCTAATCTGTTTTTGTTATGTTTGCAAGGTACTGGTAGCTTACTTGAAACATGCCTAAATACACTAAACCTCTTTTTCTTGAATATGCAATGTCAAAATGTAGTGAATGTAATAAACCTGTGCTTCTTTTATACTGTCAAATTTTTTAAAAAACTCCCACTGATATCAAGTAGAAATATTTTCTTTCTGTTGCCAGTAGATTTATAAAAATCCAGTATTATTTATAGGTTTCTACTTATAACTCGTTAATGCATACTATCCTATATTTGGGATGGTGGGCTGTAATATGTGATGATTTAAGCAGAGCCATGTAAATTGACAGATAAACAGTTTGGGTTGAAAATGATTCAAGTAATAAATTTTGTATTTGATGACATATAAAAGACTTTTTCCCCTCCCAAAATGGGTAAACCATCACCCCTGCCTCTTCTATGCAAAAATGATACCTACTTTATGGTCATTTTTATCCCCAATACTTACTACTGTAGGCTATAATTTTACCTCATTTAGTCACTTATACCTGGTTTGAATACACAACCATATTATTTACTCAAACCACATTATTATTATTATTATTATTATGATTAATATTTTTTCCAGAAAAGAAAATATTGTAACAAAGTACCAGTGATAGTCCCAGACACTCCATATACCTCAACACACTCGTAGAAAGCGACATAACTGAAAGAAAATATCATTAATGATAAAGCTGAGAAACATAAAAATTAGATTGGAGTGAAATATGTCCGTTATACAAAGTGGACAGAGTAAAATGTAGACTATTCACTAGAGGCAAGCCACCAATTTGCCACCAGGTGGCATGCCACTCGTGTTTATGACTGCCAGTGTCTTTGTCTCGGCTATGCTACCACTGGTGGACCACAAGAGACCCACTGGTAGCCCACAAGTGGTTGACATCAGAGAACTGCTGGTGTTACTAGCAGCTTGCATGTAGGGTTTTCACTATTGAGATTGCATGTTTTATGTTCAACTGTACACCGATCTTGGTTTACATATGCAGTAATATTTTATGTCCTAACTAAAGTGTTTTTTAAGATACTGACAACTTGTTTTTCATATACAGTAATGTTTCTGCCATAACTATAGTGCCCTTGTCATATTTTTAAGTTGCTGATAGATTGCTTTGTATATACAGTAATGTTTTCTACTATAACTGAAGGGCCTTTACATATTTTTAATTTATTGATACCTTGCTTTTTATATACAGTAATGTTTTCTACTATAACTGAAGGGCCTTTACCTATTTTTAATTTAATGATACCTTGCTTTTTATATACAGTAATGTTTCTGCTATACCTAATGTGTTTTTGTCATGTTTTGTAAGGTACTGTTAGCTTACTTGAAACATAATTAAATACATTAAAATTCTTTTCCCTGAATATGCAATGTCAAAATGGAGTGAATCTAATACACCTGTGCTTCTTTTATACAGTCAAATATTTTAAAGAACTAAAATTTGTCCCAATATAAACATTTTTAATGTTTTTCCCCTACTATCATTTTATTATTATTCTTTTTGCTTTGTAGTATTGAACAGGAAAATATCTTTTGTGCCAGTGAAAGGAAAATTGGGTATTTTAAATCACTCAAACATCTGCTTTTCTGCCTTTGGTAAAAAAAATTTAATAAAATGTTACTGGTCAATATGAAACATCTGTGAATCCTCAACTGTCATGCTGAAAAAAACAGTTTAGAAATCTGTATTGAGAATTATTTTTATTGAATATTATATGAATCTGTTATAAAACTTTTTTTTCAGACTTTCCCTCTAAGGCCATAAAATAGTAATCAGGTATAAAAAAACAATCAATTATTAGACGAGTTTTTGTTCATGATTTTACATTTTTATTGCCTTCTTATTTTCTCTCTCTCTTTTTTTTTTTTTTTCAATCTTTATCTTCACCTTTTGTCCCACCCCATTAATTCCTCACAATTGTCTTAGAATAGCAAGCAAGATACCTTGAGGTTGTTAAGATCAGTTGAATAATGATATTACCAATGATAATTATCTTGCCCATAAATAACAATAAACTCATTTAATGGCTTATCCAGTATTTAGCATAATAAGCCTATAAATAAATTAAGACATTATCAACTCAATATTCCTTTTATTATGGATGCTACTGCATTACTTAAGCCATAAATATGAATAAAATCTTGATTTATTTGATAATTTATTCAGTATTCAAATGAAAGCCATTAGATAATGATTTAGTGAAAATTATGAGCAGTTTGTGATCTTTAGGTGGAGCAATGAATACGTCTATATAATAGATTTTGAGATTTATAAACAGTTTATAAATCTTCATTTATGTGCTATGTCCATTCAAGACATAGATGACCATGGATTCCTACACAACTTCCTATCCTATTTACATCTAAGCAATGTTTGTGTCCCCTTAATGTCCCTCTCATTCCCTGTTCTGTTATCCATTTGCACAAGTTCATTAAGTCGTTTCCATGTGTAACCCTTGCCTTTAATATGCCCTGCGAGTGTCAAATTCTCCAAGCTCTCATTACTCATATGTCCAAGAAATTTCAATACTGCTTTGTGATTATAAGTATAAGCATCTTTTTGCTTCCATTATCCTTAAAACTTCCTCGTTGTTCACCTGCTCCATCCATGATATTCTCAGCATTATACTGTAGAACCACATTTCTGTTGCCTCAATCTCTATCTGTGAAGAAATTGTCCAGTATTCACTGCCATATTAGAAGATTGCTATTATATGGCAGTTCAACAGCCTTTTTTATTGTTTCTAACAAAATACTTATAAGTTCATTCAATGGGGATCTTTTTAAAATTATATAATTATTATAAATTAAACCATCAAGAGAATGGTGAATAAGGTTAAAAAAGAGGGAACAGTAGAGAGGAAAACTGGACCTGGAGGTCACAAGAGCAAGAGGGACCATCATTTCAACTTTGTGCTAAATACATTCTTATTGTTCAAAGTAGAGTCCAACAATGTTATAAAAACCTTGGAGAATTCCAGAAAGATATCTTTAATCATTTCTAAGTTACAATGTTTCAAAGCTTAATCTAACAATTGGACAATTTTGCTGTTACACTTGGTACATATATATCATTGTGTACTTGGGAAGCAATCTCTCTCTAATACAGGTTTCATTAAGAATGACTTACAAGGTATTTCTGTAAAGATTTCTATTATATTTTATTTGTGTGATGAAGAGATTTCTTTTTTGGACATACTGTCTGTAGAAATTGTACAAATGATTCTTTGTTCTGAGAACTTTCTGCCATAATGGACTAGATGCACTGAAGAATTAAAAATATGTCTACCTCCCAACAACTTCAGCATCATTTGCATTAGCACAACCAAAGATCCTAGAAAATGAAATATTTTTTGCTAAGTTTCATCACTTCAATCAAAATACTTTCCAAATCTGAGTAAGAATGTTATACTCTTGTGAAATTTTTTCTGAATGGACTGAGAAAGATAATATAAAAAGAAAACGAAATATAAATATGATAAATGTATAGAATGTGCTTTGATTGCTAGATCATGAATGGTAAATTTATGTTGAGATTCTTACATTTCAACTTTCTTGGCAGATCTTTTATCACAATATGGGATATTTAATAATAGAATGATAAAAACAAAAGCATAAGGGAAATGAATTAAAGGGCTTAATCTGTATGACCAGACACGTCTAAAAAAAATAAATAAAAATAAATGTGAAATTTAAAGATTTCAGATATCAGCACTCCAAAATCTTCAACATTTCTTGTTGGTGCATAATTATAAACAATACTTGCAGTTTTTTTTATCCCCCTCCTTCCATCAATAAATGTTACTTTAGTCTGATGAAGTCCTTCTAGAAGATGAAACATGTGACATATAATTATACTACTTTGTCATTCATTTACCTTATATTGTTGTGATATTTAGAAATGTATAGGGTGAGGCAAAAGTTGCACACCATAAGGGTTAATTAATTAATCATGTTTTAATTTAATGTCTAATTTTGATATATTTTTTTTATTTTCTGGGGCCATTTGAAATCAGTTGTTTATCTGATGCACCCAAGAAATATTAAGGAACTTAAAGAAAGAATTACATATGAATTCAGTAAAACAACAGAGGAAACTCCCTGATGTGTTAATGAATCGTGCAGGTTCAGAATTGAAATGTGTTTTGAAAAAGAATGGAGGACATTTTGAACAACACATATAACAAATTGAAGAAATATCTTTTACAGATGTCGTGACCAAGGTGATTCATGCACTGAGGTCAATAAGGTCTGCTGATTTTCAAAATTATCCCATTCACTTCTATCAAACACTGACAAAAGTTACAGGAGTCATCAAAAAGTTTTGTAACATACAAGAAGTTAATTCTGCTTACTAAATAAATAAAAAACATAAAAATATCCAAGGGATATTTTGACACGACTTAATATACAGTGTGCAGTAGGTAAATTGGCACCATTTTATATTTTTAATTTCACACTTATGTGTTGTTTGTTTTTGATTTTGCTGACTGCACATATAGTAGAGTCAGTTGGGCACTATCTGTGAGAAAAAGAACACAATGACGCAAGGCACTCCACCAGAAATTTGGAAATGGAATGCTGCACTGCTTGGCATTCATGCTGAGAGCTCCAATATGAACATTTCAGAGTGATTAGATTTCAATCCGAGAACAGTACAGAAGATTCAGAAAGAGCTGGACGAGTATAATGGTGGTTATGAAGGTCTAGCTGCTCGGGAAACTTACTGTGATCATTCTGATAAGAAAAGAACTTCTGAATTTGTTGGTCTCAACATGGAGACATACATCAAAAGAAGTGCTGCCTGGGGTCAAGAGGGTGGCTGCTGGAAGCCCCTATGTCTGACAACAGGACTGTACCATGACACTCAAGCATGAAAACCCAGTCATGGATGTCAGACAATTTCTGCAACCCAATCATCCCTTACATCTAGCCACTTAACTCCCCAGACTGGAATCCCATTTATTATTATGTGTGGAGCACAGTTGAATAAGAGATCAACAAAGTTCCTTGTAACACCAAAGATGAAATAAAGGCAAGGATTATGGCAGCATTCACCAAGTTAAACAAGGTGACCATCTAGAAGCATTGCAGGAGATTCCGAAGTTATCTGGAGGCTGTGGTTGAAGCCAATTTTGCTGTTACAGGATTTTATTGAATAAATTTACTCTTTAGATAATTTTGGTAAATATATCTGTTAAAATGAAATGTCAATGTTCATTTTCATTTTTGTGGAATTTATTTATTTATCCAGTGCACCATATATATATATATATATATATATATATATATATATGGCGTTACACAGTTATTGAAACAAAGCAGTGCCCTTGCAGATGGGAAGAGCTGAGGGGGTGTGACAACCTTAGCGAGGAGGAACAGTGCTTCCAGCAGAATGGTGGTCATCCTCACACTGCTAATGTTACCATGGCATGGCTCAGTGAAAATTTGGGGAGCATTTCATCACCCACAAAGCTGAAGTAGAATGGGCTCCCTAATTTGCCTGACCTGAGTCCCCCAGATTTCTTCCTCTGGGACAACATCTACCAGGGCAATCCATTGCTGCATTAAAGGTAGACATCACTGAGAAGATTCGAGCGATCACCCTTGAGGAATGTGCATGCGTTATCAACAACTTTGCATTCAATAGTGCCTTCAACTGAACAGTGGAGATTTGAAACATGCATTCTAGGGCTGCTCTTGACATTTTGGGCTCATGTTTGAGACTAAATGGTTACAGATCCTAAAATGTTATCTATTTACCTCTTGATAAATGTAATTTCTATTTCTCTGTTATTTGTGGACCTTGATATATTGCCCAATCATTTTGTATCAAAAATTGTGAAACACCCTCTATATTAAACACTTTCTGATTGATATTATTTTTTTAAGCTTTGTGTAAAATTTGTTCAGATAAGAACTTTATGAAAGTTTTGATCTTTCACTGAAATAAAATTCTATTTGGTGAATGAAAAAATATGATCGTTGTCCAAATAAAACTGTGTACAAAATATATATATTTTTTTTGCCTTCCATTTTTCCAGCAATAATTCTCTGGAAATAATTACTTTTTGATAAATTTTAATAATCTTCAAATAAAACAAAGTTGGGTTGGCTCCAATGTAGCCACACTGAAAAAGTAAGAACATTCATAGAGATAAACTTCATTGTGCTTTGTCCTTTCAAGACTTGGACAATCATGGCTCTGCACAACCTCCTATCCTCTGTATCCTTCAGCAATATATATTCCTCCACTGACCTCCTACCTACATACACAAACTCATTAGGTCGTTAGTCTGCTGCCTTCTCCTCCTATTCATTTCTTGCTTGATATTTTCAAGGTGGCCTTATTGTTGTAACATTGTTAAACACAATTTAATTCTTAAGTATGTTTGTGCCATTTCATTTCATGTCACACAGTGAAAGTTTTCAGTCAAACCAAGTTTTGAAAAGTTGACCAAATGACCAAACATTTGACAATATTCTTTCTTTTTTTTTTTTTTTTTTTGTCAAGCCAAGAATTTCACATCCATTCATGAAACTAACATGACCTTTGACCTGAATCATAAAATTACTGGTGGAGTAAGGAATTGATTTATTGATATAATTATGCCAAGTTATTTGGCAATGTTCTTGATATGATATTTTGCATGATTAGTTGCTGGGTATTTTGTTAAACCTTGTTTTTATCCCAGACCTTCCATTTTTAGAGAATTGCAGGAATCTTTGATGGCGATAAGTGGTTGGAGTCCAATTGATGAGACTGATGAAGTACAAAAAGTAAAGCATGCTGTTCGAATGCTGAGCACTCCACGTTCAATTACACAGCATGTTATCCTGATGGACCATTGGCTAAAGTCATGTCCCCAGCCAGCATCTTTAGGCTGTTCATCCCAGGTAAGTGGTCTCTTGACTTTCTTCTTTTTTTTCTATTTTTTTTTTACTTTTTTTACAGTGACACTCACTCTGTACAAGGCCCAGGGGCCACTATATGTAGATGGTTACAGAATAAGAGGCATAGTTTATACGGATAGGTGGGGAAGATAATGGTTAACCCTAGACTTGAACAGATTAAGATTGTAGGGATTGGGGAAACATCCTCTTGGCAATCGGTCCTACAGAGCAAGAAGCAGCTGCTTGAGTGGAACTTACTTTTCATCAATGGAATATGAAGGGAATAAGGGTGGTTTGCTACAATGTGAGGGTCATGGCATGTCCTAGCCATGAAGGTTAGAACTGGCCAAAGGAAGGAATGCAGTTAGTCTGACCACTTTCCATGGAAATAATGATAGAGCAGTGAGAGGATTGCCACATCCCCTCTGTAAAAAAGAGGTTTGCAGGGTGGAAAATAATTTGCCACCCACAAGGATATGGAGACACTTTGGACTCTATCGAGACTAGAGTGTGAGGACTGGGCAACTCATGGCCAAATATGATAGCATTACTCTATTTTAGGCTCATGTAAAGGTAGGGGATAACATAAGGAGTCAGATGCTTACTAGAGTGGTACAGGTAACTGATAATTTTTCCTGCATCTTTAGCGATGGATCATATGTTCCACTTGAGGTCTGGGATGGGGAGTTTAAGGCCTAATAGTCACTCAAGGCACAGAGGCTTCCCAAGGGGGCATCTATTCATCATGACTAGTGATCATCAAGGATCTGATTGGTGATGGAATTTAACTAGTTTGGTTTTCAAGGCATTGAATGTAAGTATCCAGTTTTCCCCTTCCCACCTTTGAGATGTTTACAGAAATAGCGAAACAAACTCATCTGTTTCTGATTGTATAGTGAAATTGGTGGGTACGTGGATGATTGATTAGAATGTTAGCATTCTGTCCGTGAGCCCTGTATTAAAATCTCACCATGGCTAATTTATTCGGGAGGGGGGTAATTTTTTGATAACTTTAGCCAGGGGAGATGATCCTTGTATGTGGCACCAGTGCAGAACTGTTAAGAATTTATCAACAATTACGCTTACATGAAGTCACTGTGACCAAGGGTTTGAGTGTCTCATCCTTATTCAAACTGTTGATCATACCATATTATGCACTGTCTCCTAGAAACTGTAATGAAAACCACCCAACACAATTGCAGTATAAACCACAGCTTAACTCTGTTGGCATTGAGCAAACACAAATGTGCCTGAGCAGACATCTGTGACAGAGATTGTCTAGTCCCCCTAGGTATACTTGGATACAAGCAGTGGAATTGATAAGTCATATCACTAGTGGCTTTAGTTAAGTTATAACATTCACTGTCTTCTGAAATGTATATATACTAATCAAGATAAGTAACAGAGTGGTTCAGCTACAAGGTCTTTCTCTTGCACCAAATTAGTACTGTTGCAGAACATGGAATTATAACAGTTATTTTATACTGCTGTCTCTTAGTATCATGGGTTAGCTAAATACTTCCATATTGTTTTTAATTTTATATTTAGCAAGTGGCAAGTCAAATTTTCATGATTAGTCAAATAGCTTTCTTAATATCTGTATCAAGTAACTATGAGGAGTTTTCAATTTTAGTCATAATATTTGCGTGAATGAAAGTAAAGACTGTCATAATTGTGGTAGAAATGTATAAAAAGATCACAATAACTTTCTTGTTCATTCATTGGAATATGGAAAAATGTTGAAGAGGAAACAGGTTGATCATAAATTGTTTTGTTAAAAAATCATACAGAAAATGAAAACTATTTTGGTATATTAGAACATTTGAAAATTACATTTTTAATATAGGCCTTTTAAATTGATTTTTAAAAATAAATCCGTATACAGAAATAAGTACTCTGCTATGGGGGCATATGAATCATAAAATATTTGGATTCTTATGACTTGTGGTTCACAAAAAGTAGGGAATATGTGACTAAATCTGGGAATGAGAACCACAAAAGATTTGGGTTCATGGGAAATGAGAACCACAAAACATTTGATTTCATGGGAATGAGGAAAACAAAAGATTTAAGATGTAATACTCAGTAAACCATTGACCAGGTTTTATAACCCAAACCATATATGATTGACACAAACTATTCTGCAACGAATAAGATGAAACATCCCAATTTAGCCAAAGCAGACATGTATTTCTCCGACGAGTTTGCTACTTTCATTTGAATTGATAAAATAAACACCAATATTTACTGGACCCATTCCAACAGCAGATCATTCACCAGCACTCAAGTGATAGCTTCAAAAGCTTCTAACATACACATTATTGGAGCAGTGTTTGCTCATGGAGACTTATAGAAATTGAAAATAAATCTTTTTAAAGATGGAGAATTATGCAAGTGCATAGTATAAGAGTAAGTGCTTTGGGGGTCATGGTTGAAAAGTTTATTCTGTGCACCCTACTTCATTTGCAAGTGAAAATTACAAGTGAAAAGCAGAAATGACTTCATAATTTCAGTTACATTTCACAACAAAGATATTATGCCAAGATCATTGTTCACCAATGCTAAGTCACTGTAGATGAGCCTCATTTTGGGTATGGCAATAAACTATGTCCAACAGCAAGGCCTTTGTGAGGTTTTGAGGACCATAGAACCACATGTTGATTGCTGTTGTTACTAGGTCTACCCTGACCTAGAATGATAGCACCTGTTAGGGTCCCAGTTATGGGTAAATAGTTAACCCTTAAACTGGAGTCAAAATACTATGAAAGTATAAAAATAGATTTTTATAGTAAAAATACAAACAATACATTTTTGAAAAAGAAATATTACCTGTAATACATTTGACTCTAGACAAAAAAAAACTCAATGAAACCTGTTCTATAAACTGATTTCTTGCAAAGAATACATATTCTAGTCATACAAACATATACTAAAAATCTTGTTGGCATTAAATTACCCATTGAGATTGATACGTTGTAAAACAAAATAAGTCCCATCCTGTTGGCTGGGGCTTCAGAATACATCAGAAGTAGATAAGCCAGTGACCAGTGGATCCATTACCAGACCTCAATTTAGAATTTTAGAGGAAATAGATGAACATGTGAGTAGCAAGGAAGTTTTAATTAAAAATAAGAACTACAAAGAGACTTATACAATCAGAAAGAGGTAGCTGAAAGTTCTTAGATATATAATGAGAAAAAAGGGTCTGGACATAATTAAAGCTCAGAAGAGATACTAATAGGAAGAGAAGCAGGGGGAAAACTGCAAATAATCTACTTAACAAATTTGGTTGAACAAATAACATGAAAAAGACAAAGAAGGGTTAAAGCAAAAAAGACAGGAAGACTATCATCGCAGAAAGGACATGGTACATAAAAAGAGAGGAATACAGCAAGCATATATTGTACCATTTAAATTTACATCACATCTTTATCTACATCTGAACAAAGTATTTGAAGATAAAGACATATAATGATGTTTAATGACAAAAGGAACATTCTTGATAAAATTTTCATTACAATATTATAGTTTAACTATTTCTTTGTTTTTATTATTTCTTCATACTTCAGGCAATAGACTTTGGTGTTACATGTTCTTATATATTGCTTGGAAAACTGCTTTTATCTTTTTTAAAATTCAAAAATTTTTCATACTAATAGGAAGAGAAGCAGGGGGAAAACTGCAAATAATCTACTTAACAAATTTGGTTGAACAAATAACATGAAAAAGACAAAGAAGGGTTAAAGCAAAAAAGACAGGAAGACTATCATCGCAGAAAGGACATGGTACATAAAAAGAGAGGAATACAGCAAGCATATATTGTACCATTTAAATTTACATCACATCTTTATCTACATCTGAACAAAGTATTTGAAGATAAAGACATATAATGATGTTTAATGACAAAAGGAACATTCTTGATAAAATTTTCATTACAATATTATAGTTTAACTATTTCTTTGTTTTTATTATTTCTTCATACTTCAGGCAATAGACTTTGGTGTTACATGTTCTTATATATTGCTTGGAAAACTGCTTTTATCTTTTTTAAAATTCAAAAATTTTTCATACTGTATATAAAGAAATAGGACACAGGATAGGTTACCCTAGAGGTACTCATCTTTCACATCATAATATCCTTCCTATATCTTATATGTGTGATATCCTTTCAGGACGTTGGCAATTGTTGCTCTCCACAATTTCATATTTTTTGTAGCTATTAACCCTAGAACACTAACCATGGGTATATAGTACCCAGCACAAATTTTCCTATTTTTAATTACAATTTTCAGTACCTGATTTTCATACCTAAATAATGTTTTTCAGTTCCTATTAATGTTAACTCAGAGTACAAAGTTTGAAGTGCCTGCATGTAAAATATTTCAAATAAAGATTTAAATTTAATATTTTTTTGATATTTTCAAAATCAGGTATGATATATCCATGGTTAGTAGTGGTGTAACTTTAATTGATGGTTAGTGTTCTAGGGTTAATAAATTTTGTTTAGAGTTTCTTGATAAAATTCAAAGAAGTATCAGCAATATTATTAGTCCTGACCTGGCATCTTGGCTTCAGTCACTTTCTCCCACTGCTGTAAAGATGCCTCTCTATACTTTTACTATAAGTACTTTCATGGTAATTGTTCAGATGAGCTCTTTGCTATGGTAACTAGAAATTATGAATTTAAGTGCAGTACTAGACTGGTAACAAGATTTCATCTATATAGATTTGAGTTGGCGAGATGTAACCGTAAGTTCTATGCTAACAGTTTCTTTTCTCGCACTTCTCGGTTGCAGGACTCTCTTCTGGCTTCATGCTTTCCAGTCAGCTTTAATTTTCAAAAGTTTAAATGTTAATCACTATCTACTGCCTTCCTATTAGGTTGGTGCAAAAACAATGTCGTTTTTTCACATATGTTACTATGTGATAAAACGACATTATTTTTGCACCAAACTAATAATTACCCTTCTTTTGTTCTTCCTCCTGAATAATTCTTCCACACCCAGTAACCCCTTGTTTCTTGTCTTAGTTGCTTTACAGTCTTTCATGGGATGAATAGAATTAAAAAAAAAACAAAAAAAAAACATAATCACACCCGAACTTGCATGCGAGGATAAATATATTCTGACTAGAAGAAACAATTTTAAAGCTATATTTAAGGCATCTTTCTTTATTTCAACACTTTTAAGGTTCGCTCAACTGAAATACTGTCAGATTATGTATTTTGCTTTAACAGATTCTTTTGTATATGGGTTTTCTTTAAGGATTGCTAATGAGATGTTTCTCTTGGAAAATTGTGTTTTACAAAATTTTATTAATCATCCTCAAACTCAGAGTAAATTTTTGAAGATATTAATTTGTTTTCAATTAAATTATATTTGAATTCTGTATTGATATTTTGTTCATATTTTTATCTCTCATCTTACTAATCCTGCTGTGATCAAAATCCTCAAAGCCATACTAAAATTTAAAAATAAACTCTACACACATTTGTTGAAGGAGAGATAAGGTTTAATTATGATGCAACAAAAATCAATGAACTTATCAAGAACCAGCAGATATAATTTGCATTTTGTTATGCTGTTTGCTATTTTGTTATGCAGCTTGCCATTTTTGAAAATTTATTTGCTTAACAAATATATTCCTTTTTTTTACATTTACTTTTTGTTTTTTATGGGTTTGATTAAGGAATTTTTATGATCATGTCAAGCTGTGTCATTCAACTCTGATCATCAATCATTAGAAAATTATTTACACAGTGTTCAGGTGCAATATTGATGAAGTTTCCAAATCACTGCCATATTACTTTATATCATGTCAGATCTGATCAATAAACAGACATCCATTTCACTCTTCTTTGACAGTGATATCTCATGTTCTCCACAAAGCAGACATGTAATCTCTAACACATATGTCCTCTAACATGAGGTTTCAATAAAAAAAAAGGGCAAACTTGGACCTTCATGCCTGCAAATAATGTGTCAAAAGGACAGTTTTTCCATTGACATCACTATCATTTTAATTACCTTCACACCTTGTCAATGTTTATTGTTTTAAAAAGCAATGATTAGAATTTTAATAAAACCTAAATATATGAAAGTGATTTTATACATTTTCTTTGTTCTTGAGAGATGACAACAAAAATAATAAACACTACTATATTATTTGTTTACACTATTTATTTATTATATTCTTTATTAGATTGGTTGACAAAACATTGGCTAATTACCAACTGATTTGAACTTTATAAGATGGCAAATTATAAAGATTTCCTTATAGTTGGTTCACATATTTTAATAATTTAGTAAATGTTTATAAATTTATGAATAAAAAATATTTTCATATTTATTACTTTACAAATTGATAAATGATAAATATTGCATTAATCTTAATTGTATTAGTTTTTAGAATATTATACATATAAAATTATTCTTCAGTATGCGTGAGTTCAATACCTGGTTAAGGCAGTGGAGACCTTGGAGAGGGGAATTAACAGGAGATAACTGATAACTGACATCCATTAAATATGGTACATGGAACTAGAATAGTCTACCCCAGTGAGTGAAATAAAGGGTTCAGTTTGATATTCCAACCACCTGAAGAAGACCAGAGTGTACAAAAGCCACAACATTGTAATAAATATGGTGACAAAGATGAGGACTATAGTCCGAAAATTATTCTTGTAAGTACACAATCTAATAGAGTTTAATATTTTTGTTGTCAACACTCAAGAAAAAAAAAAAAAAGTATAAATTCACTTCCATCAATTTTAGAATTATTACAATTCTAATCATTCGTTTTTAAAACAATAAACATTGCCAAGAAGTGAAGAAAGTTAAACTAATAGCCGTGTCAATGGGAAAAAAAGAACATTAAAACACTCCATTTTTTTGTGGGCACAAAGGTCAAAATTTGCCAAAAAAGGACCCAGAAAGAATTAAATTAACTATTCCAGGAATGTATCAGCAAGATAGCTTGCCGTCATCTTTTGTCAAGTATTAGATTGGTGCAAAAATAATGACGTAATAATGTCGTTTTTTGACGTTAAAAAATACGTCAAAAAACGACATTATTACGTCATTATTTTTGCACCAACCTAATACAAAAGTTATTCCAAATCCAGTGTCTTCTCACTCCTGATGAAGGAACCTCTCTCTGACTGACCATGTCTTCAGGGATGTAAACATACTCAGCACACTAAGCCAATTGCGGGTTGGTGAGGTTGTGTAACACATTTTTGGGGTGAATGTCCATTGACTCTGAGGAGTTCATGCACCTAGATTTTTGTACTGCTGGGGTTTCACTTACCCAGTTCTGGTGGAGGAACTAGTTTAGTCACCAACCACTTGAACACTGAGGTTTTCACTTCAGAGTTGTCTTTTTCCTAGACTGGTTGCCACCTAAGACTATCCTGATATTTAACCATAGCTGGTGGGAAGAAATTAAATAGCTGTATATTTACTTTAGTTTTGTTTTTTATTAATATATCTATATATAATTGTTTTATCAGCTATTATCCTTAATTAAATGTACAATATGCTTACAATTTATTACATGTTTTGTTTAAACAATATTGTTGCATATTAAAGAAGTAAACTGTCATAGACATTTGATCAGTTTTAATACAGAAGTCATGAGTATTCATGGAAAGTTTCCTGTTTCTTTTTTTTATTGTTCCATATCACTTCTGGTTATAGTGGATCATGGCTCTACACAACTTTATGTCTCTCTCTTGTTGCTCTAAGTAACTTTTGCCTTTGTGTTCAAAGAAGTAGGATTTAAGATAAAATTTGCAAAACTGCAACTAAGATCAAGAATTAAAATGAGTGTAGTTATGTTGCATAAATTGAATCCCTCATAAAAATTAACAAATTCAAAACATTTCAGTGTATGGATCAGTGTGAAGAAATTTATGAAAAGAGATAAAGACATTGAACATAGGATAGTGTGTGCTAGAAGTAGTTTTGTCTAAGATCACAAGATGCTAGGAATTTAAAATATTAGGTTGGTGCAAAAATAATGTCGTTTTTTGACGTATTTTAAACGTCAAAAAACGTCATTGTTTTTGCACCAACCTACTAATATAAACCCCATAGTCATATTCTTAAATAACCTCATCCGATCTAGACTCTAATGTGGATGTCATACATGTCATTTAACTCATTTAGAAATGTCTAAACTATTAACTATACACAAGCGTTTTCTCTGATCTATGATAAAAAGGCAATACAGTGAATAAATCCTTTAGGTCCTGAAGACAACCCTTCGAAAAACCCTACAAACTGGCTCTACAAAATCACAAAGAACTTTACCAAATAAATGAAAGCCACATCACATGAAGACTTCCAACAACAGTAAGAAAAAAAAATAGGCAGCACATGAAACTGGAAGAGAGAATAATGACATAATCAAGAAGTTCACTGTTTATACTACATTTAAAAAAAAAAAGAGTTTGGAAGGAATCTCCCATTAGTACAAACAAGAGTGACAGCAATTAGTAGACTTGAAAACTATATTTTCCTTAGAAAAACTGTTTTAAGAAAAAGATTTTATAGTCATCAATAGTAATGCTATTGTTTGGCCAATGAATACCAAATATTTCCTTTATTATTTTTTTTTATTATTCAAGCGAGCTCAAACATTCATGAGTCTATCACGTCAACCATCACAGTCCTGCATCAAGGTCAGAAGGTCATTATGGTGGCATTCTGTCATTACATATCTGGTCAATGTAGTTAATTGCTGAGCAACCAACCTATCTTACTTCATGACTAGGTGTCTAAAGCAGTCCTGCAATTTCATAAGATGATAGAAATATCAGTCCATAGAGCTGTGATTTAGTTGAATGTTGTCTCCTAGCGATGTTAAGTATAACTCCCATCAAGCTTAGACTCGTCTTTTACACGACCCTCATGAAGCATAATACGCGTTTCCTGTATGGAAATGGCTAATCTCACGATTAACATTTGTCCTTGTTCTGCCATCCATTCATACGGATTCATTAAGTAAGATATTCACACTGTGAGTATTAGATTCTCTAAGCCCACTTTCCTCATTATGTATGACCAAAATTCCAACTGTTTTTTAATGATTGTTAGTGTAAGTGTCCTATTTATCCAAAATCATATCATGTTTCTCATGTTATATCCATGGTATTCTTACCATTTGTTGGTAAGAACCACATCTCTGTTGCTTCAAGTGTGTTCTTCATCTGTAAGATTATCAAGCATTCACTGTCATATAGGAGATGAGATATTATATTGCAGATCAGTGCTTTTTGCAGTTCCTAATCTCCTTAATGTTTCCACTTTACTCAAATGCTCTGTAGATGGTATTCTTAGCATTCCATCCTAGAATTATCTCTCTCAGACGTCAAGAGACATGGATTCATTCCCTTTCAGGAATATTTATTTTGTATATATACTACTAATAAACATGTTTTGTTCCTCACCATTTAGTAGAACTCTGAGTTTCATAGACATAGCAATCATCAGGTGCAGATTGAAAACAGTACTGTCTGTGCAATTATATATATATATATATATATATATATATATATGATGATCGACTCTCCCGTCAAGATTCGACGTTTGAGGGTCAAGCAGGAAACCGACAGCCCGACACCGGGACATGAGATTTGATTATAGTGGTGAAGGCCTCGTGCAGGACCATCCACACTTTTTGGAGGGACGGATACAGAGACCTGGTGCACTGAATGCCACAAGGTTCCCAAACGACCCTCTGCAGGTTTTGAATTCACAGTTGTCCTTCTCCTAGACCAGTTGCCATCCAAGGCTATAGAACCCAGTCTGTCCTGCTATTTTACCCATAGCTGGAGGGAGAAGAAGAGGGTATTAGCACGTAAGTGAATGTAATGGATTCGACTGGAATTCGAACTCGGATCTCCGATTCTTCAGTCCAAGCCGATATCCATTACTCCACCGTGCCTCCTATATATATATATATATATTAGATAGATAGATATAATATTATGGACTCTTCAGTCCATTTCAACATAGGATCTTATAACATCATTCAGCTTTTATGTTTGTGCCATCTCTGACACTTCAGTCCTGTTATTGACCTGCATACAAGTACACATATTATACAACAAACAGTGATGATGTTGAGACATAGAAACAGGAATATTTACTGATGCTTTTCACCATTGTTTTCTGTTTGTTGGCTAGTCAATATGACTTATTTCAAAAATACATATGCACACACACACACACATATAACACAAATACATGTTTATCTCATTCCCCTGAGCCATTTCTACCCATTTTAATCTATGGCTTTATACACACAAACAAGCACATCCCCTTACATATAAAATATATCTCTCTATATATAATCATTTATATTCATGTATGTGTGTACTGCAGATTCAATTTGGACTCTTACCAGTGTTAATATAATGACAGATTAAAAATAATATTTCTACAGAGAAGAATTTTACTTTTAATTTCCCTGTTGGCTTCGGATGATTGACAATCAAAACAACAAATTTTTATACTTATTTGCCTTGCAAAATGGTCCAAGAATAAAATACAAAGCAGTTTTATTTCCATTTTGTCATGGCTGATAATTGATTCCTTCGAACGCCGAGCACAATTAATGCTATTATGGGCTTTTTAAAGATAACACAAAAATGCCAGAAAATTTAAATAATACTAGAAAATGGAACAAAGAAGTCAGATCTGAGCCTGATTTAAAGCCTCATTCTAGTTAAGGGTTTATGTTGTGCACAAACAAATTACCCTCTGCTATTGAGTTTAGACTTGGAAGAAAAGAAGACAACAACCAAAAACATTATTTGGAGTTATTTAAGAAGAATAAGGTTAAGGTGATGGAATGCTCTTGTCAATAACCTTGTAGGAAATTCAGTCAATCAGTTTTTTTCATAATAAAAATCCGAATGTCCAAATCAAATATAAAATAAAGAAAACATGGGTATGCCTGTTAAATGAATAATTTGTATTTACAAACATATGTACATGGATTCAAAAAGGAATAAATATAGTCTTGAGTCAAGTTAAAGTCTTTGTGTAGAGGGTCCACAGTAAAAATTTGCAGTTGAGAAAAGATTTGACCATCAGTGAAGATTCACTGTCTCTCCCTGCTGTTGATGTTGGAGATGATTTGTTTGAAGTTGCCAATACATGTTTTTTTTCAGCATGTGATGGGAAAGGAAAAAGCTATGTAGCCACATCTTCTCTTGTGTTTGAATGACTTGGAGTTGAATACATCTTTCTGCTCCTGAAAATCAAAATCTGTAGGATTTTATAAGAAATCTTTCCTGAAAGTAGGCTTGTGGAAAATAGGGTTTTAGTCTTCTCTGATTGGTCAAATATTTCACATGCATATGTTAATTTCTAACCAATAGATACATTGATTTAAACTGTGTGTTGTATTGTGGAATCCTTTTTGGCATGCTTGTAAATATTGTCTGTTATTGGGTAGAAAATAAAGTTTGGATGTGTTTTAATGTGTGTGAGTGGGGTGGGAGAGTCAAAAAAGGAGTAGAAATAGTCCTTAGTTGAGTTAAAGTCTTTATGTAGTTAGATCCCAGAAAAATCTATGGTTTAGAAAATACTTTTTATAGCTGTTTCACATTAAAGACCTGTGGTTGAGAAATGTATGTAGATACGTAATTGTGTTCGAAATAGGGTTTATTTCTAATAACCTGAATTAAATCCGATTAAACTTTTCTGGTATAAAATACAAATTGCTGCTTATAGATTAGATATCTTGCAAGGATTGGGCACAAAAGAATGGCACAAAAATTCAGGTTGAGAAGGTGCTGGGAAATATCTTTTATCAGTTATGTTGTTAAAGAAGTCTCAGGTAAGTATTACTTGAGAATCTTATATATATATATACATATATATATACATATGAGATAATGATATATAAATTTTTATATATCAAAAACAAACCTGGTGAAAAATGTTTCAGGAAGTTGAAAAAGTTGTTTTCCGACAAGTTTTGTCTGATGAAGTCCTAAATGACAAAACACATCACACAAAAACTTTTTTCACTTTGTCATGCTTTTTTCCCATATATATATATATATATATATATATATACACAAAGTCATAGTAATAGAGTATATAAATCTTCTTTTATGTGCTGTGTTCTTTCAGGTCATGGGGTATGATATCTCTCCACAATGTCCTGTTCTTTATTGCTCTCAGAAATTCTAGCTGCTAACTATCACTGTTCTGCTAGAAAGCTCTTTAGTTATGTTACTACAGGTTTCCCTCTGCCCTTCTTAGCTTCAATATGTCCTCAACTCAATGTCATGCATTAGCTTTCTTTTGCTTTTACTCTGAATGGTGACCTTAAAAAGAGCAGAGTAAGTATGGTAAAGTTTAAATTGTGGCTGATCTTCAGCTATTGTCTATATTTGTGATTTCCAAAGCAGGCAGTAATACACCCCTGAGGACATTGTAAACATTCATGGGGGCATTGATGAAAAGGATTTGATAGAAGAGCTAGTAATGGAGTGGGATTAGAACCAAGAAATTAAGATTTTTTTTTATTTTTAAAATCACATTTCGTTGAACAGGGTTTCAGTGCATACACGCAAGTTCTTTCCTAGCAAAATCAACATGCTGAAGATTATTGAATGCAGAGAATGAAGATTTCTTCACAGTGCCTTCAAGCCTGATGCAAAGAAGATCCCATTAAAATTGAAAAAAAATTACCATTTCATGTTACTAAACCAGCTAAATAAATTTATTTACTTGGTTGCTGTTTTTTTAGCACATTTATCGAATCAATAGCTGTATCTACTGCAAGGAAAGTAGGGTTACTCTGACATACCAGAAAATATTTCTCATCAGAGTCCATTCTACACATTTATAAATCTACCATCTGCTGCCATATCTCGTCTGGCTCTACTGCTATTCACCTTGATGTTCTTGACAAAATCCAAAGAAGGATCTTCAATGTAATCGATTCTGACTTGGCAGTCATTTTCTAACCAACATGACGTGGCTTCTCTCTGTCTTTTCTACAAATATTTTCATGGCAATTGCTCTGACAAACTTTTCCTCTGAACTACATGAATTTAAGTGTGCTACTAGGTCCTACCCTTTTACTGTTGAAACAGCTAAATGCACCTGCCATTTCTACTCCAAGAGTTTCTTTTCTCGCACTTCCTGACTGTGGAACTTACTTCTATTTACTTGCTTCTGGGATAACTACAATCTTCAAAAATTTAAATGCAATATCAATCACTATCTTCTATCTTCTGGAACCCTCATTCATCTTTTGCCCTTTCCTGAATCCTCCTTATACTGAGTTTCTTCTCTCATTTTCACACCCTGTATAGTAGTGGCATTCTCAACTTGCATGGAGGGAAATGATTAAAAGATATGTATGTGATTATTGATAGCAATAGAAATTGACTTAAAAGAAGAAAAAATAACAAAAAACGGGTAACAAAAGAATTTCATTACTGTAAAAAAATAAAAAAGAGCAGCCAAAGTAATTTATTGTCCTTTGTAATTACAAAACAATCAAAAGAAATGCGCTTAGTGACTAAAATGAATGCCAAAGACCAAATGTTATATAATAAATGTATAACAAAGGCTTAAATATAATTGTTAGATTAATTTTTGCTTTGAATTTGTTGCATACCTAATACTAAGAAATGGGTGTGGAAGGTGAGGTGTTCAGTATGTAGCCTTGAAACCAAGTGGCTGGCATCTCACAAAAGCCTGGTGGAAACTGAGCTACATCTATTAAAATTCTTTTAATTCACCTCAATATAGAACACAATATGACAGAGAAATATGAAAATGAATTGTAAAACCAAAAGCTGCCTTTCAAGATGAAGCAAGATATATTTCTTCTTTTTCTATGTGGGGTGTCTCTTCAGGATTTAGGTGATCATTGTTCTCCACAATTTCCTGTCATTTATAAGTTTTAATAAATTTTATCTTTTAAATGCTGTTCTACCATTCATTAAGAAACAAAAAGATTTCATTAGAAACAAAGAAAAGGGTACTGAACTGCTATGTAATATCAATCCTTCCTCTAAAGCAGGGAATATTGGAACAATTTTTTCATAGATGGGGAGACTTGAGACAATAGAGTATGGATTTACAGAAGGATGCTGAGAATTCTGAGATGGAGCATGTGAAGTTTTAAGGAAAATGGAAACAAAAGGTACACTTTTATTTAGAAGCAGAAAGAAACAGTTGACATTTCTAGGACAAATAATGAGTAAGGAAGGCTTGGAAATTTAACACTCATAGGACATGTTAAAGGCAAGAGGGGCTGTGGGGAAACCATTAATAACCTAACTACTGAGATTGCTGGCAGAACAATGGCTGGGTGGGATAGTAAGGGAACAAAACATTGTTTAGATTAACAAAGGATAGGAAGCTGTGGAGAGCCATTGAAGCTCACATCCTAAAGGAACATAGCACATAAAAGAAGAATTCTATAATCATCAGTACTTTATTATAATGACTTTTGCATATGTATTCTCAGATAATATTTAGTCAAGGATTCTTTGATAGCATCTCTGATAATAGATTTTCCCACCATCTAAAAATAAGGCTTCTGCATCTCTCAGCTGGTATTTTGGGCCATTCTTCTGTGCACAATTATTTCAAACCATGTAATGGCTTCCATTTATAAACAGCAATTTTCAGTTCATATCACAAATGTTTGATAAGCCAATTCCATTACCTTAGTAATGGTAAGATTAGACATTTTCATACAGGAAACATTCGGTATTCATTAACCAAACAGCATTACTGTCTGTTGAGATTTATAAAATCGTTCCCTTAAAAGAGATTTTCAGCAAAATAGTCTTCTCAAGTCCAACTTCATCCATCTTTCTAGTATTGATGAGTTTCCTTACTAAACTTTTGTATAAAGTAGTGTGAAAAGTCAGCATCTTGGTTATATCCTTATTTTCCCTTCAAATTGTTAGTTCCAATCCAATTAGGAATGACTGTAAAAACATCCCCCTCCACAAATTTATAGACAACTCATACAGATGCATGCTGGGATTTCTTCCTAGACAATAGGATAGACTACTTCTCAGACTTTAGTCTCATCCACTATATTTTTTTTTTTCTTTCTTGTTTTGAAGTCAGAATGCTGTGATCACCTCTTTGTATAATTCATGTGTGTTAATACCATTCTTGCTTTGTGAATTTTTTTTCTCATGACTTGTTTTTCTTACTTCTGTCTTGCATATATATTGCTTGCTTAGTATTATTTTTGCCCTGTTCTTTTCTTTCTCTTGTGATTGTTTATTGGAAACTTTGTCAATTCTGTTTGTTTGGCATTTCTGCCAACTGCATTTAACCATGTTCAGTTACTCTAGACAAATTACATATGATATCAATTTTAGTTGTTGCTGCTGTTGGAAGTCTGCAAGTGATATGATTTTTATCCTTTGATAAAGGTCTTTTTGATACTTTAACTTCAGTCTATACAATCTGATGAAGGATTGATTTCTCTCAGGACTTGAGATTTCATTTGCTTGAATAGACTTATTCTTCTTAAATCATTCCAAGTGGTTTTACATTGTTGTTCTGTTGTCTTCTAAGACTAATCTTGATAGGGGAGGGTAAAATATTTTTTGAGAGATTGCAATGTGTGGGGAATTTAATGACACCCTAAAGTGAGTGGAGGCTGATGAGTTAAGAAGAGACAATTAAACAGTTTAAAAAACATACTTTATATAAAAGATACATTACACAATGTAAATGAGAATAGAGGATTGCTAAAAAAATATTCTTTTAGTAGTTATAAGTCATAACATTGGGGAGGATATCCAAATGCATATATCTCTTTGAAATAGATGAAAAACTTATCTGGTGCTGCTCATACGTTCTTCCGATAGCTGGTTGTCTTAGAATCACCCGTCCCTGGAGTAGGCTGAAAACATGTCTGTCCTGTTTGTGGTTGTCTCAGCCTCTACTTTGGTGCCTAAATTCTATTTGATACCTAATTTTGGGTCTTAACAATTATTATCTGTTAAATGTACCCATCTTACTAACAGTAGGTATTATCTACCAAAGGGAGATAACCTATATGTTTTTTTTTTTTTGTTTTTTTTTATAAATGATATTTTAGTAAATCCATTTTTTTCTTTGCTTTTGATGACTTTCTCTCTACTGGCTGTGCTAAATCAATCTCATCAAATGAAGTCCTCACCAATGTACTTCAGTATTTTAACAATATTTTTTAACAGTATGTATTCTTTTTCTTCAACCATTACAAGAGAATTAGATGTCTTACAGGACCATTATTGGTAGTCACCATCTCCATAAGACAGACAGATGATGGGAGACATAGAAAGGAAACTACAGGAACTACTACAGAAGATAGGAAAGAAAGAAAGAAAGAATAAAGGACTAAACATAAATTGGTAGTGGATAGTAATGCATAATTGTTAGCAAAAGAAAAAGCCTAACATGTAAATTACATATTGGAGATACTCAAATTAAACAAAGTGCAAAAATATAAATATCTAGGAATTGTTTTAACAGAGGATGGAAAATGCAACACTGAAATCCAAAGGGACATTGAGATAGTGAATATGCCTTCTGAAAGTTAAACAAATTATTAACAAACAAGAAAATTTCATTGAAAAAAAAAAAAAAAAGGGTACTGAGTTGTTATGTAATATCAGTACTCCTATATGGCAGTGAATGCTGGACCATCTCATCACTGATGAAGAAAAAACTTGAGACATGAAAAGTGGTTCTACAGAAGGATGATAAGAATACCATTGACTTAACATGTGAGCAACAACAAAGTTTTAGAGAAAATAGAAATAAAAAGAACACTTAGCATCAGAAAGAGTTGAAATTTCAAAAGCCCATAATGAGGTAAGAAGGTTTGGAAAATATGATACTCACAAGACATATTTAAGGCAAGAGGGACAGAGGAAAGCAGCATATAACCTGCCTAAGAAGCTTGTGCGAATGGTATAACATGGACTAGGAGATATAGCAAAAAGATGAATTTTACTAAGGGTTACAAAGGACAGGAAGTTGTAGAGAACCATGATCATCCAATTTCTGAATGGATATGGTATATAGAATATCAGCAGAATGAATGTTTCTTTTGTAGCATAGCTGATTATGCCCTAAATATTCCATTTTCAGTTTGAGTGAACAACTAAATGGATTTCAGTAATAATTTGATTAATCTAAATCATCTTAGCAAACACTAAATGATCCTTGGTATTGTTGTACAACTCATTCATGAAATCCTTGCTCAGTTAGTGTTCTTTGAATTTTCAAGACATGTTCTAACTTATTTCAGATCTGTCTAGATATCCTTACTGGTTCCATTTTGAGTTGACTGATCCTCTCCTCATGTTATGGGTGTCCTTGGAAGACCCCCAAATGGATACAATACTAATATGTTTTCATTTATTAATGATGGTTTGGTCCAAGGAATGGGACATATCTAACCATTATTAAATATTTTTATAACCACCTATAGATTGATAAGTCTCAACTAATTTGTTTATCCAGGGCCTCAGTTTCATCTATAGTTTTCATCATATTTTGAGAATTAATGATTATTCAATTTGTAAAATAAATGTATTAAGGTCTTTTCCTCATTAATGGCCACTGTAAAACCTAGTATCAATTACAAAAATAAAAATCTGGTATTAATGAAAGAAAATATTAAGAAACAGGAAAATTTCATTAAAAACAAAGAAAAGAGTGCTGAACTGATATATAATATCAGCCTCCAATATAGCAGTGAATACTGAACAATTTTATCATAGAACAACAAAAGGAAACAGAGATGTGGTTCTATAGAAGGATGTTGAAAATACCATGGACAGAACATGTGAGGAAGTTTAAAGGAAAATCAGAACAAAAAGATTATTCAAAATCTGGTATTATAGGTAGCTTTATCAAATAAATGAAACTATATCACTTGAAGATTTCCAACAGCAGCAACAATTAAAATGGATAGAACATTTAACTTGAAGAGAAAATAATAACTTAACCAAAATGCTGACTTTCACACTATTTTAAAAAAAAATGGTTAGGAAGGAAATCTCATCAATGCTAGAAAGAATGATAACAGTGGGTGTGTGAAGCCTATTTTACTGAAAAATTGTTTTAAGAGAATGATTTAAAAATTTTTAAAGAACTTTAACACTGTCAATGAATACTGAATGTTTCCTGTATAGAAATGTATGATCTTACTCTTATAAACATCTGATATAAATTATAGGTTTCTATATTTAAACGGTTAATACCCATCAAAAATGGGGCAGTGAACTCTAATGTGTTAAAGTGATTACAACATGAGAGGGGTATAGAAGTTTTATTTTGCCTTTCATTCAAAAATTATTTAGTGTCAAATTTATTTATTTTTGGTGGTTTTTAATACTAAATAAAAGAATCCATGAAATTAAATTTCTCTCATTAATAATTCACTTGTTTTCCTAATGTAAAATCAATTATTTAATGGTCAATCTAGAAAAAAAAACTATTTACATTATTTGGACTGTTCATCTATATTACCATATTCACAACATTTCAGTTGTATGCTCTGGCCTTCTTCAGGTGATATACATTGGAATTACAAACTGAACCCTTTATTTTATCTGCCAGGGTAGATTGTTCTAGTTCCACATGCCATGCCTTTTCTACATATCTCAGTTTCAGTTATTTTCCTTTAGTAAGTCAATTCTTGAAGTTCTTGTTGACTTCTGCTGGGGTCAGATAAAGAAATCATAACTCTTTGGGTCAAGTCACTGGATTAACTTCAACCAATACTTTTATCCACTGGGCCATCAGTGATTGAATTTTTTAGGACTTATAAACCTAATGATTTAGTAACCATTTTTTACCGGATCTCATAATTTCTTGTTACTGTTTTTCTCAAGCACCAGAAGACAGATGAAGATTCCAATGGCTGAAATGTCATGAACATGACAATAAAGATGAGGCCAATAGTCAAAATAGTATAAATAGTTACAATACCTTATCTCAGAAATTTAGATAGATGTTCAAGAAAAAGAAGAAAAATAATTTAGTATCAGTTATGTTTCTGTACTATAGATATGTACTGTGTTTGTGTATTATAGATATTTTTTCAGGAAATATTATCTGACTGTAATTCAGTTACATGTTTTAAATACTGACACAAACTCAAAATTATTTGAAGTTGATGTGTAAATGAATTCAAACTGCTGAAATTTTTGGTAATCTTACTGAAATTTGTATGTTTTGAGTGTGAGTAGATTTTGTTGACAAAGAAAATCAAAAGATAAGAATCATAGTTAAATTCAATAAAATACCATTTTATATAGTTATAAATCCGTTAAATCTTTTACCTATTTTATGAAGAAAAGAATTAGGAATCATTTTAAATCAACATAGATATAACAAATCCCTGTATAGCTAGGTGTGATTTATGACCACTTCAGCCTTGAAGAGCTATCCTTTAAATATAAAGTTGGTTTAAAAATCCATTTATTCCTTAGAAATTACTTTTTTTTAAAATTATGGATATGAAAACAAAGTTAGCAGATATTAGCTTCAAAAGATCTTAAGATCTATGTGCTTCCCTTTATGTGTGCTCCATACATGTATAATGGGAGGGAGCTATGGTAGAATGATTTATTCTCCCATTTGAATTTCCCCCATTATGAGCATTATTATATCTAAGATATATAATAACATCATATTTTCACAGACAGAATGGAATGGCTTAATGGAAAAAGAATGACAAACATGCTTTGTTCCCAGAGAAAGATTTATAATGCCACGTTGTACACAAAATTATATACACTGCATGCCAAATTATTATCGAGATAACTTTTTTTCTAATATTTCAAAAGTCGTCCAATCAATTAATGCAAAATTTTCACACAATGTTGGCAATACTAACCTGCGCAATCACTGAAATTTTTGTACTGATCTGCACAATGTAAACAAACTGGCGCCATATTTGTTATTAGCACAGTGATTTGAACGTGCTAAATTATTAGAAAGGTTTAGTAAAATTCCCAGAATTGAGTAAACAAAACGTTTATTAAGGTTGCATGTGAAGGTTTATGATCAAAAGAAGCTAATAAATAAGATAATCAAGCAAATAATAACAGATACAAACAAAGGCACAGTTTTAAACAAATTAATAGGGAATGTGCTTTCCTGTTTTGAAATTACTTGAAGAAGTCGATGATCCATAGAATTTGTTAATTGCAGGATGTCATCTCCTGTAATGCCACGAGATATGTCAAGAATTCCTTCCCACAACTCAGCATTGCTCCTGAATTGTTGTCCATTGGCGTACAGTCCTCGCTTCATGATGCTCCAAAGGTTTTCGATTGGGTTCAAATCCAAACAATTTGCTGGTCACTTCATTTTTGAGGTCCATCAAAGGCTAACTGTTTGAAATATTCAGTAGTCTTGTGAGCAGCATGTGAGGGAGCATTATCTTGCATCAAATCAATGGCCCTTCTGAAGGCAACTCTTTGCCTTTTCATCCGCGGCTCAAGATGCTCCTTCAGAAATGCTATGTATGCATCAGCAGTCATTTTGATGCCATCTGGTGCTCTCCATGGGCCCACTAATGTTTTTTCAATAATACCACCTGTCCATACATTACCCAGCCTTTGCACCATCTATCTGGCCCATCAAGTGTTGCTTGAGTTTCGTCTGTGAACAAAACTTTAGAGAAGTCAATCTTCATATTGTCCTCGGCCCTTTTCCATAGATTTTGAATGTGATTTCTCATCAACAGAGGCTTCGATACAGGTTTGACTGTTGTTGATATTTCCCTCAGATACCGACATCAAGTACTTTTAGACACAGTAGGATCCCCAATGTGACTGAAAAGCTCTTGATTCGTAAGTCCAGGGTTCTTCGTGGCCTCTCGTTTAAGTCGTGACAAGAGACAACGTGAAATAACCCTCGGCTTGCCTGTATCTGCCATATTGCATACTTGTGTAGGGTCAGCAGTGAACTTTTTCACTGTTTGATGACACCTTCCTATCATTTTAGAAATTCCTAGGGTAGATTTAACTTTTGAGAGTTCTGAGGTGATAATTTTCTTTTCAGTATCACTTAAACTGCTTTTATGCCAGTCATTTCTTAGACTTTTCTAATAATTTGGCACTCTCAAATCACTGTGCTGATAACAAATATTGCGCCACTTTGTTTACATTGAGTAGATCAGTAAAAATTTTCAGTGATTGTGTAGATCAGTGTTGCCAACATTGGATAAAAATTTTGTGTGAATTGATTGGACGGTTTTTGAAATATTAGAAAAAAAGTTATCTTGATAATAATTTGGCATGCAGTGTATATATAAATATATGTACATGTTACATGCAGAGAAATTATAATCTATATATGCAATAACAAATAGTGTGCAAAAAAGAGAAACCTTACTTGTAATTTTCCTGAAGGATAACTGGAATTACAAGAACCTGATGAGGCCATGTGATTTTTTCCTGTAAGACCTACTATTGCGGGCTAGGGATGGCCTTCTTCTACAGGCTCTACATCACAACTGCCCTTTATCACTATTCCCTGACATCATTCAGTGGTCATCATGTGACCCTTGTGACACTCAACATAAGAGAGAAAATCACCATTTGTATCCATACACGTATCCCCGTGTCAAACTAAGGGAAGTTTACTTTTAAGTGGTGCTTCAAAGTAATTGTTCCAGAGAGAATCTGGTTAAGCATGACTCATAAGTGATGAATATGATGCTAAGTGGTTGTGCCATGAATGATCTTGAACAGAAAATCCACATCCTCAACGAAGGGTTCCAAGAAATGGAATTCAAGATAAACCATTCCAAGACAGAAACTATGATCTGGAATTAGACTGAAAGCAGTGATGGCACATACACTGAATCCATAAAATCATAAACATTCAGTATGTAGATCTAGTAAATAAAATGTGGCATTGTTACAAAAGCAGTAATGGCATGTATCTGGAATCCATCATAAAAATTCATTATGTGGAATTAATAAATACCTCAGTGTATGCATCAGTTATAAGAAATTTTGTATCGGTGATAAGGAAATTTAACAGAGAATAGGTGGTGCTAGAAGTAGTTTTGTCCAACACAGCAAATTTGTTTTTTCTAATCGATTCATCCCAAGCTAGGTCATAATGTCACTAAGATACAAGGGGCTATTGGGAGTGAAAGAAACTGAAAAGACTTTAGAAGGAACTGAAAACCCAATCCAAAACAGGGAACAAGAGATAAATCGCTACTCCTGTTCAAAACCAAAATATCAACCTGAAAACTCCAGTCATGTTCTTAAATGTTCTTGTCTGATCTAGACTTTCATATGAATGTTAGAAATATTTAAATTGACAACTGTGTATACAACCACTTTCTAAAATCAATGGCTAAAAATGTCTTTCAATGAGTGAAGCTTGTCGCTCTTGGAAAAGACTGCACTTCTTTGAAACTTGTGGACTGGCATTACAGAATTACAAAGAATTGTACCAGATGATCAAAACCACATCATTTGAGAATTACCAACATCAGCAACAACTAAAATGGATAGCACATGTAAGTTGAAGAGAAAACAATGGCATAACCAAGATGTTGACATTCCACATTACTTCAAATAAAAGCTTAGAAAGGAAGTCCCCATCAATACTGGAAAGAGCAATAACAGATACTGGACATCAGAATCCTCTCATGGTAAAAGATTGTTTTAAGAGAAAGGTTTTATAAATTTCAATTGAAAGAAGCACTGGCTGGTCTTGCAATTAATGCCAAATGTTTCCTTGTAGATTGCAGCTACCGTTTCTTTCATAAGTGTAAGTGAGCCTTGTTCAACATTTGCGACTGATTGGCCTAAAATCATGCTAGGCTGTACAATAGTTTCTTCTATAAAAGAAGATTGTAGATTTGAACCCAACTAAAGGGTACACACTTGTTATTACAAATTATTGGAAAACACGGTCTAGTAGATATCAATGATTCTTTTTAAAAAACTGGCATCCCAATACAAACATATGTTGCCACTAAATAACACATTTCTAGTAATGTGAAATAATGTTTGATTAAAAATTTCTTAATTCCTTATAATTTACTTTGTTTCCGATACAAAATAAAAACAGTAGATATGAGCTTCAAATGATCTTAAGAGATTTGTGGGTGACTAGGTTGTTTTCTTATACATATCAGTGGTCAGCCAAATGATGCGGAGGGTGGGGTTCATCATAACAGCAGAAATTACCTTCATGTTGACAGAGATAAAAGCATACTTGATAGAAAATAAAACATGCAGAAATAACAGAAAAAGCACGGTAAATTGTATGTTACTTCATATAATTTATTTATATTGTTGTGGGTATTTTTAGGTTAAAATTGTTTTATGCTATATGTGATAAAGGAGAAATTTACTCCATAGTATTACAAGTCATATCACAGAGAGAAGTTGGACACATGTTACCTATACCAAGGTTCGTGGAGGAGAGATTGAATTTAATGTCTTTTGGAAGGATGTCCAAATTTCTGGGAGGAACAGTTTTTGTTGCATGATGGTAATATTTTTAATTTTTATTTTATTTATTTTATACAATATTTTTAAGATATTCTTTTATTTTCTTTTTAATTTTCATTATTATTTTATATTTTATCTTTATTTATTTATAATAATAATATTAAAATCTAATAAATCTAAATTTCTTTATGGAAAATAAAAGAAATTAATTAACTTCATGAAGGTAACTTAAGAAATAAGGATGTCAATTCAAACATGTGCTTCCACTAAATAATACATTTCTAGTAATGAGAATTAATGTTGGATTAAAAATCTCTTAATTCCTTATAATCTACTTTGTTTCTGATACAAAATAAGGGCAGCAGACATGAACTTCAAAAGATATTCAGAGATTTCATTCAGAAGGGCAATTGAGACTTGCTTTGCTATAAAGTTTGAGAAAACAAGTTTGCTATAAAGTTTGAGCAGGATAAAAGGCCAGTAGATGATTCTGTTTTAAAAACTCAAACATGTGTCACTACTAAATATCATATTTATAGTAATGAGAAATAATGTTAGATTAATTTCTTCAAAATTACTTGGATTACATTTTGGATATATTAATTGATTTGTTTTCTTATCAACTGTAGGTTATTTAAAGCCAGAAAAATATTTAGAGTGTAAGAATGATTTGATTTGATTTGATTTGATTTGATTTTTTGGGAGATAAGAATGTGATACAAATCTTACTAATTAAGCCATGGAGGTGGACTCATACCTTTCCTAA
Source organism: Acanthosepion lycidas (assembly GCA_963932145.1). Lineage (NCBI taxonomy): Eukaryota > Metazoa > Mollusca > Cephalopoda > Sepiida > Sepiidae > Acanthosepion > Acanthosepion lycidas. Next base: position 40,777,141 of record OZ010577.1, on the reverse strand, counting down.
AGGTATTTGCAAGTAAGTGAAATATAACAGACTCAACTGAAATGTGAACTTTGCTATCTGATTAACAATTTTGAGCCATTTTCTATTACACCACCTGCACATCCAAACTTACACTGCTCTTTTTCCCAAGCATTCACCCATCAAGGTACTGACCAGTTTTGACATTGTTTAACCATCAGAACACTGCATTATTGATAATACTTCCCTTTCCACTAGGTTCTTTTTCAAGGCCTCTCAATTGCAGGATGCTTATTGTTAATTTCACTCAAACTTGTTTTCTGTTGCCATAGCAGGATATGGCAACACAACTATGAAATTCAAACACACTATTGTTCGGGGATCAGTCACCTCTAGTTAAACTTTTTATACAGCAAATAAAGTCACAGAGTTAACTTCAGTGATCATATGAGAAACTGTGTTTCAATGTGGTGTGGCTGTAAATACATTTTGGATATGAAAATAAGTCAGCAGATAGGGGCTTCAAAAGATCATAACAAATTCCTATCTGCACTTTACTTAGAATCAAAGTGTCTCACTATGACCATCTTTCGATAATTTCTCTGTTCTTCGCCTCAGATCAAACTATCTATATGTCAATAAGAAAATATCTAACAAATATAAATTTCTGTTTTTGAAATAGTTCTTTATCTAAATTTTATTCACAAAAAATAAATTCATTAACTTCATGAAGATCACTTCAGAATCCAAGATGTCAAATAAAACATGTCTCCATTAAATATCATGTTTTTATTAATTAGAAAGAACGTCAGATTAATTCTTTGGAAATTAATTTGATTACATTTTGGATACAAAAAGAAGTCAGCAATTTATTTTGTTTCAAAAGATCTTAACAATAGATGCACCTTCTTTTACAAGGGTAATTGGGCCTTGTTTTGCCATGAAGCCTCCAACGTCTCTCTCACTGGTTGGATGTGCTGAACTTCTTACTGCTCTATCACTACTTCCATTGAAAGTGCTTGGACAAACGACATTCCTTGGTTGTGCTAGGTCTAACCTTCACAGCAAGGACTGTGCACCTTACATTATAGAAGTCTATACACATTCTCTCCATATTCCACCAGCAAGAAATAAGTTCCAATTGAACAATTTCTTTCTGTGAACCACTGCTCTATGGAACAGACTCCCAAGAGGATGTTTCCCCCAATCACTATAGTCTTAACCATTTCAATACTAGAGTTAAAGATTATCTACCACTCTTATCCATATAAGCTACCTTTTAACATAACCCTTTACCTAGAGTGGCTACCAGGTATTATACAGGGTGAACTTTAATGTTAGAAAAGGAAAAAAAATCCTTGAAAAACCTAAGCTGATAGATATCAGTGATTCTGTTTAAGAAACAGAAATGTCTACTCAAACATGTGTATCCATTAAATATAACATTTATAGAAATGTGAAATAATTTCAGATGAGAAATCTCTCAATTCCTTACAAAATATTAATCTGTATGTAAATAAATATTGTGTTTAACATTTTATTTATCCACTGCCAAATATTTAGTCTTCTGTCACAAGTTACCTGACTACCTGCTGATCCATTAGTAGCTTGACTTTGATAAAAAATATTTAAATCTTTTCTTGACAATAAATAAAGCTCAACACTGAACATTAAAAAAATGGAATATTTTTACTACAACCAGTTTTCAGCAGGAAACAACTTTTACTCACAGTCAGAACATTGTAAAATATAAACAGGAAAATAATTGAGTAGACAAGAATAATAAGACAGAGAACGAATAAGGTTTTCAGCAAATATTGAATCCTGACATTTCTGAAGATATTGAAAATGAAGACTATGCTTTGTTCTCTGAAATTATTATTTTCTACGTTGAGAAAATATTAGTATCATACCTTTTAAAGATAGTTTGATTTATTTATTTGCTGATAGAATTGCAGTTCTACCAAGCATCAATGTATAAAGTGATATGCCTAAACTTTTTCCTTGTATCAGAATATCTCTGCACATGGCTCACGATCAAAATGTGTCAATCCACAACCATAATCTTAGTAGCAGAATATGTCTGTATGTACCTACAGCCAAAGTGTCCCTTTCCAGCCATCCTTCTAGAAACAATATGTCTACACTTTGCCTATGACCAAAATGTGTCACTCTTGAACCATATTCCTAGCATCAGAATATGCCTGCACTTTGCCTATGACCAAAAAGTGTCCCCCTCCAGCTATCCTTTTAGAAACAAAATATGTCTGCATTTCACCTAGGACCAAAAAGTGTGACTCTTGAACCATATTCTTAGCATCAGATTATGCCTGCACTTTGCCTAGGACCAAAAAGTGTTACTCTTGAACCATATTACTAGCATCAGAATATGCCTGCACTTTGCCTAGGACCAAAAAGTGTCCCATTCCAGCTATGCTTTTAGAAACAGAATATGCCTGCACTTTGCCTAGGACCAAAAAGTGTTACACTTGAACCATATTCCGAGCGTCAGAATATGCCTGCACTTTGCCTAGGACCAAAAAGTGTCCCCCTCCAGCCATCCTTCTAGAAACAGAATATGCCTGCACTTTGCCAAAGATCAAAAAGTGTCCCTCTTCAGCCATCCTTCTAGCATCAGAATATGCCTGCACTTTGCCTAGGACCAAAAAGTGTTACTCTTGAACCATATTCCTAGCATCAGAATATGCCTGCACTTTGCCTAGGACCAAAATTTTTACTCTCGAACCATATTCCCAGAATCAGAATATGTCTTCTCTTTGCCTAGGACCAAAGTGTTACTCTTGGTCCATATTTCTAAAATCAGAATATGTCTGCAATTTGCCTTCACTCAATGTTTCAATCTCCAACCATCACACCATTATGCCAAATTATGTCTCTTTAGCTTTCCACCTAGCCATCAGAATATCTGTACTTTACTTACAATCAAAATATCTCACTATAAACATCTTTTTTGGATAATAATATCTTTGTTTTTTTGCCTCAGATTAAACTATTACTACATATCCCTCTTGCTCGGAACAGCAAATCTATGTACTTTTTAAAACTTTTTTCCTAGGATAAGAATATATTTGTATTTTTCTAAGGATCAAAGTGTTGGTTTGCAACCCTGTTCCTAGAATCAAAATATATATGCATTTTGCCTTTGATCAAAGTGATCCTCATCAACACTCTTCCTATGATCAGTGTAGAAATTGTGCACATGTTGTGTGATCCTGGACATAGATTAATCATGGATAGCTCTAAAATGAGTTCACTTTCAATATATTTTATTTGAATAGAATACTTTTTCACTAAAAGTAATTTCTGAAGTAATAAAAATGTTGGATCAAAAATAAATCCATTTATTCATTAGAAATTGATTTATATTTTAGATGCAAAACTGAGCAGATATGGGATTATGAGAATAACTGCATGAAAAAGTGCAAATTCCTTAAAATAATAAAAGAAATCTTTCTGGTCTGTGATGCTCTGTGGTGAAACAGACTAAAGAATGCAGAATCAAGCAGTGTTTTCTCATACAAAGGAGGATGGAGATTTGACTTTTGCTGGAGAGCATATTTTTTCTTGTGTATACAGGCTGATTGACAAAATATCCACTATTTAAAATTAAAATAAGAATAAAAAACAGGGTGTATATATCAATAATAGGGCATCCATTAAAGTACTGTTTGACATAATAAAAATGTCAAATTAAAAATAAATTCATTATTTAGAAATTATATATATATATATATATATATATATATATATATATATATATATATATATATATATATATATGGGCGCTTGGCTGAGTGGTTAGAACATTTGCTTTATGACCATGGTGGATTTGTGGGGAAGGAGACTTCCTGATGTTACAGGCTGGATTAAGGTCGATCCCAGTATGCGGCACCTTTGGAAAATGCCTGAAAATCATATCACAGGCTGATCCAAGCCTTGCATGTGAAATTGGGTAGACAGAACTCTTGTGAACCCTTCGATAGCTGTGTTAGCACAATGCCACAAGTCATCCTAGCTGAGGGCTTGAGCATACTGACCTTGTTCAAATTGTTGATCACACTATATAACACACTCTCTCCCAGAAACTTGAACTAAGGTCTGCTCAGCATAGTTGCAGTATAAACCACAGGTGGGCTCTGTGGGTGTTGAATACACAAATCTGCCTGAGCAAGTGTCTGCAATAGGGATTGGCTAGCCGCCCTAGTAGACGAGTATCCTCAAATACCAATGGCCAGGTAATATATATATATATATATATATAAATGAGAGAGAGTTAAGTAAATACATAGAGTAGAATTAAAAATGAGAAAAAGTTAGCATTTTATAGATATTAAATCAGTAAATAAATCTGGATTTGGTTGGGAGGCTCTTAATCTTTTGTTCACTGAGGGCTGTAAATAAATTGCTGTAAAAAAAAACTGTCTAAAATATTAAAAGTTGTTTTTTTTACTGTTAACTTAAAATTTGATCTCTTAAGCCATTTGAAATTTATTTTCCCCAAAAGGAAATGCATGAAAAAGTGTGAAAAATGCCATTTTATATAGTCATAACATCAATCAATTCTATTTTTTTTTTTAAATTGATGATTTTGAAGCCATCATTGTGCTTTATATTTAGCAAAAACCATCTGCAGACTGTCGCAAAAAAAGAGATTGATGTCTGAAAATATTTTCTTTGGTCACTTTTTGTTTCATAAATGTCTTTATACTTTCATTTGAGCATTTATAAAATAGACATATAACTTATGTGCATTTATATCCTGTGCTGTTATAGAAATATCAGTAGATCTGAGTTATTTTATCAAAGATACACAGATGAAATTGTGTTCATGGCAGACACAGAAGTAAAACTACAGGCTCTCTGAGACAAGGTAGTAAAGGAAAGCAAGAAGAAAGGAGTATTAGCAAAAGTGATATTTCAAAAGATAAGCAAAGTATTAAGAATTAAAAAAATTCATTGGGAATAAAAAAAAAAAAGATGTAATATCAATCAAACGTGTATAGCAGTGAATCTATATATAAAATTCTGTTGATTCCATTCATCTGTCCATCACACCCACTAAAATAACCATACAACCATACATTGATGGATCTAAACACAATTTTGGGGAGAAGTGCAAACAGATAAGTGGATACAAAAGTACAGTTGGTTTTATTAAGGTGCATAGCTTATTTTGATAAATTTTCATTAATATATTAAGAAAAATGAAGTTTTATTATATAACATAGAAGATACTCCCAGTATTTTAAAAATAATTTAATCATTAAAATAACAAATACTGATTTAATAAAAATGCAATATTGTTTTTGCATATCTTTTTTTTAAGTTTTTATATATACAAGAATCCAGTTTCCAGTTTGCCGATATCTGCAAGAACTATAAACAAATCACCTAGCCAAATGCTTCAAAATGTTGGAATTTGGCTTCAGAAAGAAATATTTATGCATGGCCAGTTGTATGTTGCATTCTGAAGAGTAAGAAATTCTAAGAATTTGTTCTTTGCTGTGAAAAAAGGAAAAAAATAAATTTTCTTAAAAAATATGGTTTACCATGAAGTGATATAAAATTAAACAAATTATTAAACTGTGAAGTTTTGTCAAAGTATTTTTCCAAACAAATGAATTTGAATTTCATCAATTGGTTTGCAAAATTGAATGAAACATAGAGTATGTAAATCTTGACAAAAAAATGTTAGTGATAACTTCAAAATACTAAATACTTCTGAGGATTTCAACATGTACAATTTTAAAAGTTGTAGTCTGGGGACAGAAAATTAAAATTTAGACTCATCCGGGTTTCTCTCAAACTTGGTCTCCATGGAAATGTAACAAGATTTTGCCTTATCTTTTGTCTTTGTCTGTTATGCTGATCACAAACCCTTCATACTCTGTCTAACTTTCCTTCTTCACTTTCATTCTTTCCACCAACAATGAAGCCACAGGAATCTTGAAACCATGAAAAAGAAAACCCTCCCTGTTTTCCTTTTTCTTCTATATGCACTTTTAAACCCATAATGCATCACTCTTGGGGTCAGTTGTGGTTGCCATCAGCCATATTTAATGCCTCACCTTACACCCTTGGTTTCTCCATTCACCTTTATCTAGTGGGGGTCATAATCACAAAGTATTTTAATTTTGTGCAAATTACAACAGTTAAAATAAAGAGATAGCAACAAAGCTTACAAGAGATGATATAAAAAAGACAATTCTAGAATCCTGACCAATAGACTATGATAAAAAGCAATTGAGAAAGGTAAACATGAACAATACACTAGAAGTCCTACCAGGATTTATTATTTGGAGATACAATCTTGACAACATAAGATACACAGATCACACTGTGCTGATGGCAGACACTCATCCTGAATATGATGATAAACTACATCCAGCAGCAAAGCCTCTGATCTGAAGGTTTGGAGGAGTGTGGAAGCACCACTTAATTGCTGTTGTTCCCAGATCCACCCTGACCAGGGGTGGTAGCACCTGTTAGAGTCCCATCGTCAAATAGTTAACCCCAAATTGGGGTTAAAACACTGTGAAAGTTTAAAAATAGATTTTTATAGTAAAAATACCAGCAATACATTTGACTATCAACAAACCCTCCTTATAAAAATATGTCAACGCAACCTGATCCTATGAACCTGTCCTAAAAATCTTGTCAGCATTTAATAACCCATTGAAATTGATATGCCATAAAACAAAATAAACTAAACGAAACCTGATGGCAAACAGAGAAATAAGACAACAGAAACTTCTAGGCAATTTAATAAAGAAAAACAAGTAGGACAAAAGATCAGCACCAAAAGGGGAGAATCAAAAGCAAAAGAGTCATTCCAAGATGTGAAGTACAAATTGTGTTATAGACAAGCGTATGGTTGCAAGAAAGAAATATGACAACAGCAGAAATAGATTTACGTGATTTATTTCAATAGAAACGTGTGGGTTTGGGCCAGCTACCTTGTGGTATAGTTCATAGGCCGGTTGAAGATCTGGGTTGATCTCTCATAGTAGTTCTCGCTGGTTGGCGTGGCGCTACTGCTGCTGGCTGCTACTGACTGCTCAGCCTGACCATGACAGGTCTCTTCCCTGACCTCCTGTTGACTGCCATTGTACTTCCGTGTCCACCATTTTATGGTGGTTTTTTATGGCTTGACAGGCTCGTAAAATGCCACGAGTATAATTAGGAGGGAAGCATTTTTATTGGTCAAAAAATAGAAACACTTTAAAATATTATTTTATTTTTCGACCGGAAATCGTGCGTCGGGAATATGCGTAAACACATAAATATGGTCATTTTGTGATGGGGCCTTGTCCTGTTTACATCTGGCTCTCGCTCTTGAGTATGTTAGTTTATTTGCCTGCAAATCAGCCGAGATATGTCTTATTTTATTTTATAACAATTGGATATATCAGAATCAAGTAACTACAGAAGTATTAAGAAGAGTTATAACAAACGATAGATATTATTACACAGAAATCTGAAGATGTAGTGTAATATTGATGATGTTTTCTCAAATGTAAGCAAAGAACTAAGTAATAGGAAAATTTATCTTAGGTTCATCTCACTGTAAAAGTTAAATAAATCCAGTGAGAAGTTGCATACTTTCTTTCTACTTTTCTGTACTTATTCAGTACATTTTCTATATGTATACAACAATGGATACTTAGGGGTTAAAGAAAGAATATACAAAATTATATGTAGATGGAATTAGAATTTTGTCAGGAGCTGCAAAACAGATATTAAAAATACACATGAATAAAAAAAAGACCGATAATACAATTCCTGGTGTTTTCATGTTCAGTATTCTGGAATTTGAGAGTTTTATGAAAAATAGACAAAGCAAGTTCAGATTAAAATAAACAAAAAAGAAGTTTTAATATTTTGAAAAAGATATTTTTTGATTGTTTGCTCAGGTATTAGGAGTGAAGGTATTATCATGATATTAAGAAAAAAATAAATTAAGAATGAAGGAAAATATCAATATCTATTTTGAAAAAGTTTTTATTTTATTCCAAATGTTCCCAGGAAATCTGGTTCAGTCTTTTTTGAGGGTGATAATTTGGAGAATTGAAATTGAAAAACTAAAAATTCTATTTCTGTTGGAAACTGGAATTAAAAATGAAGAAGACTGTTGAGTAATATTTGAAACCATGTTGTTTCTTTACTTTTTTTTGCTTTTGATAAACTGCATTGTACATGTAGGTTGTTGTTGTAAATCTGATTAAAGTTTCTAAGGTTCAGTGATTATAATGAGAGGAGGAAAAAGAATTCATGATTGAAATTTAATCAGAAACTGAAAAATAAAAAGAATAGAAATTAATTTTCATAATAACTTACTGAGCTGGAAAAGAAGGAAAGAATCCACATTTGAAATTTAATTAAATTGAATAAAATTAAAGAAAAGAAAGATTTTAAAAAATCTGACTTCATAGTTATTACTCTTTCTTTTCTGTTAGATTAAAGTAGATGGCGCTCTGTTGATAATCTTGAACAAGTTGACATTATAAGTGATTTGTAGAAGAAAATATATCGGTCAGATGCTAAGTGGGGAAACAATGTTTGAAAGAAATAAGCTGCAGTAATTTTCTAATGATTACTGAATCATTGTCAAGAATTTTTTTTCTTTTTTTAAATTTTTGATATTTTGCTTAAAGTGTTTTCTGATAACTTTGGAATAAAACGATAAAAAAAGATATATATAGAGGATGATTATCCTACAGTGTGGCAAGCCTGTCACTATTCTCTTGTTATTTTCATGGCAAATGTTCAGAAAAGCGCCACACTTTAATTTCCCACATTCAGCATTTTACTGCGAGGACATATTACGCTACATCCATGAAGTCAGCTCACACTTATATCATCCATGTTCTAAATGCAAGTGAGTTTCACTGTGACAGTTTTTCCCCAAGAACTGCAATCTTGGGAAACAGCCTCCTACATGGGTACTTCCCAGAATATTTTAAGCTTAACCTTTTCAAGTCAGGAGTAAACTGTTATCTATTTTCCTGGCTTGTTAATTTTAGCACCTCCAAAAACTTCTCTCCATTAATCACCCGAGAGACCTTTCTCTGCCTTCCATCAGCATAGCTGATGCTAACCTACATGAAAGTGACTCTTTGCACCTTCTTAAGCTAGCATTCTCAGATTACATAAAGTAAAAAGACTATACTGAATCCATTGCTAGGTCAGCTGCCAGAAAAGGTTGGTTCACTGTGTTATATGAGACAATTTTTCTCTCCCAATTCTATCAGACATATGTACAAGTCTATCATCGATCCATACTTAAAATATTGCTGCCACATATTGTCTAGTGCCCCAGCTATTTACCTTGAGCTCTTTAATAAAATCCAAAGAAGAATCGGCAATATTATTGCTTACTAGCAGACATTGCCTGCTTGTTATCACTTCACAAAGTAAGGTATATTTTCTACTTGAAATCTTTGAAACAAAAATTGTAAATGAACATTTCATTCATAAATTGGCTTGTCATAGTTAAGGAAAGTTTTACAAATAGATGCCAACTTGTTGAAGACGAAGTAAAATGCAAATGTAAGACAAAATTCCTAAACAGAACTATTTTATATGAAAATCAAAACAATCCTCTAATAAAAGAACAGTAATGAAGGACAATTAATTAATAAAATAAACTTTTTAAAAATCAAAATGCAAATTAGTTAAACCTGAAGAGTGATCTTGCCTAAAAGTAGATAATATAATAATAAATTGAAATCAGACCAGTGTGAGCTGAGGAGTTGCTTGGAAACACACATGCACAAACACACATACACTGTACTTTATATATAAGATGATCTGGTTTCTCAGCTTCAGTCACTTTTGCCACTGATGTAAGGTTGCCATTTTGTGCCTTTTCTGTAAATACTTTCATGGTAACTGTTTGGATGAGCTATTTACTATTGTACCTAGACTTTTGGAATTTAAGCACAGTATTAAACTGGCATTGAGATTTCCTCAATTTACAGTTGAGCTGGCTAGATGTAGCTGTAAAAACAGTTTCTTTTCTTGAACTTCTCAGTTGTGGATCTCCATGCTTTTCAGCCAATTTTAATCTGCAAAAATTTAAATGAATTGTCAATTACTATCTACTGTCCTCCTGATTACTCTTTTCTCTTCCTTTCATTATTAATGTTTTTGTTCCTAATTCTTCCACTGTGCCATGTGTCCTCAAGGATAAAGGCGTAAGTTAGATCTAGTAACAGGACCCAAAGAGTCTAAGTTCAATACCTGTTTAAGGCAGTGCAGAACTTTCAGAGGGAAATTAACAGGAGATAACTGATCCATTAAACATGGCACATGGAACTAGAACAGTCTACCCCAATGAGTAAAATAACATTCCAACAATCTGAAGAAGGCCAGAGCGTACAACGGCCAAAAATTGTAATAAATATGGCAACAAAGATGAGGACAATACTCTGAATAATGTACCTCATCTCAGAAATATAGACAGATACTAGTACCAAGATTGTTTTGCGTAATTTTTGGATTTTAATGTCACCTACAAATTTTACCTCCTATAATTAATATTTTGATCTGTCACCATTGAAACAAAGTCTATTCCTGGGCTGATAACCATGGCCAATTACTCTACAAGTTAAGTGACAGAACTGCCCTAGAAAGTTTGTAATAAATAACAGCAAGAAAAGAATAGATCAAGGCATAAAATAACATTAAGCAAGCAAACAATATATACAAGACAAAGCAACAATAATAAGGCAAAAAGTTTACAAATTAAGAATTAGTGCTGACACACAAGTGGATTCTTGTTAATGAACATAGCAGTCTGACTTCAAGACAGGACAGACCAGGACTGAGACAGATTACACCAAGAGGTGGCCTATCTTATTAGCCCGGAAGAAATCCCATCATGCATTTGTGTGGTTCTGTCTATAAATTGTGGAGTGGTAAGTATTTTTCAGTCATTCAAATACATAATTGGAACCAACAAGTAAATTAACAAAATTTTCAACAAGAGGAGTTAATGAAGTTCTCAAAAAAATAATAACAGGAAGTAAAAGAACATAACAAAATAATATTAGGCAAATAATATATACTGAGTGTAACAGAAAAATTGTCCAAATCATGTAACAGTATAATTATCTATCCCACAAAATGTTCGATAACTAAAAAAAAACACTAAACCAATTGAGTTTCTTTTTCCCAGGTTTTCAGGTAAGACGTTTAGCCATCTTGATGCCATTTGTCATAAGACTCATTGGAAAATAAATTGAGTTATTCAGCTAAAAAGAGAAAAGGTTAAAATCATTTTGTGTCAGACCCACTGTCTTCCAAACTGAGCAATGGTGAGGGGTAAAAGATCATTCAGGCCTTCAGTAATGATACCAGAATTCATACTCTGGCTTCCATCTTCAAAGTTCATTCAAGAGCGCCATCAAGAGAACAGTGAATAAGTGTAAAAAGAGGGAACAGCAGAGAGTATAACTAGACCAGGTCACAATAGGAAGAGGGATCATCATTTCAACTTAGAGATAAAGAGATCAGTTATGTGAGAGAGGAGTTTCAGCTATGGCAGTCCAAAGAGCAGTAAAGAAAAAAGACTTGAAAATGAAATGTATGTGAAACCTTTCTACCCCCAGGAGAGAAATATATTAGGTTGGTGCAAAAATAATGACGCAATAATGTCGTTTTTTGACGTTAAAAAATACGTCAAAAAACGACATTATTACGTCATTATTTTTGCACCAACCTAATAGAAGGTTAAAGAGGGTTAAGATCATGTTAAGCTAGGAGAGTAATTATACATTCTTATTGCTCAAAGTATAGTTCAATAATGTTATAAAAACTTTGCAGAATTCCAGTAAGATATATTTAATCATTTCTAAGATACAACAGTTCAAAGGTTAATCTAACAATTGGACAATTTGGCTGTTACACCTGATATATATATATATATATATATATATATATATATATATATATATATATAGCATAAATTGTTGCCATTTTATGTTTTTAATTTTGTGCATGTGCGTTGTTTGTTTTTGATTTTATAGTAGAGTCTGTGACTAAAAGAGCACCATGATGCAATTCATGCCACCAGAAATTAGGAAAATTTGCACCGAAAGCTTCAATATGAATATTCCAGAGTGTTTGGGTGTCAATCTGAAGGCAATGCAGAGGATTTGGAAAGAGCTGGATGAGTCTAACAGTGATTACAAAGGTACAGTAGTTCAGAAAACTTACTCTGAGTGTTCTGATAAGAACTACCAAATTCGTTGGTGAGAGCCTCAGACTCAACAAAGAGGACTACATCAAGAGGCTGTCCTGGGTCTTGACGTTGGCTGCTGGAAGAGCCTATGTCTGGCAACAGGACTCTGCATCATGCCACACAAACAGGAGAACCCAGTCATGACAGTAAGACAATTTCTGCAACCATATCACCCCCTAAATCTGGCTATCTATCTCCCCAGGCTGCACCCCATTTGATAATTATGTGTGGGGGTACATTTGAGTGAGAGAGCAACAAAACTCTTTGTAATATCAAAATTAAGGAATAAGAAAACATCATTTGATTGGCTGAACTTTTGAAAGTAACTGACTTTCTCCCCAAATGAAGATGTCTGGAATCAGAAATGCACCCACAAAAGTGGGGTTTATCATGCATTATGGAAACAGAAAGATAGCCCTCACATATACAAAGCTATCTTAATTGGATTCATCATGATGAAAGTATTAATTAACATTATATTAATTAGGCTCTAATTGTTTTATGAAAGTCAACTCTTCATAAGCCAGTTCATTTTTCATTCTGGTAAGGGATGTAATGATGACAAATTATCCACCAATCAACACCAAAAAATTGCTTACCTCTCCAAG
>OZ010577.1:40706810-40759310 GCA_963932145.1 Acanthosepion lycidas | reverse complement strand
TATATATATATATATATATATATGTGTGTGTGTGGTGTTCTATCAAGAATGAGGATTCCTATTAATGCTCTAGTCCTTGCTCATGAACATTATCATTACAAATACTGTTTGCCTTAAAAGTGTAACCTTCAAGAAATAATAGTTTTGGAATGAATATTCATATTGTGTCAGAAGTCAGAAGTGGGATCTTTTCATTGATAGATCATTGTGTAGTATGATAATATTTAACAATATAATATTTTTACAAAAGGCACAGACAGAAATTGTTACATATTCAGTTAGTCATAAAAAAATTCACTAATTAATACAGAGATAAGTTTATGTAAGGAAATTAAATCTTTAAAAAAGTAAACAAATTTTATTATTATTATTAAAAAATAATGCTAATCTTTAACTTCTATACCTGCAAAAATGCTTTTCTTTTTCTTGATAATGCTTTCAATGTATACTTCCTTGGCAATGTTTATTGTTTTGGTTTGTTTTGTTTTACGACATATCAACCACAATGGGTTATTTAATGCCAACAAGATTTTTATTGCTGGTAATATTTTTTTTCAGAAATGTATTGTTGATATTACTTTTTCACAAATGTATTAGTGGTAATAATTTTTTCTTCAAAAATTCATTTTGGTAATAATTTTTTACAAAAAACTATTTCTGGTATTAAAACCTATATTTACACTTTCATAATGTTTTAACCCAGTTTAGGGGTTAACTATTTGCCCGTAGTTTGGCCTCTAACAGGTGTTACCACACCAAGTCAGGGTGGACCTGTGAACACCAGCAATTGTGGTTTCACACTCCTCAAAACCTCCTGGTCAGAAGCCTTGCTTTTGGATGTACTTTATTGTCTTACACAGGACAGTTTATTTTTTTAAAACACTATTTTTAGGATTTTAAGAACAGCAATAATATTGCACACAATTCATTTCTTAGATTTTTTATGTAGAAAATTATAAAAATATGTGAATTTTAGAATTAGTTTTACTAATTTCTTTGGTCAAGGTGCTTAGTGTTCATTCTTTATTTTAGATTTTTTTCAGAAGTCATAACTTGGCTGACAGTAGATAATCTACCATCAAACTTTCTAGGCATGCTTCACACAAATTTTGTAAAATTACATTTTTTTAAAAAATGTAGAAAATGGTTAACCTGTAATTATTGTTGGAGTTTCAGACATTTGTATTGTTTCAGCATGCTTTATCCTAGATCACAATTATACAAAAAATTGGAAAATTAAAACAAGAAATATTCTAATATGCAAAATAATCTGTATAGAAAATGTCTGGAAAAGTCAAAGTCATTTAAATGTTCTTGTTTTATAGTTCACAGAAGAATTTTTATGAATTCATGAATACAAAATTGTTTTCATGTTTAATTATAAAATGTTAAATAATGATTATTGCATTCTAGATGGTTCACATATTTTTATAAGTTTGTAAAATTTTTGAAAATTCTTATTATAAGAGTTGTTTTCATGTTTATTTCATCATAAAATAGATCTTTATAAAATGGTAAATAATGATTATTGCATTCTAGATGGTTCACATATTTTTATAAGTTTGTAAAATTTTTGAAAATTCTTATTATAAGAGTTGTTTTCATGTTTATTTCATCATAAAATAGATCTTTATAAAATGGTAAATAATGATTATTGCATTCTAGATGGTTCACATATTTTTATAAGTTTGTAAAATTTTTGAAAATTCTTATTATAAGAGTTGTTTTCATGTTTATTTCATCATAAAATAGATCTTTATAAAATGGTAAATAATGATTATTGCATTCTAGATGGTTCACATATTTTTATAAGTTTGTAAAATTTTTGAAAATTCTTATTATAAGAGTTGTTTTCATGTTTATTTCATCATAAAATAGATCTTTATAAAATGGTAAATAATGATTATTGCATTCTAGATGGTTCACATATTTTTATAAGTTTGTAAAATTTTTGAAAATTCTTATTATAAGAGTTGTTTTCATGTTTATTTCATCATAAAATAGATCTTTATAAAATGGTAAATAATGATTATTGCATTCTAGATGGTTCACATATTTTTATAAGTTTGTAAAATTTTTGAAAATTCTTATTATAAGAGTTGTTTTCATGTTTATTTCATCATAAAATAGATCTTTATAAAATGGTAAATAATGATTATTGCATTCTAGATGGTTCACATATTTTTATAAGTTTGTAAAATTTTTGAAAATTCTTATTATAAGAGTTGTTTTCATGTTTATTTCATCATAAAATAGATCTTTATAAAATGGTAAATAATGATTATTGCATTCTAGATGGTTCACATATTTTTATAAGTTTGTAAAATTTTTGAAAATTCTTATTATAAGAGTTGTTTTCATGTTTATTTCATCATAAAATAGATCTTTATAAAATGGTAAATAATGATTATTGCATTCTAGATGGTTCACATATTTTTATAATCTTGTAAACATAAATTAAATTTTCTAAATAAACAATGTACTTTCTGACTTTTGCTGTCTTGTCATCATTTGCTTGTTTTCTACCTACATTTATATATATTACAAATTAAACTAGACCCAACTGATTATTAAAAGATGAAAAGTTTTTGGATTTTGACATCATTCTGGGGTCTTCTTTTGTCTATATTTGTGAATTTGTTTTGCTCATGTTGTTGTCGCATACTTTCAGATGGTAATAGGTATGTACTCAGTCATATAAATACAGTACTAAATACTGTATGTTCGTCTGCAGTTAGAGATTCATTGTGGAATTCACTTGACTCACTTCTGGCAGTTGACTACTACTTCTACATGTCGCTAGTGAATCTTATATGTGTTGTTTATGTCCTAAGTATTATCATTCATTATGAACCTTCATTTCATTATTCTATTTAGTAACCTTCACTAGGTTACAATACTAAGTCCTAAAAAATTCAAATTTTTTCATCCATAATGTTGAATGTGCTAACTTTTAACAAGAAAAATCTCAAGTCGATGTTGAAATTTGCTGTGAAATGTTGTTGATTTATTTAAGATAGAATGATCTATTATAACGTGTCTCTAATTTTTATTTAGATACATTGTATTTATTTTCAAATTTTTTAGTTGTATTGTTCACCTATAATGTATATGATTCATTATTGTGTACATAATTATGTTACAATAAAATTTGTATTTTATATGAATACTACCTTATGAAAATTGAGATGTAGTAGAGTGGGAGGCCCCTTATCATAGATTGTGGGGTGAACACAAGACTATTGCACTGGTCCAGTATATATATGTATCATATATAAAGACATATATTCATTTATGTATGTAACATATGTTTAATCAATGTATATGATTACATTACAGATTATTATTTGTAATGAAATTTTTAACCTTCCTATTAACAATTGTGCCTCTGAGGTTTGTTCTTGGGTAAATTCTGAAAAATATAACATAATTCAAAAGTAGCATTTATTTATTCTAGGATTACACAAGAACATTCCCATCTATGTAAAGTAGGAACGAAACAACAAAAGTAGCATTTATTTATTCTAGGATTACACAAGAACATTCCTGTCAATGTAAAGTAGGTACCTAAACTTTATGAATTTAAGCACAGTACTATATTGGTGGCATGTTTCATAATTTTACAGTTGAAATGGCTAGAATGGCTACTTTTGTAGATCTTTTTACAGGTGTCTTCCAGGTCTCTAACCTTGGACCAATGTTGTTTCTAATTTTCATCAATGACCTTCCTGCTGTTATCACTTCTCAACTTGGTAGCTATGCTGATGACACAATTATTGATTTATCTAAACAGTTCAATAAGATCAAATTGGCAGCTGATCTAAAAAATGACCTACAGTCTGTTGTTAACTGGGGCAAGAAATGGTTTATCAATTTTAACACCTCTAAAATGAATCTGCTCTCTTAGAGAACCTTTTTGCTTTTCCACAGCATGATTGATGCTAACCTCCTGGAGAGTGATTCATTGCACCTTCTTATATTGACATGAAATGGAAAGATTGTATTGAATCAATTGCTAGATCTACTGATGGGAAAGTTGGTTCACTGTGTTGTGCTAGACAATTTTTCTCACTAGAATCTATCTTATATATTTGTAAGTCTACCATTCATCCATGCATTGAATATTACTGCTACATGTGGTCTGATGCTTCTGCTATGTATTTAGAAATTCTTGATAAAAACCAAAGAAGGATTTTCACTGTTGGAGGTTGGTGATTTTTATAACAAATCATACTGATGAGCCCTGAAAAAGAAGTTAAATGTTAATTCTCTACCAAAAACTCATTGATCACTGTGTATCAGAATTTTTATTTTTTTGTCTTTAGTAAGTGTTATTTCCTATTTGCTTCTGACTAGAAAACAAAGGAAATGACTATTATTAGACATCAATGTTTTGAAACAAACGTATTTTCCATTACATTCCAAACAGATTCAGTACTGAGTTGGTGGAAGTAGAATTTTCTAGAAGTTTCAAGAATTTATTCTTGAAACTTCTAGAAAATTCTACTTCCAGCAACTCAGTACTGAATCTGTTTGGAATGTATATGGCAGTATAAATACAGTGCATTTTAAGTAAAATATTTCAGTTTACTTCTAGCTGTCCAAGTGCAGATAAGTTATCATCGATTGCTAAATTTTTTGTGGTCTCTCTTGTTTAATCCTAGAATAAATAAATGCTTCTTTTGAATCATATGTCATTTTGTTCCTACTTTACATTGACGGGAATGTTCTTTTGTAATCCTAGAATAAATAAATGCTACTTTTGAATTATGTCATGCTGTTCCTACTTTCTATAAACAACAATGTACACAATCACCAGGTTTCCCATAATGAATAGGTAAATATCAATATCCTATTCACAAAGGCAAAGTTTGAAGAAGGTATTAGCCATTTGTATACTTTCTAAGCATAAGCAACTAGGAAATAACAGGTACTACTCAAGAACAAAAATTGTGCTACACAATATAACAACTATTATCAAGTAACCTAAATTGATGTTTAGTCCTTTATTCTCACTTTTCTTTAGTACCTGCTGCAGGAGGTTCTGGAAATCAATAATTGATTAATTAGTAGTTAAAGTATAATTCTCTCGAAAAAAAACTCACCCAATAGATAATGGCAACCATCTTTGAGTGACATATGTTCTTATGTGTTGAAGTAATTTGATAGATTTATCATTGCAAATTTCCAGTTGAAAGAGATCCATACTACTGGTCATTTGTTAAGAACATGGAACAAGACATTATTGGATATTTATCTGTTGACAAAGGATTTAAGTTATTGAAAAATAAATTTCTCTGATGTAAAGTAGAAAGAATGGTAATTAATTCTATAAGCATGCAGTTGTGTCAATTAGACTGAAATGAAAGTAACTTCAACAAAAATACTGAAAAAAAAAAAAAAATTTTTTTTTTTCTGTTTATACATTATTTCAAGGATACAACTTACTTGAGTAAATGCTCTGTTTTAATTAACCCTAGAACACTAACCATCAATTAAAGTTACACCACTACTAACCATGGGCATATCATACCTGATTTTGAAAATATCAAAAAAAAAAAAATATTAAATATAAATCTTTATTTGAAATATTTTACATGCAGGTACTTCAAACTTTGTGCTTTGAGTTAACGTTAATAGGAACTGAAAAACTTATTATTTAGGTAAGAAAATCAGGTACTGAAAATTGTAATTAAAAATAGGAAAATTTGTGCTGGGTACTATATACCCATGGTTAGTTTTCTAGAGTTAAACAGTATTAGTTAAGTAATAATAAGCCTAAATATTCAAGAAATCTTATAGAAAATATGTGTCCTCTGACAGGAATCAAATTTGTATCCCATATGGAAACCGTCATTTGGCCTGACATGCCGTTAACCAATTCAGTCACAGAGGACTTATAGTTTAGTAAAGTTGAAATTACTACTTATAAACATACACATTTGACAATCTTTCTTGATAATTCATTTATGCTCTAAACCATAACCTGACATAAACAATGACAATATATTAATATAATATAATCTAATAGATTAATTCTGACAAAATTTTAATATATTTTCTGTTTAAGCTTTATTTTTATGGATACATCTTATTTGAGTAAACGCTTTGTTTTAATTAAATAATATTAATTACATTTATTGGCCTGAATATTTGAGAAATCTTGTAAAAAAAAATAAAAAAAATATGCATTCTTCCACAGGAATTGAACCTGTATCCTAAATGGAAACCATCATAGGGCCCAACATGCTGTTAAGTGATTTAATAAAACAGAGCATTTATTCAAATAAGTTGTATCCTTCAAAATAGCATATAAACAGAAAATATTTGTCGGATTTCATCCATTACATATATATATATATATAAAAACAAGAAGTCCTGTCTGCCATACTGGAAATGATACTGTTACTTTATCTTTGACATTCACACCCAAAAGAGAAGGAAAAGGAATTGAGAGAAAGGAGAAATGATGACGACATTTGACACACATCTGCACACACAAACACATGCACAGAGAGAGAGAACACAAATGAACTTAACACCAATAATTAGCACATAAGTTAATTTTTAACTTTGTATAAAAAAAAAAAAAAAAAAAAAATTAGAACATCTGCAGTCAATATTGGAAATCTCCTCATGAGTGGACTGAATGATTACAAAAAGTTTGTTCTTGAAACTGCAGAGTTGAGGTGCTGAATATAATATTAACCAGCTAAGTGAAAAATTTTATTTGTATTAATCATATATATATATATATATATATATATATAAAATTTAAAACATTGTACAAAATATACAGTGGAGTAATGGATAGTGGCTCGGATTGAGGAATCAAAGAGCCAAGTTTGAATTCCAATCAAATCTGTTACAGTCACTTAACATGCTAATACACTTGGGAAAGGTATGAATCTTCTTCTCCCCCCAGCTATAGCTAAATAGCAGGTCAGACCTGGTTCTATAGCCTTGGATGGTAACTAGTGTACTGCAGAAAGAAATGGCAACCTACTGCGGTAAAAGAATATCTGCCTCGTCAGTCATGTATCAAAAGATAAATGATCGTCTAAACATATATCATGTATGGCACATAACTAAGTATGTTCAATGTATATCACCCAGTAAGTAAACTTTTAAGAAACAGGACAATCTTGTTAGAAATAAAGAGGTCTTAAGTCTAATGCAATATCATTCCTCCTATATGATAGTGAATGCTAGAGAAACTCCTCACAAATGAAGAAGCAACTTGTGGCAAAAGAAATATGGTTCTACAGAAGGATACTGAGAATACCATAGAATATGTGTGCAACAATGAAGTGGGAAACAAAAATGATACTTAGAGTTTGAATCAGAAAGTGAAAGTTGAAATTTCAAGACACATAATGAGGAAAGAGGAACTGGAGAATTTGACACTCATAGGATATAGAAGAGGAGTCAGAGGAAAGCAGTGAACAACAAGATTGTTTAAATGGTTAGCAGAACAGGTATTAGGAGAGATAGCACAAAGAATAAATTACTCAAAACTACAAAGGACAGGAAATTGTGGAGAGCCATGATCACCCACATTCTAAGAGAAGAAAATGGAGTGTGGTTTTTGTGTATGTAATAATGACTCCACCCTTTAAACCAGGAATTTATATTACATGGACTGAATAAGATGGGAAATCTTCGAGAGAGAGAGAGAGAGAAATACAAGCATATATGACCAGCATTTGTAGAACTGTCTGATTTGTAGTTCTGCATCATATTTTTATTTTCTATCATTTTGTTTCTGCTGCTTTTAAAAAATTAAATTGGCCTAGCTTAGGTTGTTCACAACTTTTATGTCCACTAATAGCAAGAAAAAAAAAATTCCTGTTGTCTCACAATTACAATTTTATGCCGTTCCAAAAAGCAAAGGTGAAACGTACAAAATCAGGATAATAATAAATAAGAAAAAAATTAATCAAATAAAATCTTTTAATTAAGCATCTAATAACGTTCAGGTTGTCTGAAATAGCTTGCTTCTAATTCCATTAAGAAATTACAGCCTACCTATTAGCCATCGCATCAGGTACAGTACTAAAGGTCATTTAACATTTGATAATGATATTCATATTATTAGCAGTGCACTGCTTTATTTTTTTTTTTACAGTTTATCAACCCTTTGTGAATTATTTAAAGCCAAAAGATACTATGAGACTATGAGAATAATTAATTTTTACAAGTGAATATTACATAATCATTTTTCTTGATGATTCTCCTATGTGTCATACTGTGTCGCTTCAGGATGTGATTGTAGCTCTCCACAGCTTCTTGTCTTTTGTAGCCATTAGTAAAGTTTGTCTTTTTGCTATCATTCCTAATCCCTGTTCTACCAAAAATTTACACAAAGTTGCTAGATAGGTTAGGTGCAATTTTCTGTCCTGTGAGTGTCAAATTTTCCAAGATCACTTTCCTCATTATTTACCCTAGAAATTTTAGTTCTCTTTCTGATGTTACATATAAGTGTCCTTTTTATTTCCATTTTCTCTAAAATATTGTTGTTGTTCAGGTGTTTAGTCCATGACATTCTAAGTATCCTTCTGTAGAACTGTATTTCTGTTGCTTCAAATCCATCTCTTATGAGATGGTCCAGCATTCACTGTGATATAGGAGGGCTGATATTACATAGTAGTTCAGTACTCTTCTTTTTTTTTTAATTAAATCTTCCTGTTTTGTAATTGTTTTAGCATACCTACAGACGATAATGGGTATGTACCCATTCACATAAATATGGTAGTAAATTTTGTTAGAAACATCAAAATTAAATGTATTAGTGTGATCAAAACTATTTGATATTTCCTTCTTGCTTAGACTTGTTTAGTGTCAGTAACAAAGATACATATTCACATCTATTGATATATTTTTGAAATATTAACGACGCTAAATCTTCATTATTAGTGTGATCTAAACTATTTGATATTTCTTTCTTAGTTAGACTTGTTTAATGTCAGTTATTTTTTACTCTAAATCAAAAAAAGAATGCATTGTTTTTTTAATTACTTTTGTACTAATGTCTTCATTTTTCAGACATTGTGCACTCCAAACATCTTCAGTTGTCCACTGACCTCTGTAACCTTCCAACAGTTTTGAATTGAACCCTTTGTTTAATCTACACAGAGAAATTAAATAATGGGTTCAATCCCAAATGAGCAATAATAAACATTACTGAAATGGACAAGACAACATAGACCTAGATAGGGCAACAAGTACAATCTACAAATAGATATGTTTTTTTTTTCAATATTGTTCACCCCTGTTTTCAATTATTATGTACCCTCTAGCTTAGAGTTTGAATACACAATTGCTAGGTCATGAAAATCACAAACCAATACTTTAATCCTCTAGGCTATTGTTCTTTTGGACAATACTGAAACTAGAACATGGATCTTTATATCTGGTGTCCTTATTGCCTGTCTGCTGCTGCCACCTCCAAACTTGACCTGCTAAACTTTCTTTAGTACTGCTGCTGAAGGATTGCAGTAAAGTTTGTTTCTCTCTCTCTGCTGTTGCCTCTCTTTCTTTTCTTTATAATATTTATACTGAAGCTAGAACTACTGAGGAAATAATCACTGCATGGCATATGCCCTGATTCCTTCAGATGTTGGATTCTCATTGTTTTTTTGTTAATATTTCAATTTTTGAAATTACATTTAACCCTCTAAATAAGACTACATACATACATACATCATTGGCATCAGAAATGAAATATCTTAACTTAAAACAGGAATTCCAATCATGAAAATCTCTCTGTCAATGGGTTGCCAGCTTGATGCAGTTATTGCAAGCAAGAGTTATGCAACCAAATATTAAATGTTATTTACTTTTAGACTGTTTCTTTACTTTTGATAACCTAAAATAGGGGTAATATGGTGCTAAGTTGTTTAACAGGTGTAAATGTAAATACCAGGAATTAAAAGCTGAAATTCTAAACTCTTGTCTCATCTTTTGATTTTAAACCCAAAGGAATTGGTCTTGGCATTCCACTAGCTTTGGTGAGGAGTGTATATATATATATATATATATATATATATATATATATAATATTAGTAGTAAATATACACATACATATGCAATCATATATCTAAAATATATAAATATATATACATACATACATACATACACATAAATGTATATTTGTATAAAAAATAATTCCAAGAGGATAGAATCCAGGTAGAACTCAATGTCCTGGACAGAGTAAGGATATAATAAAAAGGCTTAAACACTAATATTCCATGGTCATAATTTATTCCACTGGAATTATAAATACAATCCAATTCATCAGACCTACAAATTCAAAAAGAAAAAACAACTCCGGGAATAAAAAATAAAATTTAGTGAGAGTGTATGTATGAGAGTGTGGGACAAATGTTAGAGTAAATGAAAGCTATAGGGAGGGGTAACAGATGAGAGAAGAACAAGAAGGTCTAAAGATGAAGGAGGGATTAAAATTTGACAAAGAGAAGTTTTAAAGAGGGATGTCAAAGACGGTATTTTATTATATATATATATATATATATATATATATATATCATTAAAGAAAACTGACAAGGTACTATAATTAAGTCTTTTATTTAATTTTTCTTGTGTTAGTACAAGTGTTTTTTTTTTCTGGACACAAGGTGTGTAAAAACTGTCCAAATGAATTTCCAAGCATTTTCGGCCATACTTTTAGGCATTATCAAGGATGATTTTATTTTTACTTTTTAACTGAATGTATAGGTTGTGTGTATGCATCTTGAGTCATAGGGATGTTTTATTTTCCAAACATAGCACATTGTGACCTTGTTCATAGTTAATGGTATTGAGTATTGGCTTTTTTTTTGTTATTATTAGGGCTTCCATTATTTTTAATTATTTTTACATGTTGGATGAGGTTATTATACTTGTATTTTCTACTAATATGTTTCAGATTAACCCAAACTCATATACAATTACATCAGTCACACTACTTTATGCCTATCCCGACAACATACATTACACCTATTCGATAACAGCTTCATCAAAACTCATTTAGTCACACAAATATAAGACTCCATCTGAAAGACTATTTTTGTGTTATTAATAAGAATTTGCCAGATGTCTTGAGTTGGTTAGTGATATGTGATTTAATTGAGCTATTATCAAAGTTATCTGACAAGATAATGGAGTGTTCAGTTTATCAACAAATATGCTAAATATAATTCACATCTTAAAAAGATACAACACAAAATGAAATAGGAAGATGCAGTATTTTAAATAAAAAAACAACTTAACACCTATGAATGTTTGAAGAGACAACACTTGGAAATTGCCAAAAGAACAGTGCATACATATAGACATGCACCTGTCAACATACAACACATTCTTTGATAATGGCTTATGAAACTGAAAGCACTCAAAATAGAAATTGGACAATTTGTATTGAAATTCTCCTTGGAAACCAGCAAAATGGTCTGAACAGAACGAAAATTAAATAAAAGAAATCTTAAAGAACTTTTGTTGGTTGCCAGCCAAACTTGAATGAAAAAAGTCTGATATTATGTTAAAGTAGGCATTTTTCAAATTCTTTTATATATTTACCATTTTCATCCAACTTCACTCATACATACACACACATATATATATATATATATCTGTGTGTGTATGCATGTGTAGGAGAGAGAGATTTTCATGATTGGAATTCCTGTTTTAAGTTAAGATATTTCATTTCTGATGCCAATGATGTATGTATGTAGTCTTATTTAGAGGGTTAAATGTAATTTCAAAAATTGAAATATTAACAAAAAAACAATGAGAATCCAACATCTGAAGGAATCAGGGCATATGCCATGCAGTGATTATTTCCTCAGTAGTTCTAGCTTCAGTATAAATATTATAAAGAAAAGAAAGAGAAGCAACAGCAGAGAGAGAGAAACAAACTTTACTGCAATCCTTCAGCAGCAGTACTAAAGAAAGTTTAGCAGGTCAAGTTTGGAGGTGGCAGCAGCAGACAGGCAATAAGGACACCAGATATAAAGATCCATGTTCTAGTTTCAGTATTGTCCAAAAGAACAATAGCCTAGAGGATTAAAGTATTGGTTTGTGATTTTCATGACCTAGCAATTGTGTATTCAAACTCTAAGCTAGAGGGTACATAATAATTGAAAACAGGGGTGAACAATATTGAAAAAAAAAAACATATCTATTTGTAGATTGTACTTGTTGCCCTATCTAGGTCTATGTTGTCTTGTCCATTTCAGTAATGTTTATTATTGCTCATTTGGGATTGAACCCATTATTTAATTTCTCTGTGTAGATTAAACAAAGGGTTCAATTCAAAACTGTTGGAAGGTTACAGAGGTCAGTGGACAACTGAAGATGTTTGGAGTGCACAATGTCTGAAAAATGAAGACATTAGTACAAAAGTAATTAAAAAAACAATGCATTCTTTTTTTGATTTAGAGTAAAAAATAACTGACATTAAACAAGTCTAACTAAGAAAGAAATATCAAATAGTTTAGATCACACTAATAATGAAGATTTAGCGTCGTTAATATTTCAAAAATATATCAATAGATGTGAATATGTATCTTTGTTACTGACACTAAACAAGTCTAAGCAAGAAGGAAATATCAAATAGTTTCGATCACACTAATAATGAAGATTTAGCATCGTTAATATTTCAAAAATATATCAATAGATGTGAATTTATATCTTTATTATTGACACTAAACAAGTCTAAGCAAGAAAGAAATATTAAATAGTTTAGATCAAACTAATGAAGAGAAAGCCTTTATATTAATATTTCAAAAAGATTGCAATAGATATTTGGTTATCAGTCACTTGGTATCTTGTTTTCTCAATGATAAAAGCACTAATTAAATTTTCAATTGTTTAGTACACTGTAAATAGTCAATTTTTAACAATCTCTTCTCATGTTCATCTGATAAATGGATTAATTAAATTAATTCACTTCGGTTGTCACTTCAATAAAGATAATTATTAAATCATTCAGATCAGTGCCTATGTGTTCAAGATGATAAAAATTCAAATCACAACAAAGCCAATTGGTATCGACAATTATAATATAAATTATTCTCTTGAGAGTTTTTTTTCTCTATTTATTTTGTTTGGTAAGTTAAGATAAAAAAAAAAAAATCTGCATTGATACTGTTGATCTTTTCATGTTATAAATTTTCTTCTTTTTTGTGTCATGTCCCTTCAGGAAATTGGTGATCATGGCATCCACAATCTCTTGTATTTTGTCTTTTTGCTATCTCTCCTAAACTTTTATATAAGCTTGTTACATAGGTCATACACTGTTTCCTTCTGCCTCTCTTTCCCCTTGTCTTGTGAGCAGTCAGATTTACAGATGAGCTAGTATAGGCCCCTGATGAATCTAAAAAAAAAATCAAGATATAAGGAGATTTAGTTTATTTTCAATGTAGAGATACAGAAGGTGCTTATCTCCCTTTGGTGGAGTTAAGTCATGTAGACCACATGACAGCTACTTAGTGATGTCAGTCAATACAGTGATGAAGGTGGCAGTCAAATTCAGTTTGTTTTACAGCAGCAAAACTGAAAGGTTGCCTTTTTATCCGGGTCCCCCATAGCCCAGTCAAAGGTTAAATCTGCCTGCCCAGCAGCTTACAAGTCCATGATGCCATTTCCTTTTGGAAATATATCTTTCCCAGTAAAAAATGAAACTCCAGTTCACAGTCCTCAATTTGGGAAAGTCCAAGACCTGCTGTTTCCTGTTTCCTGAATATGGCCTTGCCTGTGACAAAGAATTTGGATCATTTGAATCTGGACTCCTAAACATGGCTTCTCCAGACACAGGTGTATCTCAATAGATTGGCATCTACGTCCCACCCTTTTACTGTTGAAATAGTTAAATGTAACTGCCACTTCTACTCCAACAGTTTCTTTTCTTGCACTTCCCACCTTTGGATCTCACTTCTGTTTCTTTACTTCCCTGATAACTACAATCTTCAAAAATTTAAATGCAACATCAACTACTGTCATCTATCTTCTTGAACTCCGTTCAGCTTTTATCCTTTCTTCAGTCTTTCCCTTATTTTCACTCTCTGTAACCTCCTGCATGCTAGTAGCATTCTTACTTTGCCTGGGGTGAAATGATTGAAAAATATATGTAAGACCCTTACACTTTGATTTGCTGTGATATATATGATGTATTAATCTCTGCATCATGCGTGTGTATAGTTTTGTGTATCTCTTAGTAGTATAAAAGTCCCTCTGATAACAAAGCATGTTTGTCATTGCTTTTCAACCATTCTGTTCCATCTGTGAAGTAGAGTGTTATTACATCATGAATAATAATAATAATGCTGATAAGAGGGGAAAATACAAATGGAGAATATGATTTTTCTATAGCAACTTTACATTAGATTTAATGAGCCTTCTTTGAAATAATTAGAAATGATTTAGAATATTTGGGATTCTCTATTTGAAGTGAGTCTTTTAAATTTCATGGGGCTCCTTGTAGGATGTCATGTTCACATAAAAATGCCTTGAAGTTGCAAAATTCTTAAAACTTTTAGTTGACATATTTTAAGTTTTACACCAAAAATGCATCATTTAAAAATATATCTTTTTTTTTTTATAGATACAATTGAATATACATAATTAGGGGTCAACCAAATTCTATTAGTCCAGAGGCTTCTTAAAGCCTAAATCTGGCCCTTCTTGTGAGAGTCAATTTTCTAAGTCATCTTTCCTCTTCAGTGCTCCAAAAATTTCAACTGTTGCTATTTAAGAAAATAAGTATGAAAAGATCAAACTGAGTAAATTAAGTGAAATAACATTTTGTTGTTCTCTTGTTTTTCAAATGTTGAGGTGGGTCAGCCAATTTGCCATTAAATTGGCATTCAAAATCAGGCTATTTATATTGTAGGATTAAAGCCTAGAGTCATAGGCAGAATGATTTTCAAAAGCATCTCTATTTTCACACTCTGACCACAAGAGAGAACACATAACAGTATTAAACTTTGTAAATTAGGTCTGATAGGAGAGTGCATACATATTTCCTTTGTTTAGTCTTAAAATCTTAAAGATAGTCATTTATCCTATCTCTTAACAATATTAAATTATTTAAATTAAATTTTTTGTGTGGGATAATGCATCATCAGCCTCATTTGAAGTGAAATACAACAATATAAATAGATGAAAATTTCAAACAAAGCCCAAAAGTCTTTGTATGAAGACATTTGTGTATATATAGTTTACATTCCAAATTCCTCATACATGGTTAGCATGTATCTACTTACAAAAGACTATATAACAAAAACAATATGAATTTTGTACTTATCTATTTGGTTTGTCACAAGCCTGAAATGCATGCATCCTGTTTCTATAACTTCACGGAGCGAAAAGAGAAAAATAGACTTTTCCACCTAACGATGTCTTGTGTGGGTTTGGTCAGGTAATGTGACTTCTTTATACTTGTGAATATTTATAATTAATTTTTATTGTTATTTTTGTTTTGGTCAAGAGGAAATAAGGTTTTGTCTATCTCCACAAAATCTCTTTGGATAAAGTATGCATAATATTTCATTGGTTTACTGTGTATAGTTTGTCTCTCTGCTTGAAATTCAGTTAATCTCTAAACTGAAAAAATATTATACATTCAGAAATATTCTGAGAGGGCGTTAGCATGTAAATAAATACAGCAAACACAACCAGAATTAGATCTGAGCTCTCCGATTAACAATTCCAAGCCATTATCTATTAAATAAATTGCACATCCAAGCTTTCAGTACCTGGTATTCCTAAGCAGTCACCCATCTAGATACTGAACAGGATCAATGTTGTTTAACTTTGGTGATCATGTGGGAACCAGTGTTTCAATGTGATGTGGCTGTAAGCTTTCCTCTTTTTTTTATATCTAATATGATGTTGAATTGTTCTATCAAACTGCTGTCAATGATGTCCATTTTATTTCACCCTGATTCAAATGACAGGAGAAATATTGGTTATGGGGCAGATAAGTCAAGAGTCTTAAAGATGATAATTTATCCCGTCTCTCACAAATATTAAAGAGTGTGAAATAAGTCTTATAAATGAAGATATGTATACTATTTAATTCCTTCAATCAGAGGAAGATAGTTTGTCTCTCTGATGGTAATTCTATTCATCTCAAAGCACAGGAAAAAAATGCAGTAAATTCAGAAAGAAATTTATTCAGCTATCATGATTAATGCACAAACTGAACAATTATCGTAGATGTTCAAAATATTTGCCTGAATGTTCAGCACAAAGTTGTAAGCATGGTAACCAGGAGGCAGAAACTTTGTGGATAATGTCAAGAGAAATTTAATTCCAAGCTTCCGTTAAGTTCCATTTCAATGACAATGTCATGACAACAGTTTTGCAAGTGTGTTAGGAGTATACTCCATATACAGTAATCCATAACATTCAGATCTGGGCTTTAGGAGTGCCACTGAAATGAACCAATTAGAGCTAGTGTATTCTCTCAAAGAATAATTCTTCCACTTTTTACTGGGTAGCCTATAGAATACATTTTGTAAACATCCAAGAAAACCTGAGAAAAGTATTAAGAAACAGAAAAATATCATTAGAAACAAAGCAAAAAGTACTGAACTGTTATGTAATATCAGTCCTTTTATATGGCAGTGAAAGCTGGGCAATCTTCTCACAGATAAAGAAGAGACTTGAAGCAAGAGAAAAATGGTTCTAAAGAAAGATGATGAAAATCTATGGACCGAACATATGAGCAACAATAAAGTTCTAGAGACAAAGAAAACACTTATACTTGACATAAGGAAGAGAGAGTTGAATATTCTGGGGCACATAATGAACAAAGAAGGCTTGGAAAATTTGCTACTCACAGGAGAGATTGAAGGTAAGAGAGACAGAGGAAAGAAACACATAACATAGCTGGCGAGCTTGAATGAATGAATAGCAGAGCAGATTTTGGGAGAGATAGCAAAAGGACAAAATTTACTGAACTACAAAGGACAAAAAATATTAACAGCCATGATTGGCAAGGATCCTGAAGTGACATGGCACATAAAAGAATATATACTTGTTTATAGTTTTATAAAAAAAATATGTATTTTTTTCACCTGGTTTATTCTTTTTGTTTTACATGATGAACACTTAAAACTATTTTAGAAATCCATAAGCAAAACTGTCAGTGGCTAAATACTCGTTTTAGGAAGATGTTTTTGCTGAAGATTTTGGTTTGGTTTTTGAATATTAAAATTTTTACATTTTCATCAAGTGGCTTCATCTTTGCTAATATGTGATAGCATAATCAATTTGAGTGCAGCACATGAAACTAGAATTTTCATGTGTTGAGGTGAAGAATCTTATGTATCATTGTGGCTATTTCTTGTTGCAGGCAGCTACTGAAGAAAATTCTTTTGTCATCTCAGTTTATTGTCTCAAAAAGACTCACAGATATTTTGGGGGTTTAGCAAAAAATAGTAACTAAATTTTTTGTTGAGATCGAGTTTTTTTAATCTTTAAATATTTCTGCAAGGTAAGCTTCTTTTTAGTGCTGGGAGCTAATCTATATTTCGACTTGATGAAAATATCTGGTTTTGAATATGATAAGATTTAGAGGTATGACAAATTCACATTAGAGTAAAAGAAAGTTGAAAGAATATTCTCAAAACATATCAATTTCATTGGATTTTACGTTTACTAATTATTTTTCTGACATTTTCACGTTTGATGCCATTAGAATTTGTCAGTCATATATTGGGAAATCTTTGAGGAATGCAAAATAAGGTTTCTAAGCAGCAGAAGCATCAAATTAGCAACCTCATATATCCATGCATGTCTGTGAAATAATACAAAATATGCATGTGTATTGCATATCAATGCACATATTTTTGAATGATATGCCTGAGCTGTGGTTATGTAAAATATATAAGAAATATAAAATATTATACTTATAATGTCTAAAACATAAAACAAATTTAAACATGTCTGTGCCTGAACATCCTTTACTTTACATATTTAAACATACATGTTTGACAACTGAACCCTTGGGCATTGACATCAGGCACACAACATGAAATTTTTAAGATAGTTTATTGGCAGAGATATGTTAAACAGGACTTTGAAAATTTATAATTTATCAAAAGAATTTGCACTTGCTTTGAGGATAAAGTTGGAAAGAGGGTGCAGAACAAATCTTAAAAAGAAAAACACTTGTAAAATATATATATATATATATATATATATATATATATTATTTGTGTATTTAGGCAGCAATCCTTCTTTCATGCACATTTCATTGAATACGATAGACAAAGTGCTTTTATTTAGTTTTTATAAAATTTCTCATGTGATCTAATATTTTTTTTCTGTTCAGATGATAAATTATATAAAAACTGTCCAAATGTTCTTTTTATCCAAGTGCTTTTGGCTATACATTTAGCCATTTCAAGGTTGAAATATATTAACTAGAAATAATTGTTACAAGAAATAATTTGTTGCATGTATTTATTTATATAATGTCTTCATTTTCAATACACAGTCAAGACATTGTGTCCATGTTCATAGTTAATATTACTGAGTGTTTTTTTTTGTTTTTTTATTAACAAGGCTTCCATTATTTTTAGCCTTTTTTTGCATGTATTTGATGCTGTTATATTTGTGTTGTCAACAAGTATGTGATGAAAAGGGTCCAGTAGGTCTCCATGAATATTTAAATAAGATCTAATTGAGCTATGGTCAGAAAGGTGTATATTTGTATAAAAAAATAAATCAAAGCAGTTTGTCTCTCGTATTTAATGAAATGTGCACATATATATATAAGTAATACCTCGAGACACCAGAGTCCTGACATACGAGTTTTTTGAGATACAAGCCAAATTATAAGATAAGAGTGAGTTTGAGTTAAGCACACACAGCACATGTGTTCACCTCTGCCATGGAAGAATCTCTGATCTGTTGTGTGGTATCTTTTTGTTGTTATTTTGTAAAATTTCCTTTAGTAGTACCATGGGTCTGAAGAAAGTATGTATAAGAGCGATAGTGAATTTTTAGGGGTCAGGAATTGATCAGAACTATTCCCATTACTTTCAGTAGGGAAAATTGATTTGAGATATGAGTTTTTGAGTTTCAATCACAGTCTTGGAACAAATTAAACTTGTATCTCAAGGCATTACTACATATTAGATATATATCAGCAGTAATGGTAATGTGGCTGAGTGGTTAGAACTTTTGCATTCTGACCATAAGACCTGGGTTCAAATCTCACCATTGTCGATTTGTCGGGAAGGAGACTTTCTGATATTTATCAAACTGGAGGGATTGTTCCTAGCGTGTGGCATCTTTAGAAAGTTCCTGAAAACCATACCACAGGTTGAACCAAGCCTTGTGAGTAAAACTGTGTAGACAGAACCCTTGGATACCATCAACAGCTGTGCTAGCATGAAGTCACAAGTCACTAGACTTGTTCAAATTGTTGATCATGCTAGATAACATGTTCTTTCCCAGAAACTGTAATTAAGGTCTGCTTAGCATAGTTGCAGCATAAATCACAGGTGGGTGTTGAATAAACACGAGTGTGCCTGACCAAGCATCTGCAATAAGGATTGGCTAGCCACCTTAATAGACGGGTATCCTCAAATACAAGTGGCCAGCGGTACATGCATACATATCAGCAGCAAGTGTCAATGCAAAAAAAAATTATCTTCTTTGCAAATTAGTTTCTTTATCTTGGTGTTTTTTTATACTAATATTCACCCAATATAAGTCTCAAGAGTCATTCATGGTAGAGAATTACTGTGTATAAGCAACAAGTGAAGTTCATGGGGATTATGTTATAAAAATAATGGTTAACCCCAGACTAGAAGAGGTCAAAATTGTAGTGACTAGAAAAACATATTGCTGGGAGTCTGTTCCATAAAGCAGCCATTCTTGGGAAGAAGCTGTCTAAATGGAACTTCTTTCTTACTAATGGAATACAAAGAGAGAATGAAGATGATTCACTGTGGATTCCAGAGGTGCTCAGATTAAGGAATGTAACACATCAGAACACATTCTATGGAAATAGCAATAGACCAGTGAGGAGCTCCTACCTGTTTCATCTGTGATAAAGAGGTTGTATGATGGAAAATAATTCATCAACAAGTTCACATAGATGCTTTTGAACCCTGTCAAGAGAGGCAAGTGAGAATGGCAGCAATACTCCATTTGATCTGAATCTTGTAAAGTTGATATTAGTAATTAGATATTTCCTGTAAGAAAATTGCATTCACCCTCATTGAATGAAGTTCTCTTTCTTCATTCAAATAAGCTAAATTCTAGTGAAATCCTATCCAATCCTAAGATTTTTCAAACCACTCTGCTTATTCAGACACCCTCTACTTCTACCTTTTATTCAAAACCTGAAAGTACATAGAAGCATATTTTTCAGAGTTACGTTCATTTTATCTATAACTATAAAAAAAATAAAGCAAGTACAAAAATTTAAATATCTGCCATTTCAGCAGAGGACAGAAAACCTGACAACGAAATCTGAAGTTGCACAGGAATAGTGAAGGGTGTCTATTATAAAACAGAAAAATTTCATTAGAAACAATGAAAAGAGTGCTAAACTGTTATGTAATTTCAGTCCCCAAATATGGCAGTGAATGCTGGACAATCTCCTCACAGATGAAGAAGTGTGGTTCTACAGAAAGATTATGAGAATATCAGGAACTTAACATGTGAGTAATAAGGAAGTCTTTGAGAAAATGGAAACAAGAAAGAATACAAACTTCAAATCAGAAAGACAGTTGAAATTGCTAGAACATATAATGAGGAAAGAAGGCTTGGATAATTTGATACTTGCTGGACATACTAAAGGCAACAGTGACAAACAGCCAGAAAACTTGTTTTTGTACATGAATAGCAAAATAAGGAGTGGGAAGGATGATTAAAAGACAAACTTTACTACTAGCTAGAAAAGATCAGGAGTTGTGGAAAGGCATGAATGCCCACATCCTGAAAGAACATGGCACAGAAGATGATGATGTGATGTGCAACTCTTTTCTTTATCAGCAGCAGAGTTTGAAACACAGAGATAAGTGAACTCTTTCAAATGTGAACATTGTAGAAAGTCTCATCTACACACCTAGCATGAATATGAATTTTCTCCAGTATGTAATTTAATGTGTATTTTTAAAGATCAACTTATTGAAAATACTGTACCACAAGAATGTAACTAAACAGAAAAATAAAATAATTTGTTCATGTTTTAAATTATTTATCTCACAGACAAAAGGATAACAATCTTAAATTTATGCTGCACTTAAAATGCTGCAAAATATTTAAACACTGCCACCATTTTTCAAAACGTGCAAATTATTTTTATATCCTGGACTCTACCATCATTTTCAACATTTGAGGGTCAAGCAGCTCAGTTCTTAGAACCAACAACCAGGCTATCTTCAGATATCATTTGATTATAGTGGTGAAGGCTTTTTGGAAGAGATGAATACAGAGAGCTTGTGCACAATATGCCAGAAGGTTGTCAAACGACTCTCCACAGGTTTTGAATTAATATAAAATGTGCAGCAAAAGTGCTCAATATATATATGATGGAATATAGTTTTAAGGTATACTGTATTTATGGATTCAAGTGTTCAATATCAGCGATAGAGCATATATAAATATAAACATGGACATTGAAGTCAACACACAGAGATGACATTGTTTCATTCTAAACACAATCATCAGACCATACTCATTTTTTTTAATATATGTTAAGAATATAAAATTTAAAAACTTATATTGCAGTGGGATTCACTACTGAATTATATTGTCAAAGAAGGAGATTATGTTGAAAATAGTTGTTGCATTTTACATATATATATATAGTGCACAGTGAGGACTGGAAGTAAAAAGGTAGTGTTCAATATAAAAGAACAGAGGTAAGATATACATATTAAAAATGTTACCATTGTTGCTTACTGAAGTTTATATCTAACGGTTGCTTTGGAATTGTTTGGTTTGTTTTACAGCATATCAGCCACAATGCCAACAATTTTTATTGCTGGTAAGATTTTTTTCCTACAAAAATAATGTATAGCTGGTAATATTTTTTTACAAAGTATTTCTGGTATTAAACCTATTTTTACATTTTAATGGTGTTTCATTTGTGGGTTAACTATTTGCCCATAGCTAGGACTCTAACAGGTGCTACCACCCTGGGTCAGAGTGGACCTGGAAACACCAGCAATTAAGAGGCAGTTCCATGATCCTCAAAACCTCCTGATTAGAGGCCTTGCTGTTGGATGTAGTTTATCGTCTTACCCAGGACATGGATGTAATTTATCATCATACCCAAGATAGAATAGTTCCTTTGTGGATGAAACATTGAGTAGCAAGGAACAATCTATGAAATCCTTAGAGTTTAGCTGAATGTTGAGAGCTATACTTAGCATCTCTTGGAGACAACATACAACTAAATCACAGCTCTATAGACTCATCCCTGATATTTCTACAATCTCACACGAACACAGAATGCCATTTGCAAGACACTACTGGAGAGAAAAAACAACAAGTCACAAGTGATCTACTGCTCTGAACATCTGGAGCAAGATGGGTAGATCTCCCAGCTACCACCTACATTGACCAGCTGTATTATGACATAGAATACCACCCTAATGACTGTGATGCAGTACTACAATGGTTGGTGTGAAAGACTCATGACTGTCCAAACTAGCTTGACCAAATAAAACAATAAAGTATTTATATATATATATATATATATATATATATATATATATATATATATATATATATATATATATATATATATATATATATATATAATTATTTATTTAAAAATATGATTCCAACATGCTACATAAGAGTTCTCATGTTTCAAAACAAGAGCCGAAAACTTCAGTATAATTATTTGAATTAAAATGAATTAAAGTAGTCTCTGTTCCATCTTCAAGTGAAATTTTTTTTTGAATAACTTATTTCTGAAATTTACGTGTTTTAATAGCATATTCATTGTTGAAATCAAAATTTCCATGGTAACGGCTAGAGCGATTGTTTAAATAGAAAGGGGTGTAGGGTGTTAATAATTTGTATCAGTATAGGGTTACATTCATAGATGTCAAGTCAGGATAAGGTTGGGGTGTCTAAATTTAAAACGGAAGATGATTTCGTCTAGTCTGGTTTATGTGTCTATGGAGATTTATTTATTTTTTTATTTTATTTTTTTCTGAAAGGGTTTTGTGTATATAAAAAAACTGCCGTAACATTTCTTTTTTGATGACTTCATAAAGGGTCATCTTTTTTTGTAGGGTATTTAAACTATTTATTAGGACTATGGATTTTAAAAATTATTTTATTGTTTGTTTGTTTTTATGCTAATTATTCAATGCAAAAATTTGATGATGTCGGCAAAAGACCGTTATATATATATATATATATATATATATATAAAATGAGCAGCAGTTGTGGTTTTAAATGTGCACTGGTAAAAACAAGAGAAATTTTTTGTTTATTATATTTAATTATCAATTATGTCATATTAACCTTTCAGCAAATGTGATTGTTACCCCAGATAGTGAGAGTTGAACATACGTTTTGTTATGCTTGGATAGAATTTCAAAAATTCATGTGTTGTGAAAGCTTTTGATTCATATCAGTCAACATCGCTTGGCAATAACAGTATTTGCAAAAGGATATTTGTACACTATAAAATAGATAATTAAATATAATACACACGAAATGTCTCTTGTTTTTAACTATATATATATATATATATATATATATATATATATATATTATATATATGTTATTGACATTTGGAAAAACGTTCATGAAAGTATATTTCGAAAATAATATATAATAAAAATAATATTTTCATTAACGTTTTTCCAAATGTCAATAACTTATACCCAAATTTATTACACTATATATATATATATATATATATATATATTTTTATTTAGATAGATAGATGTGTGTGTGTGTGTGTGTGTGTATGCATTTGGGGATGTTCTTTTGTGGATGAAAGAACATGTACAGCAGTAAAATAATTCTATATTTTTCGTATATATATTAAGGATATAAAATTTAAAAATCTATATTGCAGTAAGATAATTGTATTTCTGCTATTTGCATGAGGCTTAGAAAGTTGTTTTGCTTCCTAGAATTTGGCTTTATTGGAAATTGATTTTTGTTTTCTTGGGCTCAGAATAAATTAGAAACCAAAAGGCATATTTCCTACTTGGAATCTGATTTCCTGACATTATTTCTGCTGTGAATTTGTTCCATTTATTCTGAGAATGACGAGTCAAATTTTTAACTTAATTAAAAAGAAAGAAAAAGACAAAGACAAAGTTTAATTGCAATTTGTTTAATTAGATTTGTTCCTTTTATTAAAATTTCTTCAGCTTTTTCAATAAAGACAGATTTTAATTCATCAAATATGGACAGATTTGTAATTTTCCTGTTTTCTTTCACATGGTGTTCATATTTTTTTTTTTAAACATGTCCTTCCATGCATAGATTTCTCTCTCACAAACACACAATAAATATATATATATATATATATATATATATATATATATGTTCATTTGTTTCTTTCATTTCCTTTGAATCTAAATTATTTCTATTGTGTTTCTCAATATGTCCCTTTAGAAAAGGCAGAGAACATTCCCTTTTTTTTAGCAATAAATAAAAGCAAACACAAAATTCTCAAAAGGGGTTGGTTTGTTAAAACTCCCTCTATCCAATCACAAGTTGTTTTCTCTCATTTCTATTGTATAATTTCTGCCAAAGTATCCATGGAAAATTTTTTTTTTTCGTAGGGTTCTCTTTATCTTCTAAGCATTCTCATTTCTTTTTCCTCTTCTCAATTTTTGCAATTTTTCTTCTTAATTTTAGTTCTATTTGACATTTCTGAAATTTTCATGTTCTTTTCTTTTTTTTCTTTTTCCATAGCTCCTTTTCCTTCAACTTCATGTGTACTTTTTCTTTTCCTTCTCCTTCATGTGTTCCTTTTTCTAACATCCTTCCTGTCTTAGTCTGTGTTTTATTTTCTAATAATCACTCAGCTGATCATCATCATCATCATCATCAACTGCATTTCTTCTTATTCATATTTTAAACATCTTTGTTTATTGTCTTCTTTTTCTTCTCTTATATTCAATTTACTTCCAATTTTTTTTTAAAAAGATCCAATCTATGTTTGCCAGCTTATAATATTTTCCATTTTTTATTCATTTTGTTGTTCATTCATCACTTCCAACAGATGCCTGTCCCCTATTCTTTCTTACTAAGAGCGTCACTTCACACTGTCATTAAACGTATTCTTCCCCCCACTCTTGGGGGACAATTCTTTCAAAGAATCATTGAGGTGATTCTTTATCTTGTCTTTGCATTTCATTCAATACATCTTAGAAGGTGCAAAATAAGACACATGCATCATAATATTTCTATATATCCCTTATATATAAAAGTCTCATTGTAACATTGGTTTGCAGAGGGAAATATAACCTTCCACTGAAATATATAGATATATATTGTTTAAAGTGCACAATATTAGAGAGTGTATTTGCAGATGTAGACAGTGTGGATACAGGAATCAACACTAAATGATGGCTGTCATTTTCAAGGTAATCTTCAGACCAAGCACAAAACAGACAGTCACCATGCAGTGTTGATTCCTGTGTCCACAAAATTTTATATATATATATATATTATTTTTTCAAATAAGATGTATATTGAAATCAAAATTGTGGATAAACTGTCCAAAGTTCATGTTTGTTTTATTGTTTTTGTTTAAGTACTTTCAACCAGCTCAGTCATTTTCAAGAACCATATTCTATCCACATAGTTGGCAACATTCTTTAGAAAGTAGAATGTTTAATATAATCAACTTTTCAAATGTATTTCTTTAAAAAAAACTTAAAATGAGATATCTTTGTACTTTTTAAGTAAAAAGATAAAATGTAAATACCAATGTACTATTTTCTTTTCTTTTTCACTCTCTATCTAGGTTGCTCTTACTAAGTTCAAATTTGATTTGTCTTAGTGTTGGTTTTATTGACAAAAATAAAATATGATTCTGTTTTATGATAACTTTTGGCCTGTAGTGTGTGTGTGTGTGTGTAAAATTTTAGATATAACTAAAATCTGTATAGGAACAATATGAATAAAGACAATGAAAATTTATCTTAGTCAATGCTCTTCATCTAATGGACTTTATGAAGGAATTGTAAGAATTTACATTTGCCTTGATAAATCCATCAGAGGATGAAACACATTTCTCAGATAAGTTTTCCTTTTGTGTATATATATATATATATATATATATATATTATATATAGTTGAATGGATATGAGTTTGTAACCCTGGAATTGACGCTTATGTGATCCTCAGAAAAACTCTGGGTTTGTCTGAGGATCGCATAAGCATGAAACTCAGGGTTACAAACTCATATCCACTCAAGTAAATGTGTTAGCTCTATCACTGATATTGAGCAATTTCCAATAAGCTATGCAAATATATATATATATATGTTGTAACCTAGAAAAGGCTTCTGAATGGGGAATAACCAAAATGGAGATTGGAAATGAAATGGTAATCTTTATAACATTAACAAAATACAATACTCACCAGCACTGTGAAGTAGGTAAACCACTGCTAATGATGGGCTACTTAGACAGCATATTACCTCCACTTATAATAGTTTCCAACATATTTATGAGGATTGGGACCTACCCATTAGTGTTCTTAACTATATATATATATATATATATATATATATATACACACACACACTTGGGTACCAAATGCAAGTGTTAGCATAATTAAATTATTTCTCCCAACACAGACAATGCTTAGTTGCTATGGCATATTTTGTATTTTTCAAAACATATTCAGCTCAAATGGTATGTTTATTTACAAATTCTCAATGGAAAGTTTATTTGAACCAACACTCTTTTTAGTTTATATATTCCCATATATTTCAGATAGCACATTTTAGAATAACACCAAGACAAGGATAATTTTCTTTATTGTTGAGCAAAATTTTCTGTTACTTTAGGAAAACATCCAGTTAGCATAGATTTTTTATTGATCTTGCACATCTTGTTCATGTTCAGATTTCTGGGATTTCATAGTTAAGGCTTCTGAAATTTGGAATATGTTTTTTTCAGCTAATCATTTATATACTATACATATACTGTTTTTAAAGTATTTTTATCATGTTGGTGGAGAGATCTTATTGCAAATAGATATATTCATTGAACTAGACAAATATTTGTATTTTATTTATATACTTATAGACAAAGTAGGCTGTAATAGAATGTCTCTGGTTTTAATAATAATAATAATAAATATTAATTCAACAATGGATTAGTTCCACTGAAATAAAGAAGGCACATCTCTTGTTGGGACTTCTACAAGTCTATAACTGCTAGCTTCAGTTCCGAATATGATAATGTTGGCTAAAAAAAGTTACTTAAATTACTGTTGTTTATATTTCAGGTAAGAAACTGAAGCTAGCAGGTACTGATTCATAGAAATTTCAATGCTTTCCTTAAATAGGTAATTTAAACCTTTCTCTGTCAGGATGACCTTTGTGGCTAAACTGGTAGCAGCATGCTTCAGCTAAAATTAATGGTTTTCTAAATGAAAAAAAAAAAAGGAATGTTGGTTCAGTTCTTGTTGGCGGTACAATTTTTATTTAGTGGGATTTCTCAATCTAGGCTGGTATTTATTAATTTCACTGTTAAAGAAAAACAGGGAGAGAAACTGAAACACATGTACCAATGAAAAATAACATTTGCAGTAATAAGAAATATATACACATATGTGTATGTGTGTGTATAACAGCAAAATCATCCAAATCATGTAACACCAAAATTGTCCAATTGTTAGATTAATCTTTAAATAACTGTATCTTAGAAATGATGAAATATATCTTACTGGAATTCTTTATATATATATATATATATATATATATATATATACACACACACATATGTGTGTGAGTGTGTATATATAACAGCAAAATCATCCAAATCTTGTAACACCAAAATTGTCCAATTGTTAGATTAATCTTTAAATAACTGTATCTTAGAAATGATGAAATATATCTTACTGGAATTCTTTATGTATATATATATATATATATATATATATATATATATATATACACACATATGTGTGTGAGTGTGTATATATAACAGCAAAATCATCCAAATCTTGTAACACCAAAATTGTCCAATTGTTAGATTAATCTTTAAATAACTGTATCTTAGAAATTATGAAATATATCTTACTGGAATTCTTTGAGATTTTTTTTTTTTTTTAATACACTTGGATTCTAATTTGAACAATAAGAATGTATTTAGCTCTAAGTTGAAAAGAGGATCTGTTCTTGTTGTTGTGACCTTCTGATCCAGTTTTCCTCTCTACTCTTTTTTTAAACTTATTCACCATTCTCTTGGTGGTTCTTGAATGGACTTTGAAGATAGAAGCCAGATTATGAATGTTGATACCATTCGTGAAGGCCTGAATGATCTTTTTCCTCTCCCCATTGCTCAATTGGGAAGATATAAGGGGTCTGACATAAAATGATTTTAACCGGTTCTCTTTCTAGCAGAATGACTCAAAGAGTTTTTCAGTGATTCTTACAAAAATGGTGTCAAGATAGCTAAACGTCGTATCTGAAAACCTGGAAAAAGAAAATCAATTAGATTAGTAGTTCTTCAGATATTAAACATTTTGTTGGATGGAGAATTATCCCATGATTTTACTCAATGTTTCATGCTAAATGCAATCATCAAGCCTGAAGATTGTGTTTAGCATGAAACAGACTGTTACCTCTGGGTGTTGACTTGAATGTTCTCTTTTGTATTTACATATGCTCTCTCTCTCTCTCTCTATATATATATATATATATATATATTGTATTTACATATACTATATATGGGTTAAACTACTCAATATCAGGGATTAAACCTAACTTAAAATTATATTTTATATATATTAATCAATTCACCCCAAGTAAGGCAATAAAGCCACTAAACACATGTGGATTACATTGAAAGAATGAGAAAAAGAAAAACATTATTAAGGAATAATAAAAATAAAAGAAAAGGAATCAAGAAGAGAGTAGATAACAAATTATGTTGCATTTAAATTTCTGGAGATCAAAGTTGGTTGGAAAGCAAGAAGCTGTATATATAAACAAAAAATGTAAATACCTTAGCTGCATTAGTTTCTTCATTATTATCAGGGTAGGCTATATTTATATGATAAAAAGTTGCAGAGAAAATATTTAATTATAATAATATAAAAATGCACATTTTACATCAGATAGATAGATAGATAGATAGATAGATAGATAGAATTCTATCTATATGTGTGTGTGTGTGTGTGAAGTATTGTTAGGCAGCAAGTAATCATCCAAGAATGTTTGATTAAAAAGAATCAACAAAGTGTGTTTAATTTTTCATTGTATCTTCCCATTTTCAGATAAGGTGTTGAATAATTATGCTCGATGTTGTGGATAAACTGTCCAAAGTTGATGTTTTGTTGTTTCTGTTCTATTACTCTCAACTTTCACAGTCATTATCAAGAACCGATATTGTGTCTGTGCGGTCATTATAATTCTTTTGTCTGCATCCTGGCATTCTTTGTGAAGCTGGATGTTTAAACTGGTCTTGCATGACATCATGTGTAATGGCTACTGGGAACCAAACCACAAACAAAATTCATTTAATTTCAACTTTTTTTTATTATTGGAATTTGTTTTTCATTACTAAAAAAATATGTGTGCACATTAATTATATCATATGCACATTGAGATGTTTTGAATGATATTTAATCTGTTAGCTAATTATTTTGTATAATAATACCTTTTTATAATAGAATTTGAAGTCTTTTCTTGCATTAAGTGTTGCAGAATATTTTGGTGTTGTCTTATGTTGATCATCATACTTTGGTCATAAATGGGGTGCTGGTTTATTTGTGCAAAGATTGTGCTATGTTTCTACAGGTGACAGAGAGAGAGAGTGGTGTATGTGTGCCTAACTTAAGTATTTAATATTGTTTTTTGATTATTAGCATTGGAGATGCAATTTTGGTTCTTGTTTGTATATATCAAAACATATACATAATACCCTATATTGAATGCACTCAACATATTAAGTATATTTTTCACATATTAAATAGTGCTATTATTTAACATTAATTTTTTCTGACACTATATATTCATATATATATATATATATATATATATATATATATATATATATTTAAATTGTGTATATTTAAGCAGCAATTTTTCATTAATGCATGTTTCATTAAATAATATGGACAAGCTTTGTCTATTTATTTTAAGTAAGTTCCTTTCATATTGTCTGGTAAGCTTAATCACATTATCGTCGAAAGACAAAAGGAAAACACCATATTGATACATGTTGAAATCCAATCTAAGCTTACGGCTTACACAAGCCATTATCAAAGATGACAATTTCAATAAATCAAACAAATGAAACAACAATGATAGTCTGCCCTTGCTGCATGAAAATTTCCAAGTAATGACAAAGTTGTATATATGAGACGCAGAAGCAACAATTGTGCCGCAGCTCGTGATGTCACATATGACCACGCTAGAGTGAAAAACTAGAAGAATTAAGTATGGGAAGCTGTTGATATAAACCAATGTCTTCTGTTATTGATTATAGGCATTTAAGGATATTTGTGGAGATTTCATAGTTTATTTTGTTCAGGTTAGGTTTCAACTGTTTTATGTATAAAGTTTCAAGAATTTTACATTTTTGTTTATTGTTTTCATGTTGTCAACAAGGATTTTCTGGAATTGAGTACGCAGCATAATTGTTTTAAATGTCTAAAAATGTTATATATAAACTCTTGCTGGTACATTTACCTATATTTATCCATTTGATTATATATATATATATATACACTTTATCAAGGAAATTTTAAGGATTTTATTTTTCAACAAGTATTTATAAGCAAAAGTAAAAATGTTAGTTTTCCAAATTTTTTAAATTTAAAGAGATACTCATAAATATTCATCAGGTTAACTGAAAAGTTGAAGGAAATTATGGAAGATGCTAAGTGATGTAATTTAATGTCTAATAAATAAAAGAGAGTTAATGATGTTGCTGCATTTCATTTTTAATTCAATTAATATTTAAATTATTTTTGGGATTAATTTATGTATTATATATATTAAATAACATGACATTATAAATTTAACTTTTTAATTTTTTAACATTTTTGTAGTAATTTTGATATTTTATATAATAGTGGCTTGAGAAAAATGTAACTCTTTCAGGAATAAAAATATTTGAAAAAATCCAGAGTTCAGATTTATATTTTGATTAGAATCCATTGTGCTACTCTTGAGAACTTTCCATCTCAGTAAGTTACTTTCTCTTTTAATAAGTGTGGCATGCTTTAGATCAATGTTGTGGTTGAATATATTTTATGTATAACTAATGCATTTGATAAATTGTTATATATGATTCTTTTTTCAAATATCTCCATCCACACATTTGCCTTGATAAAATGAAAAGCATCAGCTAAGTTTTCCTTTTGTCTATGTTCATATTTTCCTTTAACACATGCACATACAATTTTCCAGAAAATTCTGTTAAATTCAGCCAACAAGTTTTAATTTCTTTTTTTGTATTCTTCCAATTTTGAATAAAATGTTCTACGTCAGGACTAACATTGTGGATAATGTGCATTTTTTTTCAGTTTTTGTTTAAGTACCTTTGACTGTCTAATCTTTGCAGACTAATATCCTAACGATTCTGAATTACAG
Organism: Acanthosepion lycidas; assembly: GCA_963932145.1. Taxonomy (NCBI): domain Eukaryota; kingdom Metazoa; phylum Mollusca; class Cephalopoda; order Sepiida; family Sepiidae; genus Acanthosepion; species Acanthosepion lycidas. The sequence goes on along the minus strand of OZ010577.1, from coordinate 40,727,518 downwards.
GATGAAAACAAGCTAACACATTTTAACAATTAAACCACATTTTGATATGATCAAATTCCTTGAAATGATCAGTAGTGCCAGTGTATATAAATTAACTTCAATATGTCTTACTTCTACACTTTCAAAGACACACATATAAATATGTAATTACTTTTATGGTGTTTCCCATGAATATGAATTAGTTTAGTTTGTGCCAGATGTCCCTGATTAAAACCATATTTGTCTATTATCAAGACTTGTATGGGCTTTTAACAAAACTGTTTCTCCCTTGTAATGTTTACCTTTCTTTATCTACTTGATTTAAATATATTTAGACTATACATATAAGTGGATCATATTACTTTTTCTTAAAAAGTTATGTACACTTACCCATTTACAGTCATACAAATTATAGATATATTTCTTTTCATATACTTAAATACAACTATATATACAGCTTGCGATGGATAAATTATCATTTAAATTACACAAAAATGAAAATAATAGTGACATCACATTTCAACAGATATATTTATCAAAATGACAAAAATACTAAAGAGTAAATTTATTCAATAATGGCCTCCAGATGACTTCAGAATCTCTGCAACTGTTCTGGATAGTCTACTTAATTAAGTTGGCGAATACTGCATAATCCTTGCCTTCAGTTTATCTTTGGTGTTACAAGGAGTTTTGTTGGTCTCTCACTCAACTGCACCCCAACTTGGCTTCGGGTGGAGAGGAACCCGGACGAGGCTCTGCCAAAGGGCAGAGTCTCATTCGGGGTGGTTGACTGCCCCTGAACCCGTTTATGCGGGTTCAAAGAGGGAATTTTTTTGGCCGAGCCCATGGGCTTAAAAATCCCACGTTAAACCCGGCCTTGTGCCATATGTAACCCTCGTGGGCGGGATAGCTAAATATCACTCAACTGCACTCCATGCATAATAATCAAGGGGGTTGCTGTCTGGGAAGTTAGGTGATCAGATGTAAGGGGTGATGTGGTTGCAGAAATTGTCTGATACCCATGACAGGGTTCTTCTACTTGTGTGGCATTGTACAGAGTCCAGATGCCAGACATAGGGTCTTCCAGTAATCACCCTTTTGACCCAGGGCAGCTCTACTTCCTCAAGGCACTTGATGTAGGCCTCCATATTGAGTCTGAGTCCCTCACCAACAAAGTTGGGAGTTCCTTTCTTATCAGAACACTCAGTGAGTTTTCTGAGCTGCCATACTTTCATAAACACCATTAGAATCATCAGCTCTTTCCAAATCTTCTGCACTGTCTACAGATTGACACCAAAATACTCTTAAATGTTTGTATTGGAGCTTCTGACATGAAAACCATGCAGTACAGTATGCTGTTTTCCAAATTTCTGGAAACTATGCCAAAGAATGTCATAATATCGTCAGTGGAACATAGTTCATGGGCTCTGATTAAATTGGAGAACTAGAATGAATCTGGAACACAAATAGAAGAATACAGATCTGATATTGGCTGTAATAAAATAGCTAGCCACTGAGCCATTATATGTTGAACACAACCAACCATTGACAGGATGGGTCTGAGAGGAATGCTTTCTTTGTGGATTTTGGGTAAACAGTACATTTGAGGATGCTGAGATCTACTGGATCTAATATAATCATACACCATTGATGTAAGAAGTTCACTTTTTTTTATATAGAAAGCAGATGCTTTTGCACTTTAAATTGGAATATGTAGGTTCAACTAGAGAATATCACCTCAAATTCTGTAATCAGCTATTTATTGATAACTTTAGTTGGAGTAATGCAGAACTCCAACTCTCTGGCAAGAACAGAATGTTCCATTTCACTAATGACAACACAGAGAAATTGAACTTTTTCTCTACCAAATAATACAGACCTGCAAAGTATCCTGAATGGGTACATTTGTAAACAAACTATGTGAATAGACACCATAACTTTGTCAGTGGAACCAAGTTCAGCATCCTTATTAAAGAACCGGAACAAATCTGGAATCCAAACAGAAGAATACAAATCTGAAATAGGCTGTAATAAAACAACCATCCACTTAGCCATTAAATAGTGAAACTTACTGTTTGAACATTGAATGTTGCATACATGGAAAACAGACATTTTGGTTGCAACTTGAAACTTTCATAGCTTTGTGGAATCTAAACCTTTGTCATAATTATCATCCAGCATAATCAGATGATAATTTTGACATCTCTAAGATCAATGATCAAAAAAAAGTATAAGTGAATGAATCCTTTTGTTCTACAAGAAGACAATCCTGTAGTTTGGGGCTACAAAATCACAAAGAACTTTGTCAAGCAGTAAAAACCACATCCCTGGAACACTTCCAAAAACAACAAAAAATGAGTAGCACATATAACTAGATAAATGAGAAAATAATAAGCAAGCTACTAACTTTCCACACCTCAAAAATAAATATCAGAAGGAGCTATAACAGTTAGGGGATTTGAAATGTCTGATTTTGTCAAAAACTGTTTCAAAGAAAATATTTTATAAATTTCCACCAACAGTAATACTATTTGGTTGATTTTGTTTAGTAGCATATAAACTTCTATGGGTGATTGCATGTTGAAATCTAAGTATTTCAAACACAATTTTATGGCTTCAACTACAGATAACATTTATTCTTGGTAATTTTCCTATAAATTCATTTTTTTTATATAAAACTGTTTTGCTGTTTTTTTACTATAAAAATATATTTTTATACTTTCATATTTTTTTTGGTGGGGAGAGGTACTATTTGCCCATATCTGGGACCCTAACAGTTACTACTACCCTGGGTCACTAACTGTTTGGTCAATGAATGCTGAATATTCCCTGCAAGGAAAAATAATTTTACCATTTTTTATATGGATGCTCATATGTGTAAAATAGATTTTCAATGGGACTTGCATGTTACAATCATGAAACAATACAGATGGCAACACAAACCAATAAGATTACATCATCAGTTAGTAAAAGCTTGCACAAACAATGCAAAAAAGGGGAAATCAATGTAAAATTGTTGGAAAAATTTCATACTTGAGAATTACTTACCTGACCCTGCCAAGGCATGTAGTATAAATTTAATGCATTATGCTTGGGACACAAGAGGCTGTCTTCCCCAAGACAATAATTCTCCTTTGAGTGTAGGCTTAAGTAATTGCCTGAGGCATTCCCCAAAAGGGAAGTACCAAGTGAACATGAGTAAATTTTGCCCCTAGTCAATGTATGCCTGAACTCTCTACTGTAAATAGCCTTGTGTCACATTTTGTTCAAGTGAGAATGCAGATAAAGACCCATAAACAGTTTTGTGCAGTGAAGTGAGTGGATTCTAAATTTGAATTTAAAATTTTATTTCATTTTAAAAAATTTAAATAGACATCAAATTTGTATGAAGATGAAATAAACTAGTTAAGATTAGAAAGGTAATTGGTCTTTGAGTTTAAATTTAAATGTTATTTTATTTTCTCCAAATTTAACATTACTGTTAATTGTACTTAATTAATTTGGAAGATATGTGATATTTTCTTAATTAAATGCAGGAAAATCATTAAATTTTCAAATATTAATTCTTTCATTGCCATTTCAAAATTTTTAGGAGATCATTTTCATGGCTTTCCATAGCTTTTTCTGTTTTGAGATGAATTAGTAACATTAATGTACAGTGTCCTTTCATGACATAAGCGATCATGGCTCTCCATAACTTCCTGTCCCTTGTAACTCTAAGCAAAATTTACTCATTATCATCTTTCCTCGTCTCTGCTCTTCTGTCAATCCTAACAAATTCATTAGGTATATTTCTCTAACCCACTTACCTAAATATATTCTGTGAACATTTCTTCTTCTGTGTGCTATGTCCATTCACAAGATCATGGATCTCCATTTCCTCTTCTTTGTAGTACTTAATAAAGCTAGTCTTTTTGCTCTGTCTTCTAAACAAACAAATTATACAAGCTCATTAAGTAGGTTATGCACCATTTTACTCTATCACCCCTGCATTCAATATATCCTATGAGTGTCAAATTTTCCAAGTCTTCTTTATCCTCATTATGTGCCCTAGATATTTCAACTGTCTCTTTCTCATTCTAAGTATGTGTCCTTTTTGTTTCCATTTTCTCTAAAACATTGTCAGAGCTCACATGTTCAGTTCATTGTATTCTCAGCATCCTTCTGTAGAATCACATTACCCAGAGTCTTTTCTTCATCTGTGAGGAGATTGTCCAGAATTCACTGAAATATAGGAGGGCCAATATTACATGACAGTTAAGTACTCTTTTCTTTGTTACTGATGACATTTTCTTATTTCTTAATACTTTGCATTTTGGATAGTGACAGTCATCTTTCACAATCCTAATGCACCTTTTGGATTTTGGTGTCACACTTTCCATCCTCCATTAAAGCAATTTCTAGATATTTAAATTTTTGTGCTTGTTTGATTTTGGTATGTCTAATTTATTATTTGCATATTAGGCTCTTCTTTTTGTTGATAATCATATATTATCCCTTCCTGCTTTCCTTTGCTACCTTATGCAGAAGTTTCTGTAGTTTTCTTTCTATGTCTGCTATCAACACTGTGCGATCTGCATGTCTAATGTTGTTAAAATTGTAGCCACCAATAATGAATCCTGGTCAGAAATCTAATTCTCTCAGAATTAACTCACTGCAAAGTTTAAATAAGTTCAGTAAGAACACAAAAGGATGGGCCCAAAATGTGATTTGCAGTTCAGGAACACTAGAATCAAGCAAACTCGGAAGTTTAAATATCTGGGAAGCATTCTGACAAAAGATGGTAAATGTGACACTGATATGCATAGATGTATTTGGATGGCCAAGGGTGTATTCCAAAAGCTGGGTAGAGTATTGCAAGACAGGAAGATTTCTTTGGTAACAAAGATAAGAAATACTGACCTGTTACATGAAATCTGTCCTCCTTTACGGCAGCAAATGTTGGACAATTTCCAAACAGTTGAAGAGACTCAAGGCAACAGAGATGTGGTTCTACAGAAGGATGCTAAGGATATCATGGACCAAGCATGTGAGCAATGATGAGGTCTTAGAGAGGATGCAAACTAGGAGGAGGCTTATATTTAACATCAGGAAGATGCAGCTGAAGTTTCTGGGACACATAATGAGGAAGGAGGGCCTGGAGAATCTGATACTCATGGGTCAAATAAAGGGAAAGAGAGACAGGAAAAAACAATACCTGACATACACAGCAGTCTTAAGCAAGTGGATGACAGAACGTGGTCTGGGAGAGGTGGCAGAGGGAAGGAAATTGTTGAGAGCTGCAAGAGATAAAGGGAGAAGAAAGAGCCATGATTGCTAATGTCCTGAAAGAACAAGGCACAAAGAAAAAAAAAGAAATAAGAACACACATTTTGTCTTATAACCCTTTCTACTTTTTATATATTTATGGTGAAACACAGCTATTCTATAGTTAATAGACTCTCCCACCTATAATAAGTAGGAGTATACCTCCTTTATTCAACCAGTTTGAAGTCCTGACCTCCTCTACCAACAAGCCTGAATGCTTTGCTCAGAAATTTTCATTCAACTCGACGCTCGACTCTTCCGGTGTACCCATACCTGACTTCACTCTTAGAACTGAGGCCTTATTAAGCGGGTTAAACATAACCCCATCTTTGGTACTGGGCGTTATCTCCAATTTAGACCTCAACAAGGCTAGTGGTGGAGATGGGATACCAGCCATTGTCTTGAAGAAATACATGCCCGAACTGGTGCCCGCCCTTTCTAAACTATACAACTACTGCCTCAAAGAATCTTGTTTTCCTGACTGCTGGAAGTCCTCTTCCATCGTTCCTGTCTTCATGAACTCCGGCAACCCCTCTGACCCTTCCAACTACCGCCCTATCAGTCTCCTTCCCCTCTTCGGCAAAATCTTCGAAGCCCTAATCAATACCGGGGTGGTTAACCACCTCACATCCTATAATCTGCTCTCAGACAAGCAATATGGTTTCCGCTTTGCCCGATCTACAGTCGATGTGCTTACGGCCATCACTGAAACAGTCTACAGAGCTCTTCAAAATAACGGGGAAGCCCGAGCCGTGGCACTAGACATCTCCAAAGCATTTGATAGGGTTTGGCATGCCAGCCTTCTTCACAAGCTCCAGGGTTATGGCATTACGGGTCGATTAACCTAATACGATCATTCCTGTCAAACCGTAAATTGAAGGTCGTTCTCAATGGATTCTCCTCCAGTTTCTATCCCACGAATGCAGGTGTTCCTCAAGGCTCCATCCTAGGCCCCACTCTATTCCTTATCTACATAAATGACCTTCCTGACGCAATAACTTCCCAAGTTTGCATCTACACGGATGACACCACAATTTATTCCTGCCTCAAAAACAAATCTAGTCTTGCTGACAAAACTCGACTGGCCGTGCATCTCGAAAAGGACCTCCAATCAATTGTGAACTGGGGCATGCATTGGCTGGTCAACTTCAACGCTTCTAAGACAAAACTGCTCTCTATTAATCACCACAGAAGTCCTTCCCTTCCCTCCATTAGAATATCTGATGTTCAACTTCTCGAGAGCAACTCTCTGCGGCTTCTCGGTCTCACGTTGACTGCTGACCTGAGATGGAATAAATACATTGAGTCAATTGCCTCGTCCACTGCAAGGAAAGTTGGCTCCCCGATTCGCGCCAGGAAGTTTTTCTCCCCGGAGTCGATCCTCCAGATCTACAAAACAACAATTCACCCTTGCATGGAGTATTGCTGCCATATATGGTCTGGTGCCCCTTCTGTTTGCCTCGGGGTTCTTGATAGGCTCCAGAGGCGGATATGCAATGTAATTGGCCCTGCCCTGGCGTCTTGTCTACAGTCACTTTCTCACAGACACGCTGTCGCCTCCCTCTGTCTGTTCTACAAATACTTCCATGGAAATTGCTCCGAGGAGCTGTATTTGCTGCTTCCCAGACGTCATGAGTTCAAGCGCCATACGAGGCTGGCATCCTGCTCTCACCCCTTCATCTCCAGTTGCCTTGATCTATCCACTACCCTCATCCTTTCTTCTATCACTCCTATCTGACCTTGCTCTAAATATTCTGTAACCACTTGTGTCCTAGTGGCTTCCCGCTTTGCTTGGGGTGAAATGCTTAAAAAAAAAAAAAAAAAAAAAAAAGTAACGTCATTCGGGGAGTCAGTGATTCAGTCAGTTGATGTTGGACAACAGTCGAATATGAAAGTATCAGTGACCACAACTAGATTACTCTGCGTTATACCTATTATATAAAGTTCCTAACGTTTTGTATGTTGAACCTATTTTAGGACCAATTTAGCACAATACAAGCCTCCACTGCGAAAGTACTCCACAACAATATTTGCCTAATTCATTTCTATCCATAGGCAGGTGGTTTCCTGCTAGTATAAGTTCTGGATTATTCTAATATACTTACCAAATGTGTTAAGCTTACCTAACACTTCCAATAGTTCTTTGTGATATACTATATCAAACGCTTGTGTATAATCTATAAAATATAGATATACCTCCATTTGTATTTGTATTGATCTTTTTTTTATATCAATCCAAACCTAAATATTGCATTCTTTGTTCCAGTGTCTTTAATGAAACCATGTTGTCCTATTTCCTGACTAATTCTGCTGTACACTATATTCATCAGAATTTGGATAAGTTTTGTTATATGGCTCATTAGTGCTATAAAAATGGATCTATTAAGGTTTTCCAGTATAACACCACCATTATACATTTCACTTATTATGTCCGTAATCTTGTAATACCAAAATAATCTAAGTCTGCCAGCAACTCTGTTAAAATTCTGTCTGCTCCTACTGCTTTCTCCTTGTTCAATTTGTCTTGTGCTGATTCCAGTTCAGATTTTAATATTTCTTGTCCTTTAATATTCTTATGTATAGTCAGTAGTCTTACTCTAATATCTGTGACCCATCCTTAGATTTTATACTTCCTATTGATGATCATATCTTTTGCACTGTTAGTGTTCTTAGTTTTTATTTTTTATCCATATCTACTTTATCTCTAATAATCATTCTTTTTATTTGTGCACACTTTTCATTAAGCCATTCCTCTTTAGCTTACCTGCATTTGTTTCAAATTTTTTGTACAATATCCTATATTCTCTACCATATCTTGGCGTTGTTTTTTACCTCGTTTTCCTCATATCAAGAATTTCATCTCTCACCCATTTCTTTTTTCCTTGTCTAGATTTCTTTAGGATGACATTGCTGACATTATTAAAGCTTCTTATAATGTGTCCAACTTTGAATCCCCATTCTCATTTAGTTCCAGCTTTTAAAGCTTTCCAGATATTCTTCCTTTACATTTGTGTCATTCATGTGTCTTTCATATTGCACTTTTGGTGTTGCCATGCCTCTCTTCAATTTCCATCGTCTCATTCTAAGTTTACATATCACTGGAAGGTGCTCAAATCTACATTTGATATTTAAGTATATTTTCCAGTGTAAAAATGCATTCCTGAATCTGTATTGATCATTATGTAAGCAATTTGATCCTTAGTTTCTTCTCTGGGGCTTCTCCATTTCCTCGTCATGGGTAAGACATTAAACTACATCTGCATCCTGGGTAAGACGTTAAACTACATCCGCATCCTGGGTAAGTTGATAAACTACATCCAGCGGCAAGGCCTCTGATCAGGAGGATTTGAGGTACGTGGAACCACCTCTTAATTGCTGGTATTCCCGGGGTGGTAGCACCTGTTAGGGTCCCAGCTATGGGCAAATACTTAACTATTACCAGCAATACTGTTTTGAAAAAAAAATTATTACAAGCAATAGAATTTGGAAGGAAAAATATTACCAGAAACAGATTTTTGACAAAACAAAATATTACTAGCAATAAAAATGTTGGCATTAAATAACCCATTGAGGCGAATATGCCATAAAACAAAATAAACCAAACCAATTTAAACCAAAGAATACATATTCTATTCATACAAATCTATCCTAAAAATGTTGTCAGCATTAAATAACTCACTGAGGTTGATAGGCCGTAAAACAAAATAAACCAAACAAACCATCTCCATGCACATCTTCAGTGTTCTTGGAACCAGTTGTTGGTTATTAACTGATCATTTTCTGGGTACTATTGAACCTATTTTCCTCTACATTTATCATCTCTCTCTCTCTCTCTACTTCAGCATTCAGATCTCCCATGACATGTGCAAGCTCCTGCAATTTGCATTGAGCCTTGTCATTGCCTAATATACAGTGAAACATTTCGTTTTTTTCTTCTGTACTTCATGCTGTCTATGATTGATATGCTGAAAGGCTTTCCTTCCAGTTTAACTACAAGAATTCTTTCAGATAGTTGACAGTATCCCATTTTTCTCTCCACCTGCATGCTTCCATTTTTTGCCCACCTAGTTTTACATATGCCTAAAATATTAACAAACTATTCATTTCCTGCTTTATAATTCTGTTGTGGCCTGTTAGGGGCCAGAAAGGAAGACACAGGAAGAAAAAGGTAGGTTAAACAAGTGTATTGAAATAACATATATATACAAAGTAAAAGTGCGATTAGTCAGCAGATAGAAGTGACCATCAAAACTGTCAGGTTACACTGCATCTCGACTGACTCCTGTAGGAAATCTCGCAGGTTGGTATTTATGCATGCTATATTCATCAGAATTTGGATAAGTTTTGTTATATGGCTCATTAGTGCTATAAAAATGGATCTACTTAGGTCTTCCAGTATAACAATACCATTATACATTTTACTTATTATGTTCATAATCTTGTCAATACCAAAATCATCTCAGGCTGCCAGCATCTCTATTAAATTTTTTTACACTGCATCTCAACTGCATGCTGGAGGGAGTCTTGTAGCTTGATATTTATGAAAGGAGGAAGAGTTCATTCCCATGTAGTTAGATACCATAACAAATTTCTAACTGGTCACATTGATTTAGTGTTCTGACATTCCATGTGCCTAGAACTTGATGCAAACAGTTACTGTGTGATGGTCAGGTATACCTGGCACTCATACCTTCCCTTATCAAGCGAGGGATCAATCCAAGCAGTCTGATGACATTCATGCCATTGTTTTTTATAGTTTTGCTAACAGTCACTGGTAATGCTCAAGTGACAGACGTTGCCCATGTCCTTCCTTACTGGTTGAGGAGTCAATTTTTAGCTCTCTTCATGCTGTTATCTTGTATAATAATATCGTAAAGAGTTATGAATTTATTTGAGGTTGATAGTAGAGTGGTTTTCTGTTGCTTTAACCACAATGATTTTTATTGAGAAAAGATGACCACTTTTATCGAGTCAGATGGCCGTTTACTTGTTCTTCTGCATGTTAATAGGATTTTTTTCATCTTACAGAGTTGCTAACATCGCACAACATATTGAAGTGGGTGTCTGACAGTTTGGTTGTCAACCATCTGATAATAAATTTTATATATGTTTCAACTTAGTTAAAGCTCTAAACTATATTTCTTTTTGAAATTCAAAGTAACTTCTTACCTTTGCTTTGTCAAGTTAATAGTGAGAGAAAAAATGTCTGATTACTCTTCTTTTGTTTTCAGTTGATAGTAATATCTCTGTTTCTAATTCTTCCACACCCCACAACCTCCTTGTGTCTTAGTGGCTTTATTGCTTTGCCTGTGCAAACTCAATAAAAAAAATTCACTATTCAATATTGAAGAGTCAGAAAGTTTTATAGCTGATGTCAGAAACATGAATTTAAAACATAAAAATATTTTATCCCTTACAACATTCTGATTCAGTAACTCTCTTGAGTAGCCTTGAATTGAATGAACAAGAGTTAAAAAAAAAAACAAAAAAAAAAACACTTTTCCTTAATTCTCTTTACATCCACTAGGTGGTGTTGTATCAAATAGCTGAAGAGGAAATGGCATCACTATTTTTTCAATCTTTAACTACAGGATGCTACAGTGACAAGACATGTCCTGTTTAACCACCAGGGAATCTTCTTTACCCTGAGGTGAACTATATATCATATACAATATACCACAACATTTCCTATTCAAAAACCTTATGCAACTACAATATCTCCACAACAACATATCACATGAATAAACATTGTCAGTCACTTTCTCACTCACATTATAAGGTTAGTAATTCCTTGAATAATTGATTTTTCTCTTCATTTCTCCTCTTATTTAACTACTCCAGGACCAAATACATGCAAATATACTCAAATATATATTTACCCATCCCTGAATCAAGTAAATGTTCACAGGTTCAAATAAAAATGAACCATATTTAATGTTTGCCAAATCATTAAAATACTTAACTCATATATGAACAACTAATATTTACTTATCCCTTGACCAAGTAAATGCTTATATACTCAAATATAAACAGCCAATATTTACCTATTTCTGAACCAAGTGAATGCTCACTGATTCAAATAGAAATGAACCATATTTACTATTCACCAAGATAATGTTTATAGGCTCAAATATAAACAAGCATTATTTACTTATCTCCAGACCAAGTAAATGGTCATAGATTCAAATAAAAATTATTCACATTGACCACTTGCCAAAACAAGAAAATACTTATAGACCCAAATATAAACTAACATTTAATTATACTTGAACCAGGTACTTATATATGTGCTTATTAAGTGCCTATATATTAAAAAATAACCAACCAATATTTACTTATCCTGGGATCAAATAAATGCTTACATACTCAAATATAGACAGGCAATATTTACTTGTCCTCAGACCATGTAAATGCTCACTAGTTCAAATGAAACTTATCCATATTTACCACTTGCCAAATCAAGAAAATGTTTATAGGCTCAAATATTTACTTACCCCCAAACCAAGTAAATACTTATAGATTAAAATATAAACAACCAATATTTACCTATCACTGGACAATGTAAATCCATATAGACTCAAATATAAGCGAGTGATATTTATTTATCACTAGACAAAGTAAATTCTTGTAGATTGAAATATAAACAAGGAAAATTTATCTCTCCACAAAACAAATAAATGTATATAGATTCAAATATAGACAAGTAATATTTACTTATTACCCCAAATCAAGTAAATGGTTATAGAAACAAAAAAGAAATAATAATAACACAACTTTGAGATTATATAACCCTGTGAGGTTTGAGATGTAAAAAATCAATTGATCCGTCACAGACATTGCTTTTACTAGGGGTCAGAGGTGTTTGGGTCATCACCAGAAAACCATCTTGTTATATTTTGTTGAAACCATAATGATCTTGAATTTCTGGATGTGTACTTTGTGTCACATTTTTTCTCCTGTGACCTTTTTTTTTTTGACTTACTATTATGACTGGATCTTGTATCTGACCTTTGCTCCTATTGTTTGCTCCTGGTATAATAGTAATGAAAGAAGAGGGCAAATATTTCTATACCAAGTCTCTTTCTTTCAATTCTTTAGTTTCTGATTTTCTATCGCAACAATCAAAATGAGAGAAAGATTTCAAAATCAAAAAGGAATTTTAAAAAAAATATATTTATAGACACACACATGATATCCAGTGATAATATTCTATTTTATATATTCTCTAATTTCTCTGTTCTTTATAAATTTCTTTTAAGCAAATCAGTATTTTATATTCTGATCACTCAAAATTCTTACTAATTTTTCTTACATTTTATTTCCAATGTTTTACTCTGGATTGCATGAAATTTAAGTCTATTAATTCTGAAAAATGAAAATGTTTTTTTAAAGATATTCTTTAAAAATATCTCATTTCACTTACATCATCTCTAAAAATAAAGATTTTTTATTTATTTCACCCCCAAGCAACTAGGACATAAAGTGTTACTAGGAATGGAAAAGAATGAAACATTAGTGAAGAGAAAGGACAATAAAAGAACAGGTTTCATGAAGATACAAGATGACAATTGGCATTGCATTTAAATTTTTGAAGATTGTAGGTAACTGGGAAGAAATTCAGAGGACATTCCGCAGGTAAGAAATGAAACTATTAGAATAGAACATATTGCTGCATCTAACAAGTTCAAAATGAAAGCAATGTGACCTATCTGCCAATCTAGTCAGTTATGTGCCATGCATGATACTTGCATAGGTGATCATATATCTTTACGATACAGACTGACAAGGCAGATATTTTTCCTGCAGTAGGTTGCCAATTCTTTCTGTGGTTGACCAATTGCCAGCCAAGGCTATAGAACCTGGTCTGTCCTGCTTTTTACCCATAGCTGGGCAGAGAACAAGAGGATTCATACCTTTCTCAAAGGTATTAGCATATAAGTGAATTTAATGGATTCTATTAGAATTTGAACTTGGTTCACCAATTCCTCAATCCGAGCTGCTATCCATTACTTAAATAAATCCATGCATTCAAGTCGCAAAATAGGAAAACACATCAGAATAATTACCATGAAAATATGTGTAAAAAGGACAGATGGAAGTAATGTCACCTTGGTGAGAAAGTGACTGATGATGAATGCCAGGTCAAAATTGATTACAGACCATTCTTTGAATTTTGTCAAGAATTTCAAGTATATAGCAGGAGCACCAGACCAAATATGACAGCAAGATTCAATACATGAAGAAATGATAGATTTATAAATGTGCAAGATGGAGTGTGATGAGAAAAAGGTAACTGTTTATGGTAAGATAAAACTGCAAATCAATAAATAATAGATACCTACCTATTTCAGACCTAGTGGGTACATGGCGTGCATTTCTACTGTGGGACCCAGGTTTGAATCACACTGGTCAATTTGTCAAGTAGGTGACTTCTTCATAATACTGGCTTGGAGAGATAATCTTGGCATATGGAACTGCCAAGAAATGCCTGAAAACCATACCATACCTTATCTGTGGGTTGACAGAACAATTTGGAATGGTTGTGCTAGTATTAAGTCATTGTGAGCTAGGCTTTGAGTGTACTGACCTGGTTCAAAAACTATTGCTCTACTAGTTTATATAAACTCTCTCCTAAAACAGTGACTCTGGTCTACTCAGCATAGTAGCAATAACTCTTTAGTTGCTGGAGAAACATGAATGCATCTGAGCAGAGAGTCTCACTTGGAAACAATCAGCCAGCTACTAACTTTTTATTATCACAATTTCTTTTACTAAAGAATTAATATTATTAAAAGAAATTTTTCAGAATTAAACTTGTTTTTTTAAAAAAATAACTATTTTGTTTTAAATTTTCTTATTTAATCATCTAACCTAATACTTTAGTAAAAATAAAACTGTCTGTTGATAATAGTCAAGTAATAATGATCTTTCATAAAAATGGCCAGTTAGTTGTGTTTTTTTTAGTGTTAAACATGTGTACACTGATATAGAGAAAAGAAAACACGCATGTTGGTGTGTGTAGTAGGCTAATAGCTTTTTTTTTTTGGTATCTTCAATCCCAGGAATTTGTTCGAGTTTGAGTAAATTTTTTAGGGAGACAAAATGAACAATTTATTGGCAGTAATGCTCCCCGAGGCCTTTAAGATAAATCTTTCATTTTGATTCTAAGGACCAGTTTCTATCCTAAACCAACATCCATTAATAGAGGAAGGCAGAAATATGGCCACTGGGAAGGTTGAAGAAAAAAAAAAGTTAATCCTACAAGCCCGTCATGTTACATTATGGTGACTTTTATGCAATAAAAAATTGAGCAGGCACTTTATTCTTAATGTTTTTTTTGTTTTTTTTATTTACACTGATATTTTCCCTTTTTAGCTTATTATAAATTTTGCTATTGTTTCTGTCATTTTAATTGCTATCATTATTGTTATATTTTTTTCCTTCTCTCTAATGTCTTTCTGCTTCACAAATGTGTTGGCCACTTAAGTCAACCTGAATATTTTTTAGATAATCTTCCATTTCTTTTTAAAAATATATGTGCATGTTTGGCATCCAAACAAAATGTTCAGAGAATGTTCAGTTGATCATTATTTTTATTATTATCATTTTTTTTGTTATTATTGGTATTACTAATTTTTATTATTATTGCATACTCTTGAATTAATACCTTCTAATCTATTCTAATTATTATTAATTAACCCATGCCATCAAAAATGGTGAAATATTTTGTTAACTATTTAATATTATCAGACATTCACATATATTTTTCCAGTTATTATATCAGTCAGTCAGTTATGTGCCATACATGATACCCACTTAAGTGATCATGTATCTTTTCAATACATGACTGACGAGGCAGATTTTTTTCCCTGCAGTAGGTTGCCATTTCTTTTTGCAGTAGATCAGTTGCCATCCAAGGCTATAGAAGCCAGTCTGTCCTGTTCTTTACCCATATCTGGGGGGAGAAGAAGAGGATTCATACCTTTTCTAAGGGTATTAGCATGTAAGTGAATGTAATGGATTTGACGGGAATTCAAACTCGGCTCTGTTTCCTTAATTCGAGCGGCTATCACTTACTCTGAAAATTACGACATGGCATGGTAGAGTATCAGTTTATTTAAAGACAACATGGAACTGATAATCTTCCTTTTGCTCAAAATAATATTAATTAAAATATTTCACATTTTTATTTAACATAAGTTTAAACTGACATGTTTTTTATATATGTAGCACCCATTTTATTTAAATTGTTATTTTTCTTGATTTCAGTCAAAAATTTGCAATAAAAATTCTGTAAGACTATGATGAGAAAGATTTCACTTGAAGGCACTATTCAGCCTTGCTTGATAGGCAAAATTCTTTGTTGCTGAGTTAGTTAAAGCACACAGGTTCAAACCCTGACTGAGAGCACATATTCTTCTTTAATAAGATTACTCGAAGATTCAGGCTAGTAGACAAAAATATATAAATATACTGTTTAATAAATAAACAGAGCATCTACTCTATTATGGGTACCTACTAAAAACAATGTTTAAAATGATAAAATCTCTATTTACAGTAGAACAAAATAATTTACAGAATATAGAGCCGATTTTCATATTTGTTTACTGTCTATGTCATGTTGTACTGGAGAGCTGCACAGAATAAAAAGTCGGACAGCCGAGTCTGAATTCCAGTTGTGATTGTTACATTTACTTATGTTTAGATACTCTTGGAAAAGGTATGAATCCATCTTTTCTCTCTCCAACTATGGGTAAATAGCAGTACAGCCTAGGCCCTATAAACTTGGTTGGCAACAAGTCTATGAGAAGGAAAAATTAGAGAAGTTTAGTCTCCATCAGACTATTTTGACCAAAATACAGGGTGTTTCAAAAAGAATACGCCAAAATCATTACACTGTTTTTTCAGGTCTGTAGCATTGTAGTGGACTGAATCAGTGGTTATTTGATAGAGTACTTATCAAAGTTTGATTAGGTGTCAGTTTCACCACTTCTGGTGTAGCTGAATTGTGGGAAGATCAATCAAAATGGCAACTCCTCAGCAGAAGGCATTATGCGTGCTTGAGTTCGAAAGCAAACGCCATTGTCACGGAGCAGCGTGCTTTCAGAACAGAATTCGGCATTGATCCGCCCCATCGTGAGAGCATTCGACGGTGGGTTAAACAGTTTAAAGAGAGTGGGTGCCTCTGCAAAGGAAAGTGTTATGGGACTCATGATTGAGACACTACTGCACTGTATATATATTTAGAAATAAATTAGAACTGTTACAAATGGTGCAAAAGTGATATCAAACTTATTAGAAGTTGGTTAACACAACCCAACTAAATGTGCAGTATGTCTGAAGTAGTGATCAGGTACATCACCCCACTTAGTTACCAACTTATTTAGGTTTGGTTTGGTTTGTTATGTTTTATGGCTTATCAACCTCAATGGGTTGTTTAATGCTGACAACTTTTTTTTTTTCTGGTAATATATTGTTTTGTCAAAAATCTATTTCTGTTAATATTTTTTTCCTCAAAAATGTATGGCTGGTAATATTATTTTAAAAAATTATATTGCTGGTAATATTTTTTTTTTTTTTTTTTCAAAAAAAATATTGCTGGTACTATTTTTTTCAAAAATATATTACTGGTAATGTTTGTTTTTTTGTTTTTTTTTCAAAAATATATCGGTGGTAATAGTTTTTCAAAAATATATTGCTGGTAATAGTTCTTTCTTCAAAAATTTATTTCTGGTAATAATTTTTTACAAAGTATTTCTAGTATTAAAACCTATTTTTACACTTTTATAATGTTTTTTACCTCAGTTTCAAGGTTAACTATTAGCCCATAGCTGGGACCTTAACAGGTGCTACCACCCTGGGTCAGGGTGGACCTGGGAATACCAGCAATTAAGAGGTGGTTCCATGCTCATCAAAACCTCCTGATCAGAGGCTTTACTGCTGGATATAGTTTATCATCATACCCAGGATGCCAGCTTGCTTGAATGGAACTCAGTCATTAAGTGAGGAGTGACTTGTAATTACATCAAAGAACATTGTGGAGTGAGTAGCCATAGTCAAATACAAAATTAAAAGAACTGTCCAAGAAACAGAATTAACAAAGTTTGCAATAAAAAGTAAAAGAAACAGGGCAAAATATGAAATAATATCAAGCAAATAACAGTATATGCAAAACAAATTAACAGTGAACAGACAGAAAGTTTGCCAACTAAGAATTGGTGTCGACACACAAAAGCAAGTTTGGAAAAGCAAACAGTGATCTCTCTTATAGATAAATTAGATCTGGACTGAGTCATGTCAAACCACCCTATTTTATTGACTAAGAAAAATATCCCAGCATGCATTTGTGCACTATTTACCTATAAAGGGGAAGTGGCAAGTGTTCTGCAGTCATTCCTAGTAAGATTGGAATCAACAAACATACTGCTGAAAATTCAGTAAAACTGAAAAGATGTCATCTGTTTAATAGAATATTTTCCAATCAAACACTATTAAATAACAAAAGCACAAGTATAAAATAAATAAAAAAAAAAATTAATGTCTATAAAAAGTCGCCATTTTATGCAATATTGTTTCTATTCTTATCTATGAAAAATGAATAAAACATGTTTGCCTGGTTTCTAGCCTTGTTTTGCAAATGTTTTATTTTACATCACCATCTCACAATTTGATAATATTCCCATAGGAATTATTATTGGAGGAAAACATCCAAGTCAGGTAAATAAATAATTTACCATTACAATATTACTAGAATACAACTCATCAAAATTATTATTATTTACATACAAGTGAGTATTGCTGCCTCAAAGTATCTTTGTACTCTCCCTTGGCTCAGTATAGTGTTGATGTGCTCTGCAAAAATTATTATTTACAGCATTTACACTATTTTCCTCATCTTTGTTGTTTTTATCAATCTGGGTAACCTACAGAGATTTGTGGACTGAACACTTTATTTAATCTATGGAGGTAGTCTGTTCTCATTCCACTGCTCATGTCTGCAGATATCATCTAGTTCTTATTTTAATTTAATATTGATCTCCTGTTTCCCCTGAGTGCAAGTATACATAAATAAAAGGGTTCAGTTTGGAATTTCATGTAGATTACACTGATCAATATACACCTGCTGAAGGCAGGAGATCACAGTAGTCAAAATGTTCTGATGAAAATAACAAAGACGAGGACAACAGTCTGAATAAAAATAGTGTAAATAATAACTGCTCGTCCCAGAAATTCAGACAAAAATTATTATTTACAGTCTATCATCCTCATTTTTGTTGTTGTTGTTGTTATCACATTTCACCTGGTTTCTCTCCGGCTTTTAACAACTGTTGATCTGGTAACCTCAAGAAAATTTTGAACTAAACATTTTATTTAATTTATGAGGTAGATTATTCTCCTTCTGCTTACCATCCTCTTGATAGAATCTAAAAGTCTCTGAGTTTTAGTGAGAGTCAATATATTTTCCAATCTCCAACATCTCTCCCACAGGTGGGATGTGGCAAGCCTCTGACTGCTCTATGGCTATTTTCATGGGAAGTGCTCAGAAGAACCGAATTCATTGGCTCTGCAGGGCCTAACCTTCACAGCTAGGACCCACTATGCCACTTACATTGCAGCAAACAACCCACATTCCCTTTGTAATCCTTCAGCAAGAAACAAGTTCCACTCAAACAGCTTCTTCTTGTAAACCACTCTGTGAAATAAAGTCCCAAGAGGATGTTTCCCTGATCACAATAACAACCTGTTCATATCTATTGTTACCCATCATCTGCCCCTCCTATCCATACAAACTGCCTCCTAACATAACCATCTATTATGAGTGGTCTCGGGTCTTGTATAGGGTGAACCTTATTGTAAGAAAAATAAAAAAAACATCTATAGGTTTTGTAGTGGTGCTGTAAGGATTGTTGGCTAGGGTCACCTTGAATATAATCAAGAAGGAAAGCTGGGTTCTTGTAAACAACACCCCACATGAATCATGTACAACATACACAAGAGAAAAATAATCAAGCTCAGTGAACATTAATAAAATATTGTATTAACAATGATATACAATAATCAACAATAAGTATAAAGAAAGTTGCTTCCCTTTTTCCATAATAAAAAGGGTAAGTTTAGCTAATTGATGTTGAGTACAATATTGAATGTTATTTAACTACAAAGTTCAATTGAGGTCTTAGCTAAATGAAGAATAATTCCACAGTGTGTTACCAGTGTAGAAAGATGTAATGTTCATGAGTGATAGCAATAGGAATTAGTATGATTACTCGAATGGGTAATAATTAAGAATTATAATGCTATAAGTAATATAGCGCCGTGCCGTATTCTCAGAGAATTGAACTGTTACTGCCGTTGGCTAACAGCGAGAGAGTTTATATGGGTATGCATAGGCTCAAGTGAGCTTGGCGCTAAATAAATATAGAAAGATACTAAGATATGTGATTGGTCAGGAAATGGACCAATCCGTGATTTTAGAGAAAAATTCAAATAATGTGCGATGGCAAAATTGTCATATAGTAAGTATCATATATTTATGAACCAATGACATTACGGAAAGTGGAGGTGTGGCACACGTAAGTGATCACTACAGGTTACTCAGATTGACAAAGTTGGCAGGCACAATGGCTGGAACATTGTGATAATAACAGAAAATATGAGGACAATGTCTGAGTGTAAATAATATAAATAATGACAATTCCTTATCCCAGAAATTCAGACAGAAATGAAATTTTGTAATTCATAGATGTAACCATAACTTCTATTGCAATAGTTTCTTACCCCATACCTGTCACTTGTAGAACTCTCTTTTGGCTTGTTGATTTCCTGTCAACTATGATCTTCAAAAATTTAAATGCAACTTCAATCAACATTTTTCTGTCTCCTTAAATCCTGTTTATTTCCTTAGTAACAATTTCTCAGTTTCTTCCACTCTCAGTAACTCCTTGCATCTTAGTGGCTTTATCAGAGTGAAAAGATTTAAAAAGAATAGAGTGTCATATCCAGTCGGGACTCACATATTTTAAAAATAAGAAATTTCATCTACCAGAACTAGTGATTGTATTATAACTGATTCAGTATATAAAATGGCCTCAAAAATTGACAAAAAAACACCAACAAATCCTAACCAAGATTCCTAGGATCAAAGTGTAGTATCAGTTCCCGCAGCAGACAGCCAGCAGCCCACAGCTCAGTCCAGCAGCAGCAGCAGCAGTTCCAGCCAGCCATCATCAGCCACAGCTGACTGCCAGCCAGCAATCCTTGTCAACAGCAATGATATACGATATACTATCATTTTCAGGACAACACTATTCAACAACTACAGGGTTGTCCTTTTCAGGACAACACTTTTCAATGATTACCAAAACAGTCCTTTTCAAGACAAGGCTCTTTCCAACTTCCACATGAATATGTACAGTTATTTT
>OZ010577.1:40661810-40699310 GCA_963932145.1 Acanthosepion lycidas | reverse complement strand
TTTAGAAACCATGTCTGTGCTAGCCATTCTCAACTGCATGACACATTAGCAGATCTCCACCAGAAAATGAAACTAATAAGGTTTACTAAACATAGTTGAAATATAAAGCAAAGGTCGGCTCTGTAGGGGTTTTGAAGAAACTCAAAAATACATGAGCAGACAACTATAAATTTTGTCTTAGAGGTCCTTAAATTTAACCTTGTAAACTATGTTATTTATTAAGCAGTTTTCATCAAGAGATACCAAATAGGGCTTTCTAAAATTACACTTATTAAATTTCATGCTGGACTCAGAATTCTCAGCAATCTGCCAAAATTAGGCATACAACTGTAAGTTAATTTAATATTGTTCCTATTAGAAATATTGTTTAAAGCAGATTGTTTAGGAAAACTTTTTTTCTTATAATTTGAAATACCTTTACAGCATATCACTTTTCTTTTTCTGGCATTTTTTCAAGTATTGCTTCTGCTTTATAACATTTTACTTCATTGAAAATATTTTCATTCAAGGAATTGACAACTTGTATTCCATACCTATTGGTATTGCTTTATTATACATTTTGGTGGCTGGACAATATATTTACATCTGGATATTTGGTTTTTTTATATGGTCCGATGATGTTTTTGCCCAGATCGAGCATAACACCTTCATATTCTAAAACCCTAACGTTTGTTTCTGTTGTAATATTGAAATCAAATTCTTTGAAAAACTAAAGCAACTTTTTTCTCAAAAGATCATAATTTCTGTATTAACTATTCTCCAGAAGAATTAGCACATCATATCTATTTTGGCCATTGTTCTCTTTATCAAGAATTTTATATATGTTCTAGGAAATATACAACCCAAACTCTGGTTCCATCTGGTATTAAACCCTATTTTTACACTTTCAGTGTTTGACTCTAGTTTGGGCGTTAACTATTTGCCCATAGCTGGGACCCTAACAGGTGCTACCACCCCAGGTCAGAGTGGACCTAGGAACACCAGCAATTATGAGGTGGTTCCATGCTTCTCAAAACCTACTGATCAGAGGCCTTGCTGTCAGATGTAGTTTATTGTCTTACCCAGGACACAAGAATCTGATACAGGTCAAATAGAGGGAAAGAGAGATAAAGGAAAACAACACGTGACATACCTGGTGGGTTAAGCAAGTGGATGACAGAACGTGGTATGGGGGAGGAAGCAGAGGGATGGAGCTGCAAGAGATAGAAAGAAGTGGAGAGCCATGATCTTTGACAAATTCAATTTTTTTTCTTACAGTAAGTTTCCCCAGTACAAGGCCTGGAGGGCACTCAAGATAGAGGTTTAGATTTAGGGATAGTTTATATGGATAGCAGAAGAAGGTAATGGTTAACTCAAGTCTTGAAAAGATTAAGATTGTAGTGATCGAGGAAACATCCTCTTGGGAGTCTGTTCCACAGAGTGGTGGTTCACACAAAAAGTTGTTTGAGTTGAACTTACTTCTTGTTGATGGAATACAGAGGGAATGTCAGTAGTTTGCTACTATGTAAGTGGCATGGCGAGTCCTAGTAATGAAGGTTAGACCTAGTGGAACCAAAGAATGTAGTTTGTCCAAGCACTTTCCATGAAGGTAGCGACAGAGCAGTGAGAGACTTACCACCTCTTGCCTGTGAGAGAGAGGCTGGAAAATAATTCTTCTCCAATAAAGAGATGCTTTTGAACTCTACCAAGACTGGAAAGGGAGGGCTGGGTAGCTCCCACCCAAATATAGCAACAGTACTGATCTGGCTCTTATGAAGGTAGAGGCTAGCATGAGGAGTCACATACTTTCTGGAGTGGTACAGGGAGCTGATCTTTTTAACTGCATCTTTAGCAATGAAACATATATAAGAGTTTCACTTGAGGTTGGGTGTGAGTTGGAGATCCAATATTTTCTCAAGGTACACCATCTTCTCAAAAAGACATCCATTTATTATGAATGGCAGTAGTTTGGGGTCAAATCAGAGGTGATAGAATATAATTAGATTTGGTTTCAAGGCAGTGAATATAACCAACCAGTTTTTCCCTACAAAGAAGATCATGTTAGATTGGATTTGCCATACTGACTATATTTTCATTAACGGATAGGAAGAAATCTTGTATGATATATTTTACAAAATAATATTTGTTTTTATTTTCAATATTTACAAACAAGTAAATACATTTTTTTGCCATTTCACTATTGGCACACAAAATACTGCAAATAACCTGTAAAATTTATACCCCCTACAATTCTTAATTCATCTTTTGATAGACTAAAAATATGTGAAGGTAGGGTTGTTTTCAAAACCATTTACTCAGTCATTAAAACTTAAATGATGGTCAATATATTTGGGCTCAATGTAAATATTTTTCTCAAAATCCTTCTTCTAATTTAAGTTGGTTATTTCATCATTTAAAACATTTTCAAATACATACTAGGATTCATCTAATAGGTGTTTTGCTTATTGCTTTTAATGAAGACTTCAGATGATTTATTTATTTTATCAATATTCTTTTTCAACTTCTTGAAACTATTTATATTCTGAAATTTAACATTATTCACATAGTAAATAAGATGTTTTTAAGCTATTTGATAAAAAGTAGATATATTTGCATTTGAAAATTAAAGTTATTGTAATAATTTTCACTGCTTTCCTTTTTGAAATACAACAGTGCTTTCCTTATCTTTCTTACAAGGAAATCTTAAATTTGTGTATTTATAATGATTATTCTGATAAAAATGGTGAAACTGTTGTAGCTTTTTCTGTGAGTTCCTATTTTCTTTAATTTCATATTTTACTTGGCTTATAATTTATTTTCAATATATATATATATATATATATATATTAATCATTTCCTTCTTAGCAAGGCACTAAAGTCACTAAGACAAGGTTTTACTAAGTGTGAAAGAATATGAGAAAATGAAAAATATTACTAAGGAGCAAGAACAATGAATTAAGAAGGCAGAAAATAATGATTGACATTGCATTTAAATTTTGTAGAATCCAATTTGTCTGAAAAACAAGAGGTCAGAAGAGAGTTTCACAAGGAAATGGTGTGAGAAAAGGAACTGTTAACTTAGAACTCAAGTTAAAATCTTGCTATTTCAACTGTAAAATAATGAGACCTAGATGCCAATCTAGTACAATGCTTCAATGGATTAAGTTGAGGTAGCAAAGGAGAAAGCTCATCAGAAAAATTACCCTGAAGATAATTTAGAGAAAAGGAAGAGGGAAGCTACATTATGGTGGGGGAAAATGACTGAAGCCAAGATGCTAGGTCAGGACCAATAACATTGCAGATTTTTGTTTGGATTTTATCAAGAACCTTTAAACATCTACCAGAAGCACTAGACCATATGTGGCAGGAAAATGCAATGCATAGATTAATGGTAGACTTATGTCTGAGATAGATTCTGGCAAGAAAAATTGTCTAGAGAGAGATAGAGAAAAAGAAAGATAAAGAAAGAGACAATATGTGGTGGTGCAATGTATAGTGGCTCAGAATGAGAAATCAGAGAATTAAGTTCAAATGACAGTTGAGTTCATTATATTCACATACATGCAAATATCTTTAGAAATATGACTCCACCTCTTCTCTATGTCCCCCTATGACATTAATGAGTTACAGGACTCATGATTATTATTATTATTATTATTATTATATAAATATATATATATATATATATATATATGGGTTGCAGGGCTCATGATTATTATTATTATATATATATATATATATATATATATATATATATATATATTAGTTTATGAAAAACTAGGTAATCCGTATGGGTAAACCCAAGGAGGATAAAATCCAGAGAGCTCAATGTAAATCCAGAGCAAATAATTTAAATGAAAACAGACCACTTTAAGGTTACATGTAATAAATTATTTCACCACAGCCTTTTTAAAGGACTGTGGATCATCAGACTTTACTTCCAAAGGTTGAAACAAAAAAATGAAAAATATTTTTTAATTTTTTTTCAACCTTTCGAAGTAAAGTCTGATGATCTGCAGTCCTTTAAAAAGGCTGTGGTGAAATAATTTATTACATGTAACCTTTAAGTGGTCTGTTTTCATTTAAATTATATATATATATATATATATAGAGAGAGAGAGAGAGAGAAAGATTATATATATATATATATATATATATATATATATATATATATATATATATATAGAGAGAGAGAGAGAGAGAGAGAAAGATTATATATATATATATATATATATATATATATATGAGAGAGAGAGAGAGAGAAAGATTATTTATATATATATATAGAGAGAGAGAGAAAGATTATATATATATATATATATATATATATATATATATATATATATATATATATAGAGAGAGAGAGAGAGAGAAAGATTATATATATATATATATAGAGAGAGAGAGAGAGAGAAAGATTTTATATATATATATAGAGAGAGAGAGGGAGAGAGAAAGATTATATAAACAGGGTGCCCTTTTTTATTTATTAACTTGTACTGAACAAAAATGAATTACAGTTATTTATAAGTATGGTCACAGCAAAACAACACGATTTGTTATGATTAACATTTTCAAAATGCACTGCTTCATGTCTAATATAATTCTGAACCTTATCAGCAAAACTTCTACAAACTATTTGAGATGTTACTACATTGATTTCAGAAAATTTATCAGAAATCACTTGCTTTTGGATTGATCCTGAAAACAAGATCTTTCAGTTCATGCCACAAAATAAAGTCTGGGGGTGTAGCAATAGTGATTGCAATTTACTGCCCTGTTACTCTATGTTGTTCTACTACAATTTGGAAAAAAATAGTGTTACTTCTGCTACACACTAAACATAATATATATATATATATATATATATATATATATTGTTGTAACCTAGAAAGGTTACTGAATGAAGAATAACCAAAACGGAGGTTGGAAATGAAACGGTATTATTTATAACATCAACAAAATACAATACTCATCAGAAGCATAAAGTAGGGAAACCATTGCTTATCCCCACTTACAATAGGGACCAATGTATTTATGAGAATTGGGACATATCCATTAGTATTCATATGTATGGTAGATAACACACACGCACATTATATATATGGATATAGATAGATAGATAGATAGATATACTAGGAAATGGACAAGTCCAACAATTATTTTCAGACATTTTTATGCTTATACATTCTTTTTATAGATACAAATATTTAAGTAAATGCTCTGTTTATAATAAACAGTATTAAACAACATTTACCAGCTAGAATGTCCAAGAAATCTTCATAGAAAATCTTCATTCTCCAACAGGAATCAAACCTGTATTCTATATGGAACCATCATATAGCCTGATGTGCCTTTAACCGATTAGGCCACCGAGGAGCATTTGTTTATTATAAACAGAGCATTTACTTAAATATTTGTATCTATAAAAAGAATGTATAAACATAAAAATGTCTTTATATATATATATAATATATATATATAATATATATATATATATATGAGAGAGAGAGATTGAAAACCAAAGATTAGTGATTTCTTGTTGACAAGAAACATCAGGTTTAATATATTTTTTATTATTATAAATAAAAACTCAGGTTTTTAAAATGATCTGAAGTCTTAATAAAATCCTTTATTTGCCTAAATTTGATAGTGTGTGAAAATGTAGCTTTAATGTTTATTAGTGACTAGCATCTTGTCTAGACAACAATAAAAAATACTGGCATTTACAAAGTGTAAACAAATAATTTTTTCAGTAGCAAGTACTTTCCTCAAAACTAATTTGATTGGTTGGCCAAAGGAAGTAGTTTATAAAAATGAATCATATGTTATTATTCATTAATTCTTGATCTTGTTGCTTTTTATTTACTTGGATCATTAAACATTTTTTCCTCTATTTCAATTATATAAGAAAACCATTCTTCTGTATACACATTTCTATTCTTAATTTTCATTCTGTCTATATTTCTGTCTTTCTTTTTTTTATCATTTGTTTCTTATTTGATGTTATAACATCAATTCTAGCTATTTTTCAACTTTTTTGTGACATATATATATATATGGTGGACTCTCCCATCATATTCAGTGTATGAGGGTCAGCAGCTCAGTTCCTAGGAACTGACAACCAGACACCAGCATATATGATTTGATTATAGAGGTGAAAGCTTTGTGGAGAACCAACCACAAATTTTGAAGGGCTGAATACAGAGACCTATTGCACGTGCCACAAGGTCCCCAAACAACCTTCAGCAGGTTTTGAATTCAAAGTTGTCCTTCTCCTAGACCAGTTGCCATCCAAGGCTATAGAACCCAGTCTGTCCTGCTAATTACCCGTATCCAGTGGGAGAAGAAGAGGATTCATACCTTTTCCAAGGGTATTAGCACGTAAGTGAATGAAATGGATTCAACTGGAATTCAAACTTGGCTCTCCGATCCCTCAATCCGAGCAACTACCCGCTACTCCACCATGCATCATATATATATATATATATATATATATGTGGTCTTTTTCATTGATGGTAGCAGTCAGCAGTGGAAAATAAGTTACCTAAAAACACAGCACTCCTCATGGCTAAAATAACCAATGTGCAATTGGTACGGTTTTTGACAACAATCACAGTTATAGAATACTGTGAGGTCATCCAACATGGGCCATTTATGTCTTTCTCTAGCCTCTATGGTGCACTGGACTTTACTCTCTTCATAGCTCTTTGTTCCTGCAAAAACAGCAGCTCATGGATGCTTTATACTTGTCCTTGAAGTGAAGTTTGGGTTGTCCAACATTACATGTGCTCTCAGACAATTCCTCATACTGTATCTGTTAGGGAATTATCTATGTGCACAATGGGTCCAAGCTACCTAAGATGCTAAGACCACAGGATGGAATATAGTGACTGAATGCCACGTCTTGTGAACTTTTGTGTATCTGAGACCCTATTTTGCCATTTAATTTTTAAAATATTTCTTAAACATCTCATGTGAAAACTATTTAAGCTCCTCCTATAATGTTTGAATTTCTGACATTTCTTGAATAATTTTCTTAATATATTTTCATGGAATTCAGCTTTTGCATGGCCAACAAACCAAAGATTGAACTGAAAGTATTTAAACACAAATTAGAAACAAATGCAGACAGGCAAAATCAGAATGGCTTAATGAAAAGAGCGCAGAGATAAAAAAAAAAAAAAAAAAAGAGCATTACAGATAGGGACAAGTATACATAGAAAAATAAAAGAATATGACAAAAGATGTACTCATTGACATGATGTATAAAATTAAGAGAACGTACACTAATAATAGAAAAAGAAAAAAAGACTTTAAAGATGGGACTAATACATTGTAGTATGAAGGTCATTTTATAACAATGACACTTTCCACCATATCACATTATATCTGGCTTGGTTGTATATTGGCCTTTTATAGTGATTAAAAGAAAATGAAGAGTGCATTGATAAATACAAAATAAATCTTTATATAACGCAATATAATAATACAGAATGATAAAGTTGAAGTTTCAAGAGTTTCAGTATAACAATCTTGGCATATATGAGAAAGGGAAAGAAAAAGTCTAGGAAGAAGTAAATATATATATATAACATCATCCACAGACAGACTGTTTCGCTGTTTCACAGCTCATCAGTGTGGCTAGACATCCGGTTGCCTCTAGCTAGGATCGAAACCCGACTGAATTGGTGTCAGTCGGAGATTCTACCACTAAGCCGTCGACTCACGGCAGGGATGTAGGTGAATTTTTAGCGTATTTATTTTTAGAAACACGCCAAGTGACTGACAGTGACTCAATTCGCTATGCGAAGAGTCTTATATATATATATATGTATCAAATTGTAGTAGTCATCTACTTAACAATGTGGGTAAAAGAAGATATGTATGTTTTCAGATGTAGCAGTGAGCTGCTTAAAATGGTGAAAGAAAGAGTACATATTTTCAGGACTGTGCAACTGTTTCAGTTTGCCAGCTGATTATATTTTAGCTCAGGTTATGTTACAATGACCACAGCTTCAGAGAATGGACAAATTTATAAATTATGGTTTGGGATGATTTTTCTATCTTGTTATATACATCTCAAGAGATTCACTTTGAAAATGCTGCTTTCATTCTTCTTTTCTCATGGCCTTATATCCTGGTTGTGAAAGGTTTCTAATTTGTTGGTGACAATATGGCTTTGTGACCTGGTGATTCTGAATAAAGATATATTTTTAGAGATGGTGAAATTTTGGTCTCCTTGTTATCATTTTTTTATCACTATAGTAGAATAACAAGCAAAGGAAATATACAATATACAAAAATATAGAAGAACCTGAAATACTAAAGTCTGAAGTAAGATCAGCATTGGTCAAGCAGAACGATATAAGATTGTGATATAAATGCTGACAGTTTTACAAAATTTTGGCACTGACAAGATTATGAAAATAATAAAGGAAATATATGACATTGTCAACATAACGGAAGATATTTATAACACTGCTAGATGCAAATGAATTTATACTACATTGGACAATCAATTTTATGTGCTATATAACCAAGTTTATCCTTTGAATTTTGATTAATAGAGTTTAAATAAGAACAGTGTGATTTTGTTAAAAACACTGGAACAAGAAATGTCATATTTATGATCAGAATGATACATCAGGAAGATCAATACAAAAGCTGAAGGATGTAGAGACTATACAGAAGCATTTGATTCAGTATAGCAGAAACATTGATTTGAACAGCTAGGAACACTTGGGATGAATACTGGAGTAATCCAGCAAACACCCTGACTATGGATAGAAAATGAACTGGATAAGTCCAGAAAAATAGAAAGGGGCCTTAGACAAGAATGTGTCTTCCCACTGGATTTATTTAACCTATACAGTGAGGCAATCTTAAGAGAACTAGAAAACCTACAAAGATTTATTATTTGTAGGCACAATTTTAGCAACATTAGATACACCTATGATGCCTTGTTGATGGCAAACACAAAAAGAAAACAGCAGAAACTCCTAAACAAGATAATAAAGGAAAGCCAGAAGAAATGACTAAGCATTAATTGTAGGTAGACAGAATGAATGGGTGTTAGCAAAAGGGACAACCCAAGATGTGATCTATGAATTGGAGATGTCAAAATCAAGCAAATATAGAAATTTGACTATCTGAAAAGTGTTTTTTAAGTGGAATATAGAAAATGCGATACCAAAATCTGAAGGTATATTGGAATAGAAAATGATGCCTTCCAGAAGTATTAAGAAACAGGAAAATTTAATTCAAAACAAAGAAAGAGTGTTGAAATGCTATGCAATATCACTTCTACTATATGGCTGGGAATGCTGGACAATTTAACCACAAATGAAGAGGATACTTGAAGCAATGGAAATGTGGTTCTACAGAAAGATATTTAAAATAACATAGATTGAACATGTGAATAATGAGAAATTTTTAGAAAAATGGAAAACAAAAGACACCTATAATCATAAATGGATGGTTTCATTTTTTGGTATCTGTTGTGTAGTAGCTGAACACCCCCACAAGATGGACTGGTCTAAGACTATTTAAACAGAACTCTTTCTTACTGAGGAAGAGGAGTTAATGATTGACTGTTTTTTTTACATTAGTCTGTGTTCTCAACTGTGTACCACATTATTCTCTAGAATAAGCTACTATTTATTTTCTATATGTGTGTCAACCATTACTATTTATGACAAAACATTATCTATAATAAGGAAAGAGGGTTTGGAGAATTTGATACTCACATGACATACTGAAGTCAAGAGGGAAGCAGTAAGTAACCTACTTTATGAGTTTGTATAAATGGATGACAGAATGGGGATTGGGAGAGATTGTAAGAGGATTGACATTACTAAGAGCTACATAGGATAGAAATCCATGGGGTGCTATGATCAACTGAAGTCCTGAAGTGACATGGCAAACAAAAGATCTTCCATTAACCTTTTTAGCCCTGCATTCCTGAACAATGTTAACCTGAGCTCCTGAGTCAAAATTCGCAGATAATTGGTATGTGATGTTTCATTGTAGATATAAAAATAATTACAAGTGTTTACCCACCATTCAACTGGTGGCTGGGCATTATGTCATTTTGTTAAATTGTTAGCCATAGATCAAACGAAATCAGTTATCTTAGTACAAATTTGTGTTCATTTTGCATTAATGCTCTTTGGAAAAGGCATAACTCTATTGCTCCAAACCTCCAAACAGTAGATTTAAACATTAGGTTGGTGCAAAAATAATGACGTAATAATGTCGTTTTTTGACGTATTTTTTAACGTCAAAAAACGACATTATTACGTCATTATTTTTGCACCAACCTAATAGAAGTGCACTCTAAAATGTCTAGCTTTGTTTGCACACCAGTCTAAGAGAAAGAAAAAAAAATTCAAAACAGTGAAGAAGGAAATGAAAAAATAAACTTCCATCTTTCCCAATAATAATGCACAGATAAAAAAGAAGCTGTGAAGAGCCGTGATCAGCACTTGCAGAGAGATCTTCACTTAGGTTGCATTTCTGACATCTCTTATTATTTTCTTATTTATATCTTCTCAGTCTTTACATTTGTGCTTCATTAATATCTCTCATGAACTGATTGACAAATAATTTATGGATGTCATCATAAGTGTTTATATAATAATTTCTTTTATAAAATAAATATCCTTAATGAAGTATGAATTTTATCAGAATTCAGTTTATGACTATTCTGGCTGACATCTAATTTGTTACATACAGTGTGTTAAAGAATTTAAGAATGATGCATTAAAATGAAATTGGGCTGAATTTGTTGATATTACACGTCAAACATTTTTGGGTTATTTAATGTGGAAATCAGTGTCTTTAATTATATCGTATCTATAAGTATTTACTTGGTTAAGTGATAGGTAAATACTAATTGTTTACATTTGAGTGTGTCAGCAATTATTTGGTTTGGGGATAAATAAATACTGGTTATAGTTGAATCTATAAGCATTTACATTTAGTCAAGAATGAGTCTATAGGCATTTGCTTGTCTCAGAGATAAGTAAATATTGATAATTTACATTAGTCTATACATTTGCATATCCAGTGTGTGTGCTGCCTGGAGCAACCCATGAGTTTGCTGTCCATCCTGCGATCATTTGCCCCCCACCCTCAAATAAAATATATTGTACATTGACTCCTTTATATATATATATATATATATATATATATAAGGGAGTTTGAGTATATATTTATTTATATATTAACAGGCCCAAATGATGGAAAACAGAGCAACATAAAATCTTCTATCAAGTAAAATAACTGACATTTATATGATAACAACCAAGATGTGTCTCCCACATATTGCAGCATTAAAAGAACACACACTGGATCCATTTACTGGTTTCATATTGTCAACAATGATAAAACAGCTTTGAATACATTAATAGATAATATTCTTAGTTTTGCCAAGAATCACTTCAGTACATATGCCATAGTTTTAGTTAGTTGAAATCAAAAAGGTTCATTCAACTGTTATTAGTGTCACTACATTAAAACAACTTTTACTTCAATATAGCCTATACAGCTGACCTGGAAGTGGTGCCCTCGTAAATGTGTCAGCAGATGCAGACTGCTCAACCTCTCACCTTTCTTACGTATGCTACTAAGTCAATAAGCATTTACTTGGTTGTGGCTCTCTTTTAGTAGAGTTTTCAGGCGGTACAGTTGGCATATTCAACACAGCAATATTAAACAAATGAAACAGTGGAAATTATTGTGCTTTTCATCTGCCTTATTTGAGCTAACAAAATATTTTTGAGTAAGGGTAGATAATTCTGAATTAATATTTTACTTTTTCTTTTTTTCACCATTTCACCCCACGCAAGGAAATAAAGCCACTAAAATGCAAGGAGTTAATGAGTATGAAAGAATCTGAGAAAAAAAAAAAAAATTGTTGAAAAGAGAGGACAATAAAATAACTTTAATTAAGTTTTACCACACTAAATTCTTTCTAGAATTGTTCCCCCTGTCACTGCATTTTTTGAGGACACAAAATCATGAGCACCTACTATTTTAAAATATGTTATAACTTTTTTTGTATCGTGTGTATAGATGTTATTTTTTGTATACTAATAAAAAAAAATGGATGACCAATATCATTATGTAATGCATTATGTTTTGCATGCATGTTTGGACATTCAAAACTAAAAAAATTGAAACACAAAATAAAAAGCAAAAAATGGAAAACAAATACATTAACAATTTAACATACTTTAACTTTTATTATTCCATGTGGAGTTCTGGGGGTGCAATAAGAAACAAAATGGCAAAGAAGGCTTTCATTTAATCAAAAAAGTGATATATGAGAAGACACCAGCATTTTTTTGCTCTTTCTTTCACCTGACAAGTATATTTGTCTTGTTGACAAATAAAGTTATTATTTTGTCATTTTAAATAAATGAAATAAGTTACCTTCTGAAAGGCTAATGGGTACATCTATGAGGGCCAGTAGCTTCCATAAAATTAGTCGGCCATGGATGATAGTAGCCATTCAGTACCTAGTGGCCATCATTGCTTTCCTCCACATCACTAGCATGGTTATCATCTCCCAACCACTTCACCATCAATATCCACTTGAGTAAAGCCTTCATCATCAGAATCTGAATGAAAGAAAAGCTCCTGAATAAAGGCTTTGTTGGATGTTGATGTGGCCATTTTTGTTTACAAAAAAATCATTAAAAAATTAATGTGAGTTTAATTGATGTCACACATCATGTAGAATATAAAAGAATTCAAAATGCCGTCAGAAAATGAAGTTTAGCCTTGTTCCAAAACAGTACTAGGTGATTTCTAGCTTAAAATACTGGAAATAACAGTTGAAAAACATTTATTTATAGCAACCATCTCAAGGCAACAGAATGTGCTAACAGTGTGCAAAGGGAGAGAAAGATTATAATAGGCAATGCATTTATAATTTTGAAATTTCACTGTTGAAATTGCTAATTATAAGTTATTTGTAAATATTTTCTTCTCCTGCTTTTCTTGCTTGTTGAGCTCTCATTTAGCTTTCTGCTTTCCTGTCAAGTATCATCTCCAAAAATTCAAATGCAATGCTAATCGTCATGTTCTGTCAAATTTGATTTTCTCCTCCTTTCTCTCTCATTAAACCCTGGCATCCTAGTGGCTTTTATCATCTTGCTTGGAGTGAAATGTTTAAAATTAAATGCAAGATGTACAAAATTTATATGCTCATCAAGCAGTAACTTGTAAACTCAAACTGGAATTCAATTACTATGGGGTTTGAATTCAAGACACCAAATTGCATTCTGAATATTTCTTGCACTTAAGAGATAAAATGTACTAACTATTCACTTGATCTGTATAGGAATGTCAGGTGCCATTTTTGATGAAGTTTATCACATTTGCTCCATACCAATTCAATAATTTTCATTGGACAAAAGCCTGGTGGATTAAAGTTTTGGTTTATGAATTTGATGACACAGTACATGTGAGTTCAATCCCTGGCACTTTGAATTGGTGATAATTGGGTGCCCAATAACTGAGCAGAACTAGACAAGCTATCTATAGACATGTGCAGTGGGACAAGAACAATCTACTCCTGTAGATTAAATAAAAGGTTGATTTTTAAATTCCCTATAGATGATCTGGATCAAGAAGCACCTAAGGAAGGCTGGAGTCTGTAACAGACAAAATGGTATAAGAAGAACAAAGAGTCAGATAATTGTTTGCATGTAAATAATGATAACTCCCCAATTTTATGGACAAACCATAGAGATGCGTACTAAAGTTTTCTTGCTAATCAATAAAATGGACCACTTCTCAGTTTCAGCTACCATATTTTTGTTCTTTGTTGAAGTCAGAACACTATAATCACATGACTGTATCCCTTTTTGCATGTTAACACCATTTTTACTTTGTGAACTTTTTGCTTTATTACTGTTGCTTTGGCTAGTTTTGTTTTGTTTTATATATCTATTGTTTACTTACAATTATTTTGCCTTGTTTATTGAAAACATAGTCAATTCATTTTGTTGAGCATTACACTTAACCATGGCCATTTACACTACAGTCTTCAATGAAACTTGTATAAAAGCTATATATATATATATATATGAGAGAGAGAGAGAGAAGAGGGAGTGAATATATATAAACTGCCAATAGCATCCATAAAATAATAGAAATAATTTAAACATTAGGAAGACAGCCAGATCTGTGCCAAAATTAATACTCTTACTAGTCTAAGAGAAATATTTGTTTTCGGCAGATCAAGTAATTATTCTAAGTACCTATCCTTACAAACTCGATGAAAACTTTGTTTATGTGTCCATAAACACACCCACACACACTGGCATAGATATGAAAGTAAGATGAAGATGATGGCAGGGTTGTGTAGTTTAAATTATATAATCAAAAATAACATCAATCTTTTTCTGTAGATATTGTTCTTTATGGAACTGTAAATATGGGTGGGTACATGTATGCAGAAATAAATGTCTGAGTTTTCTAAATTCTGATAACTTAATCACCTGATCTTGACTGACCCTGACTTTATCAAATCATATATACTAGCAGTACCCATGGAAATTCCACGGTTTTACAGTTTTTCACTGAAATTAATAGTTTTGAGCTTAATAACTTTAACAAAATATTGCAATAAAAATCATGAAAAGATTTGAAATTGACAACTTTTTCCATTTCACTGAAACAGATGTTAAACAATATCTTCCTTTCTTTCTTTTTTCTTTTTTTTTTCTTACTGAAACCAAATAGCATCTTTGATATGTCTTTCCAAACAATCAAAATGGAATAGCCCATTATTTATTGGCCGGAGACATTAAACACTTCCATCTTCCATTCTTCCATTTTCTCACTGAAACAAAGTAGCATCTTTGATATCTCATTTCTGTCTTTTCATGCAGTCAAAATGGAATAGATCATTATTTATGAGTTATTGGCAGGATATCACAGTTATGCGAACTAAAGTATTAACTAAGAAAGGAATGTTCAAGCAGTATTATTTCTTTTAATCATTTCACCCCAAGAAAGGCAGTAGTGCTACTATAATGCAAGGGATTACTGAGTGTTATAGAATACAAGAAAAAAATTCTATTATGAAAAGAGAATAAAAGACCAAGAATTAAGACAGAAGATAATGATCGACAATGCATTTAAATATCTGTCCATATTTCTGTGATGAGGTATTATGTACACTATTTACATTATTTGGACTATTGTCCTCATCGTTTTTGCCATATTTATCACAATGTTTCAGCCGTTGTATGCTCCAGCCTTCTTCAGGTGGTTGGAATATTGAACTGAAACCCTTTATTTTGCTCGCTGGGTTAGACTGTTCTAGTTCCATGTACCATGTCTAATGGATTTCAGTTATCGGTTATCTCCTGTTAATTCCCCTCTCCAAGTTCTCCATTGCCTTAACAAGCACACATGAAACAGTGGATAAAGGCGTTGGTTAGTAACAGGACCCAAAGTGTTGTGAGTTCAATACCTAGTTAACATTTAATGAATATATATATAAAATTAAATGTGAATCGAAATATGTTTTCTTTTAAAAAATATTTCGATTCACATTTAATATTTTTCATCTCGGATGCTACCTCAATTTTACCAAAAACAAAATAATTTCCATGTCTGAGGATGACTGAATGTACAGTTGAAAGTACTTGTGTATTAAAGAAAGACTTTTTACAGCTTATAATTTTTAAAAACAAGGATTATACCATTCATTGAGTGTTTTTTTAGGTTAATGCACCTTTAAAATTTTGTTTGTGAAAGGATTTTGCCATTATATATCATTAACTTTACTAATCTACTTTTTGTATGAATGATTCATTGTAATATAAATTGAACTGCACATCATATTTGATACATATACATAATAATTTTTTTTTAATTCTTTCTCTCCAAGCAAGGCAAGAATGCCACTGGTATGCAGGGGTCACAGAGAGTGAAGGTGAAAGAAAAACTTGGTATTGGGGTACTGAGGAAAGGATAAAAGCTGAATGGCATTCAAGATAGAAGATGATTATTGACATTGCACTTAAATTTTTGAAGATTGTAGTTATCATAGAACCAAGGAAATGGAATTGTTGGAATAGAAGTAGCAGTTACATTTAACTAATTCAACAGTAAAAGTGTGGTACCTAGATGCTAATCTAGGTACCACACTCTTAAACTCACAGAGTCCAGGCACCAGGGATAAAAGCTAATCAGAAATGAAAATATTTATAAAGAAGATGGAGGGAAGCCATATCACATCAGTAAGAAAGTGACTGAAATTTGAGATGCCAAGTCAGGATCGATTACATCGCAGATCCTTCTTTGAATTTTGTCAAGATCCTTGATGAGTAGCACCAGATCAGATGTGGCAACTTTATTCAATGCACAGACAAATGGTAGATTTGTAAATGTGCAAGATGGACTCTGATGAGAAAAAACCTTCTGACACAGTGCAGTGACCCAACTGTGCTTACCGTAAATGCAGTTATTGATTCGATGTAGTTACTCCACTTCAAGTAAGTGGAAAATGTGAGGCCATGACGGCAGTGTGTGAAATAGCTAATGTTACTATTACCATGTGTATTTTCTTTCAAGTTT
Organism: Acanthosepion lycidas; assembly: GCA_963932145.1. NCBI lineage: Eukaryota > Metazoa > Mollusca > Cephalopoda > Sepiida > Sepiidae > Acanthosepion > Acanthosepion lycidas. The sequence goes on along the minus strand of OZ010577.1, from coordinate 40,682,729 downwards.
TACACAAGGCTAATTAGATCTGTGGGGAGAAAAGACATTGTCATAAGATAAATTCCACCACCCACTATATATTAAGGAGAAATGTAAATGGACATTCATTAAACAATCTGTTTCTTTCTTTTTCTTTTCTTTTAGTAGAGCACACGACCATGAATCCTTGAAAATATTTGGGGAAATAATTTAATATTGCCAATGTTTCATTAAATAATGGATAATATTAATACATGACCTGGAATATTGCCAATAACTCCTTTTTCCTTATTTTATATCTTTCTTGCCAGTATTCCATGTTATCTATACTTGTAAATAAATATTTATTGGCCTATGTCCACATCACATTGAAGCAATATGATCACCAAAGTTAAGCAACATTATGCCTGGTCAGTACCTAAATGGGTGACTTCTTGGAAATACCAGGTGCAGTAAGCTTGTATGTACAACTAGTGTAATGTCTGAGGGCTCTGAATTATTAATCGGAGAACAGAGTTTCAATTCTAGTTGGTTTCATTAGGTTCCCTTACATGTAAATAAACTCAGAAGAGCTATGAATCCATCCCTTCTCACCACTAGCTATGAGTTAACTTGTATCACTAAACCATTATTATCTCCCCACAAAAAGTTTTTCCATATGTACTTGGTGTGTATATATGTATATTGGGTAACTGAAGAAATGATGTAAAAAATTCTGTATATGAATTTTGTTAAAAGTAATTCAAGATTAAGATAATGCTCTTATGGATAAAATTATATTATATATATATATATATATATATATATATATATATATATATATAGGTGGAGGCAAGAGAAATTAAATGAAAAAAGTTGGTTATAATTACACACTGAGAGGAAACAATGGAGATGGGGCAGATGCTAAATTTTAAAATTTATATAATCTGACATGTCTAAATGCAACAAGTTTCCCAATGCTTTTTGTTTTTAAATATTCCACAATGTGAAGATTTGCTAAGAAAGATGAAATGCTGTAAAAAGATGAATGCAAATATACTATGGAAGATTCAGAAATCAGCACACTTCCTATACATTTTAACTTTACTAATTTCTCTTTTAATTAAAGCATCATTCTTTAAATTGGTTAGATTTATTGTGATAAAGGATTAACAAAATTCTCATTATATATATATATATATATATATATATATAAAGAAATATAGTCTTAAGGTGTGCTATATTTATGGGATAAAGTGCTCAATATCAGAGACAGAGCGTGTGTAAATATAAAAATGAATATAGAAGTCAACACTTAAAGGTGACAGTCTGTTTCATACTCGAAATAGTTACATATTATATATATATATATATATATATATATATATATTTCAGTTAAAAATGTATATTTTTATATATCAAGAACAGTATTGGGAAAATTGTACGACAAAGTGGAAAAAAGTTTATTTGTGATGCATTTCGTCCTTTAGGATTTCAAAGGATTTAATTTGTTATGTTGTTATGATAGCACATATGCTGGGGATTTTAGAACTTTTGTAACCCTCTGTAATGTGCATGTGTGGCCCTACTAACATTAGAAATTTAGTCTGATGAAGTCCTGAAGAATGAAACATGTCACAATAAACTTTTCCCACTTTATTATGATATATATTTTATCACTTTAAACGTTATTTTTTGCAAATATTTAAGTAGGTGCTTCATTTATTTATTAAATAGTATATTTATGTTTTGTATACCAGCCTGAATGTTTCAGAAATCATATTAAAGAATAAAGCACAAGATTTGGCCTTGCTGAGCTACTGACCTTTGTGGCCAAGTTAGTTAGGTGTGCTGGAAGATTTTTAAAACCGAGAATTAACTTTTGTTTACAAATCTATCAAAATCACTGATATTTATCAATTTTCTGAAAGCGACCAAAAAGTTGAGATTCCAATTTAACATTTCTATTTGAAATACACCAGAATATTTTGCTTACTGGAAATAGTAAATTTAATTATTTAGCTTTCAATTAAAGCTAAAAAGAAAGTTTTTCATTTAAAAAATTTCATTTTAAAACTTAGGTATAAAAAAATTGAATGGAATTCCCTATATACATATATATATAATAGGATATTACTCTAAAAACATGTAAAAATCACTACAAAATTGCAGTCATGTTTCAATGCATATCAATACATCTCTTCAGGTGATTGTAAATTACTGGCAAGCGAACAATTTTTTTTAGATTTAAAAGCAAAATACAACCACTTTTTTCAGAAAAAAAGTGGGGGTTATAAGGTTTGCAGTCTTTACTCTGATCAACCAATCAAATATAACCTATGTTAAATTTAAACTCAGTGAAGAGGCAAAAATTAAAAATTATCTTTTATAAATGGGTTATAACTCGTAGATTGGTAGTCAGCAGCAGGCAGGCAGGAACTTAAAGCAGATACATATGGTTACATAAAATATACAAACCAGACAATGCAGTTTCCTAAGAAATAAGAGGGAGAGGATAGAGTGGTAATTTAAACAAAATGCTAAACAAGTTATATGTTTTGTTAATTTCCTACATATTTTTTTTTGTTGTTGTTGATAAATAAATGGTTTCTTTAAGAAACTAGTAAATAACTTAAATATATAGAATTATTTGGTAAATCAATAAGCAACTGTTAAATAAAGATCTTTCATATAAGATATTAAGAACACTAACCAATCAATGCAAAATGTCCAAAAATAGCAACCAATTGCATCTACCTTTCACCAAACAATTGTACAACTAAATTTCACTAATTAATGCCCTCTGAAAATGTGAAATCTCTGAGCCAAGTTCAAATTCCAGGTACAATGAATTGCTCTCCTGGAGGTTAGCATGAGTAATGCTGATGGAGGGCAAAAATGGTTAAGACTGGGGATTAAAGGATAGTAGTTTTGTTTTGGAGACAATAAAATTCACGAGTCATTTCTTTTGCAGTTAATAGGAGGTTCTTTTTGAGAGCAGCTGCAAGTTTTATTTTGTCAGACCTATTAGATTTGCTACTAAAACAGAAGTAAATAAATGTGTCATCAACATAAATACTGCGTCCTGGGTATGACGATAAACTACATCTGCGTCCTGGGTATGACGATAAACTACGCCCAACAACAAGGCCTCACATAATGTTTTCAAAAAAATGTTGCCAGCTATACATTCTTTGGAAGAAATAATGTTGCCAGATATACGTTTTTGAAACAATAATGTTGTCAGTTATACGTTTTTTGGAAAAATAATTATTGCCAGCTATACGTTTTTGAAACAATAATGTTGCCAGCTATACATTTTGCGTCCTGGGTATGACGATAAACTATGCCCAACAACGCTTCAGATAATGTTTTCAGAAAAATAATGTTGCCAGCTATGTTTTTGAAACAATGTTGCCAGCTATACGTTTTTTGGAAAAAAATAATGTTGCCAGCTATACGTTTTTTGGAAAAAATAATGTTGCCAGCTATACGTTTTTGAAAAAATAATATTGCCAGCTATGTGTTTTTGAAACAATAATGTTGCCAGCTATGTTTAATAGTACTGTATATTTAATATATGTATAGGTATATGTGTGTGTGTATATATATATATATATATATATATATATATATATATATTATACCTTAATTTGTCATTAAATGACCCACAGTGGTTGATATGCCATTAAACCCAACCAACCAACATAAATACCTAGTTAAGAAATGATGATATTGAGAAGAGTGATCATGAAAATAGGAAACAATAAAGATCCAAAGATAGAGCCTTGTAGGACACCAGCATTAATGTGAAATGATCAAGAAGAATGGTCATTCAAGATGATCTTCATTGTTAAGATTTGTTAAGAATGATTAACCCTTTGAGGTATCGGAAACAGCAGCCCAACTATCATGATACTTATTTAAAGCCTGATAGACAAATTCAGTAATAACTGTTAGCACATTGACTGTAGATATAGAGAAATGAAAACTATCTGCCAAAAGAACAGCTAAATTAAAAATATTCAATACAATTTTTAAAAACTTGCTGCATGACGAAGCCATTTTGGCAGAAAATGTAGTTTCAAGAAGATTAGTGTTTTGGATATTCTCTCTCTCTCTCTCTATATATATATATATATATCAAAGTAAGCATTAAAAAATTAAGAAATTTAAAAGCACTTTTGTCTGTTCAGTAGCTATTGATTATCTTCTATTGTTGTATACTGACCATAACTTCCCAAATTAAATCGTCTCGGAAAACCTGACATCTGAAATTTATGGTGCATCAAATTTTATGGGGAGTAACTTTAAAATGTTGCCATGGCTTTATATTTCAACACTTCATTGTTTTTTCTCTTTTTTACTCATCAATATTGAATCTCAACTTTTTATTCAATTTGGAAATCTAGAAATGGTAAAGTATATATCCCTTTTTTTTTTCAATTATCTTTATTATTTATTTTGAAATTTTAACAATTTTCTATAGAAAAACATTTTATCTGTAATACTGTTGCATCTAAATGTAAAATTCTGAAAGTAACTACAATGGGAATTCCACACACACACAAACACATAAGTGCATGCTTATACAAGATGCGATGAGTAAATTGTCGCCATTTTAATTTTATGCATGCTCATTGTTTTGATTTATTGACTGCACAGTAGAGTCAGTTGGGCACCATCTGTGAGAAAAAGAGCACATGATGCAATTCACTCCGCCAGAAATTTGGAAATCGCATACTGTATTGCTTGACATTTAAGCTGGAAGCCCAAATACAAACATTTTAGAGTGTTTGGGTGTCAATATGAGGACAGTACAGAGGATTGAGAAAGAGTTGGATGAATCTAATGATGATTATGAGGGCATTTGGAATGAACTCTAGTGATGGCAACATTATGCCTTCATTCATCTTCTCACAAGCCTCAGATTCAACATCAATTGCCTTCAGGAGGTAGTGCTGCCTTGGATCAAGATATGCCTGCTGGATGACCTATGGTGCAACAGGACTCTGCACCATGCCACACAAGCAGGAGAACAGAGTCATGGCTCTCAGACAATTTCTGAAACCACATTAATCCCTTACATCTAGCCACCTCATTCCTTAGACTGCAACCATCTTAATTACTATGGATGGGACAAAATTGAGACCAACAAAACTCCTTGTAATACCATAGATGAACTGAAAGCAAGGATTATGGCAGCATTCATCAACTTAAATGAGGAGACCATCCAGAAGAAATGCAGGAGAGTGCAAAGTCATTTGGAGGCTGTGGTTAAGGCCAATGACAATTTTATTGAATAAATTTACTCTTTAGTATTTCAAGATATTTTTGTGTAATTTTGGTAAATATATCTGTTAAAATGAGATTTATTTTCATTTTTGCATAATTCAGATGACAATTTCTCCATCGCATACTGTTCATATGAGTGTGTATGAAAGTACATGGATATACATAGGAGGGCATATATATATAATCTACTTATTATAAAACCCAGGTTGTGTTTCGTTTATATATTGGATCGGATTTCCTACATTTTTCAACCGATTTCAACAAAACTGCACAGGACAACGTAAAATTACCTTGGGGTGGTTCTGACAACGCCCAAAATTGGAAAAACAATTGTTTTTGCACAAAATCAATTTGAAAACACGATTAAGAGGCATTAATGAAAGGGGGACAACTCACATCGAGTTATACTTATACATAGGATGGCATGTGTATATATATATATATATATATATATATATATATAAAAAGTGACAAGAGGAAAAACTATTTTTAGTCAGCACATTTCATCCTCTCCAGATACACTCAATCTGAGAATATATATGTATACATATAAAATGGTAAAACACTATATCCTACCACACAACCCTGGTTTTAACTGTATGGCTTGCTCTGCATGTTTCTTTGTCCAAGCACTGTATTGAGCACTTGTTTTTTTATTTTATATGTTCATATATTTCATCTTCTCACATTAATTTTAATTTCAATAATGAATATGCTTATAAAACGCATAAATTTCAGGAATTAGTTATTCAAAAAAAAATTTCGTTTGAAGATGGAACAGAGCTTGGTATTTTAATTCAATTTAATTCAAATAATTATATTGAAGATTTCGGCTCTTGTTTTGAAACATGAGAACTCTTATGTAGCATTGGAATCATATTTTTAAATAAATAATTATATATATTAGTTTTATATATTGTCTGTCTTAAAGTTTAAAATATAATAAGAAGCTTAATTGCAATATCTTATCAGTTGCCAGTCAAACCTATATAAAAGAGGGATTGCTACCCAAATACACAATTATTAAAGTAAGCCAAGAATTAAAGTAGGACCACAATATTTAGAAAAACAAAACTTGTTTTACAACAAATAAGAGCAGACAAAAAACGAAATCTAATATTAAAATAGTGAAATCAAAAATACAGTAAAACACTAAAAACACTGAGTGTAATGAAATAAAAGGAAACACAGTTTTAGTAAATTCAAATGATAACTTCTGCTTGTTTAAATTTTTAGTGTATTTCTTTAATTTTCAAAATAGAATATTGTATATCTAAATCTGAATTGTGGATAATTAGCTGCGGAATAATTGGTCTTGGTTAGATGCAATAGACAAAATTCTTAACAAGTGGAATTAGCAAAGTTCTCAATACACAACAGGAAGTGTAGGAAAAAGAACAGGGCAAAAACGGTATAAAACTGCCAATACACATATACATGTGTGTGTGTGGGTGTAAAAATTTATTTTTAAGGTATGCTATATTTATGGGTAAAAATGCTTAATATATATATTATATATATATAATATATGGAATAGATCAGCTGTAAACATAAAAGTGGACATGGATGTGAACACCAGTGATGATCTGCTTCATGCTTGAATGAAATATGTCAAGTGAGCTGCTTAACAAACTTGCCATGGATTAAAGCTTCTAATAATTTACCAAAATAGATAAAAGACTTATAAAAGACTTACAGGATGACAATTTAAGGAATCAGAATGTTCCTAAGAGTTTTTACAGGCAGTAACTATAGAAGAGGATTATTAATATGCTGGAAAGCAAGAACTGGTGAGGTATTTATTATTATGTCTAGTGAGAAGATGAGCCAGTTTCATGAGCTAACTAAATCTAGTCATGTGATTTTCAATTTGTTAGGAATAACATCACTACCTCAAATCTGAAGATGAATACTGAGATTTCATTCTAACCAATAAAAATGGACAATTCTTGGTTCAGTCAACACAATTTTGTTCTTTCTTGCTTTGAAGTCAAAATGCTTTAACAACCTGACTGTATCCTTTTTGCCTGTGGACACAATTCTTAATTTGTGAACTTTTGCTGTATTACTATTGTTTAGTTTTGCTTTTTACTTGTATTATATATATATATATATATATATATATATATATATATATTACGGCATTAAAAACAAGAATATTTTTACATTGGACCATGATGTTATTAAAATAAAATACCAGCCGACCGGTTTCGCCCCCTCTCTTCAGAGCTGTAAACGGGGGGGAAAAATTATGAAACAGGAGAAAAAAAAAAAAAAAAAAAAATATATATGAGTGACGTGAATGAACGGAAGTGACAGTTTTAATGGTTGTGCGGTGGACTTCAGTGTGAATTAGTTTTCTGTGTTGTCCACTTCACACTTGTTTCACCTGAAGGTGTTGGAGACGCTGTTTATCAGGTCTGGGCGACCTTCTCTTTGTAAACAGAGAGATTGTTTGCTTGGGCTTGCTCTTCTGGGTCTCTAGCATCTTTACGTGTTACAACTGTCCCTTCCGTTCATTCACGTCACCCATATATTTTTTTTTTTTTTTTTTTTCTCCTGTTTCATAATTTTTCCCCCGTTTACAGCTCTGAAGAGAGGGGGTGAAACTGGTCGGCTGGTATTTTATTTTAATAACATCATGGTCCAATGTAAAAATATTCTTGTTTTTAACACCGTAATAAAGTTTTGTACCACAAAAAATATTTTTAAATATATATATATATATATATATATATATATATATATAATCTAAAAAGCGTAATGAGCCAGAACCTATCTATCTAGGTTTCACCTAACGGATCATCAGGGTAACTCTAACAAGGGTTGGACCACATGATATTTTATTGAAAAAAAAAAAAAACAAAACACCAGAAAGAATAAAAAAAATAGCATAAAAACAAAAACAAACAAAGGAAAAACAAATGAGGGTATGCCAAAATATATTTTATTGGTAAAACTGTTTTGTTTTTTTTCACACTGCCTGAGTATAGGTATTAATATATATATATATATATATATGTATGTGAAATAATCATGTTAAGTCATGGAAATTATGTATGAAAAGTAATATCACCCAAATGTCTGTCAAATCTAAAAGAAAAAAATTATTAGGTACTTAAACCTAATTCACATTTAAAATCAGTCCAAGTTATTGGAACACCCTTTATATACATACTTTCTATCCCTGATAGTGCACACTTTTATCTATGTATTAAAACTATATTTCAATCATATATTGAGCAGACAGAGGAATCAACACTGCATGGAGTGCTGTCACTTTTACATTTCTAGATTGCATTGAAACAGTTTTGTTTTCTATATTCACTGTTTATTTCTATAAATGTTTTCCATTATGGATTTTTTTTCATTACTCTTTCCTTATAAACTATAATATATAATCAGTATATATAATAACAGTAACAGAGATCATGTTTCAAAACCATTGGCTTATTCTGGAAGATAACATTTTTAAAGCAAGCAGTATTTACAACTATAGCATTCAATAACAACAGATACAGCATTAATATTAAGAAAACAAATTAAATGAAATTATTCATTAATTTCAAGGCAAATGGATAAAATCTCTGTGAGTGAAACTCAGAGTATGGATAGTATAAGTGTTGTGGCATAGCTATGGACAATAATGGGTGTATCCCCATTCACATAAATACAGTAGTAAATACTGTATGTTGGTCTGCTTTTGGGGATTCATTGTGGAATTCACTTGACGCACTTCTAGCAGTTGACTGTTTCTTCTACGTACCGCTGGTAAATCTTATATGTGTTGTTCTTGTCCTAAGTATTATTGTTCATTACCAACTTTCATTTGATTATTCTATTCAGTAACCTTCCCTAGGTTATAACAATAAGTAAACATTTAATTTTATTTATCAATATATATGAATGTGAAGACGGTGTAATCAATAGCATTGTGAAATGAGAAATTAAAGAGCTGAGTTGGAATTCCAGATAAGTTCTTTCCATTCACTTATATGCAAATACCTATTGAGAAATATATGAATCTATCACTACTCCCCGAGATATGGGTTAAAAGGCAGAACTTGTATCTGGAAGAAATATAATACAATATTCCTTCACAATATATATATTGTGAGGGAATATTGTATTATATATTATATTACATAGTGTATATATATATATATATATATATATATAGGGTGTATCAAAAATAATTTACAACCTTTGGAAGTATCTTCCTCACACCAAAACAAGGATAAAAGTCCATATAAACAAATCCTTCTTTTAGAATTATTAAGTTTAAAGAAAGTTTACAGTAGATTTGTTGCTATGTAGACAAGATTACATTTGTCATTCGTGTACATTTGTGGCTAGTCTGTCTTCAAGGTTTAACAATGGCAGGATATTCATTTTGTAAGGAGAGAGATATAATTTTTACATATGGCTTTGTGAATGGTAATGGACACAAGGCTGCACAGCTGTATTAGATTTTGTTTCCAGAGCAAAGGCAGCTGAGTCATCCAATCTTTGCTGCTGTTTATCATAGTGTTGCTGAGACAGGATCCATGACTACAAACTATGAATCAAGGAAGACTGAGATCCACTTGTCTGCCTGACCATGAAGAACTCATACTACAGGCTTTTGAGAATTATCCAGGTATCAGCACGTCAAGGGACCCTAGCATGTCATACATCTCATAGTACCACATACAGCTGCTGTGTCTATATCATTTGCAACATGTGCAGGAGAGAGAACAACAAATTTACACAACCAACATTTCTGGGCAGATTGGAGACCCCATAGTACAATACACACTAGACACCAGCATCTGTTTACGATTAATTTGTGAGCTAGAATTGTAGGTGACTATCTGGCAGGTTTATATGTTCTCCCAGTAGGTCTTACAGGAGCTGTCTACAGCAACTTTATTTTGAACTCATTTCCAGACCTGCTAGAGGATGTACCTCTGCTAATACGAAAATGCCTCTAGTTCAAGCATGATTGGGCTTCAGCACATTTCAGTCACATTGCTCATGATGCATTGGCTGACATCTGCCATGAAAGATGGCTAGGTAGGGGAGGACTTCACATTTTGCTGATCTCAATCCTTTGGATTTTTATCTGGGGACCCACCTAAAACAATTGGTTTATGCAGCAGGCATTAACAATGCAGATACACTTCATCAGTGTGTCCTGGATGACAACTGTGAAACTATTCAACACTCTGTGGGAGTATTTGCAATGATCAGCCATGTAGAAGTCAAGTGACTTAGCTGCTAATATGGCTGCCTTCTTCTGTCTTCTTGAAAAAGCAAGCCAGCTAATTTTACCTCATTTCTATAGGAGAGCACCTAATCTTTCAGGTGGGTTGGTCTATCTTGCCAGAATGGACCTGCCAAACACATTTGCATAAGTGGTCTCTATTCACCCATATATCTCTCCATTAAGTGACTCAGAATTAGTTTAACTTGGTGGCTGCACTAGTCTACTTGTGTGTCAAACCACTTGCAAGCTAACCAATATTCTTCAAGCCAGTCAATGATCTGAAGGTTGCACGTGTGTGTGTAAGCAGAGCACATTTAGAACATTTGTTATGAGTTGCTGTGTTGAGATAAAATGGTGGCCTTTTGGAGATATGTTCATGTAGACATTTTACCTTTCTTTGGTGTCACCCCCCCACAAAAAAAAAGTTTGTAAAAGTATTTTTGGATTGTATCTTGGACTGTTCAATTAACAGCATCTACCATAAACATTAAACTTAATAACTCAAAAATGAAGGATTTCCAGACATATGTTTATTTGGACATTTATCTTTGTTTTGTTGTGAGGAACCCACCCACAAAGTTTGTAAAAGTATTTTTCATACACTCTGTATATACATGATAAATATATAGTCTTGAGGTATGCTATATTTATGGGTAAAAGTATATATATATATATATATATATATATATATAGTCATCCAAATACAAGCCTGTTTTGCTGTATCACAGCTCATCAGTGTGGCTAGATATCCAATTGCTTCAAGCTGTGATCAAAACTCAACTGATTCATCATCAGTCAGAGATTCTACCCCTAAGCTATCAAAGCTAAATTTTTAACGTATTATATATGTGATGTATACAAATGCCAGTAACCAATAACTGTCAGTTCATAACTGAAGATCAATGCATTAATAGTAGAAGCAGCGACTGTTTTTTTTTAAACTACCCTTTATATACACATCATACCTTCATTCAAGCATGTTTGATTGAATAATATAGACATATTATCTCTATGTATTTTTATAATAATCCTTTCTAGTTCTCTAATTATCTTCTTGATGTTAAGTTGAATTACAGTAAATATATATGTGTATTTCTCTCTCTTTCTCTCTCTATATACATATATATATATATATTTATATTCTTCTGGTCAAAAATATCTTTTGACTCTAAATATCCCATTTTTTTTTTGCAGTGTATTCGAAGTTAAAAATCAATGAAAGATATGTTTATCTAACAATTTATTTGAGGGAGAATTATTAAGAAACTTCAGTAAACTGCAATATTTAAAGTGCTCTCCCTCAAGGTCAGGGCACAATCGTAGTCGAGCATGCAGTGAGTGGCACAGATTCTCACAGAGTTTGATATCACTTTCCTCAAATGTTACCAAGTTCTGAGCCTTTAATTTCTAAGGGTTTCCATGATAAACAAATTCTTTCTTGAGCCCCCAAAGAAAGGAATTTGAAGGTTTGAGGTCAGATAAGCATTCCAACCACTCAGTTGGACCATAGCAACTAAACTACTTTCCAGTGAAGTTTTTATCAAACCACTGACAAAATAAAAACAGACTGTGCTTAAGGTAATTTCAGGCAACATTGCAAATTGCTACAAAAAACATTAACCATAAAACTTGAGTAATGTTCTAAAAAGCCTTGTCAGATTGAGACTTTCATGCTTGGTGCCAAAACTGTTCAGAAATATCTATATCCAACCACTTTCTAAGATCAATGGTGAAAAATCACTTTGAGCAAGCCTATGATGGCAATTCTAAGCTTGTAGTCACTCAAAAATCACTGTATGAAATAATAGAAACTACATCACTTAACAACAGCAGGACCTAAAATGGCTATCACTTGTAACTCAAAGAGAAAATAACGAGATAATCAAGATGTTGACATTTCACACTACAACATTAGGGAGGAAATCCCACATACAGGAAAGTCTGATAACAACTACTGCACTTGAGAAACCAATTTTCATGAAAAAATGTTTTAAGAGAGAAATTTTATAGAAACAGAAATTAGTTCTAGCTGCTCAGTCAATGAAAGCTATACATTTCCTTATAAGGAAACAGCTAATATTATCATTACCATAACAATAGAGCAATTTGGCATGAGGCCAGAAAAAGTGGATAGGGAGAAAGCTGGTCATGTTGTTTCAGAGAAAAATTAAATTTCTCACGCAATCCATATGCACCACGTTACCCCTCATGCAATTCACGCACGCCACATTACCCCTCACAAAACCCACATGCACGGTATTAGTCCACACACACAGCATTACCTCATATACAGCACACTTGAACAGCATTACCCCTTGTGCTACACACATGCACAGCAATACTCCTCCCACAAGCCATACACACAATGACTTCTCATCCCACACTACTTCAAAAACAAGGTTAGGAAGGAAACCCTATCAACACTGGAACGAGCAATAACAGCCACTGAGCATGAGAAACCTATCTTGCTGAAAAATTGTTTTGAGAAAAAATCTTATAATTTTCAGCAGAAATTAGTACTGGCTGCTCAGTCAATGAAAGCCATATGTTTCCTGATAAGGAAACAGCTAATATTACCATGACCATATATTTGAACAAAATCATTTAAAGTTATTTTATAATGAGCTTTTAGTTTTCACTAAATCAAGTCAGCCAGCACCACTTGCATCAATATTGATTCTAAGTCAGAAGCTTGTATTATTTACAGCACAAAAATAATAATAAATTAGCCAGAAAGATTTTAGTTTGTTCATGGATAAATATTATCGCAATTTACATGCTTTATTAAAACCATATGTTGTTTATTTAAGACTGACTTTAAAGAAGAGGAAGACAAAGAGATATTTTCTCACTAGATTTATTTAACCTATACACCAAGTCCAGAATATTTAACCTATACACCAAGTCCAGAATATTTAACCTATACACCAAGTCCAGAATATTTAACCTATACACCAAGTCCAGAATACCTATCAGAATGTATTACTGACAGGCATTATTTTAACAGTGTAAGATATGCAGATAAAACTGGGTTAATAACAGTCTCTTATATGGATAAATGGTTTAGTAGTCAGAAGAGTCAATTTTTGACAATGAGACCCTTAGTTCAAATCTCACTGGGGTTGATTTGTCAGGACAATGAATTTTAGATGTTACAAGACTTTCCAGCATGCAGCACCATTGAAAAGTTCTTGAAAACCATACAATTGGTAGACCCAAGGTTTATGAATGAAATTGGGGTGCTGAAATTGTCTGGTGGTATTTATGCTAGCACAAAGTCAAAAGTCATTTTAACCAAGGTTTTGAATGCACTGGCCTTGGTCAAACTGTAAATCATGTGCTCTCTCCCAGAAACCATAACTAAGGCTAACTAAGCATAGTTGCAGTATAGTCACAAATGTGGTTGAGTAGGCATCAGCAACAGGGAATAGCTAGCTGCCCTAGCAGACAGGCATACTTGGAAATAAACAGTCAGTTGTTATATCAGCAGACACAGGAAAACTGAAAGAACTCAAGAAGTAAGAACTAGCTTAATTATGAGAAGATAGAATGCACAGATGTTAGCAAAAATACATACCAAGATTTACGCTACATATTGGGGATTTCAAAATCAAGCATGTACAGAACTTTAACTATTTGGGTAGGGTCGTAAAAGATAGCAGAAAATGTTACGCAGAAATTTGATAGTGTAGAGGAATAAGGGAACATATCTTCTATAAGCAGTATATTAAGAAACAGGAAAATATCCTTAGAAACAAAGTAAGTAATGTTGAACTACTTTTTAATATATGATCTCCGATATGGCAGATGAGGGACCGCTTAGGAATAACAGGTAACGTAAACTTTGATATGTAGGTGATGTAATGAATAAAAACTCATAATTAAAAATTTGAGATCAAAGTTCTAATTCTAGTCACATTTGTTATATTATGCACAAACAGCCTAATGAATCCACCTCTTCTCCCCCAAACAATGGGTTAATTAGTAGAATTTGTATCAGTAAAGCAATATTATCTCCAAAAGATTCTTAAAATCTAAAAATATTTTTTGGCTTTAAATAATCTGTAAAGGGTTGATAATCAATAAAAAAACAAAAATCAAGCGATGTGACAGATACCTTCTCTTAGATTTGGATGTACATATCATATAATGGTTATTGGCACAAGAAGTAGAATCAGAGAGGCAAATTCAAATTCTAACCAAGGCTGTTGCATTTACATTTGCCTCAAAAAAAGCATGACTCCATCTCTTGTTCCCCATGAAATAGTAGGGTAAACTGGTCTTGCTAGTATTGAGTGACAATCAGTCTAGAATTTTGTTTTAAATTATTGGCACAGACTGGATTATCAATGACATGTTGGTCAATTGCTGAATCCATAATCTTCTGGGTATGTGTCAATGTTTGTAGTAGAGAGGAGATTAGACATTCCTAATTCAAAATATGATATGCTGCTTCATCCTAAGCTCCATTCTTTGTGAAGTAGGTTTAATCTATTCAGATTCACACTGGCACAAAAACAAATAAATGACAGAACTGTTATAGGAGAAAGGAACACTATCCGTTCCAATGAATGAAAAAAAACCTTTATGGTTTTACACAGAAGGCACAAATTCACTGCAGAAAAACAATGAGTAAGAGTTATTTGTTAAGAAAACAGGCAGCTGACACAATCCAATCAAGGCAATTTTAAATATATTGGGCATTTACATAGTCACGTTTTGAACAATCCTTGTTAAAGAAGATTGTTTATAAATGAAAATGATTAAACAATAAAACTAAATTACTAATAAAATCATTCTAAAAGTAATAATGAAGTACAAATACAGCTCTCCTTCCCCAACTAAATAGCAGGGTAAATGGATCTCTTTAGCCTTGGGTGGCAGCCAGTCTAAGATTTTCTTTTGCTTATTCTTTTTTATGGCTTATCAACCATTTGTGGATTATTTAATGATAAAACTTATTTGGGATTGAAAGAATAATTTATTTGTTTGTGAGTATATAAGCATTAACAATTTATATTGAGAATAAAAATGATTTTTTTTCAGTCACATGTCTTACTATATATTCCATAGCCGTGGAGAGGATATGGATCCATACTTTTTTTTTTATTCATGTTCTATGGCTTATCAACCCTTTGCTATTTATTTAAAGTCAGAAAATATATTTATATTGGAAGAAATTTTTTTATTGAGATAATAATTTTTTAGTCATACAAGTCCTACTTATTAACCCATAGATGGGTGAAAAAGAAGTGGATTCATGCATTTCTCAAGTTATTTGTGTGTAAGTTAATATAGTGAATCCAAGTGGAATTGACACTCTGCTCTTTGATTAACAATTCTAAACATTTATCCATTGCACCACCTGCACATCCAAGCATATGGCACTTGGTATTTTCAAGTTGTTACCCACCTAGGTACTGATCAGGCTCGACATTCTTTAAATCTTGCTGATTGGATGGGAACCGGTGTTTCAACATGTCACTGTAAGCCCTTATACTTTTTCCAAGAGTATTTGTGCATAAATGAATTTAATGAATCTGACTGAAATTTGAACTCATCTGTATGATTTCTTATTCTGAATCACTATCCATTACACCACCTGCACATCCAGAACCTGTCTCAGGCGAAGTTTACTATGTAAACAAAACAATGGTGAAGACAACAGAAAACCACTTCACTTCTTTCAGGACATAGGCGATCATGGCTTCCCCCCTTCCCTCTATCCCTTGCAGCTCTCAACAAGTTCCTTCCTTCTGATTACTCCCCCAGATCCACTTGTTTAAGTTCACCAGGTATGTCACACATTGTTTTCCCTTGTCTCTCTTTCACTCTATTTGACCTGTGAGTATCAGATTCTCTGGACCCTCTTTTCTCATTATGTGTCCCAGAAATTTCAGCTGCCTCTTTCTGATGTTAAGTATAAACTGCCTCCTTGTTTTCATCCTCTTTACGACCTCATCGTTGCTCACATGCTCAGTCCATGATATCTTTAGCATCTTTCTGTAGAACCACATCTCCATCACCTCGAGTCTCTTCATCATCTTTTAGGAAATCGTCCAACATTCACTGCCTTAAAGGACAGATGTCTTGCAACAGCTCAGTATTATTTTCTTTGTTACCAAAGAATACTCTGCCCAGTTTTTGAAGTGCGTCCTTGGCCATCCCAATATGTCTAAAGATCTCAGTGTCACACTTACCGTCCTCTGTCAAAACGCTTCCCAGATACTTAAAATTCTGCATCTGCTTGATTCTAGTGTTCCCAACCTGAAAATCACATTACAGGCTCTTCCTCTTACTGATGACCATGCATTCTGTCTTCTCGTAGTTTATGCTTATTTTCCTTCTTCTCATTCGCTGTTTCTACCTTCACTATCTTTCTCAAATAATCATAGTAATTCATAGATAATAAAGAAAAAGAATTTGCAGAGAGGCATGATCACGGACATCAGGAATAGTCATAGCATTTAAAAAAAAATAAAATAAAAAATACACAAATTTATAATTAATTTTGCTTTCTTTCACAGACAGACTACACAAAGAAAATGACATGACTCAAAAAAAAAAAAAAAATAAAGTGATCTACACTCCATATGCTTTGAAAAATATAAATATCTGTTACATCGATTTCACATCTGGTACTTTATATAAAAGAAGAAATCTGGTCTGGCAATTCACTTCCCCATAATTACTGTCGAAGAATTAGAAATATTTGCTATATATGTTTCACTTATACGACTTAGAGGCAATGACATTAGTTTCAAAAATACTTGTGCATACTTGAAAGGAAGACATAAAAACAAACAAAATAGCAAAATAAACAATTATGGACAATCAAGTTACAAAAAGCCATCCCTGCCATCACACAGATGGTTTTGTATATTTTCAGAATTCGTTTAAAGTTGGTTGTCAAATGTTAAAAAAAAAAAATTTAAACGTTTTTCACTTCTTGTGCTGTATTGGTTTATAAACATAATCTTTTATTTGCTGTGTACTTTCAGGACATGGATAATCATGACATTCAATAAGTTTCTTGTCCCTTACAGTGATAAGCAATTTTTAATTATTTTCCATTCTTCTTTATCCATCTCTACCATCCATCTACACAACTTCACTAGGAAAGTCATTCACTGTTTCTCTCTGTTCCTCTTGCTTAAATATATTTTTATGAGTGTTAAATTCTCTATGCCCTCTTTCCTCATTATAGATTATTATCATGATATAGTTCTTCTTATATGACATTCTCTTTTTGCCATCTCTTGCAAATCCCGCTCTACCATCCATTCACTCAATCTCATCAGGTAGGTTTTGTTTTGCTTTCTTCTGTCTCTCTTTTCAACCTATCCTGTGAGTATCAAATTTTCAAAGCCATTCTTCCTCATTTTGTGTCCCAGAAACCCCAACTATCTCTTCTTGATGTTAACTATAAATGTCCTTTTTGTTGCCACTATCTCTAGAATGTTCCTGTTGACAGGTATAGTCTATGGTATTCTCAGCATATTTCTGTAAAACATCATTTTTGTTGTTTTCTCTTCTTCATCTCAAATTTGATAGTGAATAACTGTAAAGTAAGATATTAACATCTCTTGCAAGCAAATAAAAATTAGAAAAACTTGTTGATTCATTAAATTTTTAAGAATGTAGACAACTCTGCATTATAATTCTTGAGATATGAAAAATATAGCAAAATAGAAAAATAAATTATAATTGTTAGCTTTGATTTTAAGTAAGGTTATTCTTATAACTCACACCTGGGAGTTATAATATATCTTGCTTAGGCTACTTGCTGTGACATCATTAGAAATTCTCCTTGACTGACGCCAATGAACTTCCTTGGACTGACTTTTAGTTCTTTATTTAAGGCATCTTGCCTAGTTCATTTGTGTTACAGGGAATGTCTTATTTACTCCACAACATCCCTTTTTGAGATTTTGTTTTTCAGTAGTAAATATTTTATTTTATTTCTTAGTATTAACCCCCTCCTCTTTCTGGAGAGTTCATCATATACTGAACTTTATATTTCTTTAGTTTTGGGTCAGCCTCTCGTTTTTCCATACATTTCTTTTTTCTGGTAATCAGGCTTGTATGTTTAATAAATTCTTGAGGTGCTGGTATGTCAAAATATCATACAGTAATTCTTCCTTTCTTGTTGTCCTTTCTTCAGTAAAACTTTTAACTGATTCCATTGTCTTTTATGTTCTGTTTTTTCCCTTATATCATTTTTTCATTTTGTGACATTATTATGCTATCTACCCAGATTTTTTTTCCATTTTATATACTTCTTTCTGCCAGTTTTGAAAGGTTTTGGGTCCTCTTTGTTATCCACTCGTATTATTTTTTTTGACTTGGTTACAACTTGATGAACACTGATTTAATTTTTCTTGCGAACATCAATTCACTCAGTGACATGCCTGCTGGTGTATTTGGATTTAGCATTATCCAATATAGTTTCAAGAATTTTTGTAGTGCTTCATTACATTTTTAAAAGCTCTCTTAAAAGTACATACAAACTGTTCAGCTTAGTCACTAGCATCAGAAGCCAATATGATTTCTGCTTTTGGATCATAGTGCACAAATGGTAAAGTTCAACATAAGTTCTGACACTTATCAGTCTAGTTCCACTTTATGCTTTTTTAAGCAAATTGTTCAGTTCAGCTCCCAAATTATGCATATAAGATACTAGCAGCATGGCCTGGCATTGCCTGTGCTTGATTTAAAAATCATACAACTCATACAGCAATCGCTATCACTTGACTTAAAATATTTTTGCCCTTCCTTGCCTTTAAAGGAGTGCCCTTTGCCGTGCTGATGTTGCTACATGCCTTACTTCTTGCCTATCTCACACTGCAAATTTTTTCTAAGCTCTATACTAAACATTAAATCTGTTATGAAAAAAGAACTAAACAAAATGAACACAAAATGATCAGCTTTAAAATAGGACTCATAACTGGAAAAACCGAATGAAAAAAGAATGTTAACAACAAATACTTTTTCACACCTAACCCAGTTCTGCGGAATCAGAATCAACATTGAGTTTAAGCAAGCAAATGAGCGAATTGGAGTAAAGTGCCATGCAGATTTCAATTTTTCCCACTTGTGACGAATGCAGCTATCGAATTTTTTTTGCATGCTAGCATGCTAGTTAACATTCATGTCAGTCAGTTGTTGGCTCTCACACTGGCTAATAGAATCTTCCTGCCTATTCATGGCAGCCGGTTCTGGACAGTAGAAAATGGTTGCAAACTACATGAAAACTGCTGTAGAAGCATGAAAAAACTGATTATTTCCACTATCAATGGGAGTTGGGAAATGCAAAGTTAGTCTTGGCCTTCCGGCTAACTTGGAGCATGTGCATGTAAATTTTGATGCAAATCTGTCGAAAATTGTGGCCGTACATTCGTTACACACACACATTCTTCTGCCTTTTATAGATATAGATAGAGATATAGATATGATAATAGTTTGCTAGCCCTAGAAATGCTTGTAATCTAGCAATGTTTGTTGGGTGGAGGCATATTCTTAATAGCACTTGCCCTTGATGTATTTGGCTGACAATCATTTTTGTTAATGTTTTGTCGCAGGTATTTGATTCTAGTCGAAAACAATTCACACTCTTCCTCACTGAGTTTGAACCCATATTCTCATTTTTTTAAAAAACTCTTTTCACATGCTCAATATGTTGTTCCTTAGATACACCTTTAAAATATCATCCCAATAAGCAACTGCGAAATCACAATGTGCAAACATAGTATCCATAACTTGTTGAAATACAGCTGGTACTTTTATACTAAAAGTCAGTCAGTTGAACTTTTAGTAACTTATACAATCCCTTGTGCGTATTAATAGTTATTAACTCTGAACATTCTTCTTTAACCTGGATTTGAAGATAGATTTAAGAAAGACCCAGCATTGAAAAAAAAAAAGTTTCCATCATTTAAATTTGATATGTTGCAAATCATTTCACCAATAGGAAATAATTTCTTACCCGACATGCTACATGCGATTCTTGAAGTTCTTTTTAATGTAAGTCTATCATTTACTTTCCATTAGTCTTCGTTAATTATTGTGATATCACAACCATTGTGTCTAGTTGCATTTTTATATCCACATTATTCATTTTCAGACACATGCACAAATTTTCTTTGGTTTTCTGTAATTATTTTACTGTTGCAACATTTTGTACGAAACTTTTACTGCGAGATCTTTTCTTTGATTTAGTTTTACAGTGTGACATTTTTATGTCCTGGTTTTTCAACTCTTTTACCTTGAATTCTTAATGGAACAGTCAACTCTGAGATGCAAACTTCCACATCTGAAACATAGATTAATATTTCTTTTTCCACATTTTTCTTCTTTTTTTTTTTTTTTGTAGGCATGTGCATTCTTTTTCTTTAGTTTCTTCTGTATTGCATTTCAGATTTAAGATT
>OZ010577.1:40544716-40647216 GCA_963932145.1 Acanthosepion lycidas | reverse complement strand
ATGGTACCTAGACTTTCAGAATTTAAGCACATTACTAGACTGGCAACAATCTCTCATCATTTCTCTGCTAAGTTTCTTTTCTCACTTGTTGAATAGACTTATGGTTGCTTGTTTTCCAGTCAACGTAGGTCTTTAAAAATTTAAATGCAATATCAATCGCTATATTCTGTTTATCTTATATTCTTTCACACTTAGTAAACCTCTGCATGTTAGTGTGTCTGTTGCCTTGTTTGGGGTAAAAAAATGAGTATATTATATAGAAAAGATTACTTAACTTTTAAATATCAAGGTTTCTTGGTAAAATTTCCATTCTTCAGGGGGTTCAGTTTTAAAATATTAGGTTGGTGCAAAAATAATGTCGTTTTCTCACCTAGTAACATATGTGAGAAAACGACATTATTTTTGCACCAACCTAATATATATGTGTGCATGTATGTGGGTAAATATCCATGTCTGTCAACTCATCCTCATTCCCTTTCTATTCCATTGAAAAGGAGGTATTTCCACTCAGACAGTTTCTTCCTCCAAACTGTTACTTTGTAGAATATACTTCCAAGAGGATGCTTCACCAATCGCTATAATCTTAATCTCTTCAAGTCTATTGTCTATCCTACATATCCTCATAATCTTCAGTTCTTATTTCTTTATGTCTTGACATTCAGTATCCCTCTGCCTTGAGTGACTCTTGGACCATGTATTGGATGAACAATAGTATAAAAATCAAAAACATATAAATATATATGTATATATCTATACATGTGTGCTTTGTAAATTTGTGTGTGTACAAAAAATGTGTGTATATTTGTGCGCTTTTTAGATGTTATCTATGGTCGCCCTTTAAATATTTATACATGTCTTCTGAATATAAAGCAGAACCTCATCTTCTGTTTTCAAGACAATAATTATGTAGACAAACGGAAAGAAAGAAAGAAAGAAAGTAAGAAGGAAACTATATATATATATATATATATATATATATATATATATATCAGTATTTAAAAAATATATATGTCACTAAGTCTGACATCTTTGTTCAATTCTTAAAGATGTTTTTTCAGCTGCAAGATAATTTGGCAATATTCTTGCTGCTGATCCAAGTGGAAGTTTGTGCATGCTTCGGATGATGATGTCTAACAACAGAGAAAGATAGATCTCAGCTGACAAAACATGAAAAGAATCAATTAGAAGCCATGGATAAACACTTCACTTTTTTTTCACCCTCTATCCATCTTTTAATGTTTATTTGAATTGGTTCTCAAAAAAAAAAACAAAAAAAAAAACAAAAAAAAAACAAAAAAAAAAACAAGAGACCTTTATCACCCATCTTTATATTTGAAGCAAATAATAAAACCTAAATTTGCAGATGATATAAAGAAAAATTATTCTAAATTATACTTTGAAGTAATTACTGTACTTCCTAGTGCTAGCACAAGGACAAATCTTTTAAATATGTGGCAACAATCAGACTCATTCCCAATTATTTCTTTGATCAAATTCCTAACCATGGGACTTTTTTAAGAAATCATTTCACCCCAAGCAAGGCAATAAAGCAACTAAGATGCAGGGGGTTGCAAAGTGTAAGAGAATATGAGAAAAAGAAATGGAGAAAAAGAGAAGAATAAAAGAACAAGAATTAAGAAATCAGAAGATAATGATTGTCATTGAATTTAAATTTCTGAAGATCAAAGTTGACTGGAAAGCATGAAGTGAAATAAGAGTTCCACAAGCAAATACAAAAATCTGTCCCAAATTTAACTTTTCTTTTTAATAAGTAATATTCTATTTAGTGGCACTGTTTCTGAAAGTTTCAAGGTATTCCTATTGAAATCTTTTGATGAATTCCAATTCTTAATTTTATAAGCTCCAATTTCTTAATTGTATTAGCTCCTTGTGAGTTTCATGAATACAAAGAACCTGTGGAAGTTCCCTTATTACATTGCTAAATATTTTAACTAAATTTTCACAAAATAATTCAATAACAATTGTAAGTAGTAAGGAGTGGAAGGCATGGTTGGTTAATGGATAGTAGTTCAGATTAAGAAACCGGAGAGCCGAGTTCAAATTCTAGTTGGATACATTACATTCATTTACATGCTAATACCCTGGGGAAAGGAATGAATCCTCTTCTTCCTTCCCACCAGCTATGGGTAAATATCCTAACAGACTGGGTTATATAGCCTTGGATTGCAACCGGTCTAGGAGAAGGTAACTGTAAATTCAAAAGCTGTATGTATGTATTATCCACTGTGCCATGTGTCCTTAAGTTACACCTTATTCACTGTGCCATGTGTTTTTAAGGATACATGGCACAGTGGATAAAGGTGTCAGTTAGATCCAGTGACAGGACCAAAAGAGTTGTGAGTTCAATACCTGGTTAAGGCAGTGGAGAACTTGGAGAGGTAAATTAAAAGGAGATAACTGATAAGTGACATCTATTAGGAATGGCACGTGGAACTAGAACAGTCTACCCCAGCAAGCAAAATGAAGGGTTCAGTTCAACATTCCAACCACCCGAAGAAAGCCAAAGTGTACAACATCCGAAACCTTGTGATAAATATGGCGACAAAGATGAGGACAATAGTCCAAATAATGTAAATAGTGTACATAATACCTCATCTCAGAAATATAGACAGATACTGAAGTATCTTTTTAGTTAACATTTACTTTAAAACTTCTTTGTTTATGTTGTATTAGGTTGGTGCAAAAATATTATCGTTTTATCACATAGTAACATATGCGAGAAAACGACATTATTTTTGCACCAACCTAATATCTATTGTATTCTCAGTAACTGTCAGCAAAACCACATCCATGTCACTTCTAGTCTCTTCTTCATCTATGGCCATACAAAAGGAAAGAGATCACCTATCATATCAGCACTCTTTTCTTTGTTTCTAACAAAATTTTACACCTGTTTTAATACTTTGATTAGTTTCTAGAAGTCTTCTTTTGCTAAGCCCATGCACTTTCTGCTGTCTGTGTATTTCTTGTTCTTTTTCTGTTACTACACTAGCCAGATAGTTAAGTTTCTGTACCTGCTTGATTCTGATGTCTTCAATTAGAAGCACACACGCTTCTCGATGCCTGCCTTCCTGGCTATGATGATAAACAACATCCGCGTCCTAGGTAAGACAATAAACTATATTTGACAGCAAGGCCTCTGATCAGGAGGTTTTAAGGAGCATAGAACCACCTCTTAATTGCCAGTGGTCACAGGTCCACCCTGACCCAGTGTGGTAGCACCTGTTAGGGTCCCATTTATTGTTAAATAGTTAACTCCCCAACTGAGGTCAAAACACTATGGTAAGAAAAGGTTTTAATACAAGAAATACATTTTTTTTTTTTTTTTATATTATTAGGTTGGTGCAAAAATAATGTCGGTTTTTGACGTATTTTTAACGTCAAAAACCGACATTATTTTTGCACCAACCTAATATTAGCAGCAATTTGAAAAAAAAAAAAAAAAAATATACCAGCTATAAGTTTAAAAAAATTACCAGCAATACTTTTTTGAAAAAAAGAATATTACCAGAAATAAAAATCTTGTCAGCATTAAATAACCATTTGAGGTTGATATGCCATAAAACAAATCAAACCAAACCAAATCTAGCTCTACATGGTTCCTTCTTTTTTCTTGTTTTCATGTCCAACTTTCTGTCAACGTTTTTATAGTTATTCTTCCGAGTCCACCACCAGTCCTTTTTATTTCCATTTTCCTTAAAATTTTGCTGCTGATCACATGCTGCATCCAAGGTAATCTCAGCATCCTTCTGTAGAACCATATATCTTCTTCAAATCTTCTCTTCATCTGGGAGGAACTTGTCTATCTTTCATTACCATATAGGAGGACTGATAATTCTTTGTTTAGACAAAATTTACCCTTTTCTTAATATTTGTTTACCTTTTGGAAGATATCATTCACTATTCCAATTTCTCTTCAGATTCTTGTGCTATTTTCTATCATCTGTTATAATACTTCTCAGTTAAATATCTGCACTTGATTCTGAGATTTTAAATTCAAAGCTAGCATGTTTAAATTTTTAATTTCAGAATTAAGTTTAGGTTAAGAACTGCAAAATTTAGGATTAAATCACCAAATTTTCACCTGTTGCCAGAAATATTTTTTAGAGCTGAAAACGATTTAATCTTATTGAACGAGTAGCAGTAAAATCATTGAAGATTGATGAGAAAATTTTAAATCTGGCTCAATTATTTTGGGTTCAAATACTGCTGATGTTAAAATAGAAACACATTATTGCTTAATTCTGAACCATCAGACAATATATGTAATCATTAGATTGAAAATTCTTATGGAATTTATGTTAAATATATCCTAATAAGCTTTCACTTGTAGGGGAGTTATAACTGAGCAAATAATTATAAACCCTGTTACATTTATAAATTAAAAATTCTCAGAGAAAAGAGAAACAGCAAAATGAGTGTTATTTATTATCTGGTTGTTATGTGGTGTTGAAGACATGAGAGACAGAAATACTGATTAAAATTGCGAGTCTTCAAATGTAGATCAAATATAGATCAGAATCTGACAGAAGTATAAGTGTATAGTCTTTCTCATATGTCTTTTATGAGTTTTCAGATTTTTAGGTGGAAAATACAAAAAGTGTTTGGGGCTTTCTTAGATGAAAATTTTGTTGAGTGTAAGAGATAGATGTTACTATCATGGCCTGAAAAAGGAAAAGGAGCTGAAATTTTCATTGATGTACGTGTTGACAGTCTATCCATGTCTGCCAGTCTGATAGTTAGAATGAAACATGCTTGTGTTTGTAGAACAGAAAAGTGGAGTTAATTCTCATTGGTTTGGAAAGAGTGAATTAATAATAATTATTATAATTAATTTTTTATTTATGTATTTCTTTATGGACATGACAGTATCAACTTCAATTTTTATATTGCAGACATGAAACTGTTATCAATATTACTAATTTTTGTTTCCCAACAAACAGTTATCTAATTCTGTTTTACTTGTTTTAATTGCTTTGTAAAGCTAATGTAAAGCTTTACTTGATAGATGGCATTAAGAGTGTTTAATTTTAACCAACTTCATTCAAAAAGATTACTCCTGGTCATATTATGACATGCTGTATCAGTATTTTTAAGAATCTGTTAGAAATTGTATATTTCTATTTATTGATTTTAATGTTGAAAATGGAAGAAAAACTATATTTTCAGTATATCATATTTTTTTTTTTAATTTAAAAGTCAAAATACAACTGAAATGTAAATAAAAAAAAAATAAAGAATTTGTGCAGTTTATGGAGAAGGTACTGCCAATATCTGAACATGTCAAAAGTGGTTTGTAAAGTTTGATGCTGGGTATTGTTATATGATACTCTATAAGAAGATTGAGAAATACAGACATTGTGTATCATCAATGTCATAGGAAATAGCCAGCATATTCAAAATGGTCACAAGAAATGCTGGAAACCAATTCCACTCACTTGGTTATTTTTGTTACTTTAGTTTATGGCATCCACATATGTTAATCATGATTGCAGGTCCAGTAAGTCATTATAGTTGCAGTGACATTGTATACATTGCAGCCACAATAGCTATGTTTGTATTTAGGGTAAGATTACCTGAAAGGACCCATCCTTCTGCAGGCTTCTTTGCCTGATAGTGGAATAAAATAGTAAATGTCTTGTTAATGAATAATACATTTACTATTTAAATAGAAGGGTTGTTTAACCTTTCAACTATTTATTAGACCTGTTGTTTAACCCAGCTATGGGTAAAATAGTAAAATTGACAGTGCTATCTTGCTTTGAGATGGCAACTAGTCTCGGAGAAAGGAAAGTTTGAATGCAAAACCAGCCTCTAGAGAGATGGTCTACAAGGCTGGATACACAATATGCTATAGATGCAGTACATGTGGTGCCTCTGTGACCTTCATAGGTTATGGAATTTGTGAAATGACAGGATGTTGTTCAGTAAAGTTGATGTCAAAAATAAAAAGATATGCATCTTATTTTTACTAAAAAATATTACTATGATTTATATCTACTATTTACAAATAAATTACATTATCATGTATGTGTAAAGTATCTTATTCCTATCATTTTTTACATAATGTGTCAAATTTATCAGAAATCTAAGCAGAAAAATAATTACTATTTGATTTGAAAAACTTCCTTATAAGTTTTATATACTCTGCATGTATCAAAATGTATTGAAAAAAGTATATTCTTAGGAGAATATGTGACAAGGATTTTTCATTTGATTTATTCTTTAGGATATCTTTCAGGGAGTGAATTGAATTATTTCTGCTTTGAAACTGTTGGTGTTTATTTTTTATTTTATACCCAGACACTTTGTTGTTATTTAAAAATGAGTTTAATACAGTATCAAAAATGTTCAGTTTTGTTGATTTTATTTAGTATGCAATTCGTAGCAGATGGTCTGATTCAAATTTAATATCAATGAAGAAACTACAGTGGTCCCATAAAGCATTGGTCCACCTCAGAGGATGCCAGAATAGACTGTCCTGTCACACAAGACTATCTTGTCCTGTGTATGATTATAAACTACATCTGACAGCAAAGCCACTGACCATGAGATTGGAGGTTTTTAGGGATGTAGAACAACCTATTAATTGCTGTTGTTTCTAGATCCACCCTAACCCACAGTGGTAGCACCTGTTATGGTCCCAGCTATGGATAAATAGGGATCAGTACATTTTTATTGTAAAATTACCAAATTTGTATAAGCTACAAAGTATATACAAAAAATCATATCTTTACATTGAATGAATATATATATATATATATATATATATAATATATATTGTTGTAATGGAATGTCCCACTCTTCCTATCGCCTTTTGTGGACTAACTATATATATATATATATATATATATATATATATATATATATATAGTAAGCACAGGATATACCTGGCAGACTTGCTTTGGGAATTACTAGCTTGCTAACTGATTTCCTGTCTTTCAGTAGTGTATTCTCTTTTATAATAAACCTCTCTTTCATCTATGCCCATGTTGCTGTTCCTTTCACTTGTGTACCTCTTTGTTTGTAATCTTTAAGGATACAACAGAAAGTATAAAGTTATGTACTAAATATCTGTAGCTGAAAGTATTATATGCATTAAACAACCCATAGAGATTGATATGCCACCAAATAAAATCAACTAACCAACCAGACTATCAAAGAAACTAGGTGCACCAGTGTGTTGACCTGAAAGATGACTTCATGACCACCAGATGAAGGTCCAATCAACGCATGAATAGGTGGTCAATCCAGTTCATCGAGGATGTACATACCTGGTTGAAAACACATGCCAGACATATAAGCACACACTCTAAAGAGGGAAGGAGAGCAGTATAATAGATATTGCAAATGAGGATATAAATTTAAATGAGGGTACAGGACCACACACACTGTCTGAGAATAATTGGTAAAAATCTCAATTTGTATCAAATATAATGAGATCACGTCTCATCTTTTATTATATCAGCCAATTATATTTCATTACATAAAGCTTGATTTTAGATAGAAGCCTTTTTTGTAAATTTGTTTTGATATTGGTGTATATATTTTATGTAAACTGAAGATGGAAATCAATGGTCATCTGTAGATATTTACTAAACTTTTTTTAATAATCATTTCACTCCAAGCAAAGTAATAAAATACTAGGACACTAGTGGTTACTGTGTTTTAGAAAATATGAGAAAAACTATGATTAAGGAGAAAGGACAATAAAAGAACAAGAATTAAGAAGACAGAAAATAATGATTGACATTGCATTTAAATTTTTAAAGATCAAAGTAGACTTGGTAGCAAGAAACCAGAAGAGAGTTCCATAAGCATGAAGTGCAGTAGAAATAACTGTTTGCATTGTAAAATGCTGAGACCTTGCTGCCAATCAAGTACTGAAGGCTTAACTTTTTTTTTTAAATTAACTTAATTTTCTGGTTAAGGGAATCAGAAAAATATACACTTACTTACTTCATCCTGAAAGTGAGTATGGTTGAACAAAACAACAAAGTCAAAGTTTTAGATCTTTTTATCTTGCTACAGATATAACTTCATTAAGCATTCAAGCAATTCTCTATTGCCCTTCAATTGAAATAAATAGTTAGAAAGGAAATAACAATATATATAATATAATCAAGTATTGACTTGACTTTTCAGTAAAAAAGAACGCAGCTTACCTACTCCCTAGATTTTTAGGCAGGCACCATATTGGCAGAAATGACATAGATTTGGATATATTTGCTGCATTATATATCAGTCTCTTCACCTAATAAAGTTCTAAACATTGAGTTAGAGGGGCACTTTTCAAGCAGAAGCCCATCACTGTTAAAATGACCATCACTGTTAAAATGAATTGTAATATGTATAATTAGGAACTTTCTTTCTAACCTTTTGTTTTAAGTAGTGTGGAATGCCAAAATCTTCATTATGTCATTATTAAATTATGTGATATCCATTTTGGTTGTTGCTGATGTTGAAAGTCCTCAAGTGATTTTTTTTGGTTATTTGGTAGTGTGAAATTGGCAAGCCAAGTTCAAATTCTAATTATTCTGTTCTCTTCACTTCCACACAAATACCTTTGAGAAAAGCTTGCATCACAGCCAGTCTATGTGAAGGACAATTCCAAAACCACAAAAACATGGAGAATGCAAAAGGAAAAATATTCTACTCTCTTTCCCAAGAAGTCTTGACAATTTCACAGATAATAAAGAAAAGGAGTCTTTAGAAAGTCATGATCACCTAGGTTTATGTTGTAGCATACCTATGGATGATAATGGGTATGTCCCCATTCATATAAATACAATAGTAAATACTGTATGTTGGTCTGCAGTTGGAGATTCATTGTGGAATTCACTTGACTCACTTCTATCAGTTGACTACTTCTATATGCTGCTGGCAAATCTTATATGTGTTGTTCTCGTCCTAAGTATTATCGTTCATTACCAACCTTCATGTGATTATTCTATTCAGTAACCTTCCCTATGTTACAACAGTTTATACTGCTATAACCCTAGGAGGTATAAGGGAGTATTAAAAATGCCCAGCCATCACCACCATGTAATATCTTTCCCTTGGTTAAGACTAGGATTAATTTCTGGTAATTGAGTCGTCCCCAAAGACAGATTAAGAAATTTATGTTCCAAGTCACATCTATCCATGCAACTTCCACTTTAAACCCAGCATTTTGATATTTAATGCTTCTTAGCTCAGTACCATCAGTTTATATCAGTTGGCAGCCAATGGTGAAAGGATAACAGATTTTGCAGTAAGGCAACAGCGAGTCTGATAGTAAAATCTATGAGGAAAGAACATCTTTCTTTTATACTAAAGTTCATCTAATACAAGGGCTGAAAACCACTCAAGGTAGGGTAACTATTAAAATGGTTATGATGAATGAGTAAAAGAAGATGTGGTAAGAAGTGAAGATTGTGAGAATGAAGAGTTTTGTGATGTCAACGAACACTCACTGCCACTTTTGGGATGTCAATGAATACTCATTGTCACTTCTGTAATACTCGTTGTAGTTGAGACTTTGCAATCACAGATCCAATAATAGTAATGTTGTTGAACAATACTGGTGTCACTCGCACTAATAGTACTTGCTCAATAAAAAACTCACTTTAATACTAACCGCCAAATAGTGATCTGAATAGTAATCCGTATAGCGATCATTTAGACACCATGCTAATTCCCATATATACATTACCTTTATCATTGCATTTTCTACTTATTCAAAATGGAATCGCTTGTGTTTGCTCTCTGGTGATCTGGTGTTCAAACTCCAGTGCAGGCAGCAACACTTTATTCCTATATAACAAAGATAAAGGATGATCATTGACCCTTGACTTGAAGATCTTAAAAATACAGGATTCAAAGTAGTTCTCATATTCAAGCCTGTTCCACAAAGTGACAATTCTTTGAAAAAAAAAGTTGTCTCATTGGAATTTTTTCTCTTTACTATTTGAATACGGAGGAAATCTGTGGAAGTAGCATGGCATATCCTAGTTGTAGAGATCTGAACTTGTGGAAGTAAGGAATGGGCACCATCTGAACATTTGCCATGGAAATAGCAATAAACTAGCAACAGGCTTGGAACACTGAATTTGTGGGAAAGAGGCTTTATAGTGGTGAATGTTTATTCCCTCCTGGGAGCATTTAAATGATTTTGTGCTCTGTCAAATCTGGAAAGTGAGGTTTGAGCAGTTCCAGTCCAGATATATCAGCAATACCCGCTCCACTTTTTTTGGTTTAATCTGATTATTGTAAAGAGTGAGATTAGACCAAAAATGTAAAGGCTGACAGTATTTCATTTCTCATCATCTTTTACTTTTCCTTTCAATGGAATTGTATAAACACTCAATTGTTTGCACTCCATAAACTTTTCTCCAAAAGATTAATGGTCTTTGTCTCAAAACACAAAAGATCACAGGAATATGAAAGAAATATTTAAATTTTACTAATCAACATTTGATTGTTTATGACTCCTTAGTTTCTATTCTAATAAATATTGTACAATATACAAAGTGTCTTTTTAGATTTTAGAGTGCATAAAACTTTCCTATTTTAATTTGATGCTTTTGTCTTAGTGAAACTTGACAAAGATCATAATGAAAAACAATTTTAAATGACTTTTAAGTTACCTTTTAATGAGTACGACAATTTTACGAAACTGTAATGTTTCTTAAAAAGGAACCTTGAATAATAACTTTGTTCTTAATTAGTCACCACTAATTACAGAGAAAACTTTATAATCATTACTTTCTGCATTACTTTTTGGATGATGGCATCGAAAGGTACAAAGTGGCCCAAAATCTTTTTAAACTACTTTCCTAAAAACTTCTGCATTTTACTGAAGTGTTATTTTTGACTTCAGTAAATTTTCACTAAGATGGTGAAAGGATTGTAAAATAAGAAATTTCTTATTTCCTATTTGTTATTTCCAAAATCAATATTAATTCAAATTGTTTAAAATAAAACTAACTTTATTTAAATAATTATTTTGTGCTATCATTGCAACAATATTAAATCTCTAGTTTTATCATTTTTTTTTTTTTTTTATAAATGGTTTATTTTAATAGTTAACATTCAAATTTCAATTCTAAGTTATTATGTGACACTGAAATGTGAAGGTGCCTTGGAAGAAGTGAATGATATTTTCCAAAAGCATAGATACTCTTACTAAAAAACCTCATAACTCCTGAAAAATTTATTATATCAGTATACAATTTTAGCAAAGTAAATATTAATCTGCTAAATAACACTAGAAAATTTCATTCAGTATTATTCCATTTAGCCTTCACAAGACACCAAAATCTTTTATTGATGGGCGGGTGGCACACAATTTCTATGTGTATTTCATCCCAAACTCTCTTCAAATTTGCCTTCAAAGCTTCAATATTTGGGTGCAGTGTAGGACATGTGTTACTCTCAAGAACTTCCCACAAGCAATAGTCACATCCTGGGTATGATGATAAACTATGTCCAGCAGCAAGGCCTCTGATCAGGAGGTTTTGAGGAGCATGGAACCACCTCTTAATTGCTGGTGTTCCCAGGTCCACCCTGACCCAGGGTGGTAACACCTGTTAGGGTCCCAGCTATGGGCAAATAGTTGACTCCACAACCTGACTCAAAACACTATGAAAGTGTAAAAATAGATTTTAATACCAGTAATACTTTAAAAAAAAAATTAGTATCAGCAATAAATATTTGAAAAAAGAAAATATTAATAGAAATAAAAATCTTGTCAGCATTAAATAATCCATGGAGGTTAATATGCCGCAAAACAAACCAAACTATACATTTAAAAAAGAATATTACCAGCTATACATTTTTGAAAAAAAAAAGATTTTGTCAGCATGAAATAACCCATTGTGGTTGATATACCATGAAACAAACAAAAAAGCAATCAATAGTCAAGAGCATTGATATCTAGTGATGAGGGATGCCATTTGCCCTTGGTGATTAAACCAGGACAATTGTCTCTGCACCACTGATGTGTTGCATGTACTTGTCACTCCATCTTTTTTAAATGTCCAGTGTTCATTACCATAAGTGGCATTGCACTTCATCGAAATATTAAAACACTTGGAAAAAAACAAAAAAACAAATAGTATACATTGTTTGGTGAATATCAAACCATAAACAACAATGTAATGACCGAAAATTTAAAAGTAGAATT
This sequence comes from Acanthosepion lycidas, assembly GCA_963932145.1. Lineage (NCBI taxonomy): Eukaryota > Metazoa > Mollusca > Cephalopoda > Sepiida > Sepiidae > Acanthosepion > Acanthosepion lycidas. The sequence goes on along the minus strand of OZ010577.1, from coordinate 40,635,029 downwards.
TATTTGAAATTTTGTAACCATATTTATGCTGCATCCTATAAGTAAAGTATTGGGAAAAAGAAAAATTTCATTAGAAACCAAGAAAATAGAACTGAACAGTTATGCAACACCAGTCCTTATATATGGCAGGGAATTCTGAACAATTTTATCACTGATTGAACCAACAGAAATAGGATTCTACAGAAGGATGCTGACAATAACAGAGCAAGCAATGACAAAATTTTAGAGAAAATTGAAACACTTATATTTAACATCAGAGAGAGAGAGTTGAAATTTCTACAGCACATAATGAGGAAAGAGGGTTTTCAAATTTGATACTCACAGGTCAGATTGAAAGTAAGAGAGGCAGAAAAAACAATATATAACTTATCTAGCAAGTTTGAATAAATGGATGGGTGAACAGGGTTTAGGAGAGATAACAAAAAAGATGAAATTTATTAAGATTTGCAAAAGACAGAAAATTGTGGAGAGCCATGATCACTCATATCCTGAAGAGACATAGAAAAAGAAGAAAAAAGACAATATTTTCAAATATCCCCAGTATTGACTCCATTTTGATATATTATTCCTGACTAAACTATTTTTAGTAAGTATTTCAGCATTGATTAGTTTTTACACCCAATGTATTCACATCTCTTAATAATATTCTATTTATTCATATTTTATGAGGATACATAAGTGTTTATTTGTGAATATGAATAGTTAGATTAATAGTTGACTTTGCTTAGCATCCATCTACATTTCTTTAAGCATCAATAATTTTTGTATGTGCATTAAATATTCATACCAGTGTACACATTGCATTTGTCTGTATGCGTAAAGGTGGATGAGAATCTGATGTAAAGGAAAATATATAAGAAGATATAGAAACGTTTTAACCCTAAGATATCTTGCTGATGATTTGATGTTGTCAGGAAACAAATTTGTTTTCATAAGAAACATGTGAAGAAATTAAACACATGAGTCACATTAAACAGTTGAACACATGAATTTTACTTTAACTGTTTCCTTAGAGAAAATGATTTTAATAAATGTCGATTTTTTCTTTTTCACAGTTTCATATCCTATGTGCTTCAGGACATTTGGGATCATAGCTTCCTGTCCTTTGTAGCTCTTAATAATTTGTTTTTTTTTTGTTATCTCTCCTAAATTTTGCTTCGATAGTCATTTAGTCAAGCTCACTAGGTAGTTCATGTGTTGTTTCCTTCTGTCTCTCTTGCCTTCAATCTGTCCTTTGAGTATCAAAATTTCCAAACCCTCTTTCCTCATTATATGCCCTAGAAATTTCAACTCTCTCTTCTTGATCTTCAGCTTAAGTGTCCTCTTTGCTTCTATCTTCTCTAAAACTTTGTCTCTGCTCACATGTTTGGTCCATGCTATTCTCAGCATCCTTTTTTAGAATGACATTTCTGGTCTCTTCTTCATCTGTGAGCAGATTGTCCAGCATGCACTGTAACATAAATATACATGCAATATTTTTACAAAATAAAATTACTAAAATTATGCCTTAAAAAATGGTATTAAGACAATGGTCAGCTGTGGTCATAAGTTCATACACATCCTATGTCATCATCAAGCTGCTGACAAGGTTTTTCTGGTTTTGTGGGTGAATATATTCCCCCCTTAGTTAACCCAACATACTACAGGTGGTCTGGATAAAAAAATATAATGTATATACAAACCTGTGGTGAACAGTCATGTAGAAGCAAGCAAGCTAGAATGGCTCGCATCTGGTGCAAAGGAAAATAAGTGTCTTATGTCAATGTACGGCACATGGCATTGGCATTTTGCTCTGTGAAAATGGCATTACTCACCTGTCTATTAATTCCAGCAGTATGTGCTTTAAGTTTGTTTTTTTGTACAGTTTGGCATGGTTTTACCTATAGAAAGCCATGTGTTGATTGGTCAAACTGGAGGTGGCTATTTGCCTGAGTAACTGAAAACAAAAGCAAAGAACACTGATTGGTTGGTTGGCTGCAGTTTTGGCTTGATAAAAGAGTGCTGAAGCAGTGAGAAGGCTTTTATGTTGGTGAAGTGTGTGGAATGCAAGAATGACGGATTGAACAAGTGGTATCTTGTATTGTACAAACAACATCCTAGGAATAGAGACTCATTTATCTACAAAACCATACTCTGAGAGAGGAAATTGCAAGAGGGAGTCACCATTATTTCTAAACTAGTAGAGATGTTAAAACTAGCCTCACAGTGGAGAAAAAAGATGTTACCAGAACACCAAAACTGTGTATCTTTTCATAGGACTACTTTGTATTATAAGACATGCATGTTTTCAATACAGCTACAATTATGTAAGAGTGCTCAACATTACCGTGAATGTATGACTTTCATGCAAGATCACACACACAGACTGGGTGAAAATATAGTCATGGCTGACTTAACACTATGTATTGGGTTTTTTTTTATCATATCACCCCATGCAAGGCCATAAAGCCACTAATACACAAGGTGTTGTTGAGTGTGAAAGAATAAGAAAAAAGAGAAACATTAAGATAAGACATTAGATAATGACTGACATTGCATTTAAAATTTTGAAGATCAAAGATGGTTGGAATGCATGGAGCCAAAACAAAAGTTCGAAAAGGGAGAAATGTAAGAAAAGAAAATGTTAACATAGAACTTACCTACCAAATCCAAAAGTGATTTTTATGAGATCTTGCCATCAATCTGTTAGGTTGGTGCAAAAATAATGTCGTTTTATCACATATGTTACTATGTGAGAAAACGACATTATTTTTTGCACCAACCTAATAGTACTGACCTTAAATTCATAAAGTCTATGTGCCATAGCAAAAAGTTCATCTGAATAATTACCATGAAAGTATTTACAGAAAAGGCACAGGGAAGCTCCGTTACAGTAGTGGGATAAAAGAAATATGTAAAAACATGTGGGATAAATTTAAAGTCAGCACCAACCTGCCACTGTTCCTTGACACATGAATCCGGTTCTATGAAGACAACATACCTTAAATAGTATGATAATTATTCCAATATTGATAATCTCTTTTTAATCTATCACTGTCCACTTCACTCACTGTGCAATAGACACCACAAGCTATGTAAAGGCTAGCTAAATACAGAATTGAGTTACTTGTCCCTTGAACTGTTTTAAAATTGTGAAACCACATTATAACAAACTGATCATTCTTATAAAACTTAAAGTCACAGTAAAGCAGCAATATTTTTTTTTTTTTGTATATTTCTTATATTATCTGTGGTGGGCCAAAAGTAGGTTGCTTCACTATTTGTTTCACATTTTAGATCATGGCTCAGAACCAGAGCTAACTTCACCAAACTCTTCTTTCAACAAGATGGAGCACCTTCCCATTATGTTTTGTCAGTAAAGGACTATCTTAACCTAAACTTTCAACAGCATTGGTTCAGAAGAAGGGACAGCATCGAATGATCACCATGTTCACTTAACCTAACACCAATAGATTTCTTTTTTTGGGGAGGTGTAGTAAAGAACAGGGTTTATCAGAGAAATCTCCATACAGGAGACAAATTAAAAGTGTACATCTCAGAAGTATTTACTGAAATTGGAGCAGATCAAGATTTGTGTTGTTCTGTGTGTCATAGTGTTCTAGAGAGGTTTGAGGAATGTTGCAAGGACATTTTGAGCACTTAAGAGATTAAACTGTGCTAAAAATGTAAGTAAAGTTTTAAACAGATATGATTGTAAGAAATAAATATAAATAGAATAAAATATTTTTTTAAAGTGTAGAGTGTAAGCCTACTTTTGGCCCACCCTGTATATTTTTATATTTTACACTGAGCACTGCTCTTTTAGCATCTTTGTTTTATCATATATGTGTGCATATGTATAGAACATCATATTTTACATTTTATGTTGGGAATTTTATTAGACTGTATATGTATTTTCATTTTTCTTTTCACATTCCTGCTTTTGTTGAAGTTCAGAATAGTATGTATGTATTTGTTAAATCTAGACTGCCAATAGATACAGTAACTGACAATAAATTCAACATTCTTTAACTCTATCTATATGTATAAAGTAGTAAAACCTGAATAAGACTTATGAATAAATGAGAGAATTCTTTGTCTCAAGTAAACTAGCAGAAGCAAGATTTTGGCAGTGATTGAAGAGAAGGCTTACCAAATTCCTTCTCGTATCAGTCCCAACATTTTTCTTTTCTCTATTATATCAATTCTGGCATTGGCCAATCCTAAGTTTGCAACAAGGTTGAAAAACACAGAATTATATAGATTCTATAATATATTATACTTTATTTAATGAATCAATTTAGAGGCTTATAGCATTTATGGGTAGTACAGTGTAAAGTGATTTGTCTTTTTATTTTATCATTTGCCAAATTTTTTCATCCATATTTTTAGAAGATTATTAAATCTGGATTACTTTATGCTTAGGCAATTACTTGAAAAGCAAAAGTTCTGAACTTTCAGATGAATTTAGGACTGAATTTAGAAGAAACTTCACAGAATAAAATAAATTTTGTTCTAAGATAATGTGATTACAATTAGTTATATATATATATATATATATATATATATATATATATATATATATATATAATTATTTATTTAAAAATAGAATTCCCACTCGCTACATAAGAGGTCTCATGTTTCAAAACAAGAGCCGAAAACTTCAAAATAATATTTGAATTAACTTGAGTTAAATTAGGCTCTGTTCCATCTTCAAGCGAAATTTTTTGGGAATGATTTATTTCTGAAATTTACGAGTTTTAATAGTATGGTCAGAATTGAAATCAAAAATTTCCATGGTAACATCACGCATACAATAAAATAAATTTTAAAATCCATAGCCCATATACATAGTTTTAATACCCTACAAAAAAATGATAACCCTTTATGAAGTCGTCAAATAACAAACGTTACGGCCTTTTTATATACACAAATCCCTTTCATAAAGAGATATAATAAAAGAATAAAATAAAAATAAATAAATAAATCTCCGTAGACGCTCAAGCCAGACTATGCGAAAACTTCCTCCATCGTAAATTTAGCCACCCCCACCTTACCCTGACCCGGCATCTATGAAAGTAATTCTATACAGATACAAATTATTAACACCCCACCCCTGCCGATTCTAAACAATCCGTCCTTGATGTTACCATGGTAATTTTTTATTTCAATTCTGACCATACTATTAAAACTCGTAAATTTCAGAAATAAGTCATTCCCAAAAAATTTCGCTTGAAGATGTAACAGAGCCTACTTTAACTCAAGTTAATTCAAATATTATTTTGAAGTTTTCGGCTCTTGCTTTGAAACATGAGACCTTTTATGTAGCGAGTTGGAATCATATTTTTAAATAAATAATTATATTTATGCTCTACTTTCGTATCGAGCACTATTTTTTAAAAATAATAACAAAAATACTAAGGAACTTTGGATTATTTACCAAACCAGTTTCTTTCCTATTTTCTACAATATTTTCACATATATATATATATATTTATGGTAATAGTAGTATTAACCCACTCCCTATAAGGAAACATTTGGCATTTATTAACCGAGCAGCCAGTCCTCCTTTTGGTGGAAGTTTATAAAATCTTTCTTTTAAAACAATTTTTCAGGAAAATAGTTTTTTCAAGTCCAGTAGCAGTTATCCATCTTTCCAGTATTGACAAGCATTTCCTTCCTTATATTGAAGCAGTGTGTAATGTTAACATCTTGATTATGTTATTATTTTCTCTCTCAGTTACATGTACTATCTATTTTAGCTGTTACTGCTGTTTCATGTGTATGTGTATGTATATATTATAGATTTTACATACGGACAAAAACAATTATTCACTACAAAACAAACTGTCCACATGTAAAAATCTATAATAAATAATTAGCGTTCTACTCTTGGTATTGAGCCCTTTTTTGAATTAATGCTATGAATGTTAGAATTTATTATTTTCATTCTCATTACATTTGTGTGTGTGTGTGTGTATGTGTGTGTGTATATATGTCATATTTCTCCTCCCCCTCTCTCTATATCACCTTACATCAACTTAAAACTACCCCTCAAAAGTGTGTAAATTTAAAACATTTTTTCACTCTTGCAAGTGTGTTCTGATGAACCAGGTAAAAATCATATACCTGGGGAAATAAATTATAACCAATGGACCCTTAAGGTTGTCTGTTTTCTATTTAAATTGAATTAATAATTGCTCTGATTTGACACGGAGCTCTCTGGATTACATCCTCCTTGGGATTATCAATACGGATTACCAAACTTTCCATTACTTATATGTATATGTGTATATAAGGTCGGTGCAAAAATAATGTTGTTTTTACGTGTTTTTAACGTCAAAAAACGACATTATTTTTGCACCAACCTTATATATATATATATATATATATATATATATATATATATATATATCAGTAGTGATTCCAGTGGTTGGGCTTGTTTGGTTTAGCCTGAGTGAGTCAACATTCAAGTATATCTATTTCAAAGCAACAAAAATCTTTCATAGTGCATTGTTTTCATTCTTGACTTCAGCTGGATACAAAATTAATTGTTTTAACTCTGTGCTTCAAAATATTGCCCGAAATATATTTCATTGATTTTGTTCTGCTGTTAATTGTTATTAATTTTTTTACCTTTTGACAGTTGTATCTTAAAAGATAAATGTAAAAAGAAATTAATAACAATTGATAAGAAACCCCTTGAAAATGCCTAAAGAACCGACAGAAAGTACTTGAGACAAATAAACACTATGAATAATTTTACACCCCCTTACTCCCCCACCAAACAGAAAAATTTAAGAATACTAGAAAAACTAATCTGATTTGGCCCTCAGTGTTGAATGTTAAATCAGATCAATTAATATGATCAATTTATTAAGGGACAAACTTTCTATGTGTTTCCTCTTTATTCCACAAGTCACGAGTAAAATGGCTTTCATCATATGCTCATTAGAAATGCCTATGGACTTATTCTATTAATTGTTGTGTATGGAATAAAGAGATATTATTCCCAAAGGTCATGGACTTATTTAACTACTAAATGTGTTGAAAAATAAGGAGATATTACTTGCAAAAACCGTGTATTTATTTGATGTGTAGAGAATAAGAGAATATTATACACAAAGAAGTCATCCCAATTTCATCTAGGATGTAATTTGATTACTAAAGAGGAAATGAATTACAAGTATTATTCTGGAGGCTTACATCTTATATTGCTGAAAAACTACAGGCATTAATTTGGACAATTTAAAGAGATTCTGTTGGATAGCCATTATGAATATTTAAATTTACAAATTCATGAGTCACAAATACTTGAATGAACACCCAGTATCAGATAAGTGCCATTTATTGATTTTTACACCTGTTATCCCATATTATTTTGTTTTTGTTATATTGTTATGTAGTGGTTTCACAGTGGAAGCTTGTATTTGTACTAAGTTGGTCCTAAAATAGGTTCGACATACAAAACTTTAGGAACTTGATATAATAGGTATAATGCAGAGTAATTTAGTTGTGGTCGATGATACTTTAGTATTCGACCGTCGTCTGACTTGTTACTCTTTCTACTCCTACTTATTATAGGTGGGAGAGTCTATTAACTATCTATTAACATATGTTCACCATATGTTTTCTGTTCGTTGACTCCTGTGCCATACTTTTCTATCTGAGCAAACGCATCTTTTCTTTTTTTGAACCTGGAGTTCATATCTCTATAGGTTGTGAATTTGTAGCACTAAACAAAAAAAAAAATTAATCAAATGTTCCTTGTCTGTCATATTCAATGAAACACACACATATATATATATATATATATATATATATTATTTGGTGGGTTGTGTGTGTGTGTGTGTGTTAATAGTTATGGTAAGGAGATAAACATTACTTACAGGATTTTGTGGGGAACTATTGTAGCCCACATCCTGAAGAGACAAATTGAGTGTGTGTGTGTAAGGTATATTTAGGCAGCAAGCATTCATCCAAACAAGTTTGATTAAAAAGAACTATCTCAGTCATTTTCAAGAACCAGTGTAGTATCTGTGTGGCAGGTAGAAGTCTTGTCTACATCCTGGTATACACAGACATCACAAAGTTTCTTGGAAATGTTTGAAGAGTGACATAACATGAACTTCAGACAGTTGATCTGCAATAACATTTACAATACTCAACACCTTATTTAAACATCGGATAAATACATCAAAAAGTTAAACAGGTAGTCCTTGTCAGTTCAAACTTGTTAGGATATATATATATATATATATATATATATATATATATATATATATGAAGAAAAATATACGGAAAAAACAAACAAAAATCCTTATATGCAATTATGCTGTTTTAATGTTAATATAATTAACATTATCAATTCAACATGTCATTTGTCATGTTGAATTGATAATGTTAATTATATTTTATGAATATGTCCTGAAGATGGTTTATTAGACCAAAACATTCGACATTATATTAACATTAAAACAGCATAATTGCATATAAGGATTTTTGTTTGTTTTTTCCGTATATTTTTCTTCATACTGTCGGATCTATATCCATATATTTGCTTACATACATACATATATATATATATATATATATATATTTCATCCACATACAAGCCTGATTTCCTCATCAATGTGGCTAGACCAAGCCATGAACATCTTAGCAGCCACTCCCATATATATATATATATATATATATATATATATATATATATATATATATGGGAGTGGCTGCTAAAATGTTGATGTCTTTGCCCACATCCCAAAATCTCACTAAGTGATGAAATAAATTTTTTTATCCCTTCTCACTAAAACATAGCACTTTTCACCAGCCCCTTATACATCTTTCTCTATGCCTGTGTAGGTGTTTTATATATATATATATATATATATATATATATATAACAAGTGTGTGTGTGTTAAATATTTGGGCAGCAACTTTTTATACACATTTCATTGAATGTGACAGGCAAGGAAAATCTTATAATTTTTTTTTAATAAGATTTTCTGATTTTCTTACAGTTTTATTTTTGATTGGACAAAAGAAATCCAGAAACTGTCTATAATTATTATTGTCAAAGTGCTTTCAACCAATTCATTAGCCATTTTCTAGGTGTCTGTTGCTAAAGTTTTAATGTTTATGTTCTAAGGTGTATTACTACTACTTCTACAAACTATCCCTTGCAACACAAACATTAAAAACTTTATCAACTAACCCCTTGTAAATGGCTAATAGATTGGCCAAAAGGTGTTTTGACAATAATAATTATGTACAATTTTTGCACTCATTTAGTCCTTCCAAAAAGAAAACTGCAAGAACATTAGAAAAACTTAATAAGATTTTGAGTTTAAGATCAAATGCAGATCAATGATGGATCTGAATCCGACAGGATGATAAGGTAAGGAACAAATAGGAAATGCTTAAACATGTTTCCCTTTTATTAAAGCTTCAACAAGAACTGAGAGAAAACAGAGAAAAAGACAGAACTTTTGTATTTTCAATTTTGTTTGCGTTGATTCTCATTTGTCAGTCTTGCATCACATGCATTAAAACCATAGATAATTCTATCTGCATGTAAATTTGTAAAAAAATCCTAATATGTCGAAGCAAGCATTGAATGGTAATGTGTATTTGTAATTGTGTATGTGTCTGTCTAGTAAGTAGAGTTCTAATGTTTTCATCTTCATGCAGTCACAGCTGGTGCAGTGGGTTGGCACTCTATTAATCTAGGACTGTTTTTATATATGTTTTCTTTGTATTAGATAGATATAAATTAGATTCTTTAAGAATGGGAACTTGTCTCTCAGATTCAATAAAATATGTAAATATGTGGTTTTGGGTGTGTTATAAACTGTCAATAAGTATTGTGGGTGATGGCTATATTATGTTGAAATACCACTTCTTGTATGTGCATTGAATTTTAGCAATATTAAACTTGGTCAATACCGAGGAGGGTAACCATTTGGGAATATCAGCTGTTGTAAGATTGAGTGGGCAGTTGATGCAATTGATAACTGCTCAGAATTAGAAATCAGAGAGCAGATTTCCAATTCCATTTGTATTCATTTTATTCATTTACATGCAAATACACTTGAGAAAGGTATGAGTCTATCCTCTTCTTCCCCCAGCTGTGGGTTAATTAGTAGTATTAGTAGGTAGATCCTTATCTCCCAAAATTCTTACAAGCTAAAAAAAATATTTTCTGACTTTAAATAACCTACAAAAGGTTGATAAGCAATAAAAATCATATGATTCTATTCATTATAAACATTTAATAATTATAAGCTACTTTGTTGGGTTACCAAAAAATTACAGAACTCACTACTTTGGCCATTGTATACTTGCACTGAGCAGAAACAGACTAGTAATGACTGTGTAGTACTAAATAAAAATAAGAACTACACATATCTTTAGACATGAGCAGTGGAAAGTGAACAGTCTACTTCCATAGATTAAATAAAGAGCTCAGTTCACTATTCCCTGTAGGTTACCCAGATCAATATACATTGGAGGAAGGCTGGAGGACACAATGGCTGAAATGTTGTGATAACACCAACAAAGATGTAGACAATAGTCTGAATATAAATAGTGTAAATAAAGAAAACATCTCAACCTTTATTCTGAATTTTGTTTTGCTTTAATGATAACTCTGTTGTGAAAATATTCTGGTTGGGTGTTTAAAGTTAGAAAACATGTGTCTTTTGGGATATTTATCCCACAACAAAAATGTCAGACTTGGAATATGAGTCCAGTTATTAAAACGAAAGAGTAACAACTATATATATATATATATATATATATATATATAGATATAGATATATCATTTGCAGACAGTACTGTTTTGCTGTATCACAGCTCCTCAGTGCGACTAGACATCTGAATGCCTCAAGCCAGGACTGAAACCCAACTGATTTGGTGTCAGTCAGTTTCTACCAGTAAGCCATCATCACTAGGCAGAGAGAAACAGCTAATGTTAGCGTATTGTTTTTACAATTGTAAACAAACACCAAGAGTGCCCAAATTCATTTTACAAAAGAGCTTTGCTATATATATATATATATATATATATATATATATGTAAAAACAAATGATCAGTATGTATTAACAAAACCAGTGCATACACAGACAATAGAATATTGTTGCATGTTGCTGAACAATGAATATGAATGAAGAAAACATTTTTAGACTAAAAAATGTGTTTGTGTGTGTATAGTTTGGTGTAGGAGAAGGTCCTACAGAAAATGAAGTGAAAGGTGCATGCAGGTGCGTTCCTAAGTGGAGAAAGTGTTTTCTTCATTTGACATATATCTTACCATCCCTGAGTAACATAAAAAAGAGGATGACAGAGAATGCCACTGCCTATTTATAGGCTTAAGGAGTGTCCCCTAACAGCATTTTTTTAGGAAAGTAAGTGGAGTAACTCCACAACTGTAAACAATGAGCCTGACAACATTGCCCTAAGAATGGAATTGCATACTTCTTAGGAGTTTTCTCTTTGCATACCCTTGACACTAAAGTTACCATTAAGGTGAATAGAGTTACTTGCCTTTACTGTATAGGCGGGAATTGATATACAGAAAGTAGATGTGATTTATTCGTGTCAAAGAGGAGCTAGATTCTTTTAGCTGCTATGGTTTGATTGTTCACCACAGATGATTATATTGCAAATTATTTAAGAGCTGAAATTATTTCCAGTGAAATTCCAATTAACTTTTCTTATCACTGAAATATTAATTATCTTTTAACCTTCACAAATTAATATCAAGAAATGCAGAGCATTGAATAGATACACAAATTTGAGTTAATATTTCTTATGTTTTTTTTTTCGTTTTTTTTTTTCAAATCCGCAGCTGTGATAAAATTAACGTGTAAAAGATGTAATTTTATTTTCTTACCCAAAATTTTATTTAAATATTTCTGGTGCACATTTTCAAAATACTAAGACATTTTAATCATCAAAGTTCATAGCTTTATGAACTGTATGTTTATTCATTATTTCTTCACTTGTGATGTCACTGACTGAACATATTATGCAAGCTTCTTGAAATATGAATCAATCTAGAAGTTACAAATATAATGAGTTTAGGCCATGACACAGTAGGATTAGTAATAGAGAAAATACAAAGTAGCAGCTGCTGACTGGAACCTTTAAAAACCTATGCTTTCAAAAAGGATCTGTCTTTCCTTTTTCTTCACTTCAGTGTAGGGTCACAGACCCAAACAAGAAGGTTTCATCACCAGCTTGTTTGTAAGTATCATTTTTCATTGTTTATAAATGCAGACTTTGGGATTTGGACTGTTATTTAAGAAATGTGTATCTTTTCCCTCAAACAGACTTTTGAAAATTTATTATTATTTTACTTATGATGATAAACTACATCTAACAGAAAGGCTTCTGATTGGGAGATGAGAGTTTTTGATGAATGTAGAACCATTTCTTAATTGCTGTTGTTCCCAGGTCTACTCTGAACCAGTGTGGTAGCAACAATAAGGGTCCCAGCTATGGGCAAACAGTGAACCCCCAAATAAACACAAAAGACTATGAAAGTATGAAAATACATTTTTATATTAAAAAAAATTACACAAAATTAGCAAAATAACAAGCAATATATTTTATAGTAGAATTACCAACAAAACATTTCATCTGTTGTTAAAGGCATACAACTGGGTTAAAATATATATGGTTGAAGCCATAATAATGTGTTCAAAATACTTAGATGCTGAAATTAAATAAAACAAAGAGGCTAAACAAAATTAACAAAGCAAGGTAATAAATATTTTATAAAATTTCAGCCTCTCATGCATTTGCCTTTGTTTGCAGCATATTTGATTGATATAGATATTTCATTTTCTCTATATATACATACATCTGCACACACACTATATATATATATATATATATATATATATATATATATATATATATATATTTAGTTCACTCTATCTCTGATATTGAGCACTTTCTAATAAGTACCATGCATATATATATATGTTGGATTGATATGTTAGCTCAATCACTGATTCAATATATATATATATATATATATATATATATATATATATATATTTGTACGGTACTTATTGGAAAGTGCCCAATATCAGTGATTGAGCTAACATATCAATCCAATATATATATATATATATATATATATATATATATATATATATGCATGGTACTTATTAGAAAGTGCTCAATATCAGAGATAGAGCGAACTAAATATATATATATATATATATATATATACGTGGCTTGACGATTGCATATAGCATGAAACAGACTGTCGCCTCTAAGTGTTGACTTCTATGTTCACTTTTATATTTATATATATATATATATATATATGAGTGTGTGTGTGTGTATATATATATATATATTTATTATATGGTTATGTAATATAAATATATTTATATAATATATATTCAAATACCAATTCATAAATGATTTTTATGTAAATTGATTTGAATAAGATTATTTACTGTGACATTTTATATATATATATATATATATATATATATATATAGAGAGAGAGAGAGAGAGAAAGATAGATATATAATTATTATTATTATGTAGATACCCATTCATATCAATATATATATATATATATATATAAAGTAGTCCAGAGAAAGGTGTTCATATACATTTCATGTCTGACATGTCAAAGAAAATCATCATTTTCAATTTAAAATTTTCACTTAGATAAAAAAAATATGACTCCAGGAAACTATAAAGATTTTCTCTGTAGAAGATGGTTGAGAAGCAATTCTCCTTGACTGATGCTTGTCCTTGTAAAGAAGTAACAACCTGTTTGCAAATATGATGGAGACGAAGTCTGACAGGCATGAGTTTTTACCAAATTAAAAACTAGAATGTATACAGATATCAATAGAGCATTTTACATATCTATAAAATGAGAGGACCGAGATGATTACAATGTTTTAAGCTTCCATTGTCTTCAAGCAATATATTAACTCTACATTTTATATTCAAAAACAGATTTCTTCTTTTTTATATGCCATGTTCCTATATAGAATGTAGTTAAACATAGCTTTACATAACTTATCCTTTGCTGCACTAAGTAACTTTTAATGTTACCATCCCTTTTTTTTTTAGTTTTTGTCATTTATTCTTGCAGTCATTAGGCAGCTTACCTGCTGTTTACCCTTATGTCACTCCCAGCTTCTTTTGCCTTCAAAATGAGGGCTAAATTTTCCAGGCTCTATCTTAATTATGTGTCTTAGAAATTCCAACTCTTTCTTCCTGTTTAAGTATCAGTTACCTTATTCCTGTTTTCCTTACAACCTCCATGTCATATATTCCATCCATGTTATGCTTGGCATTTGGCAAAAGAACCACGTCTCTGTTACTTCAAGTCTCCTCTTCATTGGTGAAGAGATTTTCCAGGATTAACTGGGATGAAGAAGACATTGCATAACTTTTCATTGTTTCTAATGATTCTTTCATATTGCAGCCAGGTCATTGCCAAGAAAAAAAAAGTATTTTGTAAAGTTAAAGCAGAAATTCTTTTTTTTTTTTACAAAGAATATTGCTGACCATCATGTGTTTATTAAGTTGTTTTAACTCTAAGAGGATTTCATTTTTTTCAATTATAAAATATGAGAAGTACTTTGGAATATGTTCCAGAATTTGAAGTGTACAATTTGGAGTCTCAGTTGATTCTTCTGGCTAAAATAAATCTGTATTATAATTATCTGAATCACAAATGGGCACTTTGGACTTTTAGTGGATTCTAATGGCTATGATAAAACTATACTCTAATAATCTGAATAGCAAATGCACTTTGGAGTATTAGTGGGCTATTCTTGCTATGATAAATCTATACTATAATAATTTGAATTGCAGATGTCTGCTTCAGAGTGTTAGTGGGTTATACTTGTTATGTGAAATCTATATTATAACAATCTGAATTGCAAATGTGCATTTTGGAGTGTTAGTGGGTTCTTCTGACTATGATAAATCTATACTATAATAATCTGAATTGCAAATGTGCTCTTTGGAGTTTTAGTGGGTTTTAATCTGAGTATTACATGCACTTCTTATTATGCACTTTAAACTAATATGGACATTTTTGTTAAATTTTGCTTTCAATCATTTACAGCACTTGGTCAAATAATTATGTGCTTTTATAATTGGAGCTCATAATATGAACTTCATTGTATAAAAATTTCTGGTACTGACATCTGGCAACAAATATATGAAAGAATGTGCATGTAGTATAGTAGTTACTGGTATAGAAAATGGGATTGACATGTTCAGTTCAAATTCCAGCAAAGGCTGTTCCAGTTACACAAATACCCTTGGGAAAGGTATGAATCCATCTCTTTTCCTACTAGCTTGATTTTAATAGCAGACTAGGTTGTATAGCTTTGTTTAGCAACCAGTATTGTTAATGTGGTGAACATGTGGCTATGTTCACTGGAGGGGAATCTATATTGTTAACAATAATATTTGAAAAAAATGTGATGACTGCCAAGAAACATGTACAGAACTTACACTAAAAAGCAAATTAAAGAGCTGGAGAGACAACTAGGCTGAAACAGTGAGGATAATACACTACCAATTATGAGGGATGAGTGACGTTAATGGTCTATGCTAAGAAAAATTAAAAATCTGAAAAGCATATGATATGGAGTCCTTTTTTTTGTTTTTTTGTTTAATTGGTTTGTTTTAAAAATCTTTAAAATTAAAATAATTTTTTTCTGAACTACAGAAAGTAATAGTTTATATTCTAGATTATTTTTAATACTAAAGTTCACCTAATACATAACTAAAGAATCACTCATCATCCTGGGTAAGATGATGAACTACATCCGGTAGCAAGGCCTCTGATCAGGTTTTGAGGAATGTGGAACCGCCTCTTAATTTCTGGTGTTCTCAAGTCCACCCTAACTCGGTGTAGTAGCACTTGTTAGGGTCCCAGCTATGGGCAAATAGTTAACCCTAAACTGGGGTGAAAACACTATGTAAGTGTAAAAATAGGTTTTAATACTAGCAATACATTTTTGTAAAAAAATATTACCAGCAATGAATTTTTGAAAGAAAAAAAATATTACCAGCAATACATGTTTAAAGAAAAATATATTACCAGCAATAAAAATCTTGTCAGTATTAAATAGGTTAAGGTGCCATAAAACAAAACAAATCAAACAAATGAATCACACATTGTAAATGAGGTGTGTGTTTAACCTATTAACTGCCAAATTTTTTAATGCGCATTTTTGGCCCAGACAGGTTTCTTAGGAGTTTATTTATTCCTTATGCTTAATTTCAGTAGTTACCATTGTCATTTTTATAGAAACTAGAACATCAAATATATATGTGTATAAAACATCAAAAAATAATATTGATTAGAAATAATAAAAACATACTTTTCAAAATAGTCATTATTTTTCTACTCATGAAATGTAAAATTATGACAGAAAATGTCTTCTTACGGCTAATAATAAAAACTTTAAAAATCTAAGTGTTGTAAAATATACCTCTGCAAATACAATGTATGCAAGCAATTCAATGTAAATACAAGGAATAACATGTAGTGAGTTTAATTTTTACAGATCCCCAAATGGGGCTCATGGCAGGTAATGGGCAATCAGAAGTGAAGATTATGAGATAGAAACTGACTGATGACTTGAAGAAATTAAGATTGAAATGTTCAGGGAAGCAGCTGTGTGGGAGTTTGTTCCACAAAGATTCAGTTCTTGGAAAAATCTCTGTGGAACTTACTCCTTAAAATTGGAATATACAGAAAATATGAGTGATATCGCATTATGAGTCCCAGTTGTAAACTGAAGCTAAAGAGTGGTGTCAATCTGAACATATGCTATAGAAATAGTTGTAAAGTAGCAATAGACTTGTGATGTTTCATCTGTGTGGATACTGGCTGAAGAGAGGTAAGTAAAAAGACTATATAAATTATTTTGAATGCTATTAAGGCTAGAAAGCAATTCTTGAGTAGCTTTACCTCAGATATGATAGCAGTTCTCTCTTTTTTGGTTTAATCTGACTTTTGGCAAGATAAATTATAGATGAAAGAATAAGATACTTCCTGAGTAGAATAAGCAAACCATTTTTCTTGTACCTTTAGAAATGGATTCTATGGGACCAAATAATCCAAACTGATGCGAGTTGGAACATGCCCTATAATTCTGGCCATGTATCAAACTAAGTTTAGTAACAAACTTTAGTGCTTGGTTCATTAGTTATCTTCGCTTGGATTAATGTACCAAGACATATAATTATATTATGCCAGATCACCAAAGATAATCAGCATCAAGCCTGGATTGGAGATTCATTAAGGATACCAGGTGTTCTAAGCTTGGATGTCTGGGTCATGTAATGTCTTGAAATTGGATATTGGAGAGCCAAGTTCCAATTCCGTTTGTTATATTCACTTATATGCAAATATCCTTGGAAAAAGTATAAATCTACCTGTTCTCCCCTCCAGGTATTAGTTAATTAGTAAGACTTAAATCAGTAAATCATTATTATTTCCAAAAATTCTTATAATCTAAAAATATTTCTGGCTCTAAATAACTTGTAAAAGGTTGATAAGACATAAAAAACAAACCAATCTATATATATCTATATATACATTAGACCAATCTTCTAAATGGGGTGGCCTGCCTAGAAAAATTTGAATTTGACATTGTAACTGTTACTGAGCTAGAACTCCAAAACCTAGCTCTTTTGTGAAATACCTATTTCAACTGTGAAAAAGAAAATTTATTATTTACAAAGCAACTGGCATAAGGCAACAGTCAAAGCACATTCAAGATCAAACTTACTAAACTACTGGATTGTTGGGATAAGCTTCCTATCTATTGTACTGAGGTAGGCACCTAAGTTTTGCTTTCTTAGAAATTCACCTCTCACTGCACAACCACCAGTTCAATGCTCTATGTCCAAACTTTTTACCTTTAGGTATTGATATTAAGATGAAGATTTTCATGATGCTGCTAATAATGAGTTTTAAGTACTCTGATAGCCAGAAGCTTAAAACTGAAGTGTCCATTGCAGAATCAGATGTTGCTACAATACTTTTCCAGTTGCTGACCTTCAAGTAGTGCCAGTGTTTAGTCGTTCCTGGGGCACAGGGTAGATGAAAGAGTGGGACAGATGCATTTGTGGAAGACAGTTTCTATTGTCCTGTTGAGAATGCAGAGCTAATGCAAATGAAAAACAAGCCTTTCGGCAAAATGCAGGTTCAAGGACTGCTTCGTTAAGAGAAGAGGAGAAAAACAAATAGGAGAAGGATTGTAGGGAGAAGAAGAAAGATGGAAAAGAGAGAAAGGAAAATTTAGAAAAAGAAAGAAAGGAACATTTAGAAAAGGAAAGAAAAGAACATTTAGAAAAGGAAAGAAAGGAACATTTAGAAAAGGAAAGAAAGGAACATTTAGAAAAGGAAAGAAAGGAACATTTAGAAAAGGAAAGAAAGGAACATTTAGAAAAGGAAAGAAAGGAACATTTAGAAAAAGAAAGAAAGGAACATTTAGAAAAGGAAAGAAAGGAACATTTAGAAAAGGAAAGAAAGGAACATTTAGAAAAGGAAAAAAAGGAACATTTAGAAAAGGAAAGAAAGGAACATTTAGAAAAGGAAAGAAAGGAACATTTAGAAAAGGAAAGAAAGGAACATTTAGAAAAGGAAAGAAGGGAACATTTAGAAAAGGAAAGAAGGGAACATTTAGAAAAGGAAAGAAAGGAACAATGAGAAAAGGAAAGAAAGGAACAATGAGAAAAAGAAACAAGAAAAAATGGAAAGGCAGAGAGTAAAAAAGATAGGAAAAGAGAGAAAAGAAGGAAGTTTGAAAAGGAGAAAGATGGGAAAAGATAAAAGAAGAAGATGGGAGAAGGAGAAAGATAGGGAAGAGTGAAAAGAAAGAAAGATAGGAAGAGAGAGAAGAAAAAAGATAAGAGAAGAAAAAATGGGGAGAGAGAAAATAATGGGAAGAAAAAGAAGGAAGTTTGAAAAGAAGAAAGATGTAAAAAAAAGAAAAGGATAAAGATGGGAAAGGTAAAAAGTGTAAAAGTTGATGGAATAAAAATAAAATTAGAGAAAATGAGTGAAACATGAAAAAGGTACAGTGAGAGAAAAATAAACAGAGAAGACTGGAACAAAAGAGAGAAAGAGTCATGAAAGTAAATGCATGTATGAAAAAAAGAATGTGAATAAAGAGAAAAAGAATATAAATGGCAAATAAAAAATCTGAGAGGGAAAGAAAAATTCTAAAAAAAGAATCATGAAAAGAGAAAAATGTTTAGATGAACAGACAACTTTCTAACAACTCTAACTGAAAAACAGTGATGTAGAAAGAAATGAATGTAGATATTGACAATTTTAATATGATAGAACTAAATGAATACTTATTCTACAAACATACACCTGGAAACATCCCATTTCTTTTCATCTTAAACAATTAAAAACAAAGAACTTTAGCACTCACACATGCTGAGAAAATTTTAACTTTAAAAACACAAAAATACAAATATTTAAAAACCTTTCTAACATTTTTCTTTGTTGTCAGTTGATTCAAACTCACAACACCTGAAACATTTAGTGTTGCAGACAATATTTGGTAGTGTCATATGAGTCCAGGTAAAAATAAAACACAAAAACTTGTAATTTAAACAAATGACATATAAATACATGTATTAAGAAAAGAAATTACATTAATTTGTACAGCATTGAAAGTAAAGAAAAATATATTAAAAACTTACCTATTAAGAATGTGCTTGTTTATGTGTGTGATACATGTGCATTCAGTTGTCAGTCAATCAGAGAAACAAATGTACTCAAGAGGGAACATTTTTATCTAGAAAAAGGAAGTAAATATTTGTCTTTTATAGAATTAATCAGTACCACCTAACGAGTGTTTGGCAAAACCAAATGAGGTAACCCACAATTTTCAAGAAAATCTACTTAGATTATTTTGACAAAGTTTTTTTTTTCAGCTCTATTCAACTAAATGGTAGTAATGTGAAATAGCAGATGACTATAATGCCTATTATGAATGTTCTAAGTTTTTTAACTTACAAATGAAATTTGACAAGGCAAGTATAAATTCTTTCTATACAGACATAATAGATTTTTTTTAAATTATCAACAGAAACATTGTATATATATATATATATATATATATATATATATATATATATGCAATTTTTGTAATTTGAAATAAAAATCAATAATTCAAACTAAATATTAATTACAATATCCTTTTAAATGAGTAAATTAAATATTACCACTAATCTATATATAAAATTATGTGACTTCCATTAGTATATCCATCCTTCATCCCCTCTAAAATAAATAAAATTGACTGACTGAAACCAAATTTTGGAGAGAAGTGGAAGGTAAGGTGGTACAAAGAACAGTTGGTTTTATTTGGCTATATAAAACCAAAGTAGGATTTTTGTCAAAGTATGTTTTCCAACAAAATAGCTTATTCAAATTGGTTTTCAAAATTGAACAAAATGCAAAACAAATAACAATAAATTTAAACTTCAACAATACTAAATATTGTGAGAATTTAAACATGCATCAGTGTGTCATAAATGCCATTTGTTAGTTATATATATATATATATATATATATATATAAAGGCTGGTTATATGTAAACAATGCATCTGTTTTGTGCTACTGAAAAACTTGAAGCAACAGAAATATGGTTCTACAGAAGGATACTGAGAGGAACAAGGGCTGAATATGTCAGCAATGACAAAATTTTAGAGAAAATGAAAACAAGAAAGGACACTTATACTTAGTATCAGAAAAAGGCAGTTGAAATTTTTAGGGCACATAATGAGGAAAGAGGGCTTGGAAAATTTGAAACTCAAAGGACTTATTGAAGGTAAGAGCAGCTCATAACATAGCTAAAAGCTGTTGTAAATAGATGGCAGAATAGGGTTCAGGAGAGATAACAAAAAAACAAAATTTACTAAGAACGTCAAAGGACAGGAAATCATGGAGAGCCATAATAGCCAATTTTCTGAAGGGGCATGACATAGAAAATGCAAGGTGAGGAAACACTGATAAAAGTTATTTTATATGAATTTATAAAAGATGCTTGCCAATTTTGAGAAACTCACAAGCATTAGTAAGTTTTCATTTTTACCTATCACTCTACAGTAAATACTTTTGTTGTGCATTGGTTAGGATCTGTCAAAAGAACAAAGGAAATGAGGTTTGAATAAGAAACAAGTGAATGACTTGGTGGTCTCAGTCCAACTGCTTTATTTTTCCATGTCAAAAGCTAGCAGCATACTTTCAGGGGGTTAGCTCCATATCTTAGTAATACTAGTAGCAGCTATATCTATATAGGTTAGTTTCATATGGTGATATCTAACAATTTTCAAATGTTATATAGGTGATAACTCACCTTGCAGTACTAATGAATAGAGCTTGTAGCATAATTACACATGAAATTTATCAGGTTGGTGCAAAAATAATATCGTTTTTTGACGTTAAAAAATACGTCAAAAAACGATATTATTTTTGCACCAACCTAATAGCTTTTAAGGCAAGAACTATAAGTGTTCAAGGTACTAGAAGAAATGCCAACTTTATGAGAAGAATACTATCAGAGCAAGCAATACAAGTACAAAAAAGACCTATACTTATGTCTCACTAGCAGCATGGCCCGGCATTGCCTGTGCTTGATTCAAAAATTGTACGACTAATACAGCAATCGCTATCACTTGACTTAAAATATTTTTCCCCTTCCTTGCCTTTAAAGGAGTGCCCTTTGCCATGCTGATGTTGCTACATGCCTTACTTCTTGCCTATCTCACACTGCAAATTTTTTCTAAGCTCTATACTAAACATTAAATCTGTTATGAAAAAAAGAACTAAAATGAAAACAAAACGATCAGCTTTAAAAAAAGACTCGTAACTGGAAAAACCGAATTAAAAAAGAATGTTGACAACAAATACTTTTTCACACCTAACCCAGTTCTGCAGAATCGGAATCAATGTTGAGTTTAATCAAGTGAATTAGCCAATTGGAGTAAAGTGCCATGCAGATTTAAATTTTCCCCACTTGTGACAAATGCAGCTATCGATTTTTTTGCATGTTAGTTAACATTTGTGTCAGTCAGCTGTTGGCTCTCACGCTGGCCAATATAATCTTCCTGCCTATTCATAGCAGTGAGCTATAGGCTCTCACTCTGGCCAGTAGAAAATGGCCACAAACTACATGAAAACTGCTGTAGAAGCATGAAAAATCGATTATTTCCACTATCAATGGGAGTTGGGAAATGCAAAGTCGGGCTTGGCCTTTTGGCTAACTTGGAGCATGTGCATGTAAATTTTGGTGCAAATCTGTCAAATTGTGGCCATGCATTCATTACACACACACACAGCCTTTATCTATAAACAAAATATATATATATATATTAAACAAAATCATTTAATAAGTTATGATAGAATTTGTTCTATTATTTATCTTTCAAATATTTTTAAAAGACAATAATAATTTTGTGCTGGTGAGACAGAAAAGTACTAGGAAGAGGAAAAAAGTCAAACAATTATGTCCTGATCCCAAAAAGAAGAGGTATTGAGCAGAATTTCATGGGAATATTAGCTCAGGAGGAGATGTTGTTGTTGCAGATTGGTGAATGTATTTTGTGTATCAAAAGGTTAGGTTATCAGAAGGCTTAGAAATGTAGATGTTCACAAGACATTCATCCACAACAAATATAAAAATAAGAACATTGAAAGGTAAAATCATTCAGGAGGAATCAAAAATGAGGACAACATGATTAAAGGTTTAACAAATAACATTCATTTTTATATCAAGTGAACATACACAATCAAGACAGATATTGCTGATCAAGAGCGACCAATTGTAATAAAATATGTTGAAGGATTATGCTGAGTTTCAATGTGTGTAGGCTTGTAATTAAGATTTGTGAATGAAATTAAACAAGATGTTTTATCGTATTACAAAATGTCTTTTGTGGGAGTTCAGTCACTCATGTGTATGTATGTGTTTGTTAAAGTTACTGTTCAAAGTTTGTAAGAGTTGTGTACCTTTAGCTGTTGTCTTGATGTTGGATTGAGATTTACAAATACTGTTTAGTAATGGGTCAATTCACTTTTTGACTGTTTGAATCGAATTGAAACGCTTCTATTTATTGAGTTTGGGGTCTCAGAATCGGCTTGAAAAGTGGTACGTGGAAAAAAGTATTTTTGCTCAAACTTGCTACAGTTTTAAGGTCTCAGCCAATGAAAAACTTAATTTGCTGAAACTAAGATGCTGATTGGTTAAGAGGTGATTATGCGTGAAAAATGCATTATCCCGGAGGGGTGACAGGTAGGTATGGAATATTCCATGATTGTAATGGACTCCCTATTGCCTATGTGAACTGACTATATCAGTAGCTGTATATAGTGAGCACAGAATATACCTGGGGGCTTGCTTTGGGAATTACTAGCGTGCCACCCAATTTCCTGTCTTTCAGTAGTGTATTCTTTTTTACAATAAATCTCTCTTCTTTCATCTATGCATGTGTTGCTGTTCCTTCACTTGAGTACCACCTTTGTCTATTTGGAGCCTGTTTAAGGATACAACAAATAATAATATTAATAATAATAAAATGTTCTCATATTTGATGATAATTTTATACTTTAATCCTTTCTTATTTCTTTCTTTTTATTATTATCATTTTAAAATTATATATAATAATACATTTGGTATATTTGATGACAAACTGTTTACTCTGATATCCAGTGTAAAATATACATATGTTTTTATACATGTATAAGGGCAGTGGGTAGTAGCAGTACCTTTGTTGCTTGGCTGCTGCACCTAATTATTATTATTAAGGTGGATGGGCAACACTGGTCTTCACCCATCCTCTAAATCTCTCACGTGTTGGCTCCATGCAACACACCTTGGTAAACTGCTTCAGCAGACAGGCTAAACCACATGAGGGAGTAGTGTTTGTACTGTACTACTGGACGGACAATGGCATCAACAACCAAGTGCACAGACTGAAGGTGATCCTCATCATATTAGTGGTTTCACCTGTTGGCCAAGGACTTGGAGAGGAGATGGATGCCGTCAAGCTATCTACAAGCCCGCTGAACAAATTATGAAGCAAAATCAATATGGCTTCTGCATTTGAATCCCCCCTATGATTACAAAAGTCATCATGATGATACAGAAACTTATTTGAACTGCTAGGAAAACTTGATTTATATGAGAAATATATTAAAATAGACTGTAATATTTACTTGGAAATATTTTCTATCTTCAGGTAGACATTTAAGTTCAGCATATATGTAAAACAATAGAAAGAGGAAAAAAGATGAGGATTCAATTCTTACCAGATTTATTTAACTTATACGACAAGATAGTCCGAAGAGAATGAGAAAACTTACCAAAATCTATTATTGGTGGACAGATCTTTATATATATATATATATATATATATATATATATATATATATATATATAAGTTATAGCCTCTGACTGTTACCAAACTCCTTTTTTTTGAGTTTGGAGATCAAACCCCATAGCCAAATATATTCTGTAACTACATTATCAAGGGTACTTGGATAAGTATATTTCATTTTGATCAAAGTGGGTATCCAGGGATGCATTAACCCACACTGAAAATTTTTCCCATGGATTTAAATTAAATTTGAACAAGGGAATGACTCCTATCCAAAATATAGAAGAAAGCCAGAAGATGGAGGTCATATCGGCAAGATCAAAATGAAATAATAGAGATGTAATGTTAAGCAAAAAATCAATGATCAGTGGGTAGTGTCTTACCATATATATTTGTTGTGACAATTCAACTGCCATATCAATGTTGAAATCTGCTCATCAGTTGATTCAATCAAATATTGCATCACATACATATCAAGGGGGTCAGATCAAGCTGTTTTTGCACAAACCCCACACTGAATTTTTTTTTTCTTTGATTTAGATTAAATTTAAAATCTGAATAACTCCTATCCAAAATATAGAAGGAGAAAGCCAGAAGATGGAGGTCACGTTGTTATAATTTGTGGAGAAAAATGATGCCTTTCAATATTACTAAATAATTTTGTCAATGATTTAAAAGCAAACATCATTATCTTACAAAAATATGTGTGGCATAAAGCAAGTTGTGGGTAATTTGTCTAATACAAGATATGCAGATGACATTATATTGATAGTAGTTGGATTAAAAAAAAGTGTAGGAACTACAAAAACGGGAAGTGAGGAAAGCAAGAAGAAATTATTCACTGTTAACTGAAATAAAAATCAATGTAGGGTCTTTAGCAAGAAAGATAACTTTCATTGGTGCTACAAAGTATTAAGAGAAAATTTCATTACAAATAAAGAAAATAGTGTTGAACTGTTATACCAAATTAATCTTCCTATATGGCAGTAAATTTTCCTCATAGCTGACACAGAAATTTGGAGGTGCAAAATGCTTTTCAAAAGTTAAACAAAATATTAAGAAATTAGAAAATCTCATTAGAAACAAGAACTGACCTGCTATGTAAGATCAATCCTCTTACATTGCAGTAAATGCTAGGCAATTTTCTCACAGTTAAAAAGGAGACTTCAAAAATGTAGGATGTGGTTCTGCAGAAGGATTCTGTGAATAATGTAGATGGAACATGTAAGCAACAAGAAAATGGCAACAAAAAGTACACTTATATGAGACAGAAGAAATTTCTGGAATTGGCAGCAAGGTTTCACAATATCACTGTTGAAATTACTAGTTGTAACTGTAACTCATATGCTAACACTTTCCTCTCTTGCACTTCTCACTTGTGGAATTCCCTTCCAGCTTCCTGATTACCTGTCAACTATGATCTTCAAAAATTTAAATGCAATGTCAATTTTCTGTCTCCTTGAATGCTGTTCTTTTATTGTCCTATTTCTTTCATTCTTGGTAACTCATTGCAACCTAATGGCTTCAGTGGTATTGCTCGGGGAGAAATGATTAAAACAACACACATATTGAGAAGAATTTGACACTCACAGGATATATTGAAGCAAGAGTGGAAGGGGAAAACAAATTTGTGTAAGTGGATGGTAGAATGAAGTAGGAAAGATAGTAAAATTAAAATGACAAATGTAAAGAGCTACAAAGGATAGGAGGTTGTGGAGAGACAATCGCCAAAAGATATGTAGTATATGAAAGGAGAATTCTGGAAACTAGCATGCTAAACTTCAGTTGACTATTTGAAATCAGGTGCCATGAGATTACATGAAAATAAAATGAAAAAGAAAGAAAACCAGAGACAAAAATAAAAAAGGGATAAAGGAAGAAAGAGAGTATATATATATATATATATATATATATATATATATATATATATATATATATATATATATATGAAGAAAGAAAGAATAAGAGATAAAGAAAGAGACAGAATTTATAAAAGAGAAGAAAATGAAAAAATAAAAAAAAGAGTTTTTTTTTTTATATATATATAGCAAAAAAGAAAGCGAGAATTTATATGAAGAGAGAATGAGATAAAGAAAGAGACAGAGTTCATAAATGAGAAGTAATTGAATGAATAATAGATAAGAGAGAATTTATATATGAGAAGATAAAGAAAGAGGGAATTTATATATGAGAGGAAAAAGAAAGAATAAGAGTGAGAAAAAGAAAGAAAAATAGAGATAAAAATTTTTTAAAAAATGATAAAGAAAGAGAGAAAATTTATTTATGGGAGTGAGAGAATTTAAATACGAGAGACAAAAGAATAAGAGGTAAAGCAAGAGTGTGAGGAAAAAGAAAGAATAGGAATTAAATTTATCAAAGAGAAAGCGAAAAAGATGAAAGGATATTGCAACAAGAAAAATTTAAAAGAGATCCTGAAAGGAAATACATAGAGATATTTTTTTTTTTAAATGTAGACTTAACGAGAGATGATGAAGGAAGCAAGTGAAAAAAAATATCTGCAGGACAAAATGAATTTCTTTCAAATGACTGATTTTATTCAGTTTTATATCCAGAATTTTCAAATAATTTAGGATTAATTGACATTTTTCAAACCTTGTGATAGTTTCACTCTGTAATCATTTTGAAATCATGTAGTTCCTTTCACCTGAAATTAGTTCCTCCTGCTTGAAAAATGCTCAGTTAATTTGAACAATGAAAATCACTCCAAAAGTAATGGCAGTGGAGGTAGAAACTTCCCCCCAAATTTTTTGTCTCACAGTTTTGAAAAATAGTGTCTAACATCAACATGCATACAAAAACAAGATTCATCAGAGTTCTTTCATACATAAAATGATGTTACTCAATGTTTATAGAAACCAAACAGTGGAAGTAGATACAGTTAGCTGATCAATAAGATATGTCCTCTCTTTTTAAAATGGTGTAAGTTGACATGTGCTTTTTCCACATTTTCATTTTTGACAATGTTCAGATGCATAAGCTTTTTGTAAAATTAGGGGATTATATTATACTAAAGAGGGCCTCTATTGAACCTGGTCCTTTTTCAGTTTTTTTTCTCATTTCACATACAAAAAGAATGCACACCTACTTTTAGCATTATGCTAATGTGTGAAAAGGCACATTCCAGATGGCCCTTCACAACACACAATACGTGAAATGATTGTTGGTTGAGAGGTTAATGTCAGCACTTGTTGGGTTATTAAATGTTGAATTTTGTATGGAGGTAACCTGCGAGAACCAAACTCACTACTCTTCAATAATGATCAACCAAAACTTACGTCACTAACCAGTACCCAACACCTATAGAATGAAGAGCACCTTCAAAATGCAGGGAAATTGATGATGACAATGGAAAAAAAATAGGGTTTTGTTGTTTAAAACTAGTCCCTCCATCCAACAGGGCTATTATGCTCTCTCTGTTTCTCTTGTAGACATTGTTTTCATAGCATGCAATCTTTGAAATTACGCAAAGAACAGCTGGTAGCAAATATGCCAAACAAACTAAATCATACCAAGAAATAATAAAAATATATATACAAGAGATTATTTTTAAGCATTTCACCCCAAACAAGATGCTGTGATGGTCCAAGGTTAGAACCAATGAAAGAATAACACGAACACAGGTTTGGAATGCAAAGATATATCACAACAGAAATATAATACAAAGAAGTAGAAGTATTAGTAATGACTATCAGATTTGGTTAGAGTGAACTATGTTGTCTCGATAAGTATCATTATTCCAATGTCCTTACAATATGCTCTCAATTATCTCTAGTCGTCTTACAATATCCTCATACCTCTTGAGAGGCACAGTATTTATAATGTCAGGAATAGTCCATTATTATTATTATGGGTAAGTTCCCATAACAGATGCAAAGGATTACTGTGAGTGAAAAAGAATGAGAAGACTTTAGTGAGTAGATAGGACAATAAGTGATTCAGAAAGACAGAAGGTTAAAATTTTTGAAGATCATAGTTGACCTGGCAAATGGCACTTCAACATGATATAATGGTTAGCAATCTCGTCTCACTAGATCAATTATGACTGAATAGCGAGTTCAATCCTTTCAGCCTTATACCACATCTAAGCTACACTTAGAAAATTGTTTGGCCACCTTGACGTGGTGTAACAGAAAGCTTGTCTTACTAGTATAATTACGACTGAGTTGTAAGTTCAAACCTGGCTGGCTGCCCCATAATTTTGGCCTTGTGCCACATCTAAGCTATTCTTAGAAAATCACCATAGTTCACTGGAAATCAACAAATTCGAAGAGAGTTTCAAAGGCAAAAAGTGCAAAGAAAGAAACTATTAGAATAGAACTTAGGGTTATATCAAGCTATTTCAAAAGCAAAATGATGAGACCTACTTGCCAATCTAGTAGTGCAATTAAATTCATGTAGTCAAGCCATCAAGGAGCTGAGGTCATTAGAAAAACTTCCATGAAAATATTTATAGAAAAGAGAGAGGGAAGGCCCATCATGGTTGTGGGAAAGCAATTGAGGTCAAGATGCCAGGTCAGGACTGATATCATTACTGACTCATAATAATATATAAAGGAAATTATAGTATAGTTCTACAGTACTGCATAAAAGAGAATTTAATATAGCTGAGAAAATTTGTAGTCTGGCTATTCTTAGATGAAAGATGGTTTTAAATGGATTAATTGTCCAAAGAATATATTATTGCCATTACAAAATCATAAATGAACTTTTCAAATAACAAAAAATGAACTGCTTGAAGATTTCCAACAGCAGCAAAGACAAAAAATGGATAGCACATGTAATCAGGAGAGAAAATAATTATGTAATCAAGATTTCTGCCAAATGAAAATAATTTTAAAGGAAACTCTCATGAATACTAGAAATAATAATATTTGAGAAATCTAATTTACTAGAAGACTGATTTAAGAAAAATATTTTATAAATTCCAACTGACAGTCACTCTAAGTCTTTGGTCAATGAATGCCAAACATTCCCTTTAAGAAAATGGCTAATATTAATATAACAATTTATATAACATTCCGCAGAGAAAGGACAGAGATCATATCTTTTTTTTCAGAATGGAAATACAAACAATAGTTCAAAGAATTGCAGTTACTTCAGAATATTACCACAGTCATCAAGGATTACATTCTACCATTATCCAGTTAAAGCTATCTGGAAGTGCTGCCCGTGAAACAGGTTTCAGTAAATGTGCTTAATAACTTTCTGCTGTGTCTCCCCTAAGTAAGAAACAAAACTGATTTTGTCGCAAGATCAGAAAAGACTGTAAATGTTATCCGAATATCTACTACATAGTAGCATACATTTTACAATGATCAATATCAGACATCATTCTTCAGAGTGTTACAATTTTAGATAGCGTCAAGAAGAAATTGCCAAAGATTTTTTTGAGGCATTTATCAACAATTTACAGATTATTTAAAGCCAGAAAAATATTTTAAATTCTAAGAATTTTTTGAGATAAGGATGATTTTACTGATACAAGTCCTACTAATTAACCCTTAGCTGGGGGGAGAGAACAGGATTCATATGTTTCGCAAGTTTATTTGCACATAAATGAATATAAAAAAACCTGACTGGAATTGGAACTCAGCTCTGATTTCCAATTCTGAGCCATTTTCCATTACACCACCCACACATCCATTGCCTTTATAAAGCATAATTGGTTATTTTAAAAGCTTCATGGAAATCAATCTCTGCTGTGAAAAATGTCCCATTTATTCTTCTTTGCCATTCTGTTATTTTAACTCCTTAATATTGTCACATCCTGGTAATTGGTGGGATGAAGTGAAATTGTTTATGGCTAAATCATCTTCAGGACGTTAGCAATCGTGGCTCTTCACAACGTCCTGCCCTTTGCAGCTCTTAACAACTTTTGTCTTTATGCTCTCTCAAACCCTGATCTGCCATCCATTCCCTCAAGATGGCCAGATCAGTCATGTCTCTGTCTCTACTACTTTTAATCTGTTCTGTATCAAATTTTCCAAGCCCTCTTTCCTCATTATGTGCTCCGGAAATTTCAACTTTTTTGTATAAGTTTTGTGACATATAGTGGCCATTAATAATTGGGTATAACTCAAAACTTCAATGTTAAATAAAAGAGTATTTTATGAAAAAAATCAGAGATAATTGAGAATAGTAGAATTTAACATGATTTACATTTGAATTGTATCTCCAGAGGAATTTTTTCATGAAGGGTGCTGAAAGTATGACATACAATAAATTTGTAGCTACTTTTCATACCAAAAACAAATGCTCAACTAAATTATTTCCTTCAACAATTCCCCACACCCACCAGAACAATGATTATTTGGTACACACTGCTTATCATTTTTCAAATTATCTTGTTTGAGTTTTTTTAAATTGTAGAAGAATTCCTGGCAGAATTTTAATTTGAAGTGGTACACAGTTTTTTTGAATTGAATATTCCCACCGGCATGTCTATTCTAGACAGCATTTATATTTGGCAAAAGAATAGTAAGGTAATTCAGAACAATGATGCTAGCTTGTTTTGGATGAGTGCAGCAAATTTGTATAAGAATATATATATATATATATATATATATATATATATATATAATATAATAATATTTTTTGTTTAAAAATATGATTCCTTCGCTACATAAGAGTTCTCATGTTTCAAAAACGAGAGCCGAAATCATCCAAATAATTAATAAAATTAAGTTGGATTGTGGTGTTTAGTCCCATTTCATCCCGTGTTCTTTTCTATTTTCTGCATACCTGCACAAGGATATATATATATATATATATATATATATATATATATATATAAGTCTCTCCAAGTCTGGTATAGACTAATGTTTTTAAAATCACCTTTAAAAATGTTTAAAATCCTGGTCTTTACATACCTTCAAACCTTACATCAGGTTCATAATAATTTGATGACTGAGATTTTCATATGTGTATATAAAGTAAAAGAGGTTAATCTCAATGTCAACTTTTATATTTACATACACTATCCCCAATATTGAGCACTTTAACCCATAAATATAGCATACCTTAAATCTATATTTTTATAATATATGTATATATATATATATATATATATATATATATATATGTATTGCTGTAACTTAGGGAAGGTTACTGAATAGAATAATCAAACAAAGGTTGTTAATGAATGATGATACTTAGGACAAGAACAATACATATAAGATTCGCTAGCAGTTGTAGAAGTAGTAGTCAACTACGAGAAGAGAGTCAAGTGAATACCACAATGAATCTCCAAATCTAGACCATATACAGTATTCATTACTGTATTTATGGGAATGGAGGCATACCCATTATCATCCATATGTATACTACAAAATATATATGTAAGGCCCATACAATATTTAAAATAGAAAAATAGTCCTGAATGAATTAAAATATATTGTTCTACACACCAACTCTATCATAACTACAACTGAAAAGAATTTATCTAAACTCAACATAAAAATTGTAACAACCATATCTAAAACAATAAGAACTTAATACAAAACAAAATAATAAGCTAAAACATGAAAGAGGGATTTTCTCTATTACCTGTAATAACTGTCACAAGGAAAAAATTGGAGAAACTTAAAGGAAATTAAATAAAAGTTCATATAAAGACAAAAAAAGGATCTTTTGAAAAACAACAGATTAAATGATTAACTAAATCATTTAATCTGTTGTTTTTCAAAAGATCCTTTTTTTGTCTTTATATGAAAAAATGAGTGAGACTGATGACAAATTTGTTTTAGAAATTCTAATCCTAATTAAAAGAGAAAATTTACTATTGTGAAAATATTTAGAAAATGCTCTAATCAACAATAATCTTGTGTCTAGGTTCTTAAAACATTTCACCTTTCTTGGCAGATCTATTAACACAATGTGGGAATATTTAATAAAGAAAAGTGATAGCAGATGAACAAAAATCAAAATAAAATCAGCAAGAATATATTCCCAAAATCCATAAAAAAATCTATTTTTAAATTTAAAATTTTCATTATCTCTCTTTTGGCCATGCACATGTGCAGTTGTATTAATGTAAATATTAGGTTGGTGCAAAAATAATATCGTTTTCTCGCATAGTAACATATGTGAGAAAACGACATTATTTTTGCACCCACCTAATATGAAGTTGGTCTGATAAAGTCCTAAATTAATTTGTAACCGCTAATATGTTTTATATCTTCATATTAAATTATAGTATGTACACAGCTCCACAGAAAATCTTCCCCCACCATGTCCAAAAGAAAATCTAACGTATCCAGTTTAATGAGACTGCCTGATGTAAGTAATGGTGAGAATTGTGTGTGTGTGTGTGTATATATATATATTTATATGTATGTGTGTGTGTAGTATCAATAGAAAAATTGTTATTATTTTAAGCTATGTTCAAGCTTACAATAATTTCCAATACTAGAAAATTAATT
This sequence comes from Acanthosepion lycidas, assembly GCA_963932145.1. Taxonomy (NCBI): domain Eukaryota; kingdom Metazoa; phylum Mollusca; class Cephalopoda; order Sepiida; family Sepiidae; genus Acanthosepion; species Acanthosepion lycidas. The sequence continues at coordinate 40,602,197 of OZ010577.1, read as the reverse complement.
TCTGCAGTGTTAATTACAAGTCTTGATTTCAATTAGCTAAAAATATTTTCTTGCTACTTATTATTCATGGAATTATATATATGCTTCATTAGATGCAGTGATTTTATCTTTTTCAGTTGCTATGTCAACAATATTAACCATTTCATATAATGATACCCAGTTTTGCCAGATTTACAGTTAGAGATAATAATACTGAATCTGTGTGAAATCAATGCTTCAACAAGGATATTCAATTGAGTGTTAATTAAAGGGAGTGGGACAATATTGAAGCTAAATTTATGAAGAGAAATCAATTAAAATAAAGGAAAAAATTTATATATATATATATATATATATATATATATATATATATATATATATATATGTGTGTGTGTGTGTGTGTGAAAAAATTTCATTATATAAATATCTACAGAAAATACAGGTTACACAAAACGTAGAAAAATATTCAGAGTTCATTTGGTTTTGTTTATAAACTTAGTTAATGTTTCACTTTTTACACTGTGTGTGTATATATAAATATATATAGATAAATTGTTTATACACACAAAAATTACAACAAAAATGAAAATAACACTGATATCTCATTTTGACAGATATATATTTACCAAATTTACGCAAAAATATCTTGAGAAATATTCTAGAGAAAATTTATTCAATGAAATCACCATTGGCTTCAACCACAGCCTCCAAATGACTTCGAATCTCCTGCAACTCTTCTGGACTGTCTCCTTGTTTAATTTGATGAATGCTGCTATAATCCTTCAGTTCATCTTTGATATTACAAGGAATTTTGTGGTCTCTTGCTCAAGTGCATTCTATACATAATAATTAAGGGGGTTGCAGTCTGGGGAGATAGATGGCCAGATATAAAGGGTGATGTTGTTGCAGAAATTGTCTGACAGCCATGACTGGGTTCTCCTGCTTCTGTGGCATTGTGCACATTCTGGTTACCTGACATAGGGTCTTCCAGTAGCTACTATCTTGACCCAGAGCAACCTCTGTGTTGAGTCTGAGGCCCTCATCAACAAATTCTGGAGTTCTTTTCTTATCAGAATGATCAGGGTGAGTTTTCTGAACTCCCGTATTTTTCTAATCACCATTAGACTCATCCAAGTCTTTCCAAATCTTCTGCACTGTCCTCATATTGACACCAAAACAGTCTGAAATATTTGTATTGGAGATTCCAGTGTAAATGGCAAGCAGTACAGCATGCTGTTTCCAAATTTCTGGCAGAGTGGATTGCGACATGATGCTCTTTTTCTTATAGCTGGTGCCCAACTGACCCTACTATGCTGTGCAGTCAACAAATAAAAACAAACAACATCCATGCACAAAATCAAAGATATAAAATAGTGACAATTTAATCATCACACCCTGTGTGTGTGTGTGTGTGTGTATATATATATATATATATATATATATATATATATATGTATGTATGTATGTATGTATGTATGTATGTATGTATGTGTATATAAAATAATAAAAATGCAGTATTATTTTATTCATGCTATGCCATGCTATGTATGTAAGTAAAAGTGCTTAATATCAGAGCACATATGTAAATGTAAAAGTGGACACGGAAGTTAACACCAAGCAGAGATAGTCTGTTTCATGATTGAATGCATCTGGCCTGAAGATAGCATTCAAGCATGAAACTCACTGTAGGTGCTTTGCCCTAACCTCTCTATCCACTTTTATATGTATGTATGTATGTATGTATATGTGTATATATATATATATATATATATATATATATATAAAATAGCTGTCTGCTCGTATCTGAATAGGGCAGCTAGGCAATCTCCAATTCTGGGGCTTGTTAGGCATATTTTGTGTTTGTTCAACAGCCACAGAGCACACCTGTATTTTATACTGTAATTATGTTGAATGAACTTCAGTTTCAGTTTTTGAGAGAGAGTGCATCATCTGGCATGATCATCAATTTTGAATAACATCAGTACGCTCAAACATAATGACCAGCACAACCATCGATAAATAATTCCATCTACCCAATTTCACTTATGAGGCTTGAATCAACCTGTGTGATGGTTTTCAAATACTTTCTAAAGTTGTTGCACATTGTGATCGCCTCCCCAGTCACCTGGACAATAAGATACATAGTTGAATTGTGAACTTTCTAACCACTTAGCCACATGCCCTGCCCACAGGGGGTTTGTTTTAGGTGTTGTTAATTTCTCTTCATGTTTTGACGATTTAAGATGTATTTTGTTTCGAATAATAGGAGGAACATTTATTCCAAGTTTTCGTGTGTTGAGTGTGGCTGGAATTCAAGCAAGTGTCTTTCTGTTTTTTTCAAAACCTTCAACACTCCATTCTCACTGTTTATTTAAGGTGAGGTTGATAGTGGGAGAGAGATGTTTAATGTACAGGACCTCTCTTATAGTCAGATATTTCTGATAATAGGATTTATATTGAATTATAGTGTTTTCGACCAGAATTGTTCTTAAGTGTTCTTGTAAATTGTAGGTAGATAAGTGTTTATCTATATATTTTTATATTATTTATATATATATATATATATATATATATATATATATATATATATAGTGTGTGTGTGTATTGAATGTTATGTAGATATTGTTGCATATTAAATATTGATATTTTACTGTCCTTTGTGTTTTTCTCTTATTTATTTCTATTTTTTTTCTTTCCTTAGTTTTTTTGATTCTTCCATATCATTTTCATTCTACTTTTCTTCTTTTTGCATGCTTTCTATTTCCTTCTGTCATATTTTCATTTTTATCACTTGTCATTCCTTTTTTCTTCAAATGGTACAGATTTTTTTCAGACTTTTGTTTCTACCCCTAACTTTCTTTCTCCTAGTTTTTTGTTTTCACTTTTTATGTATGTTATTCTCATTTCATTTATACTTTTGCTTTTCTTTAAAATTTTGGTTCTCAGTTGTACTCAATAGATGAAAATGGGTAAATGAGACTGTTTGAAAGCAGTGTTGGTTGTGCTATCATGAAGTCAAAAGTATCCAACAGACAGGCCCTTTAGCCTTAGTTAGCCCTCAATCTAAAAGAAATAATTCATGTGAGTCTACAATCTACTATGGATGAAAAGAGCTTAATATATATATATATATATATGACTGTTTTTTTTTCACCTATATGAATTATTCTAAGAATATGATGGATTCACCTGTAAAATTCAAAACAGACTTACTTTTGACACAAAAGGAATAAATTTAATCAACGTACAAAATTTATGAAATAATTATTCTAACTTTTATTAAAACTATAAAAAATGTTAAATATATATGTGTATGTGTGCATATATATCCTTGTGTGTATGTATATATATATATATATATATATATATATATATATATATATATATAAAATCCATAAATTTGTAAATACCTGGGTATGTTTATGAAAATATGATACTGAAAATTCAATTTATTCATGTATTTATTTGATTATTTATGTCCTTTTTTTATTTGCACACACACACACACAATATATATATATATATATATATATATATGTTATAAATAAAATGAAAATTGGAAAAAAGATCTTAGATTTTGCCGACACATTTCGTCTTCCGACTTTTTCAAGGCAAAAATGAAATCGAAATGTTCTTGTTGTTATAGTTACATTAAAAAAATCGAAATTTAAAAAGATAGACGCTTCTGTCTAAGCCTTTTTTTTTCTAGGAATTGATCTGGGAATTTATATATATATATATAAGATAATGGACAAGTAGGAAATATTTATCAATTTAACATATTTAACACTTTTATTAAAGCTTTACGAGAGAATGAAATATTGAGAAAAGAAATTCTGGTAGTTTTATTTTTGTGCTGTTTGATTTTCATTGGTCAATCAGGTTTCACATGCATTTGACTTTTTAAACAAATGTTAGTATAATTTATGGCATTCAAATTCAAGGAGAGACAACATATCCCTTTGAAGAAATCTATGGATGCCAAACCTAACTGAAAAGCTGTAAATAATTGCTTTATGTATGTATGTGTGTGATCATTCTATGTAGGATTCTTTAGTGTGTGTGTGTGTGTGTCTAGTAGACATTATGTTTAGTCATTTTAGTCATTAGTTTATTTGGGAATATTTTTTATGTATATACCATTTGTTTTAGGTAAACATACATTAAATTCTTTAAGAATGGATTCAGTGAAGGTTGGTGATGTTGTTGGAGTTACTGCCTCCTTAATTCTCAAATTGTCACTAGGGGTCATTCTCCCTATACTATAAATACTTGTTCTCTTTCCTTCAGGCCTCATGCTGCATCCCACTTCATGTGGAGGTGAGGTAAATTCTCTTTTTCATTTCTTCATTTCAGCAACAACAATGTAAGCTCTCTTAGAAGATTCACATCTTCCCATTTGAACATTATACACACATACACGTACATAAAAACATTCACCAAAGAACAGACACCAATGTTTACACACACACAAATGTAATTGTCGATTGTAAAATTGTTTTGTTTAATATATATATATATATATATATATATATATATATATATATATGTGTGCCTTGTTTGTCTTCTTTATCTTCAGTTCGACTTAATTCAAGTCCAGCCATTTTCTTGTAGTTGGACCTTTTAATATTCTACCAGGAGTTACACGCGTGTTTCTAATACAACAACATGCAAACCCACCCCGTCCCTCAACAATGCCAAATGTCTATAGCTGGTAATATACTACAGTGTGACCCGGATATAAGAGAGATTTTCTCTGGTCCCAAATTAGAGCCATACTTACCTAAACAAAATAGACCAAACCCGGATATAAGAGACTTCTTCTCCGGTCCCGACAACTCTCTTATATCCGGGTTACACTGTAATTAGTAATCTCTTGAATTAAACACTTTTGCTATTCTAATAGAAATTTTACTTTAGTAAGATTGTTAATGAAATAATATATGGACAGATAAAGTCAAGGTGTGAGCTAGCCATTTCTTTCTCATCACTTCAAAAGATATTCTGGGGATTTTATTGTCAAGTGTTAAGATTATCTAGTAATTTCTGCTTCATTAACCTCTATTTTATATACAAGTTAAGGAACGTTGAGTCTAGTTAGTACCCAGATGGGAGACCACTTGGTAATACCAGGTGCTGTAAGCTTGGATATGTAGGTGGTGGGATAGATAATCAGCTCAGATTGAAAAATTGGAGAGCCGAGTTCAAATTCTAGTTGAGTTTGTTACATTCACTTAAATGCAATACTCTTGAGAAAGTATGAATCCATCTATTCTCCCTCCAGGTAGGGTTTAAACAGCCAGCCAGTTTAGATCCTATAGTCTTGGTTGGAAACCAGTTTACTATAGAAAGTAACAGCAATTTCTCTGCCAAGTCAATCATGAATTGAAAAGCTACATGATTACCCAAGCATACATCACATGATGCATTTAAGGAAGGAATTTATATTTATCTGTCCTTGTTATAAGGTTTAATATATATTTTCTTAGCTTAATAGTCAAATCAGAAAACTCAGTTGCTCCATTATATTAAGATCATTCTTGTTATTGCTTTAACTACTACATGTATATTACTTTAAGGTCATTATCTTCATTGATAAGAATTCTAGACATTTTGTAATTAAATCATAGCAACAACATTGAATTTTAAATGAATCTTTGAATGGTTATTATTATTCCCTCTCAAAAAATATTTAATTAAAAATAACGACAGCGTTGAGCAAAGAGATTTAAGATATGAAATACGTAAATTCAAATGCAATTTTATGGATCTGGATTATTATCACCATCATCTTCATTATCTATGATTTCTCATTTTCATCTTTTAATAAAAAAAAAAATAATAATAATAAAAATTATTTTCCATCAGTTGCAGAATCATTGTCATTGTTGTTGCAATTATTGCTTTATTAATTTTTAAAACTTCATTACAGTCTTTTGTGTATTTTGCAATTAAATTCAGTTGCAATGGAATGATTCTTTGAAATTACAAATAGACAGAGAATTAACAACAGCTCAACTTAACTCCTGATTCTGAAAATGAAACAAATATAGACTCTATAGCTATGGATATTAAAAAAAACAATTTTTCAGAACTAAGTATATTCTATTCATGATAATCTGTTGGAACTGCTAGGTAAGCTTGATATATTTGGGAAGGGTATCAGAATAATCTAGAATTTATACTGGAAGCAAACCGACTGCATATGGATTGAAATATACAAAAATAGAAACAGGTGAAAAAACAAGAATGTGTTTTCTCACCAGACTTATTCAACCTTTAAAGTAAAGCAATACTGAGAGCATTAGATCTTCTACAAGAACTCATTATTGGTGGCCACAATCTTAAAAACATTAGATATGCAGATGATACAGTGTTGTCGGCAGACATAGAAAGGAAACTACATGAAATCCTAAAGAAGTTAGCAAAGGAAAGTGAGAAGACAGGACAAAATATCAGTTGTAAGAAGATACAGTATATGGCTGTCAGCAAAAGGGACAGTCCAACATATAAATTACAAATAGGAGATAGTGAAATCTGAAGGCCCATTGGGTATAGTTAAAGTTGCTTTCCAGAAGCTAAGTAAAGTGTTAATGTTGTAATCTGGGGAAGGTTATAGAATAATCACACAAAGGTTGGTAATGGACAATAATACTTAGGACACAAACAATACATATATTTGCCAGCAGTGTGTAGAAGATGTAGTCAATTGCTAAAAGTGAGTCAAGTGGATTCCACAATGAATCTCCAACTGCAGACCACAGACCCACACATACAGTATTCACTACTGTATTTATGGGAATGGTGTCATGCCCATTATCATCTGTAGGTATGGTACAACAGTTGATAAAAAAGAAAATACTGGTTCTACAGAAGGATGTTGAGAATATCATGGACTGAAGCAATGTGTGCAATAACAAATTTTTTGAGAAAATGGGAACAAAAAAGTACATATACTTAGTGTCAAAAAGAAACAGATTAAAATTTCTAGCACACATAACGAGGAAAGAGGGCTTAGAAAATTTGACACTCACAAGACATAGTGAAGGAAAGAGGGACAGAGGAAAACAATGCATGACCTACCTAATAAGCTTGTATAAATGGTTGGCAGAGCTGGGATAAGAATAGTAAAAAGATAAAATTTGCTAAAAGCTATAAAGGATAGAAAATTGTGATGATTTGCTCATATCGTCAAGGGACATTGGCATATAGAAAAAGAAGAATGTTAATACACTATTTACATTATTCAGACTATTGTCCTCATCTTTGGCGCCATATTTATTACAACGTTTTGGCCATTGTATGCTCTGGTCTTCTTCAGGTGGTTGGAATGTCGAAGTGAACCCTTTATTTCATTTACTGGGATAGACTGTTCTAGTTCCACATACCATGTTCCCCTCACCAAGTTTTCCATCGCCTTAACCAGGTATTGAACTCACACACTTTGGATCCTGTCATTGGAGCTAACTAATGCCTTTATCCACTGTACCAAGGACACATGGCATTTGAAATTCATTGACTGAGTAACCAGTCTTACATTTGCTTGAAATTTATAAAATCTAACGATTAAAGCAATTTTCAGGAAAATTGGTTTCTCAAGTCCGGTTATCTGTCTTTCCATTATTGGTGGGTTTTCGTCCTACCATCATAATTATGTCATTATTTTCACTACAAATTAGTTATATTAATAATAATTATTATTATTATAAATATTAATAATTATTATTATAATAATAATAATTCAAGTTAGTTATACTAATACTAAAAGGAATAGCATATCTAGTAATAGTCTAATAGCACAGTCGAGTAATAGTGATATTTGTTGTCTCTTTTCCAAGAAACTTTTCTACCTGCTTTCATATGACTAGGCTTAAAATTCCTGTCCCTGTTTCTGTATCTATTATTATCTTATTGCTATGGGGTTGCTTTTCAGTTATTACTTGCTTATCACTTTTAGATTCAATTTGTGGTTATATTGAAACCATATTAAAGCCAATAATAGGCAATTCAATAGGGTGGATAGCAGATTTAATATGTCTCTGAATTTTGCTTTTCTAGCAAGTTTGGCATTCACTACACATTTCTTTTATTGTCTTGTCCATAAGAGGCCAAAAATATCTTGTTTTGATAAGTTTACACAAGGTTTTAATTCTTAATGTGATATTGTGTGAATACTATTGGAAATAATTTTTTGTAATTCACGAGGTATATATGGTCTGGAAACACCAGTAGCATTATCACAGTGTATAGAACTATTATTATCAGTACTAAAATTGTACTTTTTTTAAGCCTAGAAATTTTTGTAACTCAGGGTTGTGCAGCAGCTATAGCTGTCACAACTTAAGTCACTTAAGTGACAACAAGTCACACAGATCTACCATAACTGCTTGGGTAGGTATAGGCAAATGCTCAGCTATAATGTTTTGACCTTCCTTTATGTTGCCTATATTTGATATATATTCTGTGAGAATTGCTAGCTTCTGCCTTTTCTGACTTATCAGGGATGAGACTATGGAATGCACTGCACAAAGTCTTATGGTCAGTTAATAATAAAACTAGTTTTCCTTACATGATATGTTTAAAACATAACATAGATGAATATACTGCAAAAAGTTTCTTATCAAAAGTTGAATACCAAGTTTGAGTTAACTTTTTAGAAAAGAACCCTATTGGAATTGGTGAACTTTCTGCTATTTGATGTAGGGGTGCCCCAGTTGCATAATTACTGCTATCAGTAACCAGCTGATATTCAGTACAGTCAAGCCATTGCTGAGCTAAAGACAGAAAATCACTGATTTTGCTTTTAATATCATTAAATGATTACAATTCCAGGTCATTTGATGTAAATGTAGAATTGCTGAATATACGTAATTTTTCTGTTAATGGCATAACTATGTCTGCATAGTTTTGAATTTTCTCTAAAAATCTATCCTGCCTAAGAAATGGTGAATATTCTTACTGTCCTTTGGAGGGGGAAATTCTGTAATGGACTAACATTATTTTGTGTAGGTTTAGTCAGAGCTAATATTATAACGGGGAAAAAATTGACAGAAGTCACATCAAATGTTGACTTTGCTATTGAACTTTTTAGATTATTATCATGTAGGGTATTTATAAAAGTTTCAGTGTGTGCTGAAGAATCATTGTTGAAAATAAGAATATCATTAGTGTATGTAAATATACAGCCAATGTGTTGAAAGTTCTTGTCCATGTATCCTTGAAAAGTTGATACTGAATTCTTTAGTTCAAATGGCATATATTTGTATTTGTGCAATCCAAGATGAGAAATAAGTGTTGTTTTTCTGTATGATCTGGGTGCATTTTGATTTGATGGCATACTGATAGCAATTTTGTTAAATCTTGTTTGGTTGGTTATCAGCAATTGAATTAATGTTTGGGATAAGGTATTTATCGCTTTTTGTAATACTGTTTAATGCATGGTAATTACCACAGTTTCTGAAATTGCCATCTGTTTTTTTTTTTTAAAGTGTAGGGACCTAGTCCATTCACTATCATAAGGTGTAATGACACCATTGTTGTGTAATTTTGAAAATTCTCTCTTCACTTCTGAATTTTCTCTTCTGATAGACATCTTTCCTTGGCAAAAGTAGGAGAATGACTGCCTGTATCACTTCTATAGTATAGTACTGCACATGTGCTGCTGGGTTGGTATGTGGGGATATAATATTAGGATATATTTTTAGAAAGTCTTCAATGAAGTCAGACATATTATTATTTATGACTAAGTTGATAGAGTTGTTGAATAGTTTTATTAGGTTGGTGCAAAAATAATGTCGTTTTCTAATATAGTAACATATGTGAGAAAACGACATTATTTTTGCACCAACCTAATAGTTTCTTTGAATACAATGTTGTGGGATTGATAATTGTGCTCTGTTGGCAATCTATTAATAAAACAAAATTGTTTGGGAAGTTGAATCCTAGTAGGGGGTGTTGAATGTCTGCTACTACAAACGTCCATAGAAAAGATTCTGGAAGAGTAGGTAGGTTTTCCCATAGCAGTGTATGTCTGAGCCTGTCACCATGGTTAGCTATATTGGTGTTGATTCCATTGATAAATTGTTGACATAGTTATGTAGAATGATAAATAAGCTGGCACCAGTATCTATTATGAATGAAAACTTTTTGTCCACCAATATAGCTGGTATCTGTAATAATGGCAGACTCGGGAAGGGATGTCATTGTCTGACAAATTAGTTTCCTGCTTCATTTGGCACTGGTGAAAATGGACACGAACTTGGCTGTTGTATCAAGTCTTTTTTTTTTTTGGCTATTTGCACTAATGTTTACATGAATGTGCTGCATTTGTATAATATAGGTGTACTTCACATGTTTTTTTGTAATTGTCCTTTTTGGAAAAGTTTGTATTGCTGAGGTTTTAGTAGGCATTTCATTTGTTTTAATCTTGTTTACACCTGCTTATTTTTATAGTGCCTGCAAGGCATTAATTCATCTGCCAATTGTTTCAGACTGGCAGGGTTTAAATCTCTGCATGTGTTTACAATACAGGGGGTGATGGTCAAGTGGCTGTTTTTAATTCTCATGAATATTTATAATTAATTTTATTGTTTGTCTATATTTCTGAGATAAGGTATTATGTACACTATTTACATTATTGTCCTTATCTTTGTCACCATATCTATTACAACGTTTTGGCTGTTGTATGCTTTGGCCTTCTTCGGGTAGTTGGAATGTTGAACTGAATTCTTTATTTCACTCACTGGGGTAGACTGTTCTAGTTCCATGTGCCATATTTAATGGATGTCAGTTATCAGTATATCTCCTGATAATTCTCCTCTCCAATTTCTCTACTGCCTTAACTGGGTATTGAACCCACACTCTTTGGGTCTTGTCACTGAGGACACATGGCACGGTGGATAAAGGCATCGGTTAGATCCAGTGACAAGATCCAAAGAGAGTCAGTTCAATACCTGGTTAAGGCAGTGGAGAACTTGGAGAGGGGAATTAACAGGAGATAATGGATAGCTGACATCCATTAGACATGGCACGTGGAACTAGAATAATCTACCCCGTTGAGTGAAATAAAGGGTTCAGTTCAATATTCCAAGTACCTGAAGAAGGCTGAGTGTACAACGGCCGAAACGTTGTAATAAATACGGCGACAAAAATGAGTCCGAATAATTTTATTGCTATTTTTGTTTTGGGAGATAACATTTTGCCTCTCACAACAATGTAATCCAGATGTTGATGTTCCACACTGCTTCAAATTTAACGTTAGGAAGGAAAACCCTATCATAATTGAAAAGAGCAATAACAGCAACTGGACTTAAAAAACCTATTTTCCTGAAAAGTTATTTTAAGAGTGAGATTTTATAAATTTCAACTGAAAGCAGTACTGGCTGCTCAGTCAATGAAGGACAAATGTTTTCTTGTAGGGTAACAGCTATTATTACCATTATACTGAATTTGTTATAACTGTTCTATACACAGAGATATTTAAATTGCTTGGTATTTACTATTTCCACATACTGAATTTTTATGGATCACTGCTTTTGGACAGATTCCAGATTGTAGTTTCTGTTTTGGAAAGGTTTATCAGGAGTCCTATTTTCTTGGAAGACTTGATTGTGAATTTTGATTATTTTGTTCAAGATCATTCTCATTGCAAGTATGAATACCTAGTAATATAATAGTGAGTGCTGAAATATTGGTGGTTCTGCCTTCTTCCCACATGTTGATCCAATGATCAAACATCAAATTTTATTTGAGAATCACTTCTTGCTCGGACTAAAAACTTTTCAGTATGTTATTATATGTGTAATTAAAAAGAATAGACATTTTATAGCTATTAAATTTATAGATAATTTTTTTCTACTTTTGCAAACTTGACTGCTGTAAACATAGAAAAACAGTCAAAATTTGTATTAAGTCCAAGCATTTGATTCACATGTCATCAGAGGCATGTTAAAAGAAAATCAAATGTATTTATACAGTACCAAGTTTTAAAAGTGTTGGTACATTTTTGTGTGAAAGCTAAAATCAATGTAGTAGAAAGCAATAAGTCATGTCAGTAATGTGTAACAGCAACTTACACCAGCAACATGTAATAATATGTAATTTTTTTTTTATATACATTCAAGAATACATTGTCTGAGGCTATAGTTACTTTTATTGAATACAAATGGCTTCAATAACCTTTGGTCTTTTTTTGCAGTTTGATTTGTGTAGAATTTACGAAAAGTTATTGAAGACAAAATTTATTAAACGCAACAAAGAACAGAAATTGTGTAAAACCGTGATCGTCAATATCCTGAAAATGATATTTTATATCTACAAGAATAATTGATGCCAAAATATACAGAATATACAAACACATGCACTGTGCGTTTATATATATATATATATATATATATATATATAGCATTGTGTGTGTGTATATATATATATATATTGCATTGTGTGCATGTGTGTGTATATATATATATATATATATTGCATTGTGTGCATGTGTATATATATTGCATTGTGTGTGTGCATATATATATATATTGCGATTTGTGTGTTTATATATATTGCATTGTGTGTGAGTATATATATATATATATATATATATTGCATTGTGTGAGTATATATATATATATATTGCATTGTGTGTGAGTATATATATATATTGCATTGTGTGAGTATATATATATATATATTGCATTGTGTGTGAGTATATATATATATATATATATATATATATATTGCATTGTGTGTGAGTATATATATATATATATATATTGCATTGTGTGTGAGTATATATATATATATATATATATATATTGCCTTGTGTGTGTGTGTATATATATATATATATATAGTGGTCAAATGGGACCAAGGAATTTAAACCAACCTGTGACTAAAAGGCCACAATGTCTCACCTGCCTGGTCAGAGCTGCCATTTGCAATTTAGGTAAAGTGTATGCGTGGATCTAGCACTTTTAAAACTCTTGCTAATTTGCATACATGATCAAAAATCTGAATAAAAGGTAATCTTCACAGACGAGCAGACAGAAGATCTACAGAACTTGACCTGTGCTATATGTGACTATTTCACAAGATTGAATTTGCAATTGAATTGCAAGAGAACAAATGTCACTCTCACTGTATACCAGCAACTAGACAGAGAGGAGAAGGCAAGATTGCAATGCATCAAATAGGCCCTTATAACTTCCTACACTCTGAACTCATTCATCGCATATGACTAATTTAAACTTATATGACTTCCATTAGTCTGTCTCCCCATCACACTTTCTAAAATAGTCATACACTAACTGATCAAAACCAAATTTTGGAGAGAAGTGCAAACAGATACAGGGGAACAGAATGCATCTGGTTGTACTCAGGTGTGTAAAAACCTTGAAGTAGGGTTTTTGTCAAAGTATTTTTTCAAATAAATCAGTTTATTCAAATTTAATCAATTGGTTTATGAAATTAAATAAAACGTAGAGTCTGTAATTCTCAACAAAAAATGTCAGTGATAACTTCAACAATACTAAATACTGTGAGGATTTCAATATACATTTTAAAAAATCTAGTACATATAAATTAGACAATGTAAGTGCTAGTGGCATGGTGGATCAATGGATAACATCTCAGATTGATGAATCGGAGAGCCGAGTTTGACTTCCAGCCAAATCCATTGCATTCACTTATGTGCTAATACCCTTGGGGAAGGTATGACTCATCTTCTCCACCCAGCTATGGGTAAATAGCAGAACAGACCGGTTTTTACAGCCTTAGATGTCAACTGGTCTACTGCAGAATAAAATGGCAGCCTACTGCAGAAAAAAAAATTGCCTTGTCAGTAATGTATCAAAAGCATGTATCACACATGGTACATAACTGACTGAAGTGCTGGTGCTATGAAATAAGAAAACAGTGCTCGATGTATAGTAATAGTGATAAAATTTATACTAAAATATGAAATGATGCATGAAAGTACATATAAGATTAGTATACTTGTATTTAAGTTATGTTTATGGGATATATTTTGAAAGTATATATATATATACACACACAGACATACATACATACATACATACCCACACAACTTCAAAAATATTTTCAACTTTATTAATTCATTTTCTATGACTTATCCATACTTTGCAGGTTACTTAAGAATTTCCTTTTTTGAGAAAATAATTGTTTAGTCACACAACACTTACCAATTAATCCATGCTAGGGAGAGAAAAGGTCTTTTCATACCTCTCCCCAGGGGTATTTTTGCATAAGTAAATGTAACCAACCCAACAGGAATTGGAACTCAGGTCTCCAATTAAAAATTTTGAGCCATTATCCATTACACCAACCATAGAAAAAAAGATTACATTACCTGGTATTCCCAGTATCCATCTAGGTACTGACCAGGCTTGACATTGCTTAACTTTGGTAGTCATACAGGAATTGGTGTTTCAAAATGTGGTGGCCATTAGATCTTTTCAATTTAGATATAGATGTATTTGTATACTTGCCTACATTTGTTGCATGGCAATATATGTACATGTTTTTATATATATATATATATATATATATATATATATATATATATGTAAGCAAATATATGGATATAGATCCGACAGTATGAAGAAAAATATACGGGAAAAAACAAACAAAAAATCCTTATATGCAATAATGCTGTTTTAATGTTTCTTTGTCATGTTAAGTTTGATAATGTTATTTATATTTTATATTGAATATGTCCTGAAGATGGTTTGTCGTCCGACGTCGACATATTAACATTAAAACAGCATTATTGCATATAAGGATTTTTGTTTGTTTTTTCCCGTATATTTTTCTTCATATATATATATATATATATATATATATATATTAGTTTTTAGAATTATATAATTTTACACTAAGCTTTGTTTTAAATAAGCTTCACCACTCTCTTAACAGTTAGTTATAAATAAGAACATTTAAATTTTACAATAGTTACTTATCAATGCATACCTGACGATTGCCTCATTTGTAATAAATTTTGTTGCATGTTGGTTGAGTAACTTTGATTTTTTTCATAAAGTTTTTGTTTACTATTTTCATAGTGTAGTATATTGGTGTTGTCAACAAGTACTTTCCCTGTCATGTGAAGGTTGACAGGAAGGTGTTTTTTTTAGATGTCATTCAATAGAACTTGTATCTGACAAATGAAGTGTAACCAACCAACACTCAACAAAATTTATTACGAATATAGCAATAAAATATTAAAGTGCATATAACATTCATATACTAATGCCATTTTACATTTCTACCAATTCCTGGTCAGCTCCCTAATATTGAAACTCTTGTTTTGTTAAAAAAATATTGATAACTACAATGGATAAAATTAAAAATTCTAAAATAACTATAATGTAGTGTGTTCACATGTGTTATTTAAAATCACCATCACAACAGAATGCCAATTTTATCACACTTACAATAGCATGGTTGTCATTGTAATTTACCACTGAAGATGATCTTAGAAAAGTTTGAAAGTATTTGGGTTAAAAAAAATCTACAGCACCTTCCTTGACGAATTTCATCTCAACATCAAGAAACTGATTAGACAACTAGAAAAAAACGGTATTAAAAATAAGTAGACACAATATATCACTTATAGATTATATATATATATATATATATATATATATATATATATATATGTATGTAGTAATCCATTGTTATAATCCTGACTATTATTAACACAACTTAGAATTTGAAATATATTAAAACTGACTCACAAAAGAGCATTCAATGCATATCTTCATTAAGCAGAACAAATTTTCTTTACAATTGGAATTAAGATACCTTTAGTTAATGACCATTTTCACTTACAAACAGCTTGAAAAATCCTATGAATTTTAAAATTAAAATTCATAGGTGAAAATGGTCATTAACTAAAGGCATCTTAATTCCAATTGTAAAGAGTATATATTTGTGCATTTAGGTAGCATATTCTCTTTTAGAGATGTCTGACTGAATAAATTACAGACATTATGTCTGCTAATTTTTAATAAAATCTGTTCATACTCACACCTTCTGTGTATTGATGTTAAAGGATGAGAGAAATGTGCTATAGCTGTTGAAATTTCTTGTCAGAAGATCGAAAGTACTTGGGAAATGGAAATAAAAAATTTAAACAGCTATTAGCACATTTCTCTCATCCTTTAACATCAGTACATGGAAGGTTATTTTTTAAGTATTTATTAAAAATTAGCAGACATAATGTCTGTAATGTATTCAATCATATATATATATATATATATATATATATATATATATATATGTGTGTGTGTGTGTGTGTGTGTGTGCCTAGGGTAAATAGAATATTACTGGGCTGTGCAGTTGAAGTATACTTGAAACCTGTTTGAAAGCATATTTTCTTTAAGTTTTCCCAGATCCACACACTGTTTAAAATAAACATGTGCCATCTATTTCAGACAGGAGTGCCTGCTAAAAATAAGGTTTGTAGTATATATATGTGTGTGTGTGAGCACACATAATCTAAAAAGGAGCTTCCCAATCATCACTTTCCACTTTATATGGTCTTGTGAAGAATGACTTATTTTTACCACTGCAGCCTCTTCCTCACTGCACAGATGCAACATTGCATGTCTATCAATATCTTACTGCTATTTATGTAACAAATGTTCAGATGAGGTCCATTCTTTAGTTTCACCAGTTCAGAGTTTTACAGAGTCAAATATATCTCATTCACTATATATTGCAATAGTACAGAGGAAGTTCTATTCAGACAATTTTTACTACAGTACAACTACCTTGTCGAACACTAGTGTGGGGATACTTCCTTGAACACTACAATTGTAATGCCTTCAAATCTAAGATCAATTGTGCTTTATCCTTGAGTGTCTTTTGAGTCTTGTATTGAGTAAACATTAGCAAAAAAGAAAATAAGAATAGCCCCAAAGTCACTCACTTTCATTGCAGTTCAGAAGTAAATAAACAATTTTATGTATGAGTGATTAGCATCTATTATTAATTTTTGCAATGATAATGTTGTACAATGCAGTGACTGGTTATTACATGTTTCCAAGTAAACCCATCTACCAGGTCAGGTGACCAATCCATATTACAGATGCCCATCTTGGGTATGACGATAAACTACATCCGCATCCAGGCTAAGACGATAAACTACGTCCAACAGCAAGGCCTCCGATCAGAAGGCTTTGAGGAGCTTGGAACCACCTCTTAATTGCTGGTGTTCCCAGGTCCACCCTGACCGAGGGTGGTAGCCCCTGTTAGGGTCCCAGCTATGGGCAAATAGTTAACCCCAAAACTGAGGTAAAAAGCATTATGAAAGTATAAAAATAGTTTTTAATACCAGAAAAACTGTAAAAAAATTATTACCAGAAATAAATTTTTGAAGTAACCACCCCCCACCAAAAAAAACCCAACAAATTACCAGCAATACATTTTTAAAATAATATTACCAGCTATACATTTTTGAGGAAAAATATATTACCTGAAATAGATTTTTGACAAAACAAAATATTACCAGAAAAAAAACAAAGTTGTCGGCATTAAATGACCCATTGAGGTTGATATGCCGTAAAACAAAACAAAACAAACTATATTACAGATGCCTGCTTAATACACTGGTCCATCTGTGGTTTACACTCTTCTGATGGTTCATCAACCCAACTGTTGATAAAGTAATCTGAATATCGAAATACCTTGAAAATTTCACCGTTTTCCTATTTGAAATTGCTAATGAATCTTAATTCTTCAGTTAATGACTGAATAAGCTAACATCAACTTCCACAACAATAAAATATGCACATGAATTCCCCTATCACACTGTTAAATATTTTAGCTTATCAAAATTAACAAAATATTGCAATAACAGTCATAAATACAAATGCTGATTGTTATATCACAAAGTAAGTAGGTACAAATAAAAAGGTTTGAAATTAACATTTCCCATTTCACTGAAACACTTCTATCTACCTTTCTTTCATTTTCTGATTTTAACCAAGTCGCATCTTTTGCCTTCTCATGTGATCAAAATGGAATAGTCCATTATTTATGAGGTATTAGCAAGAGACATGAAACACGTTTTTTTTTTCTTTCTTTTTCTCAGTGAAACCAAGTAGCATCTCTGATATCTCTTGTCTTTCCACACAATTGAAACAAAATAGTCCATTATTTATTAGGTACTGACAGGGCATAATGGTTGTGTGAACAAAGGGAATGAACAAAGCACTATTAATACATGATATTATGTAGGAAACACATTAGTTGAGAATACAAAAAAGAAAGGTTCTTCTTTTTGTTTCTAGTGTAGAATGTATGTATTTGCTTCATATAGATTTTATAAGTAACTTACTGTGTAAATCAAGTTCTTTCATTGAGAATTGTGTTAGGCCCCTGACTAGCTGGTTCAAAACTGCTGACAAGACAGGATGTTATTGTTGTTTTATAGCCACCTGTCTAGACTGCAACTTTCTGTGTGTGAGTGATTGCTGTGTGTAGGCGATTGCCTGTTTCTATGGCCTGCCACTGCTTGTGAGTTTTGATGCTTGCAGAAAAATGGTACAATTAGATTATCATATAATAAAACTTTACTTTTTTAAATTAGGGATAATGCTGTAGATTCTAATTATACACAATAGCCCTTAGATACAGTTTCTGGGAAAAATCACATACTCAACCCCTCAGTCATGAAGACTTGTGACTTCATGCTAGCACAATCATAGATGGTCCTGTCTACCCAATTCCAATCACTTCCATAGGACAATAACAAAATGTTACCTCCCTGATAAATTGACCATAGTGGGATTTGAAACCAAATCTCACAGTCAGAATGTCAAAATTCTAACCACCAACCCATATGTATGTAAATAAACTATGGCCGAAGTGGTCAATATGTTCATCTTCTGACATATATATATATATATATATATATATATATATGGTATTAAGATCTATGAAGCAGGTCAAATTGTCATTTTATGAGAAACAAGAGAGTCAGGTGTGGAGAATCATCAGCCATACCAGCAACTGTCTCACACTTCCAGAACTTGTGGACATATATGAAAATCACTGGCTGAACTGAAATATCACACCAGACACAAATACGTGAACTGAACTTTTTGTTGGACACTAATATGTCAAAATTGATGAGTTCAATATTATTATTAATATTATACACACACACATGATATATATATATATATATATATATATATATATATATATATATACATATATATATATATGTGTGTGTGTGTGTGTCTTTATAGTCATCTGTATATCTATATAAGAGAGAGATACAAAATTACTGAAATTTGCTTCACATTGCCTTTCAGTCTTCAAAAATACAGTAGCGGCCATAATATAAGGAACGGAAACAACAAAGACATAAATATGTGTATTACTTAAAAAGTAATGCATGATTAGCAATGAAATGTTTACCGAATAAAGATTAGCGTCTAATGCATAAATATTATACTAAGTTACAAAAATTTACATAATAGTTTTTTTCAAATAAAGATTAAATGGAACAAAGGAAATAAACTACTGGACAAAAGTTAAGGAACGATGTTAATAATTTGCATAAACTTTTAATTTACATTGTTAAAAAACTTGATGGAGCTTTTCAACAATAAGTAAAAGTTCATTTATCATTAGATTAGGACTTTATTTTTAAGCAATATGGCAAATTCTACATGCAAAATGCTCTCTTTTGAAGAAAAAAACTCATTATCACTATCAAGAAAAAAAGCCAATTTCAGAAATTTCTGATATTGTTCATAGGTCTAAAAGTGTCATTCATCGTGTAATTAGCAGGTATAAAACCAATAAAATGTTAGATGCGAAACCGGCAGACCTTCGAAAACATTGCAAAGAGAAGATTGAAGAATTGTTAGAATATCTACAAAAAACCGTTTTGAAACTGCTACATCAATTGCCTGTAATTTAATGAAGATACAGATAAGATCTCAAGGAAAACGGAAGCCTCTCATTTCAAAGCGAAACCAAAGGGCACACCTGGAGTATGCGAGAGAACATGTTGTTTGGACTGACGCACAATGGGATACAGTTCATTTCGGTGATGAGTCCAAGTTTACTATATTTGGTTCTGAGGGCAAAACTTATGTACGGCGTAGAACAGGTAATGTGTCAAGAAAACCGTTGAGTTTGGTGGCAGCAGTGTGATGGTGTGAGGAATGATTTCATCTGCAGGAGTTGGCCCTATCATCCACATACATGGCAATATCAATGCTGAGATTTACAAAAGGCTTCTTCAGCAGCATGTGGTACCAAGATTACACCATAATCTTTATGAATCTCCTATTCTCATGCAGGACAATGCACCTTGCCACAAGGCTCAGAAGTTTATGGCTTTATTTGAAGAAGAAGGAATCGCCCTAATGAAGTGGCCACCCCAGAGCCCCGACCTGAATCCAATAGAAAATATTTAGAAGATAATTGGAGAAAGGGCTCAGAAAAGAAACCCAAAAAACCAGGATCACCTATGGGAGTTATTGAAAGACAAATGGGAGGGAATTACTGCTGATTTTTGTAAGAAATTAATTAGATCCTGTGGTCGATGATGCATTGAAAATAAGGGGATGTTTGCCAAATATTAAATTTTGTTGATATTTTGTTCACAATCAAGTATTAACAAAATCGTTCCATAACTTTTGTCCAGTAGCTTATTTCCTTTGTTCCATTTAATCTTTATTTAAAAAAAACTATTATGTAACTTTGTATAATATTTATACATTACACTCTAATCTTTATTCGGTAAAAATTTCATTGTTAATCATGCATTACTTTTTAAGTAATACACATATTTATGTCTTTGTTGTTGCTGTTCTGTTGTTGTTTATGACCGCTACTCTATGTTATTTGTTAAAATTTTCTTTGAATCTCTTTATTAAAAAAACTCATAATCATTGAAACAATTGGATATGTTAAGGAGAATGCTGTATTGACAAAGCCAAAATAATAAACAGACAAATATATCTCTGTCCTTAGAGAACCCAGTAATGTGAAAAAGAAATTGATAGTTTTGTGCATGTAAGAACCAAGGACATCATTGTATTTGAAATTCTTGAAGGAGAGCTTGCAAGCAAAGAACTACTCCACTACCAAAAAAAAGAGCACATAGACAGTTCAAAAGGGAATGGCACCAGTTATTTCTTGTTCAGAGTGACAAGACTTTACAAGGCACCTGATACAAAGAGAGGAATTAATAGTGCTTAAATGCAGCTCCAGGACTGAACCACTTTTAACCAGCAGGGGTGCCAAACCACACCTTCTGCTGATTTAAATCCAATTAACTTCTGTGTATTAGGTTGGTGCAAAAATAATGTCGTTTTTTGATGATATTTTGATTATCGTTCACCCATTTATCCAAATTTTGACTTCCCTATTTGCTTTAAATGACGAACGACTGTTGAGTGGTCGACCTCGAGTTCAACAGCAACTTCTCGTGTGGTTTTGCGAGGATCGGCTTCAATTAAGGCTTTCAAATGTTCGTTATCAACCGCAGTCGGCCGGCCGCGACCGTCTTCATCTTCGAGGCTCTCGTCACCATTGCATAATTTCTTGAACCACTGTTGTGCCACACGTTCGTTAGTGGTTCCTGGCCCAAACACATCATTGATATCATGAGCTGTCTCGGCAACTTTTCGGCCTAGTTTGAACTGGAACAAGAAAATCGTGCGGATTTGAATTTTGTCCATGCTGTCGAAAAGCCTTCACAAAAATGAATGAAGAGATTGAGAACGGTAACGAATAACACAATTCGATAGAGCGAAAAACGCGCTTCAAAATGATATATAACACGGCTATATATATCAATGAATTAATTCAGAAATCATATATAAAAGTAACATATGTGAGAAAACGACATTATTTTTGCACAAACCTACTATATCTAACAATACGTTATTTGAAATTTATAATAATTTAGTCACAAGTCAAACATTTAAATTTAATTTTTGTCATTTTGTCATTCATTTCAATTTATAAACTCATTTTTTGGCTTGATTATGCTTGTTAATGTTACAATATTTTATTTTATTTATTTTTTTAAGTTCACTCCTAGCAAGGCAGTAAAGTCACTGAGACAAAAGTGTTTACTGGAAGTGTAAAGATTATATTGAAACAATTTCATCACCAAAATCAATCTTATATATTTATAAGTCTACCATTTATCTTTGTTTTTACTCTGGTGCTCCTGCTATATATTTGGAAATTCTTGATAAAATCCAAAAGAAGAATCTGCAATGTTATTGGCCATGAACTGGCATCTTGGCTTCAATCACTTCTTCACTGCCATTATGTAGCTTTTCTGTAAATATTTTCATGATAATTCTTTTGATGAACTTTCCACTATAGACATATAGACACTATGAATTTAAACACAATTACAGATTGGCAGCAGGGTCTCATCATTTTACATTTGAGATGCGTAAATGTAACCATAAGTTCTAGGCTAACAATTTCTTCTATCACACTTCTTGCTTTCTAGTCAACTTTGATCTTTAAAAAATTTAAATGGAATAGCGATCATTATCTTCAGTTTCTTAATTCATGTTCTTTTATTGTCCTCCCTCCTTAATAGTTTTTCTCATATTCTCTAACACTCAGTACCCTTTGTGTCCTAGTGGCTTTATTGCCTTGATTAGGGTGAAATGATTAAAGAAAACTTTCTGTAATGAAAACCAGATTCAAGAATTTGCTGAAAACCTTTTCACATCAAAATGGAATTTTAATCTGCCTGATAAGTGACATAAAGTTATTGCAAATAATGACGAATATATAACTCAATAAAATGTAATTCTAATTTATTTTTTGCAGAATAATGTTAATAAACAAAATCAGAAATTGCTCATGACATAATATAGTTAATAGCAATGATCTGTATATTTATTTTAACTTTATACGCATATTTTAAAAAGTTTAAGAAAGCCATCTAAAATAATGGCATTTTTTTTTTTAAATGTGTATTTTTTTTCCCAAATTAAGATTGGTGCACATTGCTCATTCTTGGAGTCAAATCTTTTCACTTTCCAGCTTCAGAGACATCTTGGAACAGTGCCATCATCATAAAAAGACACTGCTTTCTGGTTTCACAAATGCAATGGAGATAACTTTAGTTTAGCAAAATATTAGGTCTGATCAAGAAGTATCAAGACTATTGCTATGCTAAAAAAAGTAAAATATTCAGAATGAAGCCACTTGGTACAGACTGAACCAGAACTCTGTCACATTGTTTATAGCAGTGGTTGGAAGTGTGTAGAGTGTGGTCGTCTAGTTATACCACAGAAGTTCCAACAAGAAACTTGGCTTGTGCAGCAGTTTTTGGCCAAGGACAGCATTCCCCAGCATTGTGACTGTTTCCTCTTCAAAAATCAAATTCTGCTTGAAAGGAATGATATTTCAAGATGTCAAGGAAATTCATGAAAATACAACGAGGCACTGCTTGCTCTCCTGCAAAAAGAGTTCTCTGAATGCTTCCATCAAGGAAAATGATGCTGTATAAAGTGCATGTATTCAGAAGGGGACTACTTCAAAGGAGATTAAATGTGAAATTGATATGTGTTATAGTTTTCTTTTATAGTATCAGTCCCAATACTTTGTTGATTAGTCCTCATATTACAAATATACATTTGGTTCATTATATAATAAGATCCATATATACTTAAAAGTGTGCATTGTACCCTCACAAAAAAAAATAAAAATAAATTGTCCAAAGATAATAACATATAAAAACTCTTTATTCCTCAAATGGTAATATCAGAAATATCTATTTGTAGTAATATTACAGTGTTTCTTTGTGTGTAGCTAAAAGACTATTTCTGGGAAATTAAATGTCAGACACTATTTAAAAAATCCAGACATTTGCTCTTTGGGGATCAAAAAACAAAAAAAACAAAAAAAAAAAAACTGCAACACTCCTCATAAAATAAATTATTTTCATATTTGCTTTATTTTACTTACTAAGTTTTTTTTTTTCACTTGATGGAAAATATTTTTTTATAAATATATTTTCAAATAAATACTGAAAGAAGGTGGCACATAATTGGAAAACTTTTGTGTAACAAGATTTGCTTAACACTTTCAGAAACAAGACATTTATATTTAAATAACTTGGGTATTTCAGATTTTATTAGGTTGGTGCAAAAATAATGACGTAATAATGTCGTTTTTTGACGTATTTTTTAACGTCAAAAACGACATTGTTACGTCATTATTTTTGCACCAACCTAATACAAGTTTGCAAAAGAAAAAAAAAATAAAATTACATTGGAAGATGCTCTAAGTTTTTCTTTGTTCATATGTAAGTATGTTAGTATTTTGGATTTTACAATTACAAAATCAAACCAACATAAAAAAAAAAAAAAATTCTTTACACAAATGTATTTATTTGGTTTAACTAGGGCACTGGAATAGCAAAAAATGACTTTCAAAAGCTAAACAAAGTATTCAGAAAGAAGAAATTTTTGTTATGAACAAAAAAAGAGTGCTGAACAGCTATATAATATCTATCTTTCTATCTGACAGTAAATTCTGGACAATTTCCTCACAGTGTTTCCAAAAAGAATGCTTAGATTACCATGGACTGAACACATGAACAAGGAAGTTTTTAAAGAAAATGGGAAGATAAAAAGAGTGAGTTAAAATATCTGGGAAACAAAGAGGAAAGATGGCTTGGAGAATTTGACACTCACAGGATAGACTGAAGGCAAGAAAAGCAGAAGGAGACATTGAGCAATCTACCTAAAGATCTTGTGTAAATTGATACCAAAACAGGGAGTGAGAGATAAACATTGCTCAGGGCCAAAAAGGTTAGGAAACTGAAGAGTCATGATCGCTCATCTTTTAAAATAACATGACACATAAAAGAAGTTTTTATGATGAAGAAAAATGTCCTATTTAAAATGAGTCAACACTACCCATTTTACAGTAGGCTTGTCTCAAAACAATGCTAGATTATCCATTTTGTCAGAGAAAAGTCACATAACAGTTCAATAATGCACTTTGGCACAGCAGTTATGCATCTCTTGGATCGCTACCATATCAATTGTTAGAAACTTATTAGACACATGCAAGGCTCCCTGTAAAATAATCAAAATAATGGTAACTCCTCAAATCTATCTTTATTTCCAGTTGAGGAGAGAGTAGTATTAACTATGATGTGGTCCCTTAATTTAAAAAAAAAAAAATATTTGTTTCCAAGGATTTAAAAAAAAAAAAAAAACTTTTTAATGATCTCATTTCAAGGTTCAAGAGGGTTACTGAACTAATGTTGTATGAGCTTAAAAAGAGGAGTTAAGGAGTACAGTTTATGAAGTTATTTATTAGAGATAAGGATTAATCCTTGGCTTGAGATTAAGACTACAGCAATTGGGGGAGTATCCTCTCAGGAGTTTGTTCCACAATGTAGGCAATTGTTGGGAAGAAGCTATCTGTTGTAATCTAGGGAAAGATTACTGAATAAGAATAACCAAAACAAAGGTTAGAATGGAACAATAATATTTATAACTGAAACAACATGCAAGATTCACTAGTGGTGTGTAGTAAGTAATCAACTGCTATTAGCGGGCTAGAAGTGAATCAAGGTGAATCCCAAGTGGAAAACATACAATATGATGATTTTGCTTCGTTGTAAGATACAATCAAAAATTAAAATGCAACATCAATCACAATTTTCTGTCTTTCTGAAGTGTGTTCTTTTATCGCCCTTTCCTCACTTCCCCTCACTAGAGTCTTCTCATTCTCTTTCACTCCCTGTAATCCTATGCATTCTTGTGACATTATCACCTTGCTTGGGCTGAAATTTAAAGAAAAAAGTAAAGAGGATTTGTCCCTGTATATATGGCATGTTTTTTTTTCTTTGTCAAGATCAGGACTGATAGACCAAAGGGATGTAACACATCAGAACATTTGCTAAAGACAAACCAATAGATTACTGAAGTTGGTGCAATATTTTGTCTGTGGGGAAAGGGATTATTAGGTGCAAAATAATTAATCAATCACAAGGCCATGAAGATGCTTCTTCAACTCTTATGAAGACAGGACTGGATAGCTCAGGCTCAGATATCCTCCATTTTTGGCCTGATCTGGCTCTTGATAGAGCATATTGGAGGAATACGATAGTCTCTGGAGTGATACAACAAACTCATGTTTTTTTTTCCAGCCCCTGCAGTGATATAGCATATTTATGGCTTCTACTTGAGTTCTGGGGTGAGTTTGTGTCTCAATAGCTCAAGGCAGGAAGCCTCCTTAAGAGAACAGTCATTGATCATGATAGGTGAAAGTTCAGGGTCTGGTCAGTGATGGCTGATTGCTCATAGTTTGTTTTTGGAGGTAGTGAATGCTATAAGCTAGTGCTTTGCTTATTGTGTCCCCAGGGTTAGATCAAAGGAGAGATCAACTGCCAAGTTTTGGTCATCCAGATTTTAGGAAATGCACACATATACTGCTGTATCATTTGCATAGATATTCACAAGTGATCAAAATATTAATGATCTTAGGCAGATCATTAATATAAAGCAGAAAGACACTAGGATAGAAAAGAGAATTTTACTGTCGCATTTCACTTTCCTTAGTTTCTGGAGAAAATCTTCATTATCCCTATATGTGCATTCAGATTTCATTTACCGCCATCTCTTAGGACACTACCCAGATACTTATACTTATCGTATTTAAAATATTATCAATTATTTTTTTTTTAAATTGTAGTGATCTACCACAGAGAGCAAAGAGGCATATTGTTGTATTTTTTTGCAACATTTGGGAACAAGGATCACTTGCCTCAAGGTAGAGGACAGCAGGTGGCACTCCATGTGAAGAGAAAAAGGTTAAAGTGCCTTGATTTTAAAGCAGGTCCCTTGTGTTGGTTGGCTGGTTCTTTGACTAATCAGTAGTAATTTGATGTAATGCATGGATTGGCTGGTTCTTTGGCTAATCAGTAGTAGTTTGATGATTGGTTGGTTCTTTGACTAATCAGTAGTAATTTGATGTAATGCATGGATTGGCTGATTCTTTGGCTAATCAGTAGTAGTTTGATGATTGGTTGGTTCTTTGACTAATCAGTAGTAATTTGATGTAATGCATTGATTGGCTGGTTCTTTGGATAATCAGTAGTAGTTTGATGATTGGTTGGTTCTTTGACTAATCAGTAGTAATTTGATGATTGGTTGGTTCTTTGACTAATCAGTAGTAATTTGATGTAATGCATGGATTGGCTGGTTCTTTAGCTAATCAGTAGTAGTTTGATGATTGGTTGGTTCTTTGACTAATCAGTAGTAATTTGATGTAATGCATGGATTGGCTGGTTCTTTAGCTAATCAGTCGTAGTTTGATGATTGGTTGGTTCTTTGACTAATCAGTAGTAATTTGATGTAATGCATGGATTGGCTGGTTCTTTAGCTAATCAGTCGTAGTTTGATGATTGGTTGGTTCTTTGACTAATCAGTAGTAATTTGATGTAATGCATGGATTGGCTGGTTCTTTGACCAATCAGTAGTGGCCTGAGACAATAAAAATCCCAAAAGATGAGAGTGGGGGACAATTTGTCTCAGTGAAAGTTGTGCTGTTGGTATGTTGTCCAGAGTGGTGAAGTACAGTGAAGATTTTAAAATGAAATAAATAATCATCAAATAACAATATTCATGTAGACCACTTATTTTTCTAACACTTTCAGTTCCAGAACTATGGCAAATTATCCATTTTACCAGACCAATAAAAGTCACCTAATAATTCAACAATGCAATCTGATCCACTAATTATGTATCCCTCATATCTTTCTAACATCATTGACTGTTAGAAATGTGTATATGGGATTATAATTAAATATAATGCTACTTGATGAAGTAGTTTGTCAATTGCATGAAATTAAGATGCTTGCTCACAAATATTGTCCAATTTTAAAGCAGTGTCACACAATCAGTTTGTTAGAAAGTCAAAAGTGCACCTCTATACTGTTTCGTAATGTATTTGAAAATTTTAAGAGTTGATAACTGTATATTCATTATTGTTAACTTTTGCTATAAAGCAATACAAAGAGGCTGAGAAATCAAGGAAGCTTTTGCTTTTACATTTACAAAGGAGGGAATCAGTTTGGCTGAATAGTACCAGAGAAGAATATTATTATTAGTAGTAAACCCTGTAGATTAAACCGTGGGGCATAGAGCTGCAGCTTCTTCACCATAAGGTAGGTTTTTACAAGGTGAAACTTCCAAAATCCATACTCACTTTGTTTTTAAATCAGATTGTCCTTGCACTAGACTGGTTACCAACCAAGGCTGGAGAACACAGTCTGCTCTGCCATTAACTCTGAAGTGGGTCAATAGCTAGATTCATTCATTTCCAAGAGTTTGTATGAAAGGGAACACAATGCTCTTTGTTGGGATTTGAACTCAGTATACCAATTCTACTTTTTAGGCTGGTAACCAATTCTCTAAGTATTCTTTCTTCATGTTGTGTCTCAGAAGTTACAGCCTATCCTTTTTGAGGGCAAGCATAAGTGTCCTTTTCATTGATTTTTTTCTTAAAACTTCATTGTTGTTCATAAATTCTCTCCATGTTATTCTTAGCATCCTTCTTTCATCTCTTTCACTTCTTTGTCTGTGAGCAAATTGTTCAACATTCACTGCCATACAGGAGATAAGATATTTAGATAAAGATTCAGCACTATTTTCTTTGTTTTTAACAAAATGATCCTGTTTCTTAATATTTTTGTTTTTGGAAGGCACCTTTTGCTATTTGATTTTTTGCTTTTTGGTTAACATTTTCTGTCATCTTTTACCACGCTGTTTATAAAGGGTGGATGGATAAAGTGTCATCTAAATTATGGAAAAATGAAAATAAAATTTTAATTTAACAGATATATTTACCAAAATTACACAAAAATATCTTGAAATACTAAGGAATAAATATATTCAGTAAAATTGCCATTGGCTTCAACCATGGCCTCCAGATGATTTCAGAATCTCCTGCAACTGTTCTGGAGAGTTTCCTTCTTTAAGTTGGTGAATGCTGTCATAATCCTTGCCTTTGGTTCAACTTTGGTGCTGCAAGGACTTTTGTTGGTCTCTCTCTCAAGTGTGCCTAAAGAGGGTTGTCATCTGGGGAGTTAAGTGGCCAGATGTAAGGGGTGATGTGGTCACAGAAATTGTCTGACAAACATGACTGGCTTCTACTGCTTGTGTGGCATGGTGCAAAGTCACCCTCCAGCCAGCTTAGACTGTCTTGCTTGCTGTCAATAATACATTCTGTCTTTTTGACAGTTAATTGTCCTGTCTTATTTTCTTTTACTTTCTTGTCTTCAAGTTCTTGCAATTTCCTTTCTGAGCCTGTCATCGACAGTGTCATCTGCATGTCTTATACTATTATAAATCACTGTACAAATTACAATATCAGTGTTTTATCATTCATACTAAATGTATTATTAATTTTCAGTTACTGATCATATTATTTAACTTGTGATAGGAATATTAAAAATGGTTTTGCTTAAGAGTTAATACTTATTTGGCAATAAAAAGAAAATACAATGTGATCTTTTATTTTGCTTTGTTTTCTTTTTAGTCTCCCATACTTTCAGATTATGGATAATAAGCTTTTAGTAGGAATTAACAATAAATCCTTGAATAATTTAGCAATTGTGAACATTCTGCATTGTATATAATAAAAAGCTTAGTTCAGACTCAATATAGAAAAGCATGTAAAAACAATATCAGCCCCCATTTCATTTTGAGTGTACTAAAAATACCTGGCACAGAAGACAATCAGGGAGGTTTGGTCTTGTGTTTTTCTAATAGGGCAACACATGAGTTTAAAATAGAAGATGTGGTTGGAATTTCTTTTATAATTTTCAGTAATGGAACACTTTGTCCTAGAGTACTCACTCAGAGATATGGTGAGGTAATGGTTAGCAGCTCGGATTGAAGAACCGAGTCTGAATTCCAGTTTTTTTATTCCAGTTTTTTTTTTTTATTTATTTAATCAACCTCAATTGATATTATAGATTCTACAACCTCACAATACCACTAATTGTGAAATTCATAATCTATCCAATGGCTGTATACTATACACCTTGACAGGGTTACATACGGTTTTGAATTCAATGTTTTCCTTTTTCTATGCTGGTTGTCAATCATGACTACAGAGATAAATCTGCCATGCTAGAGGCAGAAGAGATGAATTCATATCTTTTTCAAGTGTATTTGTGATATGCAGACAATGAAATAAATAGGGGTTTGGAATAAGAAATCAGAGTCAAATGTGATTTGCAGTTGAGTTCGTTAGTTTCACTTTTGCACAAATACTCTTGGGGAAAGGTATGAACTGACTTCTTCTCTGCCAGCTATGAGTTATATACTACAACAGACGGGAATATTCAGCCTTGGTTAGCAGCAGTTTAGGAGAAGGACAACTCTGAATTCAAAATCATATGTAGGCCTGGTGAAACTCATATTATGCAGCTAAAGAAAGGATCATAAAATTTACTATGATTATGATCCTGATTATGATCAGCCTCAATTTGTGTGAAAATGAATTTGGTTGGAATTTGAACACAATTTTTCGATTTCTCTTTCCAAACTTCTGTTAAAGTACAAACATGTTTCTAACTTAATCCAATGCAATAATTAAAAACTTCAGTTTTTTTTAGTCTATGTGTGATTTTAATTACAGAACTGTGAATCAGGTTAAAATTTTTGAACCGAGAAGAATTTAACCTAATGTAACTGATTCTAATAAGAAATCCTTTTTTAAAGAAAGTGGGATTAGATTTTGAATGCAATGGATTTTAATCCAATAAACAGTTTCATTGAAACATTATTATAAATGTTTTAAGTGAAATAAAGAAACTTCCAGAAATGATGTTTAATTTATTTGTACAAACAGTGAAATGTCAGATAATTGCTGAGAGGGTTAATGAGTGTTAGAAAATATAAAAAAAATACTATTAAGGAGAGAGAACAATAAAAAAACAGGAATTAAGACAGATTGATACTACAATTAAATTTTTGAAGATAAAAGTTGACTGGGAAGAAACCTGAGGAAAATTCCACAAGTGAGAAGTGTGATAGAAGAAATGCCTCAATAGAACTCATGATTACATCTAGCCATTTAAACTGTAAAATGATGTAACCTTGGTGCCAATCTAGTACAGTTATTATACTTTATTTGTGCCTCGATTATCTGGTAATATAGTTGTCCTTGACTAGCAAAAAAAAAAAAAAAATTGGAGGAAGGCTATCATAGTCAGGATCAAAC
The DNA here is from genome assembly GCA_963932145.1 of Acanthosepion lycidas. Taxonomy (NCBI): domain Eukaryota; kingdom Metazoa; phylum Mollusca; class Cephalopoda; order Sepiida; family Sepiidae; genus Acanthosepion; species Acanthosepion lycidas. Next base: position 40,570,952 of record OZ010577.1, on the reverse strand, counting down.
AGTCACTGTGAAATCCATAATTCTTTCCTTAGCTGCAGAGTATAAGTCTTTGCTCGGGTTACATATGGTTTTAAATTCAAAGTTTTTCTTCTCCTAGACTGACTGCCAGCTAAGGCTGAGGAACACACACTGTTCTGCTATTTAACCCATACCCAAGAGGGAAAGTGGTGGATATTTAAGTGTGTAAGTGAATGTGACAAATTCAGCTGGAATTTAAATTCCAAGCTGCCATTCATTACATAAACTGAACATCCATAAAAATTTTAACCTCCAAGCTAAAAAAATTAGGAATATACAATAAAACATAATATTTGTTTTCTCACCCAAACTTAACTCTTAATTTTTTTTTTTTTTTTGTTTGTCTATTTTATTTATTCATTTGTGAATATTTCAATTAACTTACAAAAACAGTCCACGCTGAATATCTCCACAGTGATCCTCTCTAGGTTTTGGATTTTCAATAATCATATCTCCAAGATAATTTTTAAAAAAATTAAAAAATACCCAGCCCTTATTTCCAACTCAGCATGCATCTGTTTTTGTAGAAATTTCCTCTAAAAAAAAAAAAAATTTTTAGAATTGCAAAGCTGATTTTTTCATTGTACTATTCAACCAAATTGAAGCCCGAAGAACCACTCAAGAAAGAGGGTTACTGAATGAGTTTGTTTTAAGGACATAAGGAGAGGAAGTAAGATGTGTAGAATATGTTGAATAGATAACAGTTGACCCTAAACTTGAAGTGACTAAGCATCCTTTTGGTTTTGGTTTGGTTTACGGGATATCAACCTCAATGAGTTATTTAATACCAACAAGATTTTTTATTGCTGGTAATATTTGTTTCAAAAATGTATTGCTGGTAATAATGTTTAACAAACATTTGAATTTATTCCTGATATAGTAAAATTGTGAAGTTTTTAAGCAAAAACCTGTGTAACTTGAGCGCATTTTCTTAAATGATCTTTAAAAGTAAATGCTCAAAAATTGCTAAAGGTTATGAATCTAAGGTTTGGTGTCAGTACTTATAACAAACCCCAACTTTCACACCGAGTGTAATGTTCATTTTCTAAGGAAAGTTAAAAATCAACCTGCCCTACATGTCAATCCATCATATTTTGTAATAATAGTTATCATGGTATAATTAATATGCCATTTAATAAAGTTTTAATCATAATATCATGATCGAAAAAAAAAAAAAAAAAAAAAAAAAAAAAAAAAAAAAAGTAAAGTTAGCCATGGCTGTTGTTTGTTCACTGAATATTAAAATATGAATTTTTGTTCTGTTTCTCAAGATTTGGTATGGTTTATTTTACAGGATAGCAACCTCAATGGGTTATTTAATACTGACAAGATTTTTATTGCTAGTAATACTTTTTTCAAAAAATGTATTACTGGTAAAATTGTTTTTTTTCCAAAAATTTATTGCTGGTATTAAAAATGTGTTTTTATACTTTTATAGTGTTCTGACCTACTTTCGGATGTTAACAGGTCATCTCCATGCTCCTTAAAACCTCCTGATCAGAAGCTTGCTGTTGGATGTAGTTCATTGTTTTACCCAGGATGAGCATCCTTTTGGGAATTTGTTGCTCAAAGTGACAGTTGTCCAAATAGAAGTTTCTGCTTTTCAATGGAATATTAAGTGAATGAGTTGAGCCTGTATACATGTTATGGTAAGTCCAATCTCTGGAGGGTTGGACTGTTAGAACTAAGCAATATAGCTTGTCTGAATATTTGCCCTGGAAATAGCAATAGAATTGCAAGAGGCTATCAAAGTTTCATCTGTAGGAAAAGGATTGCATGGTGGAAAAGTCATCAACCAGAGTTCACATAAACTCTTTTGATCTCTTTCAAGGCTTTGAGGTATCAAAGGTGATCACTCTAGTGATTCTGTGGGTAATGATTTCATCTTCTATGTGCCATGTCAACTTCATATTGTTTTCCATAATTTCCTGTCCTTTGTAGATGTTTATTATTTTTTGTTTGTTTGTTATTTCTCCTAAACTTTGCTCTACCATTTACACAATCTCTCTAGGTAGGTTATTCATTCTTTCCTGTGCTCTCCTTGCCTTCACTTTGTCTTGTGAGTATCAAATTTTCCAAGACCTCTTCCCTCATTAAAAACACTAGAAATTTCAACTCTCTATTCCTGATGTTAAGTGTCCTTTTTGTTTACATTTTCTCAAAAACTTTTTACAAGACTCTTCTTCATCTGTGAGTAGATTGTCAAGCATTCACTACCATATAGGAAGACTGATATTATGTAACAGCTTTCTACTCTTTTTTCCATTTCTAATGAAATTTTACTGTTTCTTAATACTTAATACTTTATTAATAGTTAAAAATGCCTTCAAAAAGCTATCACAAGGTACTTTTGGATTTTGGTATTGCGTTTTCCATCCTATATTAAAATACTTCCCAGATATGTAGTCAGTCATTTATGTGCCATACATGATACATGCTTAGGTGATCTTGTATCTTTCAATACATGACCAACGAGGCAAATTTTTTCCCAAAGTAGGTTGTCATTACTTTCTGCAGTATATCAGTTGCCACCCAAGGCTATAGAACCCAGTCCTGCTATTTACCCATAGCTAAGGGGAGAAGAAGAGGATTCATACCTTTCCAAAGGTTATTAGCACATAAGTGAATGTAATGGATTTGAGCGGAATTCAAACTCGGCTCTCTTATTCCACAATATAAGCCACTATCCATTACTTTACTGTATCTCCTCAAAACTCAAGTAATTTTCTTTAACAGCCTCATCAGATCGAGACTTTCAGATGGATTTCATGCAAACTGTTCAGAAATATCTTTCAGTTGCATGCAAATGCATTCTCAGACCAAGTGTCAAAAATAACTTTGAGTAAATGAAACATGTAGGTTTTAGTGAGGGCCATTCTTCTTTGAACTTTTTGAACTGGTGCTACTGAATTTGACTGGATTTCAGCTCTCCAATTCCTCAATCTGAGCTGGTATCCATTATTCCACTGTGCCTTCTATGCAGATATGTAGTACTGCACTTAAATTCATAAAGTTTAGGTACCACAGAGAAAAATTCATAAAGTTTAGGTACCACAGAGAAAAATTCATAAAGTTTAGGTACCACAGAGAAAAATTCATAAAGTTTAGGTACCACAGAGAAAAATTCATAAAGTTTAGGTACCACAGAGAAAAATTCATCAGGACAATTACCATAAAAGTATTTATAGAAAAGGCACAAGTAAGCTACATTATGGTGGTAGAAAGGTGACTGAAGGCGAGATGCAAGATCAGATTCTTCTTTGGATTTTATCAAGAATCTCTAAATATATGACAGAAGCACCAGACCAGATGTGGCAACAGAATTCAAAATAAGGATGAATGGTAAACTTATAAATATTTAAGATAGATTCATGAGAAGAAAATTGACATGAATTAACACAAGGAACCAACTAGCCTAGCAGCAGATCTACCAATAGAAATTTTATATGACTGCAAAGCATTTGAACCATGGATATCAGTTAAATATTTAAAAAATAAACTGAAAAACATTTGCATGTACATATATATATATATATATATATATATATTTTTAAATCATTAATTTTTCTCTTTGAATAAAAAAAATAGAAAACAAAATAAAAATCAATGATGTTAAACTTGATATTAATTTTGAGAATGAAATCAAAAAAAGAACAATTGATATATATTTTTATATGTCAAATCATAAATCAATTTTGAAACTTTGAGTCGTAGCTTTCAGCAAAGGACAACTATATTCCAATCATTTGGAAATATGATAATGTTACTGACACTCAAAAGAATTAAAATTGCTTTAAATATTCTAAACCTGGAAGATTCTATGATTAGTAAAATTGCAAATCACAAAAAGACTGAATGTTAATCATCTTTATCATTGTCATTCTGAAAGAGATGATTTTTATTTCTTAAATCCATATCACCCTATGCAAGGCAGTAAAGCCACTAAGACACCAGGGGGTTACAGGGTGTGGGGGAATTAGGAACAGAAACATTAATAATGAGCAGGAAGAGAAAAAAATCATCAGGAGGAAAGTAAATAACAATTGACATTGTATTTAAATTTTTGCAGATTGAATTTGGCTGGGAAGCATGGAACCAGAATTGAGTTCTACAAATGAGAAGTGTGAGAAAAGAAACTGTTAGCATAGAACTTATGGATACATCTAGCCAGCTGAACTCTAAATTGAGGAGATCCTGATGTCAGTTTAGTAATGCACTTAAATTCAAAAAGTCTAGGTACCATTGCGAAGATCTCATCCAAACAATTACCATTAAATTACTTATAGAAAAGGCACAGAAGCAACCTTACAACTGGTGGGAAAGTGAAACTAAACTCAAAGTAAATAGCAGGGGCAGCAGACCATATATATCTGCAATATTCTAAACATGTCCGAATGGTAAAAATTATAAAAGGAAATGTTTGGAAAATTTTCTAACCCAGGAAGCCTGACCAATAAAATGGTCGCCACAAACTTGACATGAAGAAAATCTACATAAACCTGTGTAAATGGAAAGATGGTGGTTGATATATAAATGGCTAAAAGCTAATGATCTGGCTGTTGAAAAAAATCCAAATGAAGTAGAACTCTCACCATGGAATGGTCCAGACAGGCCATTAGTGGCAGGAGACACTGTTTCAAATATATGACAATAAGCTTTGACCCTATATTGATTCTTCCCCTTCAACTCATGTTTCCAATTTTCTTCTCATGTTTTCTCCTCATCTTTTTTGTTCAAAACTTTTACTTGTCTCAGAGAACTTTTGGCACACAGGAATATTTGTGCAACTCTCAAAATGACTGCAGAGTTGTTTTTTAGTTTGTATTTACTGTTAGTGATAGTTATCTGTCAAAATTTAATGGATGAGAAATTATTATTTTTAAGTTATACTAATGTCCTTCCACATCTTTGTTATTTTTAAAATGTTTTGGCTGCTGTGCTCTATGGCCTTCTTTAGTTGCCTACCAATCTGGGTAATAAATGCCATACATGTCGGATTTTTTTTTTCAGTGCCATATTGAAACTGATTCAATAAATGTTGGTAACAAATTATTTTCTGGTAATCACATCTCTTCTGCATTTAGCATTATTTGTTTTCCTCACTTTTATCATGAATCAATTGTAGGGACAAAAAATTACATTAAGCCTACGATGATGCTGAAAAGGAAATCCCTGGTACATTAGATGAATTGACAATTGAAGAAAATCAAAATGCACAACTGGTTGATTGATGTTTTTTTTATGGCTTATCAACCCTTTATGGATTATTTTACGCATGAATTTTTGAATTTTAAAAATAATTCTTTTTCTTTTGAAAGTGACTATTGTATTAACTACTTTTAATGAGAATAATGAGGATTTTTTGCAGACAGTGTAGAAAAGCTGGGTAGAAAGGATGGATTCAAACATTTCCTAAGGGCATTTGTGCATAAATGAATATAATGAATCATACTGGAATTCAAACGCATCTCTTCAATTTCTCATTCTGAAAGATTATCCATTAAACCATCCACTGGGGGGTACAAATGTCAACATACTGTGATAATAAAAACAAAGATGAGGATATTAGTTCAAATAGAAATAATACTATTTTTTATTGGTTAATAAAGGTTTTTCTATGCTAAATCTACTTCATGGCTTTAATTCCTACCAACTTTGATACTGTGTCATTTGCATGTTGATGAAAAATAATCTTTTAATGACCAACGTCTCTATGATAAGTTGTGGTGAAATAGGACCCAGAAACTAACTTACCTGTGGCTAAAAGGCCACAATGTCTCACCTGTGCAGTCAGAGCCACCATTTGCAATTTCATCAAACAGCATGCATGGTTCTAGCTCTATTAAAACTATTGCTAATTTATATGTCTGGTCAAAATCCTGAATAAAAGTTGAGTTGCACAGTTAGCAGGAAATCAACTCCAGGATTAACTTGTTCAGGAGTGGGCTCATTGCAACTATCTACTACAAGCTATTTTGGCAAGCGCCATCTCTTAAGATGTAATTTTAACATCTTGGATCAAATTAAGCAGATTTATTAACTTTTACTAATGCCATTCAGTTTTAAAATTCCTAAAAGCAAGTATTATATTTGTTTGGCAAAAAACTGATAATTTTTTTCTAAATGTTTCTAAATATTAATATACATTATTTTTGCTTTCTACATTTCCACAATAGATCTTCAGTGACTGGCTACTAGCTTTTTTTTCTTTTTTTGGAAAGCATTTAATTTGTGTTTTATCGGATAAATACTTGTTGCTTTAAAAAATATTATTCTTCTAAATCAGGAGAAAAATAAAGCAAAAAATATCTTTTTTTTTTTTTTAATTTTTCTCTGTTAGATTGTTGATATCACCAAAGACTTTTCCTTTCAAATATTTTAAGATATTTCAGTATGTCATCATGTCCGGTTATGAGTTTCTTAACCCATTAAACCCATATACTGCTGCCATAGCAATAGTAGTAAGGTGTCTAGGACAAGATAACCTGACGGAGCCCATTCCTCTTCAAGCTGATTTTGAATTCAGAGTTTTTCTTTTTCAAAATTAGTTGCCAAAAACCGGTCCATCATGCTATTTTACTCATAGCTGGGGGGAAAGGAAATGAATTTATACCCTTCCCAAGGGTATTTGAGGGAAAATTAATGTAATTAACTTGTCTGGAATTTGAACTTATATTATCAATTTATTTTCCAATTCACTAACCCTGACATCATCAGCACATCTCAGTATTACTTCAATTGTTAATTTTAATTCCCTAATTTATAGATATGCTTTTTACAGATGCTAATTAAAAAAAATTATTGAATTTCAAAATTTTTATTAATTTCTTATATTAATTAAATTCAAGTATCTTAATATTATTTTTAATATAAATAAAACAATGATAATAATACTAACTATTGATATAAGTTAAATTATATAATTCAACTTATATGAAGGTAAACACAAGTCCAGCCAATAAATTGCTTGATAGTTGTCTAAAGTAATAATTATTGAATCAGAAATAAAGTCATACTACCGACCTGATGTGAACCACTCGTCAGGACAGGATAAGAATGATAGTATTGATTAGGGAATCTCTATAAAAAATTAAAAACCAAATTATTGTTTTTTAAAAAAAAAAACATAAAAAGCACAAAATAAACTTAATAAAATTAATTAATTATGAATAGATTTTTAATGTTATAATCAGAGTTAGATATATCTTTGAAGGCAATAATATAATTTAAACAAATTTATATAAAATAAGCATTTATATTTTGAAGTAGATAAACGGTAACTTTGAATAATTGTTTTGTTTACATTTACAACTGAACAAATTATATATATATATATATATATAAATGTGTGTGTGTGTGTGCATGTGTAATATATTGTATATATTATTATTTATATATTATATGCATAGCACTTATTAGAAAGTGCTCAATATCAGAGATAGAGCTAACATTTTTGGTTGAATTGATGTGAGTTTGTGACCCTGGGTTTCCCGTTTTTGTGATCGTCAGACAAACTGACAATTGCAAAAGCATGAAACCCAGAGTCACAAACTCACATCAATTCAACCACACACACACACATATATATATATATATATATATATATATATATATATATATATGAATAAAAATGACAATAGGAAAACTGGTAATTGCTGACGCGTTTCGTCCAATGTGGACTTTATCAAAGCAAAATACGAAAATGATAATGTCCACATTGGACGAAACGCTTCAGCAATTACCAGTTTTCCTATTGTCATTTTTATTCATAAATATTGTCTTCTCTACTGGTTAAATTGGAGAAATTTTCATTATATATATATATATATATATATATATATATATATATATAAAACCAAATGAGTAAATATAGGTAGATGAGCGGGTGATCATATAAAAATACATATAAATACTCTATAATGTAAGAAAAAAACAGTGATCAGTGTTAAATAACTATTTAATATATATATTAAGAAATATACATAGTACCTTACATTAATTGCACAACTCAGAGTTTTATGTTGAAGCAATTGTCAAATGTTTAGAATTATTATTTTTATTTTATTTTGGGTTGACACCAGTTTTCTAAAAAATTTCTGATTCTTATGAGATACTTTATTTTTGTGGGTGGAATATTATTGTTGTTAAAATGTATAAATGAATTTTAGTTTAATTTTGAATTAATTTAGGCCCAGATTAATATTTAAGATTGAAAATAAGGTTAGAAATACAAAATATAAATTCTAATTTAGAGAGACGCTGATGTTAAAATGTAAGTAAACAAGAAGAGGCATTAGAAAATCAAGTGGGGGGGGGGTTACTTATCAATGAAAAGAAAACAATGTAAAATAAAATAAAGTAAAATGAAATAAAAGCCTTATATAGGAACATATAAACATGTAAATAAAATTTTAATTTAGAGAGATGTTGATGTTAAAAAGTAAACTAATAGAAATGCTGGCAAATCAAGGGGGGTAACTATTGTTTTAAAAATCAGTAGAGTAACTAATAATATGATTCATATTAATATTAATAATAAAATATGTCATGATAAAATAAAACAGAATAAAGTACAAATAAAAATAATACATATCAATGAAAAGAAAATATTAGATTGGTGCAAAAATAATGTCGTTTTCTCACATATGTTACTATGTGATAAAACGACATTATTTTTGCACCAACCTAATACAAAAATAAAAATAAGTAAAATAAAATGAGAGCCATATATAGCAACATATAAATATGGCAAATAAAGGAATAATTAAATAAAAATAATAAAAGCAAATAGATGAGAAAATAAACATGTTTCTAATAGTAAGACTAAAAGGTAAAAGAAAGAGACAAAAAAACGAAAACAAAATAAAAATAAACGTGAAAACAAAGTCAAGTTTTATGTGGGCTCTATGGAAAACAACTGGAAATCACACTTTATAAAATTCACTATGTTTTATCTACAATATTGAATGCATTTGTTAAATTATTCAACTATTTAACAAGAAAAATCTCAAGTTGCTGTCAAAAATTGATTTATTTAATGTCTCTGAATATTTAGATATATTGACTTTATTTTCAATTTTTCTAGTTGAATTGTTCCCCTATATTGCATATGATCCATTATTGTTCATAGGCTATAATAAGATTTGTATTTTATATGAATACTACCTTACAACATCAGTACAAAAATAGCCATTTTGTTTCAACACTTCTGGTGTCTTGACAAGTGGCCTTGGATACTACCTTACAAAAATTGAAATATAATAGAGTGGGGGACCCGCATTATAGATTCAAGGGGAGCCTATGATACCTTTGCACCAGCCTTGCATAGTGTACACTGTTATATTTATATATATATATATATATATATATATATATATATATATATATGTGTGTGTGTATGTGTGTGTATATGTGTCTATATATGTGTGTGTGTGTGTGTGTATATATATATATATATATATATATATATCACCGCCACCAAAAAAAAAAAAATAATCCATTAATTGCTTAAAAAAAAAAAAAAAAAAAAAAAAAAAAAAGGTAGAAATAAAGAATAATCATTATTATTTTTTCAGCAACAGCTGTGTTTAAGGTAGGTATTTTCATTTTCCTAATTTTAATATGTTACCAACATATTTCACCTCAATGATTTCTTTTTAACTGCCAGAGGTTAATTATGAAATCTGACTTTAAATGCCAAGTTTATAATATCTAACTTAGCCAATTAAATCTTGCACGTTGATTTATAGCTTTAACTGAAGTCTTACCATTGTTTTCACACTAGAAGTCTCACTGTGAATGAACTTCTTGGCGCCTGCAGACAAAAATATATCAGAATATGCCAAGCACAAGATAACTCTTAGTCGGCACAATGGTTGGCAGTTTTTATTACGAGTTAACTCATGATTCGCAGTCAATATGTTTAAAAAAAAAAAAAAACTTAAATAAACAACTTCTCTTTGGTTTATCTTGTATACAGGCAAGAGAAGGTCAAAAATAAATTTACATCTGGTCACTGAATATTCTAACTCAAGGGCAGTACATCCTGTTTGCACTATAAGGAGAGAGCAGCAAGGGTCAACTTGGTGCTTTTGCAGTGTAGATACAGTGACTTGGTAAATTTTGCCTTTTATGATTAAAAAGAAGTGCTTGGTCAAATTCTTTAGAATGATAATGACTGTTTTTAGTAGAATCATTTCTTTATTTAAAGTTCCTCTGAGCATTGAGGAGGTCTTTTTGGAGTTGAAAATACAGGGGGAGAAAAAAAAGACAAGAATTAAATGTTAGGTCAAGTTTTTTTTTTTTTTTTTTTTAGAGTTGGCATTGTTATTTTGTCGTTCTTGTTATTTCATGCTGAGGTTGAGAAAATGTTTTGTACAAGTGGTTAGTTGTTTGTACTTCTTTCCGAAAGCTTTCTCAAAGACAGTCTTATTTCTAACTGATGATCAGATAACACGATTTATGTCAGATCCATGAAGTCAGAAGCCAGGAATCATCCAGGGGGAAGAATGCTGTTCCTATCAAAGGAATTCTGCAAGAAAAAGTGCCAATCACATAGGCAACTCAAGTAACAATAGTAATGAAAGCAGCAGCCATGACAATAGGAAGAATAACAAAAATATAAACAATAATAAAGTCGTCTTCATCCGTTTCCTTTCTTTTTTTTTTCCATTGTTTTCTTTGACATTTTTATTCTTTTATTTTATGCACTCAAAGCAAAAATGTTAAAAACAAAGCCAAAATAAATATCAACAACGTATTCAAACAACCATGGATAAGCATAACACGACTCGATAAAATGGCCTATCTCAAGAATAAGAGAAACAACAATATTTACAGAAACACAGCAACAACAACAATTAAAAAGCAGCAGTAATATCACTGCAGAAAATATTTTGTTGAAACACCAAAGTGGAAAATACCAGACATATTTAATCCTTTCTTGATTATCTATGAGTTGGAATGCTACAAAGATTAACTCCATGAACACACAACTCTTGTATATATAACTTTTTCCTCATTTACTTTCATTCTTTTTTGTTCTCTCTTTTTGAGTTTTTGTTCACTCCTGCTTTTGCAATATCTTCTTTGTTCATTCGGTTTTTCATTTTCGGTAGGAAATGTTTTTTTTTTTTGTTTTTTTTTCATTTTTTGTTCATTTCTTCTTTTCCAAAATCTTCTTTGTTCATTCTGTTTTCATTTTTTTTTTTTTTTTTTTTTTTTTGGCTTTCATGGGTTGTTTTCATTTTTTTTTTTTTCTTTCATTTTTTTGTTCATTCCTTCTTTTTCAAAATCTTTGTTCATTCTATTTTTCTTTGGCGGGTGGGGGTTTTCCTTTTTCTTCTTTCATTTTTTTGTTCATTCCTTCTTTTTTAAAATCTTTTTTGTTCATTCTATTTTTCTTTTTTGTAGGGATTGTTTTCCTTTTTTGTGGGGATTGTTTTCCTTTTTTTTTTTTCCTTTCATTTTTTGGTCATCCCTTCTTTTATGAAATCTTTGTTCATTCTGTTTTCTTTGGGAGGCGGAGTGCTTGTTTATATTTTCTTCTTTATCTCTTTTTAATTTGTGTTCATTCTTTCTTTTAAAATATCTTTGTTTATACTGTTTTTCATTTTATGGGGCTTGTTTTCTATCCTTTCTCTCCTCTTGTTTATCTCCCTTTGTTTTCATTTACAAATCTTTTTATTGTATCTTCATTCACTCTCTTGACTATGTTTTTCATTTCTGTTTGTTTATTGTTCATTTCTGTTGACTCAGTTCCTTTAATTTCCCTCTGTTTCAAATCAGTCTTTTCATTATTCTCTCTTTCAGACAATATCACTATATTTATTTCCATAATACTCTACTGTCTCTCTGTTTAATGTCTTTTTCTCTCTATATACCTACTTCTCTTTTTCACTTTAACCATCGTCATATTTCTGACAGAATTCTCTTTTTACCTTCCCATTTTTTTGTTCTCTTCACTATTTTTCCACACATTGCCAATTCCTTCCTCTCATCTCCACCCTTTTCACTCCACACTCATATGCTTACATTTTTATATACATATATAAATGTACATATCTATGTACATGCTTTCTTATTGTTTTCATAAATGCTTTGTTTAGCCCACATGGAGTAGATCTATTTTTCTGAAGCACTTATTTTAATCATGTGTTATTTCCTCATTGATTGCATCAATTCTCAGCCAACCAGGACACTGCACTGGCTGCACCCAACACAGTAAAAGGATTTGTCAATTGGCTACAAGCCCAGACCCCAACAAATATTCTTGTTTTCATTTTCATATCAAGGTGCACTTCTCTTCTTGTTTAGCTTATCAGCCTTTCTACTTTACCTTCTGCTCTCATGACAGTGACATGTCTCTCTCCCAGTACACTTCTGAAATGACCCACAGCTGGAGCCCACACCCAAACCCTACCTTTTACTTTTATGAGATAGGCAGACATCATACTTCCGATCATTTCTACAAAATAGTCGCAAGTCTAGCTTGTTATACAAATATCCAATCTAGCCAATTCATATAGTTCTTGCCTCATTTGTAAGAGGTTATTTGGTACAAGAAAAGACTGAATACACATTTAGGGATTGCATGTGTTCATATATATATATATTTTAAGTGGCAAAGTAATTAGAGTAGTAATGCTCTGCTCATGAAACCTGGGTTCAAATCTCACCATGGTCAATTTCTCAAGGAGGTAATTTCTTTGATAATTTCTTCTGTTAGAGGCAATCTGAACCTGCAACATGATTAGGAATTTTTTCGTGTGTGTGATATTTTTTAATCAATTCCCCATAAAGAAAGGCAATAAAGCCACAAAGATGCAGGGGGATGGTTAGTGAGAATGTAAGAAACTAAAAAAAAAATATTGAGGGGAGAAGATACTAAAAGAACAGCATTCAAGGAAATAGAATGTGATGGTTGACATTGCATTTTAGCACTTGAAGATCGTAATTGACAGAAAAACGAGTCCAGAAGAGAATTTCACACATGAAAAGTATGAAAGAAGAAACTATTAGAATAGAACTTAGTTAAATCTAGCAATTTCAACTGTAAAATGATGATACCCAGCTGTCAGTCTTGTGTTTATTGTATTTAAATTTGTGAAGATGAGGTTCCAAAGAAGAAAGATCATCAGTACAATTACCATAAAAATATTTATAGAAAAGGCAGAGGGAAGCTAACTTATGATGGTGGGAAAGTGACTGAAGCTGAGATACCAGGTCAGGATTGATAACGCTGCAGATATTATCTGCCTTAAACCCATTCCATGAGTTATCAAAATATTTGAGCAAAATTAGGCCGATAAAATTGTTCAGAAGCCATAGATGATTTTTTTAGCACAACGTTTTTGTCCTTGTTCACACTGGTGATCATACCAGATTATGCACTCTCTGCCAGAAAATATAATTAAGGTCTACATGCAGCTTGGCTCTCGTGATTTTGAAGAAACAAATTTGCCAGAGCAGACATCTGCAACAGGGATTAGTTAGATACCGTAGCAGACAGGAATACTATAGTTTGTGTGTGTGTGTATATATATATATATTACATACACACACACTATATATATATATATATATATATATATTACATACACACACACTATATATATATATATATATATATATTACATACACACACACTATATATATATATATATATATATATATTACATACACACACACTATATATATATATATATATATATATTACATACACACACACTATATATATATATATATATATATATTACATACACACACACTATATATATATATATATATATATATATATTACATACACACACACTATATATATATATATATATATATATATATTACATACACACACACTATATATATATATATATATATATATATATATATATTACATACACACACACTATATATATATATATATATATATATATATATATATTACATACACACACTATATATATATATATATATATATATATATATATTACATACACACACACTATATATATATATATATATATATATATATATTACATACACACTATATATATATATATATATATATATATATATATTACATACACACACACTATATATATATATATATATTACATACACACACACTATATATATATATATATATATATATATATATATATTACATACACACACACTATATATATATATATATATATATATATTACATACACACACACTATATATATATATATATATATATATATATATATTACATACACACACACTATATATATATATATATATATATATATATTACATACACACACACTATATATATATATATATATTACATACACACACACTATATATATATATATATATATATATATTACATACACACACACTATATATATATATATATATAACATACACACACACTATATATATATATATATATTACATACACACACACTATATATATATATATATATAACATACACACACACTATATATATATATATATTACATACACACACACTATATATATATATATATATATATCACATACACACACTATATATATATATATATATATTACATACACACACTATATATATATATATATATATTACATACACACACTATATATATATATATATATATTACATACACACACTATATATATATATATATTACATACACACACTATATATATATATATATATATATTACATACACACACTATATATATATATATATATATATTACATACACACACTATATATATATATATATATATATTACATACACACACTATATATATATATATATATATATATATTACATACACACACTATATATATATATATATATATATATATATTACATACACACACTATATATATATATATATATATATATATATATTACATACACACACTATATATATATATATATATATATATATATATATATTACATACACACACTATATATATATATATATATATATATATATATATTACATACACACACTATATATATATATATATATATATATATATATTACATACACACACTATATATATATATATATATATATATTACATACACACACTATATATATATATATATATATATATTACATACACACACTATATATATATATATATATATATATTACATACACACACTATATATATATATATATATATATATATATATTACATACACACACTATATATATATATATATATATATATATATATATATATATATTACATACACACACTATATATATATATATATATATATATATATTACATACACACACTATATATATATATTACATACACACACTATATATATATATATATATATATATATTACATACACACACTATATATATATATATATATATATATATATATATTACATACACACACACTATATATATATATATATATATATATTACATACACATACACTATATATATATATATATATATATTACATACACATACACTATATATATATATATATATATATTACATACACATACACTATATATATATATATATATATATTACATACACATACACTATATATATATATATATATATATATATATATATATATTACATACACATACACTATATATATATATATATATATATATATATATATATATTACATACACATACACTATATATATATATATATATATATATATATATATATATATATATATATATATATATATATATATTACATACACATACACTATATATATATATATATATATATATATATATATTACATACACATACACTATATATATATATATATATATATATATATATATATATATTACATACACACACACTATATATATATATATATATATATATATATATATTACATACACACACACTATATATATATATATATATATATATATTACATACACACACACTATATATATATATATATATATATATATTACATACACACACACTATATATATATATATATATATATATATATATATATATATTACATACACACACACTATATATATATATATATATATATATATAGTGTGTGTGTGTGTGTGTGGATTTTAAATACTTATATAGTGTGTGGATTTTAAATATGCTTGGTGCGGTCCGTCAAAAATGTGTAAATTTCTTTTCCTTTTTAATTTCAACCTTTGGAAGTAAAGTCTGATGATCCAGAGCCCTTTTAAGGGGGTTGTGGTGAAATAACTTATTACATGGTTTTGCATAAACTAAATATATATATATATATATATATATATATATATATATATTTATATATATATATATATTTTACATACACACGCACTATATATATATATATATATTACTTAAAAAACTAAAATAGTAACCACTTGGGCCATAGTATATATAATACAAGTTATATCACTTAGCTAATTAATATTACCTTCAGTATTCCAACTCCAGATTTTTGCAGATGAACCTTCTGGAAATCACTCCATCCACTCGCCAGGGGGTATCAGCAATTAACCACTTATACCTTCCAAGCCTTCTCCCTTATATGCACCTTCCACTGGTGCAAGATTTTTTTTGTTTTTTTTCATTGTATTTATACAGGTATGTATGCATGTGTACCTATGTATGCACTTATCAGTACATATGTGTAGAATGCTGTGATTACTTGTCCTTTTCATCACCTTTTTGCACTTTGCACTCATAAAATCAGAAGGATTTATTATTAGTAGGATTTTATTGGACAAGTTTGTTAAATGTATGAAAGTTCTTGTCATGTGGTTGTTAGTAAATATTTCTGGTTTGTGTTTGTGAATGAATAATTTTTTTACAAAAAGTAAAAGGTGATATTAAACATGAGAAAGTGGTATTTGGGTAAAAGCTGGTTTATCTGTGGTTTTCATTTCTGGATCTGCTGAAATCCACATGCTCTCCTTGCAAGGGATCGATGAAAACAGAGAATGTCCGTAAACTTCCCACCAATAGGATGCTTTCCTTTTTGCTATGGAATCATGGGAATTAGATTTTTTTTAATTTCCTGTGATCACAAGAACACTACAGTCTGAAATCACTACATATATAGAAATATATGAAAATGTGTATATATTTATAAAAAAAAAAACCCAAAAAACTCTGTTTTGGATTTTGATTTCCTTTTACATTTAAAACAAATTAGAACAATAAACTGTTAGTATTTTAACAACAGAAGGATTTGTTTTATGAAAAGAAAATGTGTTTTGTTTGGTCCACACATCTATAGGTATTAATACCAGCATTGCTTGTTTATTTTCCTGATTTTATTTTTGTTGAATAACCTCCATTAACAACAAGGCAGTAAAAACCACTAAGACACAAGGGTTTACTGGGTGCGAAAGAATTAGAGAACAATAGAAGAGTAATTAGGAAGACAGTAGATAATGATTGACACTGCATTTCTTGAAGATCAATCTTAAATGGAAAACAAGAAGCCAGATGAGAGTTCAACAAGCAAGAAGTGTGAGAAAAGACAATTAACAGCGAACTTACGGTTACAACTAGCCAATTCAGATATAAATTGATAAGATCTTGCTGTTAATCTAGCACTGTACTTAAATTCATAAAGTATAGGTAACAGAGCAAAAAAAACCTCATCTGAACAATTATTATGAAAATATTTATAGAAAAGTCATAGAGAATCAACTTTATGGTGGTGAGAAAGTGACTGAAGCCGAGATGCCAATTTAGGACCAATAATAAAGCTGATTCTTCTTTGCATTTTATCAAGAATCTCTAAATATATAGTAGGAGCACCAGACCATATGTGGCAGCAATATTGTAATCATGGATGAATGGTAGACTTACAGATATGAAAGATAAATTCAGGAGAGAAGAATTATCTAGCACAACACAGTGAATCAACATTCTTAGCAAGAGACCTAGCAGTGGATTTCTTATAGTCTTTTCACTTCATGTCAGCTGAGAATGTTTGCCCAAAAAGGTGCAATGATTTATTTTACTGGAGGTAAGGCAGAAAACGGTCTCTAAGATGATTAATAGAGAGCAGTTTTGTTTTGGAGGTGTTAAAATTAATAAGCGATCTTTTACCCCATTTAACAACAGATTGTAGATCATTTTTAGATCACCACCATTTTTTTTTTTTTGTTTTTTTTTTTTTAATCATTTCACCTCCAGCAGGGTGGGAATGCCACTAGTACACAGTGAGTGAAAGTGAGTGAGAACACTGAACAGAGAGGAATGAGAAAAAAACAAAAGATGATGGAATTCACAAAGACAAATGATGGTGATTGATGTTGCATTTAAATTTTTGAAGATTGTAGGTATCAAGGAAGAAAATAAATGGAAGGGATTTCCAGAGGTGGGAATAAGTGCAAGAAAAGAAACTGTTGGAGTAAAAATGGTGGTTGCATTTAGCTATTTCAACAGTAAAAGGGTGGGGCCTAGATGCCATTTTAATAGTACGCTTAAATTCATGTTGTTAGGGCACTAAGTAAAAAAGCTTGTCAATGCAATTGCCATGAAAATATTTACAGAAAAGACAGAGGGAAGCCACATCATGTTGGTGAGAAAGTGAATGACATTAAGATGCCTGGTCAGGATTGTGAAACACAAGTAAATGGTTGTGTCATCAGTATAGATAACAAGGTGTTTTGTCAGTTTATTGCTGTTTATCAAAGGCTTTCATATAAAGACATATAAATTAATCTCAATGACTTGTGTTTCATGCCTTTCCTATCAATTGGAAATACTATTCACATCACAGTGGAGTAATGATAGCAACTCGGATTGAGGAATCGGAGAGCCGAGTTCAAATTCCAGTTGAATCCATTACATTCACTTATATGCTAATACACTCGGGAAAGGTATGAATCTTCTTCTCCCCCCCCACAGCTATGGGTAACTAGCAGGACAGAACGAGTTCTATAGCCTTGGATGGCAACTGGTCTACCACAGAAAAAAAATGGCAACCTACTGCAGGAGAATATCATGTCATGTAACGAAAGATACATGATCGCCTAAGCGTGTATCACACATGGCACGTAATTGAATGATTCACATCATGATGGCTACTTTGCCAACAATTACATATTGATGTGCTTAGATAAGTTTACTTTTAATTTCAAATGTTCAAGTAGGCACAGTCAATTGAAAATATGACACAGAAATCCAAAGTTGCACTCTAATAACAAAAGATGCATGCCAAAAATTAAAATTATTACATGCTTGACAATTTTCTTATCTGGATCGACATTCACCTGATGAAGGCTGGAATGTGATAAAGATGAGGACAATATTTTGCATGTCATATGTGATACATGCTTTGGCAATTATGTCTCTTGGTTCATGACTGAATCATGTCTCGTCCGATTCATTCAAGTGTATTTGTGCATAAGATGTAACGAACCTGATTGGAATATGAACTCTGCTATCTGTTAAACCATATCACACCATGCCTGTAAATATGTAAGATTGTTTGAACTGTTGCCTTCATCTTTCTTGCCATGTTCACGACGTTTCAGCTTGAAGCCTCAGGAGTTTCAGCAGTTTTGATAATGATATTTAAGACGGATTAAATCAAATTATTTTCTGAATTTTCTCATAGGATAACATTAATAAATAGAGTTATATGATTTTTTTTAGCAGATGATGGCAGTGAAAACTACTGCAAATGCTTGTTTCTTTCACGAGATATTTTATAATTTTAATCATGATTATTAGAAGGCTATTAAGAGATATAAGATGTATAGCATGGAGAGTTCCTGGTTGATTATATAACTTATCTGAATATGAATATTCAGAAATATCTATATGAATGCAACATGAAAGATGCAATACTTAAAATTTAATTCAAAAAATATCTACTGATATAACTGAAAGCATAAAAGTAGCTTTGGTATTTTTCTTTATTTAATATCTAGTAATACTAGTCATTAACAAAAGAAAGTGTTTGAGTTCAGACCTTTACAGAAAATTCCTTGAAATAAATTCCATAATAACTTATTGTATAAAATTTTAGCATAAATCTTAATTGTTGTATCATAAATTCAGGTCTATGTATTTAACCCTAGAACACTAACCATGGGTATATAGTACCCAGCGCAAATTTTCCTATTTTTAATTACAATTTTCACTACCTGATTTTCTTACCTAAATAATATGTTTTTCAGTTCCTATTAATGTTAACTCAAAGTACAAAGTTTGAAGTGCCCGCATGTAAAATATTTCAAATAAAGATTTATATTTAATATTTTTTTTGATATTTTCAAAATCGGCTATGATATACCCATGTCTAGTAGTGGTGTAACTTTAATTGACGGTTAGTGTTCTAGGGTTAACAGTACAAGGATTTTCTGTAGGTGAATCAGTTCAATTTGTTATTTCCGAAATGAACACTATTGTTTTGAGGTAAATAAAAAAAATGAAGAAAAATTGGTAAAACAGCATAAAAAAAAAAAAAAAAAAAAAAAAAAAAAGAAAAAAAGAAAAAAAAATGTTAAATGCCAAGGATAAAAATAAAACCTGACCAATCAGTACAAGCTAAGAAAAAAGAAAACAGAGAAAGAGAAAGAAACAATTCTAAAAAAGTAGTAATCTCTGGAGCCTTTAAAAAAAATCTATAAATAATGCTTTCTCATTGTTGTTAGTCATCTTTTGAACTTCATGCTAATACTGCTCATAATTTCATAGCATATTTTATAATACACTCATCAGAACATTTTTTTTTCTTCTTTCAAATGTCAAACATATACAACCTTTGGTGTGTATAATTTTTTCCTACCATCTGTAATGGCAAAACTCCTTTTATTCAGAAGGTCCTTATTTTCAAAATATATCAGCTTATGTACAAGACATATGGAAATTTAATTGGGTTTTACTAAATTAAAAATCTCTTGTTCTTAAATATGCTTTTTATTTGCTGCTTATTATTTGTTTTTTGAGAGCCGATATAATAAGGCGAGAAAAAAAACAAAAAGCTTAAGCTTCTCTTGCACATTTTCATTGAATATTGCAGCTGGTTGAATCTAATCTTATTAGATTTTTTTCAGCTCTACAAATAGTGAACATCAAAATATTAAACTGACGTTGACTCTTACTTTGTAGTGCTAATCATAACAAAATATAAGGAAACATTTAGCATTCACTGACCAGGCAGTACTACTTCCAGTTGAAGTTTATAAAAGCTTTCTCTTAAAATAATTTTTCAGGAAAATAGGTTTCTCAAGTCCAGTAAATGTTATCACTCTTTCCAGTATTAATGGGGATTTCTTTTGTAATGTTTTTATTTAAAATATTGTGGAATGTCAAGATCTTGATTATAGTATTATTTCTCTTCAAGTTACCTATGATATCCATTTTTATCATTGTTGTAGGTCCTCAAGAGATGTGGTTTCTATTATATCATACAGTTCTTTATTAAAGATTTTTTACTGCCAGTCCACTAGGTTCAAATAATGAGGGTCTTCACCAAAACCCATGTGCTTTACTCATGGAAGGCCACTTTTTACTATTGATCTGAGAAAATGGTTATATATATCTGACAGTTTAAATATTTCTCAACAGGGTTGGCACTGTTATGGTTTATAATGATGATATTTGATCATTCTAAAAATAACCTTGTCATCAGTGACGATAGAAAAGAACGATTTTTCATCATCCTACCCTCATCATTATAAAAACAACCCTTCCGCAACAAGAAAGTCAGTAGAGTACAATAGGGTAAAGTACCCTATAGCAGTAGACCAGTAGAAAAGTGGTAGTAGTCAGTAAAAATGTCTGCCAGCATTCCGGAAGATCGAAAACATGATTTCAAAAACATACTCACAAACAAAATTATCAGAACCAAACCAAGTAAGCACTGACTTTTAAACAAAAGAGACACTGAAAGCATTTTTACACGCACACATTACCAATATTCTGTAATTCACATCACAAAAAGAAAATAAAAATTTTTGCTATTTGTGTCAACATGTGTCTGAAGTTTTATTATTTATATTATTGTTGTATATTTTAATTCATTTCAATATAAAAAAAAAAAGATAATTCCTCCTACACTACAAGTATGTATAGCAATGGGGTAATTACTTTAACAACACCCAAGTAATATCAAGTCAGGATTACTACAACATCAACCCTAACTTACCTACCACTGTTACAGTGCCATGCACTGCATCCATATAAAAGTCTCAATCTGATGAGGCCATTTAAGAACATGATGCTAGTTTTCAGGTTAATATTTTGGTTTTTGTAGTATTTGTGGTTTGGGGCAAAAATACCTCTAGTGCATTCTATTCCATGTTCAATTTTCTTTTCTCTTCTAATAAATTTGTTATAACTAATCCATAAGCCAAGGTATTTGAAGTGCTTAGTATTTACTTATTCCACATTGTGACGTTTAATGATAAATTCAAGCTATTTGCCATCACAGCTTTCATTCTAATTCCAGATCATAGCTTATGTTTTGGAAAGGTTTATCTGGAGTCTGATTTCTTGGAACAAATTTATTTTAGAGCCAGCAGTTTTATTGATCAGTTCTAGACAAGTCCTGTTCTGGGTATGAAAATAAACTACATCCAGCAGCAAGGCCTCTGATCGAGAGGATTTGAGGAGTGTGGAAACACCTCTTAATTGCTGTTGTTCCCAGGTTCATCCTGATTCAAAGTGGTAGCACCTGTTAAGGTCCCAGCTATGAACAAACAGTGAACTTCTAAACTGAGGTCATATTTAGGTCGAGAGCCATAGAGTTATTCATTCATGCATAACTTGTCCTGGGCAAGTAGACCTGGTTGAGCCCATCCCTCTCCAGGTCAAACAGCTACTGATATCCACCATATTGAAGGTTTGCCTTGGTCACAGGTATGTAGTCCTTGATTCCATCAGGAAAAACCTCCAGCTTGTTCATTGACTTCCACCCAGATATATCATGTTAAAATTGAACTGGCTGCATATGTAGCTATGAAACTCAGCCTACCCCATTGTGTTAGATGTTCCAACTAGAAGGTTCCTCCAGCTGTTGACAGGCCATGTTTTTTTTTTAAAAATCCTTCTCGGTATCTAGTTACCATCTTTGCCAGAAAAGCCTGATAAGGAACCAGTTTAATTACTGATGACCTGAGATTGTAGCATGTAGATTCCAGTAGTACTCACAGATTGACTGAACATATGCAAATGTAGTTTGGGTTTTGTGGCATATCATTGTTGGGTTATTTAATGTTGAAATTAGTTTTTCTTCATTTGAGCCTATAAATATTTATGAGATTCAGGGATAAGTAAATATTGATCATTTATATTTGAATCTATGAGTAAATATTTATTATTTATATCAGAGTCTAAGTAAATATTGTTTATATTGGATTCTGTGAACATTAAATTGTTTGGAGGACAGATAAGTATTGGTTGTTTATATCTGGAAGCATTTACTGACTAAGTGGCTTTTTTTAGGGATACCTTAGAGGAGATGTAGTTACCATATTCTAGGCTTTGCTGACAGAGAAAGCATAAATAGTAATTTAATATTAGCATTCATTAACCGAGGAGCCATTACAGCTTTTGGTTGAAATTTATTAAATCTCTCTCAGTTTCTTAGGAAAACAGGTTACTTAAGTCCTGTAATTGTTATTGTTCTTTCCAGTATTGATGGAAGCTTCCTTACTAACCTTTTATTTGGAGTGATCTGGATTATGCCTTCATTTTCTCTTCAAGTTAAATGTGCTATTCATTTTAGTTGTTTCTGATGTTGCTACTCTACAAGTAATGTAGTTTCTGTTATTTGGTGTAGTTCTTTGTGATTTGGTAGTACTAGTCCACAATGAGGATCCACAAGAAGCATTATCTTTGCCAAAACCTTTTTTTCACCATTGATTTAGTAAACAGTTGTATACAGCTGACAGTTTAGATATTTCTGAATGGGTTTGGTGCCATGCATGACATACATATGAAAGTCTCAGTGTAATGTTATCTTCTCCTCCTATCCATCCAAATTGCCTCTTAACGTAACCTACCTCGAGTGGCTCTCAGGCCTTGTACAGGGAAAAGCTTACTGTAAAAAAAAAAAAAAAAAATTATATTTCATTAACTAAGGACTGAAATTATTATAAGATATCCCCTCACCCCAACTTGGTCAGTAGAATGAAAATTATATTCTCTCATGAAACGAATAAAGCTTTTTCCCCCACAAGAAGTGCAAGTTGGATGTTAACCTCTTAGAAGTCAAGACTTAATTGTTATCTATCCTCCTTATTATACGATTTACTTTGATTTAAATTTAGATGGTAAATACCTCATAACTTTGAAAATAAATTTTTATTGACACATTTGTGAAGAGCTGTTTAATTGAAAAACATGTCAACAAATATTTTTTCAAATTGTCATATATTGAATCCATTGCTAGGTCAGCTGCTAAGAAAGTTGGTTCACTGTGTCATGTGAGACAATTTTTCTCTCTAGAATATATCTTATATATCTATACGTCTACCATTCATCCATACTTCGAATATTGTTGCTAAATATGGTCCAGTGCTCTTGCTATTTACCTTGATCTCCTTGATAAAATCCAAAAAAGAATCAGAAATATTGATCTGGTGGCTCAGCTTCAGTCTCTTTCCTACTGCTGTAACATTGCCTCTCTCTGCCTTTTCTATAAATACTTTCATGGTAATTGTTCCAATGAGCTCTTCACTATGGTAGTTTAATTCCCCATCCCCTCCCTCATTAGGCGGTCAGTGATGTCAGTTCACTGGTGGATGCGGGATGTGTGAGTGTTTTTTTGTATTTGTTGTTGTGTCTGAATGAGTGCATGTCTGTGTGAGTGCTTGGGATGAATGAATGTTTTATACTATTATAGTCCCACATTGATTTCGGCCAGTGAACTGATGTTTCTGCCACATTTAGTAATTGTGGGGGTTTTTATTACAAATCTTATTTTCTTTAGTTTCTTGTAAATAGTTTTTTGTGTTCATATTGTAAATACTCATTGGGGCTAGTTTTTAGAATTGTTGTTTTATTCCCCTCTCCCCACAGACAATGAATTGTAAATATGGGGACTAGTTAGTATTTTCATAGAGACAATGAGGTATTATGGTGGTTGTAGCAATAAAGTTATGTATGAATGTGTTGTTTTGGTGTAAGGAATATTGTTCGTACGATTGGGTCAGTTTTTGCGGCTAGCTAAGTTATAGTTAAGACAGAAGAAGACCGTCCTTTCCCCAATCCCCTTTTCGGCCATGTGCCACATTTCTGTATTAAACAGAATAAACATCGCTCTTCACTATGGTAACTTAGCTAGGGGATGTATGCTCATTGTCTCCTTTTACTTCTGTCCCTATTTTTCTTTAGTTTAATTCCCCATCCCCTCCCTCATTAGGTGTTCAGTGATATCAGTTCTCTGGTGGATGCAGGGCATCTTTCTTTTCGGGTGTGATTTTTGTATTTGTTGTTGTGTTTGTACGAGTGTGTGGTTGAGTGAGTACTTGGGATGAATGAAAGTTCTCATATTATTAAAGTCTTGTATTGATTTTGTACAGAGAAATGATGTTTCTGCCACAGTTTAAGGTTTGTGGAGAGGGGGTTATTACTAACACTATTTCGCTTACTTTCTTGTAAATAGTTTTGTATTCAAACTGTAAATACTCACTGGGGCTAGTTTGTAAATTGTTGTCTCCCCCCCACACACACACACAATGAATTGTACATAAGGGGATTAGTTAGGACTTTCATGGAGGTCATCGAGATATTATGGTGGTTGTAGTAAGAAAGGTAAATAAGAATGTGTTGTTTTGGTTTAAGGAATATTGTTGCATGTTTGGGTCAGTGTTTGTGGCTAGCTAAGTTATTGTTAAGTCAGAAGAAGACCGTCCTTTTCCCCTATTCCCCATTTTGGCCTTGTGTCACATTTCTGTGTATATTTCACAGTAAATAATTGCTCTTCACTATGGTACCTAAAGTGTTTATTAATTTAAGCCCAGTATTAGACTGGCGTCAAGATCTCGTCAGTTTACAGTTTATTAATGTTTCTGTTCCTAATTCTTTCACACTCTGTAACCCCTTGTAACTTTGTGGCTTTACTGCCTTGCATGTGGTAATACCAATCAAAAAAATATATATCTATATTTTTACCAATTTTTACTACCTAGCATCTCCTCTTTGATTCACATCATACACATCATTCTTTGTAGCCATTTTAAAAGCACCCTTCCATAATGACTGGAAATC
>OZ010577.1:40522216-40539716 GCA_963932145.1 Acanthosepion lycidas | reverse complement strand
TGATTGGGTTAACCAAGAAAAGGGAATGATATTGAATTTGATTGATTGGTTCTCTATCTCTTATCAACCTTTTGTTCGTTGTTAAAAGCCAGAAAATATATTTAGTTTTTTTCGAATTTTTTTGAAATAATGATTTTTCCTGACACAAGTCCTACTAATTAACTCATAGCTGCGGGGGAGGAGAGGTGGATTCATACATTTCTCAATGTATTTTCATCTAAGTTAATATAATGAACACAATTGGAATTCAGCCCTCCAATTTCCAATTCATCATCCAATGCACCACCTGCACATCGAGGCTTCGAGCACCTGGTATTCCCTAGTGGTCATCCGTCTAGATACTGACCAGGCTCAACATTGCTTAACTTCAGTAATTATATGAGAATCTGTGTTGTTTGATGCTGAAAGATCTGAAATCCCTGATAATTCTGGTTATAAAACTTCTGACAAAACCCCCAGCACGCTGAAAAATGCATATTTTCAAAATTTGTTATATTTATAAGGAAAGAGTGTTTATTGATATAGATATAGGAACCGGAATCAATGCTGCAAGGTTTCACACCCAAAAATGATCTTCAGAAAATGTGTCATTACTCATTTATTGGGCTCTATATATAGGTCACTGGAGAGTTAATAGAAGTGGAGGAAAGGAGGAAACTTCACCCTCCAATTCTTTTGTTTAAAAGTTAGGACTATGTTCATGACTAAGTCCTTATTTTTTATATTCATTTATACACTCTCTCTCTCTCTCTATATATATATATATATATATGAACACACATGTGAATATTTTATTGTTAATTTATATACATCTCTTCTGAAGTTTTACTATTTAGAATAAAGTTTATTAGATTTAGGTTATTATGTAAATTATAGTCATGATGTGGTTTTGGGTAGTGTAGGAGGAGTTTGTCTTTGCCTTTACATTAAAAAGGATCTCTGACCATTTATTCTGGAAACCTGATTATTAATATTTTCTCATCTAGGCAAAAATTATGGGATTTTGAGTTGTCATAAGCTTGAGATGTTTTTCTTAATTTCTTGTTATATTTACCAAGTATAGACTGAGTTTTATGATCAGTTTTTTTTACACAAAAAAAGTAGGGTTTTGTACTATACACAGGTAATTATTTTTAAAGAAACTAAAAATCATGCATTTTCTGTGACCAGTTGCACTATACATAAGTAATTTTCTGGACAGGTTAAAATTCATGCAAAAAATTTAGTGGTTGAACCATACACAAAGTAGGCTTATACACATATTTAGAGGTGATCAAAGATCTAATAAGAACACAATGTGAGACAGCAAATCAACAGATTGTGGCAGCCAAGGAAACTAAGATTGAATTTCATAAGGAAGGTGAATGCCCTGCAAAGAAAAAACAAATATCCCCCAATATGAAGCTGCTGAGCAGAGCCAATGATTGGAAGGTTTCAGTAGATCTAATGACATCCTTAAAATTTTCAATACACAGACAGACAAGTGTCTTTGTAATAGAGTTAACACTCTCTTGGGAAGAGAACAGGGTGGAGGCTCATTAACTAAAGAAAAACTGGTATGAGTCTGTGTACTGAATGTGTGGAAAATGATTGGACATGTAATGTGATGCCTATTGAGATTGGGTGTTGTGGGTTTCTAGGACATTGTCATTTCCTTCTTTTCAAAAATAGGCATCACTGGCTGTTATTTGAAAAGTGTTTCGAATCACATTCCAACAACAGTTCAGCATGCATCAAGTAGGGATTTGGTTGGCATCAAAACAACAAGGAAATAAAATGCACACAACATCACAACCTAACATTCGCAAGTGAAATATTTGTGTGGTCGTCTATAACAATTTTCACGAGCGTGTCAATAATGGCAAACGCGTTCAGGAAACTCATTATGGATAGAAACTGCAAAGTGGAACAATAGTTTTGTTTATTTCATTATGAGAATTTACAAAGAGGAATGATCAATGAGCTTATCTTTGTACCCTGCCTGGTGTCAAATGCCACTGGTGGTGCCAGGGGTGAAACTGTGATATCACCCCTGGTTGGCAGCTGATGAAGACAAGGTATCGCTTGTGCTAACACATGTATGTTTTAAAAAAATTTAAAAAATGGTCTGCAGATACACGTAGGCATGTATCAATAAATCTACAGCCTAATCTGGAAAGTGTGAAGTATTTTCTTATGTTAATGTTAATATTTATTTTCCAACATCATCTTGCTCTTTGTCAAGGCACTTCAGTGGTGAATATTAAACGTTGATTTGACATTACATGGATGCGATAGATAAATTGTCGTGTACATTATGCTAAAATGAAAATAACACTTATATCTCATTTTAACAGATATATTTATAAAAATTACACAAAAATATCTTGAAATACTAATGAGTAAATTTATTCAATAAAATCTTCTGGGTGGTCTCACACATAATAATTAATGAGGATTGTAGTCTGGGAAGTTAGGTGGCCAGATGTAAGGGATGATGTGGTCACAGAAATTGTCAGAAACCTATGTTGAAAGTTTGGACCCAGCCATTATAACAGTTTTGACAATTTCTTCCATTAACAACAGCAGTTTTTGTGAAGGTAATGAGCAATTCAGAGAGGAAGATGGACAAACTCTATATACAAAATGCCTATACTCTATAATAAGACTTTATACAGGGTGCAATGGATTATAACAGATATATTTACACAAAAATAACATTAAATATTAAAGAATAAATTTATTCAATAAAATACTATTAGCTTCAAATATGACCTTTCAAGCTACACTGTCATAAACTGATGTATATTGTTGTCCCTTCTCCTTACTGGCTTGTCTGGTCTAGAAACTTTGCTTACACACCCTTCAAGGGGATCACAAAGCATTTGTTTTTATTGTTGGAGAAAACATGATCCATTGGTTGAAAAGGGTTAAATATTCATTTTTAAAGGATTAATTTATTAACTGAAAGGATGTGCAAATCCTCAGATGCAGAAACCATTATTGTCATTTGATGCTTGACTGTCTTGCTGTTTATTTTCATCTTTGTTCCACAATGTCAGCAAAATAGGACTTACAATGATGAAAAGAAAAACTATTCAATGGAATCAGAACGAATAAAATGATGGCACATATCTATCATAAAAATTCAAAATGTGATATTAATAAATTCTAAACGCTTCAAATACCTCAGTGTGTTTTTCAGTTATAGCAAATTTAGAATAGGAGATAAGGACATTGAACATAGGATAGACTGCACTTTGAATGGTTTTGTTCAATTCTGAAAGATGCCACAAAACTGAAATATTGATCTAAAAACATCTTAAATAGCTTCATCAGATCTAGACTCTCATAATTTTGTCATTCATGACATCCATATTGTTTAGTCATGTCTAAACTATCAGCGATATATCACCATTTTCTCATATCAATGATTAAAAATACAAATGAATGAATTGCCACGTTCTTAAAGAAGACAATCTTTCATCAGATTTTAAAGACTGCTTAATAAAACAAAATGGGGGGTCTATTTTGAATATGGAGCATCCACTATAGTAACTTTTGAAGTAATATATATATATATATATATAATGCGTGTGTGCGTATAAAAATCAGAAATTATGTCCCATTTTATACATACTAAAAAGTTCCTTTTGAAGTGGGATGAAATGAAAGTACATATATTTTATTTAACCTCCCACCGATACATTTCCTATACATTTACTTTTCCTCTCCTCCTCATCTTCTGCCACACCTCACGTTGTGCACTTATTCATTTATTTATTTAAAAAAAAAATATAGTGTTCATAAATTTTAAAAATTTTTATTTTTTAAAAACAAATAAAATGTTAAGAAATCAACTGACCAAAATCACCTGAAGATACCTAAAGGTTGAATCCAAGGTAGTCAAATTGGCTGATCTCCTAATTTTATATATATATATATCCGACAGTATGAAGAAAAATATACAGAAAAAACAAACAAAAATCCTTATATGCAATTATGCTGATTTAATGTTAATATAATGTCAACGTATATTATGTTTAGTTTGTATTTGTGTTTATTTTAACTTTATTATTGGGTTCATTTCCCTCCCCTCAGCATAATTGCATATAAGGATTTTTGTTTGTTTTTTCTGTATATTTATATATATATATATATATATATATATATATATATATATACACTCACCTATCAGTTTGTGTATAAAAATGGTATAAAATTATATAGAAACATTATATTTAGTAAATAACCCTGATTTCTTTTTTTAAAATAATGAAATTAATATCTTCTGGCTTAGACATCAAGTAATTTACAAATGAAACTTGTATGCCTTTTTTAAAGCAAGAAAACTACTTCCAAGCAAAGTGTACCATCCTATTATACCACAGCAGGCTAACATTAATTTCACAGCTTAAAAGAAAAAACCAAAAAAAAAACCCGGATGTCTTCCCACTAAGTAATGTCAGAGCAAAATCCATTAATTGCTTATAATATATATATATATATATATATATATATATATATATATATATATATATGTATATGTATGATAGAATAAAGAAGAAGTAGGAAACAAATCTTAATTTAACATGTTCCACTTTAAGATCTGTTTCTTACTTGTTCTCTATCCTGTCAGATTCCTATCTATACTCAATCTATATATATTACTAATTATTAATTAAAGAATATCAAACACTTAAAATCCCATAGGTAATAATTTTTATTTCAGGAGAGCTCTAAAAAAGCATCTCTCAATTTTCACAACCTACAAAGAAAATTACAAATGAAAATTTTGTTTGTTGGTCTTGAAGATTGAAATCTGCTTTTTTAGAGCTCTCATGAAATAAAAATTATTACCTATGCATTTTTAAGTGTTTGATATTCTTTAATTAATAATAATTTTGCTCTGTCTTTTGACATACAGATCTCTCTGAATCTATATCCTCCTGGAAATTCCATACAGATTACCATACTGTATCATTACTATATATATATATATATATATATATATATATATATATATATAAGTGGACACTGAAGTCAACACCCAGAGGTGACAGTCTGTTTCATGCTAAATGTAATCATCAGGCCATGCACTCTATCTCTGATATTGATCATTTTAACCAATAAATATAGTATATCTTCAAACTATATATATATATATATATATATATATAAGCATCAGACCCTTGACCGCTTTATTCATAGGAGCTCTGAGGGTAGAAGAAAAACACCTCTATGCCAATCTATTGATCCTCATGATCCTTTCAGAGGTCTTTCAATCCTCTCCTTGACTAATTATTACATGACCATGGTGTGACAATGCTCCTCAGCTTTTGAATTCAGAGTTGTCTTTGTCCTGTTAGACTGGTTGCCACCCAAGGCTATAGGACCCAGTCCATCCTGCTATTTACCCATATCAGGGAGGACACAAGATGGATTCATACCTTTCCCAAGTGTTTTTATATGTAACTGAATATAACTCGACTGAAACTTGAATTTACCTCTCTCCCATTCCTGAAGCTGAGCCGCAATCAATTATTCCACCATACTTCTATTAACATATGTGTGAACGTGTGTGTGTGTTTGTTTTATCAAAGAAGAGAGTCACCCAGGATATATCTGGAAGATCACATTTGCTGACACCCCATTAGTTCTGTGGCATGTTTTGACACATCACAATGTTTTTCCTTTATAGCAAGTAGCAAGTGTCATTTTCCTGATTAGTTAATTAGCTTCCAGAAGGCTTCTGTCAAGTAATTAT
The DNA here is from genome assembly GCA_963932145.1 of Acanthosepion lycidas. Lineage (NCBI taxonomy): Eukaryota > Metazoa > Mollusca > Cephalopoda > Sepiida > Sepiidae > Acanthosepion > Acanthosepion lycidas. The sequence goes on along the minus strand of OZ010577.1, from coordinate 40,533,970 downwards.
ATAGAGTTTTTGGGTTTTAGTCCCAATATTTATGACTTGCAAGCACATGACTGTAAAGTAAAGGCTGTCTGTAATATCTGTAGTAGAAACTTATGCAGAGATCACAGTAACCTTCTTGCTAATTGCTTGGAATGTGAAAAAAAAAAATCAGTTGGAGAGAAAGCAGACTGGTCATAAATTGTTTTTAAAATCCTACTAAAAATGAAATAAAATCGACTTTCACATATCTTAATTTTTGATGCTTACAATTCATTTTTTAAGTTTTCCTATAAAAACTAGAAGGCAGGCCCATAACAAGATATAACAAGAAAATCAAAAAATAGATGATATTTCTATAATGTTTTAAATGGAACTGTTTGAAAATACCATGATACTAATTCTGTGAAATGACCCATGTTAGTAATAGAGGGTTAAAGAAGCAGTCTGCGTAATTAATATGCTCAATATCAAGAGACAGATAATAAATAAAAGTTATTTTATTAGGATGATACTAATAATAATAATAAGAAGAAGAAGAAGAAATAATAAAGAATAATAATTAGAAGAAATGACTATAAGAAAAAATAATAATAATAATGAGATAAGTTCAACATTTATATTAATATGACTTTTTATATATTATTGAAAAATCCATTAAATGCTTAAAATTTACTTTGTTTACATTTTGGATATATGGGGTCACTAACATCATACCAGTAGAAACATACACAGAAACAACACTAAAAGAATGTTAAATTGTAAATTAGAATCATACAATTTATTTATTTTGGGTACTGGTGTGTGTGTATTTTAGTTAAAAGTGTTTTAAGGTTACATGTGATAAAAGGAAGAAGTCACTTTGTATTATAACGAGCAAGGTACCTAAGAAAGGAATTGAAGGTCTTGACTTTCTGATGGTTGCTAGCGAGGAGACTGAGTTCAGGGTATTTTAGTGCAAAGACCATTTTCTGGCAGGAAATGTTCCTGTTGCATTCTCGGAGAACATTTATTTTGAACAAGGTTTTAATGTTATTTGTTTTATTTTATTTATGATATTCATTAGTATTATTAGAATAGTAATGTCCCTACAGATACAAAAATAAAGTTAAAAGATAAAAAAATCCCAACATTGATCAAAACCTCCCTTACCGTAATGGCTTCCTGTAGCTTAATGATAAAGTATACTTGGCTTGAAATTGGTTTCCCAGATTAAAAAGCAGTATATATTCTATTCTTATTGAAAGGCACATTTTCTTTCATAAAGCATTTAAAGCATCTAGAATGATAAACATTAATTTTTCTCTATTTACATTATTTGGAGTATTGTCCTCATCTTTGTTGCCAGGTTTATCATAAAGTTTTAGCCATTGTACACTTCCGCCTTCTTCAGGTGGTTGGAATATCGAACTGAACCTTTTATTTGTTTTGGTTAAGGCAGTGGAGAACTTGGAGAGGTGAATTAACAGGAGATAACTGATAACTGACATCCATTAGACATGGCATGTGGAACTAGAACAGTCTACCCCAGCAAGCAAAATAAAGGGTTGAGTTCGATATTACAACAACCTGAAGAAAAATGGAGCATACAACAGCCAAAACGTTGTGATAAATATGCCAACAAATAGTCCGAATAATGTAAATAGTGTACATAATACCTCATCTCAGAAATATAGACAGATGTTAATTTTGCTATTTAAAAAGAAAAACCAATGATGTCTACTCAAGCACATCCACCCATTAAATATAACATTTATAGTAATAATATATACTAGCAGGACCTGTGGAATTCCCACGGACTGACTAATAGAATGTTGAGAAAACAAACTTTTTCTACATACAGTAGTGGCCATAATATAAGGAACGGAAACAACAAAGACATAAATATGTGTATTACTTAAAAAGTAATGCATGATTAGCAATGAAATTTTTACCGAATAAAGATTAGGGTGTAATGTATAAACATTATACAAAGTTACAAAAATTTACATAATAGTTTTTTTTAAATAAAGATTAAATGGAACAAAGGAAATAAGCTACTGGACAAAAAAAGTTATGGAACGATTTTGTTAATACTTGATTGTGAACAAAATATCAACAAAATTTAATATTTGGTAAACATCCTCTTATTTTCAATGACTTCTCTGCATCGTCGACCACATGATCGAATTAATTTCTAGCAAAAATCAGCAGTAATTCCCTCCCATTTGTCTTTCAATAACTCCCGTAGGTGATCCAAGTTTTTCTGATTTCTTTTCTGAACCCTTTCACCAATTATCTTCCAAATATTTTCTATTGGATTCAGGTCGGGGCTCTGGGGTGGCCACTTCATTAGGGCAATTCCTTCAAATAAAGCCATAACCTTCTGAGCCTTGTGGCAAGGTGCATTGACCTGCATGAAAATAGGAGATTCATAAAGATTATGGTGTAATCTTGGTACCACATGCTGCTGAAGAAGCCTTTTGTAAATCTCAGGGTTGATATTGCCATGTACGTGGATGATAGAGCCACCTCCTGCAGATGAAATCATTCCCCAAACCATCACAAAGCCGCCACCAAACTTAACGGTTTTCTTGACACATTGCGAAGACAGTCTTTCACCTGTTCTACTGCATACATAAGTTTCGCCCGCAGAACCAAATATAGTAAACTTGGACTCGTCACTGAAATGAACTGTATCCCATTGTGCATCAGTCTAAACAACATGATCTCTTGCATACTCCAGGCATGCCCTTTGGTTTCGCTTTGAAATGAGAGGCTTCAGAGCTGGAATATGGGCATGCAATCCTGCATTTTTTAACCTGCGAGCAACCGTTATCCTTGAGATCTTATCTGTATCTTCATTAAATTACGGGCAATTGATGTAACAGTTTCAAAACGGTTTTTTGTAGATATTCTAACAATTCTTCAATCTTCTCTTTGCAATGTTTTCGAAGGTCTGCCGGTTTCGCATCTAACATTTTATTGGTTTTATACCTGCTAATTACACGATGAATGACACTTTTAGACCTATGAACAATATCAGAAATTTCTGAAATTGGCTTTTTTTCTTGATAGTGATAATGAGTTTTTTTCTTCAAAAGAGAGCATTTTGCATGTAGAATTTGCCATATTGCTTAAAAATAAAGTCCTAATGATAAATGAACTTTTACTTATTGTTGAAAAGCTCCATCAAGTTTTTTAACAATGTAAATTAAAAGTTTATGCAAATTATTAACATCGTTCCTTAGCTTTTGTCCAGTAGCTTATTTCCCTTTGTTCCATTTAATATTTATTAAAAAAAAAAAAAAAAAAAAAATATTTTGTAAATTTTTGTATTAGGTTGGTGCAAAAATAATATCGGTTTTTGACGTATTTTTTAACGTCAAAAACGATATTATTTTTGCACCAACCTAATAACTTTGTATAATATTTATGCATTACACCCTAATCTTTATTCAATAAAAAAATCATTGCTAATCATGCATTACTTTTTAAGTAATACACATATTTATGTCTTTGTTGTTTCCGTTTCTTTATATTATGGCCGCTACAATATATGTACCTATAAAAATAATGCATTGAGGAAGGAGAAATTAAAATCTCTACATATAGAATGAAATATTTAGGCAGCAAATAGCAAAATTGTGTATATTTGTACAGGTATATTTACAAATACATAAAGTCTAGATATAAAATCTATTCTTTTTTAACATACTATACTCATAGGCTGGGAAAATAAACTACCCAGAGATATACTTGGGAGTATATACCATGTGTGTAAAGATTACTAATGGTCAATGAGTCCGTAGTACTCCCCACTCCCAACATAGAGCCTTACCGGTTTCCTCCGATATGAATACAGAAAACAATGGACCTATATATGTACAAAACGATATAATACCTGCCACATATAAATGGTTTCTTCTTTTTAGAGTTATTTTATATATATATAAACACATACCTAATGCAATCAAGTGCCACTCCAGTCCTGGCAGACAATACCTCTTCTTTCTTTTCTGTATCCCTCACCCTAACCCTTACATATGAGAGTTTGTGAGCTTTAGCTTATGCCACATACAATTGCTTGTGACTGAACACTGGCTGAGTTAAGAACATTCCCACCTTAAATGTCTGCCCCTGTGATTTGTTAATAGTCATGGCATATGACAAGCGGACAGGAAACTGGGTTCTCTCCAAGGTGAACGGCAAGTTAGAGTCACTTCGAGCCTAGCTTTATTCTGGGGGATGAGGACAAATCTGCCAATTAGTCAACTACTAATCAAGGAAGTCTCAGTTCGAATGTTGATGCATGGCCACCAATTCCAGTGTTGTACCATTGCAGAGTCCATTCTGAATAGAAATGTTATGAAGAAGCATTACTATTTTAATCTCAGTTTATGAGGCGGCGTTCCAGATGGTGTCAAAGAGTTTAGAGATTTAAGTGTGTATCCCTCAGCCTCAGCAGGATAATATTAGGTTGTCCCAAAAGTTTGTAAACACTTGCAAAAATTGAATTTTTATGCAACACAATCCAGCACAATCGAGACAAGCGATGGGTTCAGAAAGGGCAAGAGACACCGTCGGTTCCAAAACAAGATTGATTCGGCAAGAAAGTCATGTTGTGCGTTTGGTAGAACTTTGAAGGAATCGTGCATTTTGAGTTGGTTCCGAATGGTCGTGTCATCAGTGCCGAACTTTACTGTCAGCAACTGGAGCGGGTGTACGAAAAGTTGAAGCAAAAGTACCCGGCTCTGATCAACCGAAAGCGCGCTTTGATGCAGCAGGACAATGCCAAGCCACACATCGCCAGGAAGACCAAAGACATGTTTGAAGAGCTGGACAGCGTTGAGGTTCTGCCACATCCAGCCTACAGTCCTGACTGTGCTCCATCAGATTACGGCCTTTTCCGCTCAATGCAACACTTTCTGAGGGGCCACCGATTCGACTCGTTTGATGAAGTCAAGGAAGCGTGTCAAGAATTCTTTGATTCGAAGCTGGCTGAATGGTGCTTTCACCAGATCCGAAAGCTTGCAGATCGATGGCAGAAAGTCTTGGAAAATGATGGTCTTTATTTTGAGGAATAATTTTTGTTGTTTTTACTTGGCGAGTAAAATTTCAATTTTTTGGAAGTGTTTACAAACTTTCAGGACAACCTAATATGTCATAACTTTATCTGTACTCTAATAGATGCAGCAGTCACCTAAAATTTGTCTCAAACCTTCTTCATTGATCAGGAGGCAGTCTGAATTCTTTGTCAAAAGAATTACTCTGCTCCTTGTCTCTTTCTCAGATGTATTGTAGATATCATCCACCAGAGAGCCGTCAACACATGAAATTTGAAGAACTCCTATGTTATCAACAGCAAGATTAGATTGTGAAGCTGCTGATGTGCCATTGTCAAGAGTCATGCTCCAAATTCCCTTTGATCTGCTATCTGATATTTTACCTTAATCTGTATTGGATAAAAATCAGCCATAGAGGAGAATTTTTAATATGAAATAATTTAATACAGATTTCAGCAATTCCCTCACTAGTTCCTCTTGGCAATATGGGTAGGACTTGCCTAAAATCTCCCAACAAGAGCACAATGTTACCACCAAGAACAGCAGTAATGCCAGTGATATCTCACAAGGCTTTATCAATAGCATGAAGAGCAAATGATGGGATCATAGGAACCTCATCCAAGATGATCAAATTCAGGTTTCATAAAAAAATTTGCATGGCCTGAGGCAGCTGGTACATTACAAACACTGGCCTTCATGAGTGGGATAGACAATTTGAACAAAGTATGCATAGTCTTTCCACGTGACAGTAGTGTAGAGGCAATGCCTGACCAAGCACTCCTTCACATGTTGCAGTTGTTCCTTTGCAGATATGAAATTATGATATTAAACATACGTTTTACCACAGCCTTCTAGTGCATCCACATAGAAATAGGAGTGGTTGGGTACCTCACCTCTCCTTATCTACAGATTCAAGCACAGCATTGGCAATCAGTTTCTGTTCATCAGTAAGTGTTGCAATCACTGGGTGATCAATGTCTTCATGAGGATCAAGCTGTGGTCCTCCAATAGGTTCAGGTAGCTCAAATGCTGAACAGTTAATGCCATTCTCTATCAGAATCGCATCAAGTGAGTGCAGTGCCATGTTTTCTGCATGGTCTGCATTAAAACCTTGGTGCAAGAAATCTTCAATCATGAATTCCTTGCAGGTGGTCCACAGGTGAATAGTATTTTCAGGGTCAATACATGTGCACAGGGCAGCAAGCATAACACAAAACTCTAAGGGCATCCAACAGGCAGTAGCTTCTAGCAAAGCATGTTCCTGTGTGTCATTGTTTGAAAAGATCATATCTCAGGCATGCTGCCTTAATTGTTGACAAGATTTCTTCTTCTACAGTGTGCAAATCCTGGAAGCTCGTGGCACCTGAAACATGCAGGAGCAACATTTGCAAGAGTGAGATGGAGTGAGCGAGAGTGTTTATCTGAAAATTTCCACCAGTGAGATGCCGAAGACAGATCATTCCTGAAGAGTGTAACAAATAGACGAAGAAACTAAGGAAGGAAGGAAGGGACAAACACAATTATAATAAGGTTATTTGATTCAATTTCAGTCATACCATGGATAAAATGTGAAATCCATAGTCTTTTCAAGAGTATGCTGTATATTATGAGCTTTGCCAAGGTTACAAACCTAGTGTGCAATAGTGGAGCAGTTCTCTACTAATTAAAAAATTATTCCTCTAACCAAGTTTAAAATAAGATTTAAACATACATTAAACCAAAAGGGGAAAGTAAAGCTGAAAAAAAAGTTAATAATTGGCTGCTCAGTTCCCAACCAAGGCTGGAGACTATTTACATTATTCAGACTATTCTTTTCATCTTTGTCACCATATTTACTACAATGTTTCGGCCGTTGTACACTCTGGCCTTCTTCAGGTGGTTAGAATGTTGAACTGAACCCTTTATTTTCCTCACTGGGGTAGACTGTTCTAGTTCCACATGCCATGTTTAATGGACGTCTGTTATCAGTTATCTCCTCTTAATTCCCCCCTCCAAGTTCTCTACTGCCTTAACCGGGTATTGAACTCACACTCTTTCGGTACTTTCACTGGATTTAACTAATGTTTTTATCCACTGTGCGATGTACATAATACCTCATCTCAGAAATCTAGACAGATCCTCAAGGCTGGAGAGTCTGGTCTACCCTGCTATTTAACCCATAGCTGGTGAGTGAAGGGAAAGATCCATTCCTTTACCAAGGCTATTTATGCAAAATGGAAACGTAATTAGTTCAGCTGGAAATCAAACTCTGCTCACTGATTTCTTATACCAAGCCATTAACCACTACACCACACACACGTCCTTCCTAAATATAGAAAGAAGAACAAATTAAAATAAGTTGTTTTCCTGGCAGTCTCCATGATCATCTAGAATCATTGCCAGACCCTATTTGTGTAATCAGGTGGCTTTGAGACTTCTTCACAAATCTTACAGCATTGTTGAATAAACCTAATACGATTCATAAATTGAAAGTTGCCAATTTTATAACACCGCAAGTAATAAACAGTTCATGTAATCAGTTAGAATTCTTCAAAGAATGATTTGCCGAGTGTTGCTTTCATTGTCTCTCTTCACTTCATCACAACAATATAACAGTAACTTGTTTAGGTAATGGATGACAGCCAGAAGAACCAGCCACAGGGACATTTAGATTCATGTCTGTCACATTGTTATTTGCACCAAAAGATATTGCTGGATTTCATCAAAACTTGAATCCATTTCACAGATCTTATTTTAAGAGTTACACTTAAATGCAATCTGTCAGGTTTTAATATACAAAGACGATCCCTCTCTAACTAGTATCTGTTCTTATAACCTTAATGTTGGCTTATGGCTGTATCATGTTGAAACACCAGTTCCCATATGATCCTCGAAGTTAAGCAAAGGCAGGCATGGTCAACACCTAGATAAGTGACCAATTGAGAATTCCAGGTGTTGTAAGCTAGGATATGCAGGTGGAGTGGTGATTTGGAATTGTTAGTTGGAGAGCAAAGTTCCAATTCCAGTTGGGTTCATTATATTAACTAACATGTAAATACCTCCAAGAAAACAATTAATCCACCTCTTCTCCCTCCAGCTATGGGTTAATTAGTATTACTAAACCATTATTACCTCCAAAGAAAAAGAAAATCTTACAATCTAAAAATATTTTTTGACTTTAAATAACCTGCATAGGGTTTATAAACTGTAGAAGAGAAATCAATCAAACAAACTAATCTTAATGTAATTTAATCTGAATAATATATATATATATATATATATATATATATATATATATATATATATATAAAAGCTCCTTAACTCATCAATAGTTACTGGAAAATCTGATATTAATTACACTTTTCTAAGAATAATCTTATATAAAATTATTTGGTATTATAGGTTTGTAAAAAATCTGATATGAAATTTAGGTTTCTAAGGAAAAAAAAAAAATAAAATAAAAAAAATTTGATTCATGTTTTAGAAATCAATCCAGTATTAAAGTTTCCTGTAAAAATTTGATATTAACATACATGTGTAAAAAAAATATGGCATTAATAAGAGTATAAAAAAAATGTAGTAATTCTTCCTATAACCTATTAATGTCCAGTGTCACAAAATGGCCTGCTGGGCATTAATGGACTAAAACGTAGATACCTCCACAGGAACACAACAGCTAAGGTTTACAATCAATTTAAAAAAATGAAACACCTTTCTTGAAACTTTTGTTTTAGTTTTAATTTCAAGCTAATAGATTAAATTTATTATTTCCAATAAACAAAATACTTTACCTATTTTAAAACTAAATTGACTGGAAGAAGTTTTTGTTTTGAAATCATTGTTTTTTTGCCATTTTTAACCATCGTTTATCACAATATAATTCTCTTTATTAAAAATTATTCCAAAAATAAAATTTAATTAAACTTTAAATCATCTAATATTCCTCAAATAAAGTTTCATAAATCTGATTTGAAACAAATAACACCTACTTTTAGTTTAAAATATCACAGAAACGCCCTTTTTTTCACATGGAGCTAGGTGTTTGTTTAAGGGTGACAATTTGACTGATAGGAATTTATCTAATTTTTTTCTACAGTGGACAGTTCTGTAAAAATTCCTTGATGAATGTAAGGTGACCGCATCTTTTATATAATTTTTAACTACCTAGTAATCTTAAAAATTGATGAAAATTTCTCTGTAATCTAATGTTTTATTGAATTTAGTTATTTTGGCTTTAAGTTTACTATGGTTATTGATTTTATTTTCTGATAATATCATGTATAGCCTTCAATATTTGCAAAAATCAGCATGTTTATACTAAAATTCACAAAATTTCAAAATTCTTTTAAAAATATTGTGGGTGGAGGGCATTGAATTGTAGTAAGCTGTTGTATTTATGATTAGTAAATATAGTTTTTAATTCATAACAGAATCACCTAATCAACAGAAATGACTACAGAAATTTAGAAGATTTAAAACTTTATAAATTATTTTAAATAAAATTTTAAAAAATGAAAACAATTCTTGTAAAAATTCATTGTTCATCAAAAAAGACTTTTTCATGAGACAATACTGTCCATAATATATCTTATTCATAAAAGCAATTAAAAGGTTTCTAATTAACTAAAACCTTAGTTTTATTGTATTTTCTGTTTTCTGATTCAGATTCTGTTGAGTGAGTGGTCCTCTTTGACCAAAAAACAAAAAAAAAAAACTGATTTAAATTCTCCAATTAGTTCTGCATATAACTAATATAGACATTAAGACATTTCAAAAATAAATTTCATAAAATTAAATAAGTTGGGGCAATAACAGATATAAAAAAAAAACAAAAAAAACTGCTTTTGCCAAGATTTTCTTAAAAAAAACAAAAGAAAGGCTTTTTGTAAAAATAACTTCCATCATTTGTGAATAAGTCCAGCAAGTTTCATTAAGATCTGACACATGGCACAGTGGATAAAGGCATTAGTTAGATCCAGCGACAGGACCCAAAGAGTGTAAGTCCAATACCCAGTTAAGGCAGTGGAGAACTTGGAAAGGGGAATTAACAGGAGATAACTGACATCCATTAAACATGGAACTAGAACAGTCTACCCCAGTGAGCGAAATAAAGGGTTCAATTCAATAGTTCAACCTGAAGAAGGCTGGAGTGTACAATAGCTGAAATGTAATAAATATGGCAACAAAGATGAGGACAATAGTCCAAATAATATACATAATACCTCATCTCAGAAATATAGACAGATACTATTTGATTTTTTACAAGAATTTTCAAATCAATGTTTTTTTTTTTCACCAGAAAAATGAAGCCAAAATTCCCTATACTAATATTTGGTCCCCTTGCTGACACATGAAAAACACGTTTCTTAAACAAAATTTCAAACATTCTAAAACAGATCAAAAAAATATAATTTAATAAATCAAAACATTCTTTGCTCTTTCCTCTTAATAACATGAAGATTTTTATGATACAACTTTAGTTTTTAGTAAGTTTGGTGCCTTTTCTCATCATGGTATGTTTAGTTTTTAGTGAATATGTGGAGGTATTTTGTTGAAAAAGAAAGAAATTCTAAAATTTATGTAGGCCACTATCATGAACCAATTTGCAATTGCCTTGTATATACTGAATAGTTTCAGTAAAAGAAAAAAAATTAAAAATGTATGACAATGAACATGGAGAAGATATTTTTTTTTTAATGGAATTTTTAGAGGATAGTTTCCATAGAAAGCAAATATATTTGAAATCATTCCCAGGGTTTACTGATCATTCTTCCCAATCTGTTCAAGAAAAAAATGATTGCAAAGAAATACTGAATATTCAAATAATAAAATGTTTACATTAACATGGTAGTAAATAGGATTTTTTATACTTCTGCTTTGTTTGCCAACATCCCTTTAGGTTTGCAATTTCATATTTTCTTTATTCTTTACTACAATTTTTGTTGATGGTTTGGAACTTTATCTTTGACAAGAAAAAAAATGATTCCCACATGAATATAAACAAATCTCCTTCAGCAATTACACATTTTTTAGCAGTTTGTTGAATAAATTTATATCGCTCAACAGGATAATCTTTTTTCCCCTATTTTACACTAACAAAAGTCATTATCATCTATCTATCTACAAATATATATATATATATATATATAAATAAATAAATATATAGATAATATTAGTGGTCAATATACACACACACAGATATATATTTCAATAAAGGTGCAATTAATTTATAAATTCATGAATCATTCATACAAAAAACAAATACAGAGGTTAATGATTTAATTGACGAGAATCCATCGTCGCAAACAATTCAAATAAGATACATAAACCCCGAACCTGTACATGAATGATATGATCCTCGTTTGTAAATTTCAGTTGCATAAGGTCTTTTTTTATCTTTACAAGCTTTTGTCTGTTCCTACAGACATCATCAGGTATGGAAATAGATTTTGTTCTTGTTTTTACTTCTCAGTAATAAGAGGACAACGAAAATAGAGATATAATCCGAAAAAATCCTATGAGAAATGTGTTATTGTTTTGGAATGTGCAGTCGCAACGCTGAGTTTGAATTTTGATTTTAAGGTTGTGCATTTTTGTAAAAATATAGCAATAAGTTATTTGTATTTATTTTTTGTATGAATGATTCATAAATTTATAAATTAATTGCACCTTTATTGAAATTAAAATAACTGATCCAAGTTCAACTTTCGGATAATAAGTGCGACATTACTGTAATTATTGAACAATATAGTTC
>OZ010577.1:40489716-40519716 GCA_963932145.1 Acanthosepion lycidas | reverse complement strand
TTTGTAAAAAAAATCTTTCAGAGTATGTAATATTTTTATCTGCTTGATTATCTATTTGTGCTTTAGTTCAAATAATTTGTTTAATCCATTCTGAACTTGCTGAACTGAAGTATCACCAGAAATGTACCAGTTAGATATTTTCAGGAACCAAAATGTACTGACATCAGCTGCCAGAAGGAAATCAAATTTAACAACCAACTATTTCAAAATCTACATAGTTTGAATTCAGGGTGCCCTTCTCCTAGACTGGTTGCTAATCAAGGCTAGAGAGTCCAGTCTGACCTGCTATTTTAGCAGTCAAGTTGAGAAACATGTCAGCGAAAAGGAATAATTTTAAAAAAAAGAAACCTACTTACTATTAGAATGAGTTGAAATTGCTTAATGAGGAAGTAGGAGTAGAGAATCTAATACCCATAGGACATATTGAAGATAAGTGATAGTGGAAACATATAGTACCTTAACTTTTTTTAACCTAATACAAAGCTCAAGAGTCACTCAAGGTCGAGGATTACTGAATGATGTTGAGAGTAGATAATAGTTGATCCTAAACTTGAATAGTTTAAGATTGTAGTGATCAGTGAAGGATCTACTCAAGAATCTGCTTCACAAGTAGCAGTTCTTGGTAAGAAGTTGTCTGAGTGGGACTTCTTTCTTATCAATTGAATAGGAAGTTCTCTTTGGACAACATCTTTTAGAGGGTTTGTAAAGGAACAAATGTTACCTAGAGCAAGAAAAGACAGGACATTGCGAGGAGTCATAGCTGCCCTCATCCTAGAAGCACATGGCACATAAAAGATCATATCACATTAATGTGGCTGTCCCCAGGGATTTATTCTTGGACCTACATTTTTGCTTACCTTCATCAATAACCTTTCTGATATCACTTCCCATCTAGGTATTTATGCTCATGTCATAAATACAGGCTGACCCCCAAAAAACGGGAATTTTTGAAGTACGTATTGACAGACATGAGCAAGTGGCAACACTGTGAGACAGTGACCTTGAGCAAGTAAACATTTCGCCATTTAGAATTCAAGATAAAATTCACAGTATCCCAGATGAGATGTTGCAGTAGTCAATGAGGAATCTCAACAGCAAATTTCAAGAATGTGTTCGTACAGGAGGACGCCATCTACAGGACGTAATTTAAAAAAAATGAAAATTCCATCATTGTTTCTTAAATGGAATGTTTTAAGGTTTCAATTACTATGAATAAAATATTTTTCGTCCATCACTCTTGGTTTTATTGGATTGTTAAAAAGTTCGTTTTTTTGGGTCACCCTATATTTACTTCTGTAAATCTGATAGGTCCAACAAAGTAAAACAAGCAGCTGCTCTTGAAAATGACTTTCAATCAGTTGTTAACTGGGCCAAGGAATGGCATTTAAATTTTAACATCTCCAAAATGGAAATGCTATCTTTTAATTACCATAGAAGAACTTTTTTACCCTTCATCAGCATGGCTAATGCTAACCTCCAGAAAAGCAACTCATTGTAACTCTTTGGTTTCATGGAAGAAAATATGATATGTAGTTGAAGGTTTATATTAAATCAATTGCTAGGCATGCTGCTAAGAATTTTTGTTCACTCTATTTTAGTAGACAATTTGTTTTTCATTGGAATCCATTTTGCACATTCATAAATCAACCATTTGTCCGTGCATTAAATATTGCTGTCTGGTCTGGTGCTCCGGCTTGACAAAATCAAAAGAAGGATCTGTAATGTAATTGGTCCCGACATCTTGACGTTTTCCCCCCCCCCATTGTCATGGTTTCCCTCTCTCTGTATAAATATTTTCTGATGAACTTTCCTACTTGGTCACTCAATTGCATCAATTTAAGTATACTACTAGATTGGCAAATGGTTTGGTTTGTGTTGTTTTACAGCACATCAAACTCAGTGGGTCATTTAATGACAACAACTTTTTTTTTTCTGATAATATATTTGTTTTGTCAAAAATCTATTACTGTTAATATCTTTTTCCTCAAAAATATATAGCTGGTAATATTTTAAAAAAAATGTTGCTGACAATAGTATTTTTCAAAAACATATTGCTGGTAATATTTTATAATGCTCTTTACCTCAATTTCAGGGTTAACTTTTGCCCATAGCTGGGACCGTACAGGTGCTACCACCCCGGGTCAGGGTGGACCTGGGAACACCAGCAATTAAGAGGTGGTTCCGTGCTTCACAAAACCTCTTTGTCAGAGGCCTTGCTGTTGGATGTAGTCTATCATCTTACACAGGATGCGGATGTAGTTTATCGTCATACCCAGGGCGCTTGGCAAATAGGTCTCATGGTTTTACTGTTAAATTAGCTAGATGTAAACATAAATCCTATTCTATTGGTTTATTTTCTCACCTGTAGATGTCTCTTCTAGTTTCTTCCTTCCCTGCTACCTACAATCTACTCATATTTAATTCATATATCAACCTAATCTTCTTTCTTTCTGAACACTCTTCTTTAATTGTCCTTTCTCATAACTAAAGTCTTCTCTTTTTCTTTCACTCATAGTAACTGCATGCATCTTAGTGGCAATATCACCTTACTTGGGGTGAAATGATTAATATTAAACATGATTATTCAAGTTAGATGTTTCTGTGTGATATCAAAGCTAGCTTGTTCTTTAAGAAAAATGATTTTCACTGGTACAGGCAGTAGTCACAAATTTTACAAGTATTTATGAACATTAATTTACCACATGTTTGTTTGTATATAAGAGGGAATAAAAACAAGCTTGTTGATACTAACAATGCTTTTCTTTAGTAAAACCTTCTAAGTTGCATTGGAATAGTAAAAGATACCTTCCAAAAACTAAGCAAAGTATAAAAAACATAAAAATTAAGTTAGAAAAAAAAAAAAAAAAAAAAAAAAAAGAGTGTTGAACAGTGATCTAACATTGATCATCTTACATGCCAGTGAATGCTGAACATTTTCCTCACAGATGAAGAAGAGACTTCAGGCATAAGAGATGTGGTTCTACAGAATGATACTGTGAATAACATGGACTGAACCTATAAGCAGTGAAGAAGTTCTACGCAAAATGGAACTAAAAACAACACTTACGCATAAAACTAGAAAGTGACCATGGACATTTCTTGGATGCATAATGAGGAAAGACCGCCTGTAAATTTTAACACTCACAGGGCATTAAAAGTAAGAGAGAACAGAGGAAACAATGAATCAGATATCTAATGAGATTGTGCAAATGGATGGCAGAGTTAGGGACATAGTTAAAAGGCAAAAATTGCTAAGAGCTACAAAGCATAGGAAGTTGTAGAGAGCCATGATTACCCACATTCTGAAGGGACATAGCATATAAAAGAAAAACATTGGGATTAATAATACTAATAGAAAAGGTACAGTGAATACAACTGAAAACTTGATGAATATCTTGTAAGTATCAATTGTTAAGTAACATAATATTTTAACAAGAGAAGTACCCAGCTCTTGCCATAAAATAATATGAAGAAAGACAAAAACAAAAATAAATTTTGGTTAAGTCAAAGGTTATAGAAGAAATGGGAATTTGGACAAGGGGTGAAATATAAGCTGCAAAGATCTCATACATTATCAAGGCCCTGTCATGATTTTATCTTCCAAAATGTTGGATACAAAGAATATACCAAGATGTTAATCACAGACAGGAATCTCATTTTGACTGTTTTGCAAAGGTATAATCTAAAAATCTCAGTTCTCTTTTTTTTATCTTCTTTATCACATTAATCTTTTTTTTTCTATTTTAGTTCTGTTTTTTCTTCTGAGAATATATATATATATATATATATATATATATATAGAGAGAGAGAGAGAGATTTTCTGTTTATACATTATTTTTATAGATACAAATATTTAAGTAAATGCTCTGTTTATAATAAACAATATTAACATTTACTGGCCTGAATGTCCAAGAAATTTTCATTGAAAATTTGTCCTCCATCTTGGTTAATAAGATTGATGTTGTGAAGTTCAAGTTAGCACTAGTCAGCTGCTAAGCTCTTACTCTTGGTGGTTATTCTCAGTGACCACTTATAAGAATGTTCACTTCTGCCTATGCAAATTATACATACTAATTTGCTAGTATTACTACAATTGATTTTACTGTTTTTATACTACAACTTTCCATGATTTCTCTTTAACATTCATTTCTGCTTGAAGTGTATCCAAACATGTTATGCTTCGAGCAAAAATGAATGTTCAAGGGAAATCATGGAAAATTGTAGTTTAAAAACAGTAAAATCAACCTTGCTAACCAAGATAGTTCTCTGTAGCTAATTTGGTATAGCACATCAGGCTATATAATGGTTCTGTGTAGGATACAGGTTTGATTCCTATCAAAGGACACATTTTCTATGAAAATTTCTCAGACATTCAGGCTGGAAAATGTTTTTAATACTGTTTATTATAAACAGAGCATTTACAGAAATATTTGTATCCATAAAAATAAAATAGAAATAGAAAATTTCTTAAAATATTTGTCAGACATTGTCCATTTCATAGTGTATATATACAGTGCTGTTCGATAAAAGTGACTCACCTGACTTTTAAAAAAATTATTTTGCCTATTGTTTTTGGGCTCAAACTAAGTTTTAATCTTATTAATATAAAGACTGCTTCCCAACCACCTAGTAAAAAAGTTTACTCACCCTAAGGTATTCTATTGATAATTATAATTTTGGATATAAATGAGATTTAGGGAAAAACTCTGTGCAAAAAAAGTGACTCATTTATTTCCTGCAACTAGTAATCAATAGAAACATAACCGAACAGCTTTAACTAAAGAATAATAAAGATATAATTTATTTATAATAGGTAAATATAGTTTGAAATATTTAATAATCTATGGGTCCTCATTTATTTCAAATAACCTTTTCAACCCTTTTTGGCATTGACTTAATTAGGTTCTGGCAAATCTCATCTCCAAGCATTGAATTCCATTTGGATATGTAATTCACCATCAAATCCTCTTTGTTGCTCAACTGCTTTCCCGACAGCCTGTACTTTATAATGCTCCATAAGTTTTCTATGGGGTTGAGGTCAGGAGATTGGGGCGGCCATGTCATAACACTCACCTCACTCATCAAAATATTCCTTCATCAATTTTGATTTGTGACAGGGAGCATTATCCTGCATAAAAATGAGCTTGGTGGAGTCGATTTGCACCCTTTCAGCAGAAGGGAGCAGACAAGACTCTATAATTCTCTTGTACTGCTTGCTCCTGTGGGTCTTTTCAATAGGTCTTAAGAAACCACTCCCATGAAAAGAAAAGCATCCCCAGAACATTATACTGAACGGATTCTTGACTGCTAAATTCAAAGAGCTTTCAAAGCTTCTTCGGATTTTAGATCGCTTATCCTTTGAATTTAGCTCAACTTTTGTTTCATAGGAGAAAGGAAGATTTAGTAAAAATAAATCAGGTGAGTCACTTGTAGCGAACAGCACTATATATATATATATATATATATATATATATATATATATATATACACACACATATACACAGGGTGTCCATAAAGTTCGGGTGCATTTTAAAAAATTTATAACTATTTGTATTTGCGATATAAATAATCTGTAAAAAATGCTATAATACAGTGTATCAACAAAATGGAGCACTTTGTTCTGCGTGTTAGGAAATTCCTTATTTAGAAACTCTCTAACAAATGGATCGGAAGGGGTGGACCATTTTATTGGCCTCCACATTCACCAGATTTGACTCAATTAGATTTTTTTTTTTATGGGGACATCTGAAAACAATTGTGTATGCAACCAAACCTAGTTCATTAGAAGATTTGAAAGCTAAAATAACTAATGTGATTTCAGGCATTACTGTAAATCAGTTAGCAAATGTTTTCTGTAAACTGCAAAATTGTATTACCCTTTGTATTGCTAATGATAGAGGACATGTGGAAACTTAAATAAAATTTCAATAAAACCTTAAAAAATATAGATTTACTTCTTTCTAATCCTTTTTACAAATTATTTCTATCGCAAATACTAATAAAGTTATAAATTTTTGAAAGTTCACATGAACTTTATGGACACCCTGTGTGTGTGTGTGTGTATATATATATATATATATATATATCTTGCTAAAAATAGAGATAGAGAGCATAGTGAAGAAGATATTATTTCTTAAATTTATGCTGTCCCATGAATTAAGAAAGTGCTTGTAGAAGAAGCTGGTACTCAATATGAACATAAGCAGTAAGAGTTCTGTATAGA
The DNA here is from genome assembly GCA_963932145.1 of Acanthosepion lycidas. Lineage (NCBI taxonomy): Eukaryota > Metazoa > Mollusca > Cephalopoda > Sepiida > Sepiidae > Acanthosepion > Acanthosepion lycidas. Next base: position 40,513,493 of record OZ010577.1, on the reverse strand, counting down.
CATAGATTCAAAAAAAGGAAACTATCACAATTGCTGCTTGGTAAAATGTTATTTTTTCTTTTACTTACATCATTTACAACTGGACTATTTTACTCATGTTTGTTACTATTATCACAACGTTTCGATCACTGTGCTCCCTGACCTTCATCAGGGTTTTTTTTTCAATCTGAGTAACCTTCAGAGAATTTCAAATTGAATCCTTTACTTAATCTAAAGAGATAGATTGTACTTGTCCCACTGAGAATATCAAGGGATATCTCTAGTTAATATTTAGTACTGTTCAATTCTTTCTCACTGTGTTTTCACTCCTCATTTCAGAAATTTAGACTGAAAATGTTATTTGTTAAACTTTACAATGTAACAAGGTGATTATAGTGGGTACTCATATTTTTTATGAAAGAGGGCATAACGATAATAGATCTCCACAGCTTCCTTTTCTTGTTATGTGTGAATTGAGATAAATATTCAAAGATAATAGAGTGGTTTTCTAGTGATCTTCCCTATGGTTTTCAATTCAGAGCTGTCTTTCTCTTAGACTAGATGCCCACCCAAAATTAAGGAGCTTTGTTTATCCTTCTAATTAAACATGCCTGGGAGAAGAATGGCTGGATTCATGCATTTCTCAAGGCCATTTGTGTGAAACTGAATGCAACAAACTCTACCTACCTCATTCATTCCGTTTCCCCTGGTAATAACTAAGCTAAACCCATATCCCTCCCCTATGCACTATTTAGGTCTTGTTCTTGAGAAAAGTGGTCTTGTGTGGCATGTATATTTGTTTGTCATTGTGCAAAATGAGAACATAATTTTTTTGGACATACACATGGAGGTAAATTTCTTGAACAAACCAGTGAGTGATGTCCCAGTGAAACAAAATCTCAGAGCTGTTTCAATGAGAGAAGAGTATTATTCTTTTTTCTTTATGGTCAGGTGAGGATAGAGTTGTTTCTGGCAGACAAATTATTTGTAGCAAGGACTCTTAGTACTGGTGAAGAATTTTACTACATTATATATCTGTAAAAAATAGTAAAGAAAATTCTATTTAGTGAGTACTCCTGTTTTGTTTTATATAACAGTGAAATTTTTATCTGTTGGTTTAGAGAACAAAGGTTTAGTTATATATAAGGAAACATTTGTCATTCATTGACTGAGCAGGCAGCACTACAGTTGATTGAATGGTTAATCTTTTTGTTGTAAATTCTCAAGAACAATATATATATATATTCATGAATAGCAATATATGTATTTGATTTTGTATGAATGATTCATGAATTTATAAGTTATAATTGAACCTTTTAATTGAAATTGAAATAACTGATCCAACATGCAACTTTCGGATAATAAGTGTGACATTACTGTAATTATTGAACAATATAGTTCATGCCATATTGACGGAAAATCTACCAGTACAAAAGAATTCTCTTATTGCTATATTTGTACAGAAATGCACAACCTTAAAATTTAAATTCAAACTCAGTGTTGCGACCGCACATTCCAAAACAATAACACATTTCTCATAGCATTTATTCAGATTACATCTGTATTTTCTTTGTCCTCTTATTACCGAGAAGTAAAAACAAGAACAAAATCTACTTCCATACCTGATGATGTCTGTAGGAACAGACGAAAGCTTGTGTAAAAAATTAAAAAGACCTTATGCAACTGGAATTTATAAACAGGGATCATATCATTCATTTACAAGTTCAGGGTTGTTGTATCTTATTTATGTGTTTGCGACGATGTATTCTTGCCATTTAAATCATTAACCTCTATATATGTTTTTGTATGAATGATTCATGAATTTATAAGTTATAATTGCACCTTTTAATTGAAATTAAATATATATATATATATATAATATATATAATATATATATATATATATATATATATATATAAACATTCACCTGGATCATATGTTTAGGTTTTATTACACCTCTAATCATCACTTTTTAAAACAACATTGCCAAGAATAGAAGGTAGGTAAAATAATAGTGGTATCAAAGGAAAGAATGTCCTTTTGACACTGTTTTTTTTGTGGTCATGAAGGTCAAATTTGCTGAATATCTCAAGAACCAGTTGTGTGGTCTAAGCAAACAATCAGAAGAGAACATACTACTCATATGTAAACAGGCCCTCTTCTGTAAGGTGATTCACTTAGCAGTGAGATGCCATTGAGCAAGATTGTTTATTGTATGACTGTTGCATTGACAATGACTAATCAAGTATATTGTCCCTGTCTAATTTTCATTTGAGACCCAAGAGCCATTCAGGGTAGAGGATTATTAAATGAGGTATATGACAAACAAATGGAGGAATTAGGAATTGGAGATTGTATGGGTATGGGGGATAGATAACAGCTAACCTCTAGACTTGATGTGGTGAAAATTGTATTGTTCAAGGAAAATTCCACAAACAGTGGGTCTTAGAAAGAAGCTTTCTGAGTGGAGCACCTTTTAACCCGCCAAAACACATAGGGAATGGGAGTGATTTAACTCTATTGACATAACAAGGTGATTCTTGGCCCCTAAACATCTGAGCTGGCAGAACTGAAGAATAGAGCTTACCATGACATTTGCCATGGAAATAGCAATAGAGTAGCAATATTGCATCTCCAAGGGAAGAGCCACTCAATATAGAGGATTACTGAAGGCAACTGCTGTGTGAGCATTAAAAAAAAATATATATAGATAAGATTTAAGAAACAGCAGGTATTTTTATATCTAGTGCTCAATATTTACCCTTTCATACTTTCATAAATCTGGACAAATAAAAAAACTAAAGAATTTTTCTTTTAATCCTTTGTTGATTAGACCATGATATTTTCTGCACCCCTCACTACTATGTACTACTTGTGACATTCACCCATTATTGTTTGAGCTGGCTCCATCAAACCTGCCATCATAACCTGCCAAATCAAAATGAAAGTCAACCAAGTATAACAGAGGACACATTCATTCAGATGTGAAAATTCACAGATGCTACTTTCAGTGGGAATTCGGATTCACAATCAGTCCCCAGCCACATGTAGAAATACTTTAGGATAGTGTGATCTGAGTTTTTCTTGAACTAGTTTACCTGGCAGAGCTCAACCCACTCAAGCTGGTTTGAATTCACAATTTCCATTTAAGGCTATAAGATCCAGTCTGTCCTGATATTTTATCCATAGGTGAGGGGAGAAGAGGCAGATCCATATATTTTCCAAGGGTATTTGCATGTAAGTGAATGTAATGGACTCAACTGGATTTTAAATTTCACTCTCCAATTGCTCAATTTATGTACATCAGTTACTGAAGGAAAAATTTACTTATTGTCAATGTCCTCTATGAAAAGTAGGAAAAAAATCCATTTTAACATCTTGCAAAATTCACATGCTGATCATTGCTTATTGGTAAGTTATCCCACATCTAAGTAAACATTTTTGACAATTCTATTTGCAAAACAGATATTAGTTCCTGTAAGTAAGGTGTGAAATGTCAGATTTGATTCTTCTGCCTACAATTAACCATACAGTGCTTTTGATGAAAATGTTTCTTTGTTAGTTCTGTCTTTTAAATGTCATTTAGATATCAGCTTGATAACAGTTTGTTGTGGACAAACTGAGAAATTCATCTAAAGATTGACAGCTACATACCACTTTCTGTGCTGACTGACTTTATCAGTTATTAATATTCTAAGATATTGTTTTACCAAAAATTCTTTTAAAAAATATTCTAAAATAGTAATAACTTGAAATACATTGATGTACATAGATTCTTCAAGAATAAAATAAATGATAAACTTGAGAAATTGTTCACATATATTGCCAATTTTATAGATATATTTTTTAACTAATGTTCCCCTAACACAAGGCCCAAGGACCCCTCAAGGTAGAGGTTACTGAATTTGGTTGTTGTGTGGATAATATTAGTTATGTTATCAAAAGTATTTATAAAAAATATTCTATCATGGTAATAACTTGAAATGATTTTATTTCACAGATTCTCTATGAATAAAAAATACCACATTTATGAAGTTTAGAAATTTTTCATGTATACTGCCAATTCCACAGACACCATTATAAAAATGTCTATTGTGATGCTTGGCTAATTTTAACTGCACACAAAGATGAGGAAATTCTATGAATTTATATTTAAACAGATATACAATAATTTTTCAAGACAAAGCAAATCCCCAGAGGTCCTATGAAAAAGCCATATGGATATTTTTCACAAAATAAAAAAAAAAGTAAGTAAAGTAAATAAACTATATATATATATATATATATATATATATATATATATATTAGACATCTTCAGTTATTTAAAAATTTACACCATGTGATACTGAAATTTGAAGATGCATTGTAATAGCAAAATATGCATTCCAAAATTTAAGTATTTAGAAACATAGAAAAGAGTAGTGGACTCTCACATAAAATTGGTCTTCCTCTGTAGCACTGAATGCTGGAAAATCTCTTCACAGATGAAGAGACTTGAGGCAACAGATATGGTTCTAAAGAATGATGCTTATACTTCAAATCAAAAAGAGACATTAAATTTCTAGGACACATAATGAAGAAAGATGGTATGGAGAATTTGACACTTTCAGGGTATACTGAAGGCAAGAGGAAAACAATCTACCTAACAAGCTTGTGTAAATGGTTTCTACAAGTACGTGTCCTTCTTTGTTTCCATTGTCTCTAGAACATTTTCATTGCTCACATATTTGGTCTATGGCATTCTCCACATTGTTCTGGAGAACCATATTTCTGTTACTTCAAGTCTCTTCTTCATCTTTGTGGAGATTTTTCTTAACCAACATTTGATTAATGGTATGTACAGGAAGAAAATTGCAAGAACTAAACAAGTTTGTTTTGTTTTGGTTTTATGGCATACCAACCTCAATGGGTTATTTAATACTGACAAAATTTTTATTGTTGGTAATATTTTTTTTTACATCTACTTCTGGTAAAATTTTTCCTTCAAAAAATCTATTTCTGGTAGTAATTATCTTTCAAATATGTATCACTGGTAATATTTTTTTCTTTTTCTTTTCAAAAATGTATAGCTGGTAGTATATATATTTTTATTTTGAAAAATATATTGCTGGTAATAATTTTTTACAGTCTTTCTGGTATTAAAACCTATTTTTACACTTTCATAGTGTTTTGGCCCCAGTTACAATTCCATTGTATAAGGTTTAACATCTTGATTATGTATTACAAATTAGGAATTTTTACATGTCTTTATATGGGTGAAGTGTCCATCATTTCTATGTACTTCAGATGATTAGCTTTGTGTTTCTTTTTATGCTTTGTTCTTTGAACTTGTTTTGTTTCTACTTTCTTGTTTGATTTTGCTCCCTTAATTTTACCATTTGGTTCTTTTAATGAACTTTGTCTAGATGATGATGATCTTTCCCTTGTTTGTGATGGGTTAGAGATTTGTTCTTCTATGTCCATTTTCCTTAGTTCTTCAATAACTGTTTCATTATTATCTTTTCATTCTCTTGAGAATGTTTCGATGCTTCTATTTCTAAACAAGGTATTAGAAAAAGTATGAAGAAAAGACTAGCTATTAAGGGTCGCAGAGTGAGGGGCCATGGTTAAATGTAAATAAATAGCAAAACTACCCAACAAAAAGAATTGACAAAGTTTGCAATAAGCAATAACAAGAAAAAGAAAAGATCAGGACAAAAAAATAGCATAAAGCAAGAAAACATACATGCAAGACATTAACAGTAATAAAGCAAAAATTTCAAAGAATTGGGGTTGATATCCAAGAGCAAATTTGGATAAGGGAACGTAGCATTCTGTTGTTTTTTTGGTCATTTTGCTTAGCAGCATAACAACCGTAACTTTTTAAATTTCAGCATTAAATAACTGGTTGTTATGCTGCTAATCAAAGCAACCTCGATGAGTTATTTAATGATGTAATTTAAATATTTTGTACACATTTTTATTTTTTTTGAGATAATAATGCTTTTAATAATAAGTTTTAGTGATTAACTCATAGATGGTGGAAGAAGATATAGATTCATACCTTTCCTTAGGGTATTAGAATGTAAATGATTATAACAAACCCAATTGGAACTGGAACATGACACTCCTTAACAATTCCAGACCATTATACATTACACTACCTGCACATCCAAACATACAGCACATGGTATTCTCAAGCAGGCACTCATTTAAGTACTGATCAAGCTTGATGTTGCTTAACTTCAGTAATCATACTGGAACTGGTGTTTTAACATCATGTAACCATAAGCCTGTAGCATTCTGACATCAAGACAAGGACCAAGTAAATGTAACTGAGAATTGGCCTATTGGGTGTTGGTGGGGGCTAGGAAGGAATCCCAGCATGCATTTGTGTGCTTCTGCCTATAAATTGGTTAGTAGGGAAGTGTTTTACAGTCATTCCAATAAGAATTGGAACAATCAATGGTAAAAAGACAAAAGGTATAGTCAATCACAAAAGTGACAGTACAAGGTAGGAATTACAGATTGGAGACATCTTAATCAAAGAGGTATAGAAGTTTAACTATTTGGGTAGTGCCATAACAGAACAACTGAAAAATCTGATACAGATTTGAAGGTGCATCAAGATTATTTAGCCTCTGGAAAGGCATCTTATACTAAATGTTAAGAAACAGAAACATACGAGGAATCCTTCTGTATAGCAATAAATGCTGAACAGTTTACCCAGAGCTGATGAGGAGACTTGATGCAACAGAGATGTGGTTCTCCAGAAGAATTCTAAAAAGACCACAGATAGAACATGCAAGCAATGTCGAAGTTTTAAGGAAAATGGAAACAAAAAGAACACTTATACTTAGAACTAGAAAGAGATATTGAAATTTCTGGAAAAATAATAAGGAAAGATAGTTTAGAGAATTTAACACTCACAAGATATACCAAAGGCAAAAAGATAAGAGGGGAAAAAAATGAATGGCTTAACAAGTTTATGTAAATGGATAGAGCAGGAAGGGATGATAAGGAGACAAATGACAAGAAACTGTGGAGAGCCATGATTACACATGTTTTGAGAAAACACACGATACAGAGAAGAATATTCTCTTTTCAGAAAATGGCAGTTAATGTATATATTTTGGTAAGACATAAAATGATAGGAACCAATGTGGATAGAATAAACAATATAAAGGATTTGATTATGAAGTTGGAATTCAAATCATGTTTGGCATTTCAGTTTTTGCTTTCTGATAACTAAGTTATCTTAACTTCCATATTATGTTCAATAGGCTTTTTTTATCTCTTTTCTTTTTTTATTCAATCCTGGCTTGTGCTGAGCAGAAAAATCAATCCAACACTTGCAAAATTAAAACATTTCTTCTGGGGATATTACAAAGAAATTATTATACTATAGATTTGGATTCGTCACCTCCCTCAGTCTTTTTTACATATCCTTTCATGGTAACTGCTCCAATGAGCTGCTTTTGCTGGTTCCAAGGCTTCATGAATTTAAGTTTTCAACTAGGCTGGCATCTCACTCTCACCCTTTCACTGTCGACACTGTTAAATATAGCCGTCTCTTCTTCTCCAACAGCTTCATGCCTCACACTTCTTGCCTGTGGAACTCCCTCCTCTTTTCCTGTTTCCCTGATAGCTATAATGTCCAACTATTCAAGTGTAATGTCAATAATGTTTCCAGATGCCTTGATCTATCCCCTATCCTTCTCTTCATCCTTTCCTCTATCACTCCTATTTGCTCTCGCTCAAACTCTCTACCCCCTTGCGTGCTAGTGTCTTCCTGCCTTGCTTGGGGTGAAACGCTTAAAAATATATATATATATATATTAGTTGGTGTCTCATAAGAGGCAGGTGGTGCTTACTCTGTAAACTGCACCAGATACCAGGAATGCCATTTCATCCAAATTAACATTAGTGTGTTCCTTTTTCTCCAGTATGAATCATAGATTTTCTTTTTCCAATGAAGTTCAGTTTTGATATCTTTCTTTGTGTTTTTTCAATGCTGAAAGTTTTTATTTGTGCACCTAATTAAATCTTTTTCCCTTTGTTGTGCAGCTGGGTATTTTAATTCTGTTATTCCTAAAAACATGGAAATGTTGACCCTTTGAAACGAAGCGGCTGGTATGCTGTGTGAAAGTTCATATACCTTACTCATCAGGAGGTCAGGTTTGAAAGGGTTAAAATATGTGTAGCACACATACAAACTTATAAACGATTAATGAAAAAGGGGGAAAGAGCAAGGATAATAAAATAAATTCACCATAAAGAAGGGAAGTGAAAGGAGAGAAAAAAAACCCCCAAAAAAACAAATATATAAAATGTACTAGTCAGTTTCAATACATAGCATCTCAAGAATAAGTGTGCATAAATGAGCAATACTTTAAAAAATAAAAAAAACTGTAGAAAACAAATAGGTGTGAATATATATATATATATATATATATATATATATATATATACAAATATAGATAACTATACTCGTTTCGAAAAACCCTCGAATTTTTTATTTGCCAATAAATTTGATTTGGTCATTAACTAAAGATATCTTAACTCCAATTGTTTGTAGTGGGATACAGATATCGCACTACAAACTGATACCATAAACAGTTTGAAAATCTTGTGAATTTTAAGATTAAAATTTATGGGTGAAAATGGTCATTAACCAAAGGTGTCTTAATTTCAGCTGTAAAGAAAATTTTGCTCTGTTTAATGAAAATAAACATTGAGCACTCTTTGTGTGTCAGTTTTAACATATTTCAAATTCTATATTGTGTTAATAGGACTCACTTGGATTATACCAATAGATTACTACCTGTGTGTGTATGTATATATATATATATATATATAATGAAATGGATTAAGTCCGACAATTATTTAATATATATTATGTTTAAATGTTATTTTTATAGATACAATTTTATTTAGGTAAACACTGTTTTTAATTAAACAGTATTAATTACATTTATCAGCATGAATGTTTGAAAAATTCTGTAGAAAATATGCATTCTTTGACAGGAATTGAACCTGTATCCCTGTGTGGAAACAGTCATTTGATCCCACATGGTATACCACTCACTCACAGAGAAACATCTGGTTAGCAAAGTCCAAACCACTGTTTATAAACACACAATCTTCAATTTTTCTTGTTCAATCATGTCTGCTTAGGAAAATAAAGAAATATATATATATTACACTGGCTAAGCTACCATTCTTTCTGTTATAGTGAGAAGGCTACCAGAGAATTTGAACAAACTGATCAATCTGTTCACAATTTTTTTTAATACTTTCTTGGTTGAACTGAGAACTTTTCAGTTCCCTCCTCCCTTCATATATCATCCAGCAGTTTCCTTTCTCATTATTAGCAGAATATTGAGCTCTTCAGTTCATAAATTAAACAAATAGCTCCAGGAAGTTGGGTCAGTCATATATTACAAGAACCATTAGAAATGCTTATGATGTGCAGCTGATAGGTATGTAAATTTATTAGTATATTTGAATTTTAATACGGTGAATATTGACTTCTCTGGTGTCTTAGCAAATCACTGGTAAATCTCAAGCATATATCGATTTTAGCCAAACTAGATTTAAAAGTAGCTATTAATTCATATAAAATTTCATCTGAATAAATAACAGGCAATATTTTCTCTATTTCTCTCTCAGCAGTCAGTTTTTAAAATTTCAAATACGATCATTTAAATATATCTATTTGTATCTTTGCTTTTTCTTACTTCTATTTGTCTTTTCTTTCTTTGTTTTTCATTGTCTTTTAATTTAATAAAATGTTTTTCCTCACTCATCTCTTCCAAATCTATTTCTGCTTTATATTAATGAGGTGCTTAAGAGCAGATCTTTTCAGATCTTTTGTGAATATCTATGCTCATGACACAATGGCATATGTGTGCACCTCCAAAATTCTAGATAACCACAGTCTGGCAGCTGAACTCTTCTCTTACCTATAATAATTCAATAGGGGGTGGGACTGGCTGATTACATTCAATACCACCAAAACCAAACTAGTAATCTACCATCTTCACAGAGGAGGACCCTAAAATTTTTGTCATGGTTACAATGATAAACTACGTTCAGCAGCAAAAAAGGTTCTAATTGGGAGATCCGAGGTTTTCAGGAACATGGAACCACCTCTTAATTACTGTTGTTACGAGGTCTAATCTGACCTGGAGTGTAACACCTGTTAAAGTTCCAGCTATGGGCAAATAGTGAACCACCGAAATTAAAATCTATAGGTCATTTTCATAGTAAAATGACCATCAGTGCAATGCTAAAAAAAGTATTAAAATACATTTTTATAAAAATTGCCAGCAATACAATTTTTAAAAAAAAATTACCAGAAATACATTAAAAACAATACCAACAATACATTTTATGATCTACAAACTATATATCTAAAAAAAAAACATACGTTTACCGTGAAATTATAAAATTATGTACAAGAGGTTGATACGTTGCTAAACAAATTCACCACTAATCCACCTGAATTTCTTGTCTATGACACTAAACAGGTGTTCTTACAAGGTGGTCCCTTGATTTAAATGGCTGTTGGGGCTCAAAATCACCCCAGCCATCAAATCAAACTATTTGGTCATCAATTCCCTGTAATGCTCAGGTAAGTACCTAATTCCTCCTGCTAGGTACTACCTCCACAAGATCCAGATCAGGTTGAAAATGAATTACTGCTGCCATATCTCATGGGAGCCGCCCAGTTTTCACTCACCCTTGTGAGTGATGAATTATTTTCCACCTTACAATCCCTTTTTGCACAGGTAAAATGTTGCAAGTCTATTCCATTTACCCAATTTCACTCACATGGCTTGGGTCAACATTTTGAATGGTTTTCAAGCACTTTCCAAAGATGCTGCATGCTGGGATCACTCCCTCCAGACCGATAGCCTCAGGAAGTGTACTTCCTGATAAATTGTGGGGAAAATTGTGAAAATGACCTACCTCGGAAACGCCCGCGAATCTGTGCGTCATGCAAACTCCAATTGTGCAACGATAAAAAGAACCAAAATGATGGCGCCCATGTGTTACGCCAGGTGGTCTCAGACAGTTAACGCAAAGTCTTGTTGTCTCGTCATTTGCATACAAATTATGGTCGGTCCTCGGCTGTATAAAGCAGGCGCGTTTTTGTTTCTGTTTTTTGCTCGTGAGAAGGTTGGACGTGTGACACTATTTTGTCGATTACCCCCTGGTTCCTATCTGCTCCTATCAGTTGAGTCATTTCTTTATCATCGCATAAATAAACCGTGGTGAGATTCGAATATATTTATTAACATTTAAGTTTTTTATTTAGCAGATTCTTTCTGTGCTGAATTACATCAGTTACATTAACTGTTTCTTTTCAATTGTATACAATTGTTTTCGCAATTGAAGATCTGGAAAAATAAATAATGAGGTTAAAATAAGATAGTTGGTCTTATAAAGGATGATGTAAAATATGGCAGAGAAATCCGAAGGTGCCGTTGAATACTGTAAATTAAGATAAAAGTAAACTTTATAATTCAAAATGAAGAATTAAGATACCTGAAAATTATTTTATACTATTTATATGAGCATGCTTAGTGGGTAAAAGTGTTTGTTTGTAAATTTTTTGATACAGTGGTTGTGAGTTCAATCCCTGTGTGAAGCAGTGTGTACTTGCATTCAATTGAAACGCGTGAGTAATAAGTAACAGTACTAAATAAACAAAGAATTAAACGATATCCCTAGATGGGAACAGTTTACACCCACAGATTAAATAAAGTGTTCAGTTCAGAGTTCCTGTAGATTACCCAGATTGATGTACACCTGAAGAAGGCCAGAGGACACAACAGCCAAAACATTGTGATAAAAATGACAAAGATGAGGTCAATAGTCCAATTTTAAATTGTGTAAATAATGAAAACCCCGAAATTCAAACAAAAATATTAAAATTTAGTTAGAAATAAAATGAAGAATGTTGAAGTGTCTTGTAATATCTATCCTCCTGCATGGCAATTTACTCACAGATTAACAGGAGACTTGAGACGTTTCAGATAATGAATTTAAGCATGATATTGGATTGGCATCTAGGTCCCACCCATTTACTGTTAAAATAGCCAAATGCAATGGCCACTTCTAATTGTTATAGATAAGCGTATGGTTGCAAGAAAGAAATACGACAACAGCAGAAATAGATTTACGTGGTTTATTTCAGCAGGAACGCGAGTGTTTGGGACAGCTCCCTTGTGGTAAAGTTCATAAACCGGCTTCGGATCTAGGTCGATCTCTCATAGTAGTTCATACATGTTGACGCTGGCACTCCCCTGCTGTGAACAGGTCTCTTCGATGGCCACCTGTTGACTGCCTGTTGAACTTCCGTGTGACCCCTTTTATAGCGTTTTTTATGGCTTAACAGGCTCGAAAAACAAAGCGAGTATAATTAGGAGGGAAGCATTTTTATTGGACGAAAAATAGAGCACTTTAAATATTTTATTTTTCGACCAGAACTCGAGTGTCGGGAACATTTGTAAACGAAGATAATGTTCATTTTGTGACGGGGCTTTTTCCCGTTCACATCCTGTTCTCGCTCTTGAGTATTTGCCTGTAAATCAGCCGAGATATGACTTATTTTATTTTATAATCCAACAGTTATTTTTTCTTGCACTTCCCACTTTTGGAACTCTCTTCCATTTACTTGCTTCCCTGATAACTACACTCTTCAAAAATTTAAATGCAATGCCAACTGCTACCTTCTGTCTTCTTGAAACCCATTCATCTTTTGTCCTTTCCTCAGTCCTTTCTATACACTGCTTTCTCTTTCACTTTCATTGTAATCCCTGTGTACTGATGGAATTTGTCTTGCATGGGATGAAATGATTTTTTTAAAAAAATGAGAGGCTATGGTCTCATGATGCACAATTCAACATTGTAGACGAGAGTGTTATTGTCTGCACCAACATGCAGTTTCTAATGCAGCAGCAGAATATAAAATACTTTGCGATTATTATTCAAACCATGTGAGGAAGTTTTGCTACAAAATGGAGAGGTATGAGAATTTAAATATCTGATAATTGTTTTAATAGACAATGGAAAATGTGACCCCAAAATGCAAAAAAAAAGAAAAAGCAAAAACAAAGAAAAAGCAAAAACAAAGAAAAAGCAAAAACAAAGAAAAAGCAAAAACAAAGAAAAAGCAAAAACAAAGAAAAAGCAAAAACAAAGAAAAAGCAAAAACAAAGAAAAAGCAAAAACAAAGAAAAAGCAAAAACAAAGAAAAAGCAAAAGAAAAAAAAAAAGAAAAAGCAAAGAAAAAGAAAAAGCAAAGAAAAAGAAAAAGCAAAAAAAAGAAAAAGCAAAAAAAAGAGAAAGCAAAAAAAAAGAAAAACAATAAGAAACAGGAAAATTTCATCAGAAGAAAAAAATATTTAACAATGATGTAATATCTGCCCTCTTATATGGTAGGGAATTCTAGAAAATTTCTTCTCAGATGAAGAGAAGACTTGAAGCAACAGAAATATACTGAGGATACCATGGGAAGAGCATATAAATAATGAGAGTTTTAAGGAAAACAAAAAAAAGAATGGAAACAAAAATCATGCAATCAGAAAGAAACGGTTGAAATTTCTGAAACTGTTGTATTCAAATCCTTGTTGCCAATTCTTGTATCTTGTGTTTTTCAGATAAGAGAAGGAAATTGTTATATAGGAATAAAGTGTAGCTGCCAACACCTGAGTTTGAACATAGATTGCCAGTGAGTAAACACTGGCGATCCCATGATTGAATTAAGTGGAAATAGAGGTAACGCATATATAGAAAGTCACATGACATCTAAATGATTGCTATTTCTATTCTAGCCTCTATATGGACCATTATTCTCTTCTCTGCACAATATTCTCTATACTGATTACTATTCAGTGTTTACTTTTAGAGCGAGTATTATGGAGCAAGTACTATTAGTGCGAGTATTATGGAGCAAGTACTACTAGTATGTGTGATATTCAAAGACCTCTGACATGAGTATTGTTCAACGATGTACTATAGTAGTATCTGTGATTACAAAGATTCTACTACAACAAACATTATGAAGGTGACAATGACAATAAGTATTTGTTGGCATTACGAAAGTGGCAATGAGTGTTCATTGACATCACAAAACAAATAAGGAAAACAAACGAAATAAAAGCTTTACTATATAAATTTAGCAATTGACCTAACGTAAACTCTCCACAAATCTGCTTAACTCTGCTCATTTAAGTAAACGGACGATTCCATTCATTTATGTCCTATATGACAGAAACAGAATAAGGAAAGGTGGTTTGCAAAATTTGACAATCCCAGGAAATACTGAGAACAAGAAAGACAGGGAAACAACAAATAAACTTCCCATTATGCTTCAGTAAATGTGAATCTGCCAAGAGCCATGATCATCAGTGTTCTGAAGGGGCACAACACACAGAATAAAATGAAGTTCTAATATTAGATAAAGAAGGAATAACTGACAAAGAGAAAGAAGGAAATCTGCCTGGATTTTCATCTTGAGAATCTCAGTTTCTATGAAAATGATTTGTTTTCAACTTGTTTAAATGCACTTTTCTTCAATGAGGTCCAAATTGAATATAGACAAGTCTATTCACTCAAGAAGAAATATCATACAATTTTATGTGACAAACAACTTTATAATATTAGGTTGGTTCAAAAATAACGACGTAATAATGTCGTTTTTTGACGTTAAAAAATACGTCAAAAAACGGCATTATTACGTCATTATTTTTGCACCAACCTAATATATTTAAGCAGAATGTATCCACCCAAACAAAACTTCTGAAATTTAACTAACAAGGTGTGTCTACCTAATTTTTTAATGGTATTTTCCAATTTTAAAATAAGTTGCTGTACATCAGAATCAAAATTAGAGTTAAACTGTCTGAATTTTATACTTTGTTCAGCTTTTGTTCAAGTACTCTCTATCCTTACACTCATTATCAAGTATGGTAGACAAGGTGGCAAACTTGAACCTTCATCCCCAGGTGGTGGCCACAAGGTTGTTCCCCACCACCCCAACACTGCTGTTATTTTAACTACCATCACTTCTTGGCAATGTTTGCCGTTTTAAAAAGTGATGATTAGAATTTTAATAAAATGTAAACGATATGATGAAAGTGAATTCATACATTTTCTTTTATTCTTGAGAATTTCAACAAATATATTAAATGATTTATTAGATTGTTTTTTTTTTGTGGCCATGGAAATATAATTTTGCTGACAAGGTTTTGTTGGCTACATCCTGGTATTTTTTGGAACACTGGAATTCAGATTAATCCAAATTGATATTTTGTGTAAAAGTTACATGTAAAAAGAATGCATGATATACTTATATACATTATTGTTATTCTGTAAGCCTATATTACACACACACACACACACGCATATATATATATCTCAAGTTACCATCTTTAGTGATGAACTAATTTCATGCAAGTTGTTTCAGTTTTCTTAATATAAAAGTTTTGTTTCTTTAGCATTTAGATTTTTACTCTTTTCTTGCAGTAAATACTAGTAGTTTTGCATTATGTATTTTTTCTATATTTGTGTCATATTAGTAGTTGTACTCTAATTTAACTGTGCTGGGCAGTGTCTACTTATACTCCCTGGAAACAGGCAAATAATAACTGAGCAGTATGGAAAATAAGAGATATCCTGAGACATGGGCAGTGGAACGAGATGAGTTTACTCATCTAGATTAATTAAAGGGCTCAGTTCAGAATTCCTGTAGGTTACCATATTGATATATACCTGCTGGAGGGAACAATATATGAAACATTGTGATAACAACAAAGATGTGGGCAGTAGTTCAAATGTAAATAAGCAAACAGTATAGTTTACAACACAATCCAAACCACTATTATTCTGACTATTGTCACCATCTTTATCACACCGTTTCGGCCGTTGTACACTCCGGCCTTCTTCAGGCGGTTGGAATGTCGAACTGAACCCTTTATTTTGCTCACTGAGGTAGACTGTTCTAGTTCCACATGCCATGTCTAATGGATGTCAGTTATCTCCTGTCAATTCCCCTCTCAGTCCTCCACCACCTCAACCAGGTATTGAACTCACACTCTTTGGGTCTTGTCACTGGATCTAACTAACGCCTTTATCCACTGCGCCGTGGCAGCTGAAAAGTGATAAACATGGTGACAAAGATGAGGACAATAGTCTGAATAATGTAAATAGTAAATCATCTCAGAAATATAGACAGATACAATCCAAACCATTCACAAAGATAATTGTTATAATAGTGAGGGCATGTTTAGGTAATTTTTTGAGGAACTTGTAGTATTGCAAAGAAAATCTTTAAAAAAAATTTATAAATTAAGATTAGGTTTGGTTTTTGTTTGGTTTGGTTTACGGCAAATCAACCTCAATGGGTTATTTAATTCCAACAAGATTTTTATTGCTGGTAATATTTTCTTTTTCCAAAAATGTATTGCTGGGAATAACTTTTTTACAAACTATTCTGGTATTAAAACCTATTTTTCCACTTTCATAGTGTCCTGACCCCAGTTTGAGAGTTAACTATTTACCCATAGCTGGGACCCTAACGGGTGCTACCACCCCAGGTCAGGGTGGACCTGGGAACACCAGCAACTAAGAGTTGGTCCCATGCTCCTCAAAACCTACTGATCATAGGCCTTGCTGTTGGACACAGTTTAACGTCTTGTTAAGATTAGGTAAAAATTAAAAAATTAGATGGATACAAATTAAAGCAGACACATTATTAGAAGATTTTCTGTTAATTAATCAGTTTAAGGCAGAATAAAAACGTTTTTGATTGAAAATTATTAATAAGATACAATATACCTACTGAGTGAATAATCTATGTACCATAAACCTTCATTTGTCTTTTTGTTGTATCTTATGAGAAATAAGAGATATGATTATCTGCCCTTGGAATTTTAAGTTTAGCCAATAAGCTTACAGTTGCTGATTGGCATGCTTTTCTACCTCTTTTTGAAGAACACTCACTCTTGGTAAGACTTATGAAATGAACACTTGCAGAAACAGCCGACTCTACACTGCAGAGTTCATAGATGGTGAAAACATTAGCTCTTCTTCAGCAGATAAGTTGGTCACAGACACCATTAAGTTTGTAAGGACTTATTTGTAATATTGTCTAATACAACATGTATAAATCAGAGGTCATTCATGTTCTACACTTTATTACAACATCTGCATCCACCATGTGGGAATTTTATATGGGGCCCCAACTCAATTCTCCATACTCTCTTACACCTTGCTCGGCTATCCATCTACACAAGCTCTCTAGGTAGATTGTGTGTTGTTTTCTTCTGTCCCTCTTGCTTTCTGTTTGTCCTGTGAGTATCAAATTTTCCAAGCCCACTTTCCTCAATATGTGCCAGAGTAATTTCAACTGTCTCTTCCTGATGTTAAATATAAGTGTCTTTTTTGTTCCTGTTTTCTCTAAAATTTTATCATTGCTTGGATGTTTGGTCCATGGTATCCTCAACATCATTCTGTAGAACCACATTTCCGTCACTTCAAGACTCTTCGTTATCTATAAGGAGATAACCCAGCATTTGCTACCATATAGAAGAACTGATATTAGATAACAATTCTTTTCTTAGTTTCTAACAAAAAACTTTTTGGTTTGTTAATACCTTGCTTAGCTTTTGGTAAGCATCTTCCCCTCTCCCAATTAAGTATAGGAGGAAATGAAATTGAACATAAAATAGTTTGTGCCAGATGTAGTTTTGCCCAACATGATAAATTGCTACAAAACCAGAGCCTTGACCTGAAAACTTCTGTAATGTTCTTAAATAGCCTCATCATGCATGGTGCTAAATATGTTCAGAAATATCTAAACTCAGTTGTATACAATTGCTTCTTAAGATTGATGGTGAAAAAAGGCTTTGATCGAGTGAAGCCTGAGTGTCTTCACAAAGATCCTTTTGCTTTGAACATTATGGACTGTTGCTACAGATTCACAAAAAAACAACATCACTTGAAGACTACCAACATCAAAAACAGCTAAAATGGATGGCATATGTAACTTGAAGAGAAAACAAAGACATAATCTAGATGTTAACATTCCACATCATTTCAAATAAAGGATTAGGAAGGAAAAGCCCCCATCAATACTGGAAAGAGTGATAAAAGCTACTGGACTTGAGAAACCTATTTTCCTGAAAGAAGTATTGGCTGTTTGGTCAATAAATGCAACATGTTTCCTTGTAGAGAAATGGCTAATAATACCATCATACTTTCAAATTTTGATGTTGCACTAGACTAAATTAAAATAAAATTTATTTAACTTCTTATTTTCTGAGAAAGATAAAATTTGCCCAGTATTTAAAAAACATTAAATTATTAATCTCCAAAATTTGGGCTTTTAGGCATTTATAGTTGTTAAGCTATTAGAAATTTTATACTCTTCAATTAACAAGCATTCAAATAGAATTTAACATATTTATGTTAAATATTAAAGATGCTTGTTTGCTACTCAGTCTGTGCTTTTAGTATTAATAGGAGATAACATATCATGGAATCAGCTGAAGTTGTAAAAAAAGAAATCTTTATTTGTCGAGTTTATTTCCATTAGCACAAAAACTTTGTTTTCAAAAGAAGACATTTAACTGAAAATGTTCTTTGCCAAAACCACATCAAGAATTTGTGAATATAAAATATTTTTATTGCAGTTTATCTGCTTTCATCATTTTTTTTTTTCTTCGTGTTGAATATTTTGACAAGGCCAAATCTTCATCTCCTTGAACTTCGACAATCTGATAAGAGAGAAATGTTGTACAGTGTGCCACAAAATTCGCTAAACAGAAACATGAACTAAAGATGGGACAAAAGAAAAAAAAAAAAAAGAGAAAGAGTGTCGGACTACTTTGTTGTATCTAATCTCATGAGAGATAACAAAGAGACTTGAAGCAACGGGGGTGGAGTAAGGTTCTCTACCAAAATATGCTGCAAATGACATGGACAGCACATTTGATGGTTGGGTTTTATGGCATATCAACCACTGTGGGTCATTTAATGCCAAATTAAGGTATATATATATATATATATATATATATATGTGTGTATGTATATATATATATATATATATATTAAATATACAGTACTATTAAACATATAGCTGGCAACATTATCCTTTCAAAAACGCATAGCTGGCAACATTATTGTTTCAAAAACGCATACCCGGCAACATTATTTTTCTGAAAACATTATCTGAAGCCTTGTTGTTGGACGTAGTTTATCGTCATACCCAGAACGCGGATGTAGTTTATCGTCATACTCAAATTTGCTGTGCGTCCTGGGTAAGTTTAAAAGAGAATAAGACCTACATATTAAGAAATTTCTATCGATCAGAAAGACTGAAAATTTTGGGATACATTTTGAGGAAAGAAACCTTGGAGAATTCTACACTCACTGGACATATTGAAGCTGTTGCAAAAATGTATGTCTGTTGTACTAGTTGTACCCAGTCTTTTTACAATTACAATCAGTGAGATTAGTGCAAAACTTCACACACAGACCACAACCACCCCACTCTGCTGTTCTCTCATTCAAACTCATGCTCATTTTATTGAATGGCTGAGGTTTAGCATAAGCTACAAATTTGTTTTGCAAATTCTCTAAGCTACGAGATCAGGTTTTTCTTAAATTGTAGCTTTTGGATTGGTGAGGTTTTCTTTCAAGTATCTTGCACACAAGACAAGTACATTTTGTTCCAGGAGATAAGTCATTTTCCCTTCTACAAGAGACAAAAGGGACAGAGGGGACAGAGGGAACAGCGAGAAATGAGTGAGTAAATGGATGGCAAAACAAAGACAACAAAGATGAACAGGTCGTAAGGAGACAGGATTTATTTAAAGTAACAAAATAGAAGTTGTGGAGAGCCATGCCCTAAAAATGTTATCAGTTATTGTTATTAAAATCAGTTGGTACCAAATTAAAATGAATTGAAAATTATCTTATTGTAATCAAAGAGAAGATTATTTTCTGTATAATGAATTTAAACTATTGCAATTTTTTCTGACTTTTGCTTACCAGGTATTATTAAAGACTTTTGCTTTGTGTTATCAGCCAGGTATTATTAAAGACTTTTGCTTAGTGTTTTCAGCCAGTTATTATTATCAAAAGGATCCTGTCCCAAACTGATCTCCAAAAAGGAGCTTCTACATTTTTCTATAATTCTGATCATTTTTTTCCTTGTTTCTGGTGAAAAAATTTAAATATATAATATAAAAAAATAAAAGCAACACTACATGAAATAAGGTATGAAGATGAAATACTTTAAAAATCTGACATGTGTGATGAATGAAAATATGAATATGACATAATATAAAAACAAAACTCTTTGAAAATGGATTCTGTTAAATCAGTCTTGGAGTCCATCACTCCCAACATTATATACAAAGTGGTTCTGAAATGTTTTCAGACTCTGATTAAATTCCCCCAAGCATTCTTTTAAGGTTTGTCATATTATCAGAATTTTTAAAACAAGAACTTTTCAGCACCTACTGATATGTTATATTTTAATGGATACCCATGTTTAAGTAGATGCCCTGTTTATTTTCTTTAAAAAAGTGTGAATTGCATCCATCATATGTTTGGTCTGGCAGGGTTAGAACCTGTATCTCCCTTTCGTAGAGAAAACTACCATCTGATTCGGCATGCTTTAAACAACTCAGCCACAGAGACTTGCAAAGCTCAATTAAATTGAAAGCATTGCCACTTCTACAGCCACAGATTCTTTACACCTCACTTCTATTTACTTACTTCTGTGACAACTACAATCTTCAAAAATTTGAATGCAATGTCAATCACCATCTTCTATCTTCTTCAATCTTGTTCATCTTTTGTCCTTTTTTCAATCCTCCCATATATTCAGTTGTTTCTCTCACTTTCGCTACCTGTAACCTCTTGCATACTAGTGGCATTTCCCTCTAGCTTCGGGTCAAATCATTAAAACAAATATTTGATAGAAAGACAGACTCTTTTGGGTGCTGCTTAAAATAGCATGCTAAAAAAAAAAAAAAAAAAAAAAAAAAAAAAAAAGAAAGAAAGAATGCTCAATGCCATAATAAATGGCCAGGTTGACTTAGTGGTTGGGTGTTTTAGAGCACTTTTTTGCTTGCAACTGTAAGCTCCTCCACCGTGGCACTATTGTTCCCTATGGCGCTGAGCACTCTTTTGCCACACCAGCAAGACTTTTCTGGCAAAATATTTTTTTTGTTTTTTGATTTTTGGCTATTTTGATCTTGGCTGGATAGGTTACCCTCACCCTGGTTTGGTTGGATTACCATCTTGTACACGCTTGGTGGTAAAAGGTTTCTTATTTTAGCAGAAAGCCTTCAGCGCTATAATCAAATCAAATGTGCTAGTGTCTGGCTGTCAATTCCTAGGAACTGAGTTGCTTGAGAGTCCACCATATATATATATATATATATATATATATATATATGCGTGCACATTCTTACAAAAATCATTAAGACATAAAAGATGAATCATAAATATGAACAACATCAAGGTAGGTAATCAAATATTCAATTAACAAATATTAATTACCTGAAATAAAGATTTAGAAATTACTTACACCTACAAATATAAGAAAGAGAGAGAAGGTGATTTCTTGGAGGTAGACATTCCTATTAGTGGTAGCAAATAAAATCATGTATTCTGTGACTGTTAATAATTACCGATAGCAATTCTTAATTTGGTAATTAAAATGTAATTTTGAATTTTTGTATTTAACATATCTTTTTGAAGGGGAATGAAGATACAAATACAGTTTGGATATTAAAAATGTATCTTCCGATTTTGTCTCAGTTTGGAATATGAAAGACATTTAAATCCAGGAAAAAAAAAAAAAAAATTGGACTTATTTCTAAGAATAAGAATTCAAAAGAATGGAACTTAATTCAAAGAGTAACAATTATTTTTCAAATTTAAGGTTTGATTTATGAAAAATCTTGAACAGTTGAGAAGGCTCTTTAAGTTAACGACTTCATGATTCCTGTTCTTGTATTAAAAGTTGAATGCATAATATGGATGTATGGCTGTGTTGTTAGAGCATCCACATTTCACTCAGGTGATCTAGGTTCAAATCTCACCATGGTTGATTAGTAAAGGAAATAGGTTATTCCTGATATTTTACTAGGGAGACTATCCCAGCATGTGGAACCATTGGGAAGTGTCTGAAAACTACCTGGTGCAACAGGAAAAGTGTCCAATTGTTAGATTAAGCTTTGAACCATTGTATCTTAGAAATGATTAAAGATATCTTACTGGAATTCTCTGAGGATTTTATAAAACTATTGGACTCTACTTTGAATAATAAGAATGTATTTAGCTCTAAGTTGAAATGGTGATCCCCCTTCCTACCTGAGAACTTGTTTGCAGGTTGGACTGCTATCCCATTTGGCAGCTCACAGAAGAAAGATAGAGATGGCAGGATGGTGTCATCGTCAGCAATGATGGACAGCCTAAGAGAGAGAGTGGCCTCATCAACAAATGCCTCAGGTCAATGTATCTCTTTATGTAGAATTTCTAAGTCAGGCAGTGAAGAAAGTTATATACTCCCATCCAGAGAAAAAGGTACTAACAACTCCTGCTATCCTCTACCTTTACAAGAGCTAGATAGGCCCATTATGGAGTACTACTGCAATATATGGGCTGGAGAAGCCCAGTTTTCACTTCCAGTCTATAGAGTTCAAAGTGTCTCTGTGTCCTTGTGGATGACAAATTATTCTCCAAAATTTTTATCATTGTAGGAATGATGTAAATATGAAAAAAATGTGCTAGTATCAGAAAATCTAGGTTAAGATTATTTATTCTGTCTTCTTTTCAGGTAGTTATCTGAAAGAAGAAGAGCCCAAGGTGCAAACTACAAACTTCTGAGGACAAAAAGAGATTTAAATACCTTGAAAGTACAGTGGAACCTCAATTTAATGGACTAGTAAAATTTAGTTTGTCTGTTAATTTGAAGCACGTTTTCATGGCCTAAAAACAGCCAGTACAGTATAAAATTATTGTAAATAAATGTAAATTTCGTATATATGTATGTGTCACTATATACTTTAAATAAAGTTTGAAAAATTTTAAATTTAAATCTGGTGTCCGAAGGTTATGGGATCATTAATTCAAAGTTTTACTGTAGTTTAATAGCTGATGGAAAATGCGATATTGAAATTTGAAGCTGCATTTGAATAGCAAATGATACCTTCTAAAAGAGAAACAAAATATTAAGAAACAATAAAATTTTATTAAGAACAAAGAAAAGAATTCTGAACTGCTAAGTAATATCAATCTATCAATATGGTAGTGAATGCTGGACATTTCCAAAAAATGTAGAGGAGGCTTAATGTGGTTATATAGAGGGATGCAAATAATACCATGGATGGAACTTGTTAATAGAAGTGTGAAGAAAGAAGGAATATTTCTAGTTTCCATTTTCCCCATTATAGGTATTATTCTTTTTGTAGAACAGAATAGAACTGGAAAAAAGGAAACATGCATTGTTTTCAAAGAGATTTTGTGTGTGTGTGTGTGTGTGTGTATTATATATATATATATATATATATATATATATATATATATATATATACACACACACTTATCACAAGGATCCCATAATACTGACACTAATGAGATAAAATATCACAGCATTGTTTAATCATAAAGGACAGTGTGCTTGAATGACAGCAAAGAACCTAATTATGAGATCTGATTTATATTTAGAATATAAATGTAAGATTATACAGATTTAAACATAAAACCAAAGAAAAAAGCAGGGAACTAGT
>OZ010577.1:40474716-40484716 GCA_963932145.1 Acanthosepion lycidas | reverse complement strand
GTTTCTACCCCCTAAGCCATCAGCATTCGGCAGAGAGAAACAGCTAATTATAGTATATTGTTTTTATGAATGTAAACAAATGCCAGTCAGCCAGAGTGCTCATATTCTTTTTACCAAAAAAGCTTTGCATTTTAGCATAGGCTGCTGCTGTTAGTAGAATTAAGCAGTTTCTCAAAAAATGCAGTATAATATATATATATATATATATATATATATATATATATATACACATCAACTGTAGGCAATCTAAATTACATAATGTATAAGTATGTTTATAAAAACTGTGTGTGTAGATTATATATGTTGACTGCAGGCAGCGTAAAATTTTGTAATGACATTGGTATTTTGTAAAAATGTATTTTGACTGCAGGCAGTGTCAGTTTTGTCCAAGAACATCTTGAAAAAGGTGTTTATATATATACCATAAGACTCACTTGTATACATTTTCTACATTTCATTTCCGTTTTGTTAACCATCTAAATAGGTCAAGGTTCTGTCACTCCTCCTACTCCAATATAAAACATACTTAAGAGAGATATAAAATTAACCCCTCCCTATACTTTATATTGTCTGTTTAACTGCCACTCTCAACCCCCTCTATTAAATTACAAAAATTACACTACCCACCAATTTCTAATCCCGTTTTTCCTCTCAATTCGTTGTTGGAAGATTTACCTGATGATCCTGAATCCTTAAAAAAGGATTTAGGTGAAATAAATTATCATAATGGTACCTTAAAGTGGTTTGTTTTTCATTACATATTTATTTATATATATATATATATATATATATATATTAGAGAGAGAGGGTGCGATGAATAAATTGTCGTCTAAATTATGCAAAAATGAAAATAACACTGACATCTCATTTTAGCAAATATATTTACTGAAATTACACAAAAATATCTTTAAATACTAAAGAGTAAATTTATTTCATAGAATCACCATTAGCTTCAACCATGATCTCCAGATAACTTCAAAATCTCGTGTAATATTCTGGATGGGTTACTTGTTTAAATTTGTGAATCCTGCTATAATCCATGCTGTCAATTCATCTTTGGTGTTACAAGGAGTTTTGTTGGTCTCTCACACAACTGCACCCCACACATAATTCACATGACTGGGTTCTCCTGCTTGTGTGGCATGGTGCAGAGTTCTGTTACAAGAGACAGTGTCATCTAGCAGCAAGATTGAATTGGCATTTTTTTTCATTTACAAATCTTTTTACTTTGGCTTTGGAGTTTGCCAGTAAGAATTCAGATCTTTCCAATGAGGAACTTGATATTATGAACTGAAGATCTGTTCTCATCTATAACAAAGAACAGTGGATTAAGAACAATTCTTTTGATCAATTTGATATTTCCATGGGATCATTAGATTCTGTTGAGTCTTCTGACCTTATTGATTTATTTATCTTATATAATGTTACTGCCTACAATGATATTAACATTGATAATAAGATCATATAGAGATGATGGCCTTATGTTAGTGAAAAATTCCACATAAAGCTGACAAAATCAGAAAATTAATATATAGAGAATTTAAAAGTCTTAACCTTAAAGTTAAGATTAGCACTAATTTAAAAAAAAAGTAGATTTCCTTACATTAGATCTAGTTAATTAGGTATTCCAACCCTACATGAAAATAAATGTAAATCTAATATATATCCACCCAAATTTTAACCACCCTCCATCCATAATCAAAAACATACCCTCTTCTATAGAATGTAGGATAAGCAATAACTCCTCTAGTAAAGATGTCTTTTACAAGCATAGTAAAGTTTACAACACTAACTTAAAAAATAGTTGTCATAAGTGCACTGACATCAAATATATAAAACATAACAGCGATTGTAGGAATAAGACTATAAACAGGAAAATTATTTAGTATGCACTCCCATTTAACCAAATGGTTAAAACTAAGTTAGGGCACAAGTTCCTCCATTTAATTGATAAACACTTCCCCCAGAAATAATCCACTCAGTAAAATTTTTAACAGAAATACACGAAAACTAAACTATAGCTGTACAGATAATCTTGAAAAAATTATTAAAAGACATAATAAAATTTTAAACCAATACAAAAATCTGAGTAATAATAGGCATTCCAAAGCAACAAACACTGATAATACCAACAAGTGTAATTGTAGAAATTCTAACAAATGCCCTTTGCAAAACCGATATCAAACTGAATCTAAGCACTATGTCTACTGTTGAAAATACAACAGTTAAAAAATTTTATAATTGGAGTACCAAGAATTCTTTTAAAACTAGGTGGTATCAATATATATGATCGTTCACCAATAATGCTTAGAAAAATATGATATCACTTTCTAAATATTTTTTTAACTTAAAAGAAGTTAAAAAACCCAATTTTGACATCAGAGAATCTTACTCCGAGGCTATCAACGCATGTCAGAGAAAGAGAATTTTTAATGCATTATATATGTGCTATATAAACACCATACCAGCCTCTATAATGCTCAATTCTTAAGATGCATTAAAGAAGCAGCTATTAAAAATTCCCTTTTCTCCATAGTGCTCAAATGGTGAGATTACATATGTATATTTATATAGTGGCAGAAATATCTCCCACATAATGTTTAGACATTAGTGGCAATGGTGCATTCAGCATTCATCTAGCTAATGTATTACCAATATGTGAGAGGACATGGCCTGTATGTATATTGACAGTAGGCACTAAATTTTGTAAAGATATACAAAAACATAATATATATATATATATATATATATATATGCTAAAGTTAATGATTGGTGTATACGGAATAAATTCCAATAACCAAAAATTACTATTCTTAAAAGAGTGCTCAATACAGAGTAGAGCAAATATAATTATTTTTTTAAAAATTATAACATAAATATGTTATAAAATCACTACAAAAATAACCATTTTGTTTCAACACCTCTGGTGTCTTATCAAGTGATGATGTTGAATGTAGATTGTAGAATATGTTATAATTTTTAATAAATAATTACATGTATGAGAAAACAGAAAAAAAAACCCAAAAAACAAACAACTTCTTGTGACACAAAAGACGAACGCCTTCTTGCGACACAACTTTACGACAACAAACGAGCAAAACGGCACCCACAACTGCTGCCAACGGACGACTGACCGCAACGGCTTTTGTCGCCCAAAAAAAAGGTGCCAAACGACTTGCACATCTTCTTATAGTCCTCGGTCAAGTCCATTATGGTACTCCAAGTTGTGCCCGGTGACAACACACACACGCAGTTCGAGGACGTTTCTGCGCATGCTCGTTATTTTATATATATATATATATATATATATATATATATATATATATATATACACACACACACACAC
Organism: Acanthosepion lycidas; assembly: GCA_963932145.1. Lineage (NCBI taxonomy): Eukaryota > Metazoa > Mollusca > Cephalopoda > Sepiida > Sepiidae > Acanthosepion > Acanthosepion lycidas. The sequence goes on along the minus strand of OZ010577.1, from coordinate 40,481,370 downwards.
ACATAGTAGGTTTTGTAAAGATGAATCAGTATGCCCACAAAAGTGGAAGTGTCAAGAGAACAAATATCATATTCCATCTGGAATATCATACTTTGATCACAAGATCAAAACAATTCACCCATTACAGCCCCCTCAAGTTACCATTTCTTCCAGAATTCAAATATTTCATTTAATGATAAAAATTGTTTAACCATCAGAACAGATCTTGGCTGAGAAAGATAAAAAGAAATTCTAAGAGAATGGAATCATGAATTTAGATAAAAGCTAGCAGAAAGTTGAGCAAAATAGTAAATACATTTATCAATATGTTGAAAATAATCAACAAACAAAAAGTGTGTATATATCATATCACCCCATGCAAATCAGTAAAGCTACTAAAACACACAGAGTGTTAAAAAAAAAAAAACCCAGAAAACAGAAACATTATTAAGAAGCAAGAACAAAAGAAGAAGAATTAAGAAGACAGTAGATAATGATTGACATTACATTTAAATTTTTGAAGATCAAAGTTGACTGGAAAGCATGGATTTGGAAGAGAGTTCTATAAACAAGAAGTATGAGAAAATAAGCTGTTAGCATAGAACTTAGTTACATCTATGTAATTCAACTGTGAATCAATGAGACCTCACTGCTAATCTCATAGCGTGTTTAAATTCATAAAGTCTAGGTACCATAGTGAAGTGCTCATTACCATGAAAGTAATTACAGAAAAAGAACAGGGAAGCTAGATTATGGCAGTGGGAAAATGGTGGAAGCCAAGACACCAGGTCAGGACCAACAATATTGCTGATTGTTCTATGGATTTTGTCATGAATCTCTAAATATATAGGAGCAGCACTGAGCCATATGTGGCAGTAATATTCAAGTCACTCAGTTATGTGCCATGTGTGATACACACTTAAGCGATCATGTATCTTTCGATACATGACTGATGATGTAAATTTTTTTCCCGCAGTAGGTTGCCATTTCTTTCTGTGGTAGAACAGTTTCCATCCAAGGCAAAAGAAAATGGTCTGTCTAATTATTTACCCATAGCTTGGGGGAGAAGAAGAGGATTCATGCCTTTCCCAAGAGTATTAGCATGTAATTGAATGTAATGGATTTGACTGGAATTTGAACTCTGCTCTCCAACTTCTCAATCTGAGCTGCTATCCATTACTCCACCGTCAAGCATAGATAAATGGTAGACTTATAATATGCAAGATAAATTCTGGAAAGAAAAATTGTCTAGCAAAACAAGGAAACAAGTTTCTTAGCAGCAGACCTAGTAAAACATGGAAACAAGTTTCTTAGCAGCAGACCTAGTAAAACATGGAAACAAGTTTCTTAGCAGCAGACCTAGTAAAACATGGAAACAAGTTTCTTAGCAGCAAACCTAGTAATAGATTCAATATAATCTTTCCACTTGATCTTATCCAAGAATGTTGGCCAAAGGTGCAATAAGTCATTCCTCTGGATATTGGCATCTGCCATGCTGATGGGTTGCAGTAATTGTTCTCTCAGATGATAAACAGAGAGAAGTTTCCTTCTGAAGGCATTATAATTAACATGTCAATCCTTGCCCAAGTTAACAACAGACTGTAGGTCATTTTTTTTTTTTTTACATCAGCTGCCAATTTCACCTTATTGAACTGATTAGACATGCCAACATGTTTTTTCTTAATCAAACAAAAAGTGAATGTATATTTGTTGAAAATAATTATTATTTCAATAAAGTATGTTTAAGTGAATCTTTTTCTGCCTAAAACTTCCCTAAACTTGTTTGGCACCTCATCCTCACACAAATGTCCGATTGCCATAAAACTATATTAAATTCATTTAGAAGAAACTCAAAGTTTCAGAGTACTTGCAGCACATTTCATGTATGCAGGCCAGAATGTCATCAGCAGTATAACCGAAAGAAACCTAATCTTTATGAAAATAAGACACATTAATAATATGAAATTAGTTTGTTGCTAGCGTGTGATGAAATAATGTACAGTAATGAGATTTCTTGGAGATAGAGGAAATATTAACTGAATTTGCTAAAAATCAGCTGTCTGGACAATTCCATAATTAACTTATTTTTATGGGAATCTTTGAGGATTTTGAGTTCTTTAGAAGCTGATGCCCTCGAGTACCATGCCTAGGTAAAGATTTATTTTCAGTTCTCATATCTTTTAGAATGTGTTCCCAGCAAGAATTATTCTGAAAAGATGGAAAATTTCTGGGTTTTATTTTTATTTTTCATTTTTTTTTTACTTAGGGCTCATCTCTAATTTCTCTTCTTTCAAAACATGACGCGTATGAGGGGGAAAAATTGCATATGTTTTGCTAATCACTGATATTACTCATGTCCAAATTTAGCTTTTCAGTTTACAAGAATCTTGTAATTTCTAATTGCAGTTAAATTGATGATAATTTAATTACAATCATGATTTTGTAGCATTTTAGAAACACAAATATAAATATCTATATTAAATTGTTAATGACTGTTAATAGGTAAATACTGAAAACAGGTTATTTTTTATGCATATTAATAAACTCCTAAATGGTTTTAAAATAGAAGACTCATATATAAATAAGGGAAGATATATAATATATACAGTGGGGAAAATAAGTATTTCATCCCCCTGCTAATTTTCCGAGTTTGCTACCTTACAAAAATGGGAATGGTCTATAATTTTCAGGGTAGGTCCATCTTGAAAGTAAGAGATAGAATATAAAAAAAAAATTCTGGAAAAGCACAGTATATTAATTTTTGAACAGATATTTTTTTTTTTATTGAAAAAAAAAAAATATTTCATCCGCTACCAACTAGCAATATTTCAGGCCCCACAGAGTAGTTATGTGACCAGGAGAAATATAGACTAGTCTTATTACTCAATTATTACTCCTAATCAATTAGTCATTACCTGTATAAAAGACACTAGTTCACAGAATCTTTCAATGAATCAGAATTTAATGTCTCCACAATGGGTAAGATGAAAGAATTGTCTAAGGACATCAGGGACAAAACTGTATACCTGCACAAAACTGGAATGGACTACAAGATGATTGGCATGCACCTAGGTGAGAAGGAGTCAACTGTTGGTGTGGTAATAAGAAAATGGAAGAAACACCAATTGACGATCAAGCTCCCTCAGTCTGGAGCTCCACACAAAATCTCCCAATATGGAGTGAACATTATGATGAGAAAGGTGAGGAAACAAGAACTAAGTGGCAAGAGCTTGTTGATGATCTCAAGGCAGCTGGGACCACAGTCATCAAAATGACCATTAGTAACACACTACACCGTAGTGGACTGAAATCATGTAGTGCTTGCAAGGTCCCTCTACTCAAGGCGGCCCATGTTCAGGTCCATCAGAAGTTTGAAAATGAGCACCTGGATGATTCAGAGGAGGACTGGGAGGAAGTGCTGTGGTCAGACAAGACTAAAATTGAGCTTTCTAGCATCAACTCGACTTGCCGTGTTTGGAGTAAAAAAAAAAAAAAAAACCCCAAGAACACCACCCCAAGCATTAAGCATGGTAGTGGAAACATTATGCTTTGGGGGCTGTTTTTCCACTAAGGAGACAGTACGATTACACCACGTCGAGGGAAAGATGGATGGGACTAAGTACAGGGAAATCTCGTGTGTAAACCTCCTTGCCTCAGGCAGGACACTGAATCTGTAGAGGGAGCTGAAACTTTGATTTGCCCATTGACAACCTACAAACCTTGGAGAGGATCTGCAAAGAGGAGTGGGCCAAAATCCCCTCTGGGATCTGTAAAAACTTGTTAGTTACAGGTAACATTTGGCTATATCTTTTGCTATAGGGTGAAATACTTATCTTTTCAATAAAGAAGAAAGAAATGTTCAAAAATTAATGTGATTTTCTAGTATTTTATTTATATTCTACCTCTGACTTTCAAGATGGACCTACCCTGAAAATTATAGACCATTTCTATTTTTGTAAAGTGGCAAACTTAGAAAATCAACAGGGGATGAAATAGTTATTTTCTCCACTGTATATCAATTTGCAAAGTAGGATATATTCACTACTTGAAATCTTTGAAACAAAAATTTTAAATGAACATTGCATTCATAAATTGTCTTGTTATATTTGAGGAAAGTTTTACAAATAGATGCCAACTTGTCGAAGACCAAGTAAAACGCAAATTTCAAACATTTTTCTGTACTATATAAGATGATATATGAAAATCGAAAAACAATCCTCAAATAAAAGAACAGTAATGAAGGACAGTTAATTAATGAAATAAACTTTTTTGAAATCAATATACAAATTAGTTAAACCTGAAGATTGTTATTGCCTTGAAGTAAATAATATATAATACAGATATTGAACTTTTAGTATATAAATTGCACTTTTGAGTAGTTTCTTGAGGAAAATTATACTGAGAGGTACCCAACCCTAGGCAACAGCTTCCTGAGGCTGTGCTTTCTCATGGCACCAGAGAGAGGTATTGGTGCACTCACTGAGGCCAGTTCTACCAATGGTTGTGGGGGCTGTGGGCAATTTTTGTTCCTTCTCCAGATATTCATACTTGGGTTCCCACATTAAAAAAAAAGACATCTTGTCTCAGTGAGGAGTCAGAATAAATACTGTGTGTACATTACTAAATTTGTGAGAGAATTGAGCTCCAATTTTGCATCTATAATACAGATTTTACTGAATTAGCTATTATGTTTCTCTAACTCTTCAAATCTGGAATGTATAACTAATTCTATTTTCCCATCTTTACACTATATTAATTTTATCTTGTAAATTGTCCCTTGTTCTGACACTCATGAAATAATAATTGTTTGTACAGGAAATAAGGATCTACATACATAAAATCATCTTTAAATTAAGTGACAGCAAAAGAATTATTGTTAAACTTTTAAAAGGTAAGCTTAAGCATTATTTCAATACTTAAATGCAGGGATCAATTTTGAATTCTTCTGTAGTTTATTCATGCCTATCACATCTATTCCTTCCTAGCTACTGTGATGATGGCTAAACCAAAAGCTCTCCACAGGAGCTACCTTTTAAATGCTGCATTTAAGCTATTTTATAATAAAACATGCACTGCAATTTTGGATACAAAAGGAACATTAAAGTTACTCTCTTTGAACCATAAAAGCAATGATAATGGCTAGTATAATATATTAATATATATATATTTTTAACCTTGCATAATCTGATTTACATAATCATTGCTTTTATGTTTCAAAGGGAGTAACTTTAATGTCCCTTTTGTATCCAAAATTGCAGTGCATGTTTTATTATAAAATAGCTTAATATATATATATATATATATATATATTTCTGAGATGAAGTATTATGTACATTATTTTGACTATTGTCCTCATCTTTGTTGCCATATTTATTACAACGTTTCGGCCATTGTATGCACTGGTCTTCTTCAAGTGGTTGGAATATTGAACTTATTTCACTCACTGGGGTAGACTGTTCTAGTTCCACATGCCATGTTTTAATGGATGCCAGTTATTAGTTATCTCCTGTTAATTACCCTGTCCAAGTTCTCCACTGCCATAACTGGGTATTAAACTCACACTCTTTGGATCCTGTCACTGGATCTAACCAACGTCTTTATCCATTGTGCCCTGTGTCCTTGAGGACATCTGTATATGAATTTCTGGGTATTATAAACCTAATGTCTTCAGCAACCATTTTTACCAGTGCTCATATTGCAATTATTTGCTGTTATCATTGCATGATTTTACCAGAGCTCATATTGCAACTTTTTTTGTTATTATCACATTTCTCTGGCACTCCTTATTACTGGTTCCCATATTTTATTCATTTCTATGCTTGGTAGACTTAGGAGATTTTTGAGGCCTAGCATATGTGCTGATTCCTTAATTTTACATATTTTCCAATGGTGTTCCTTGTCTATGATCTCAACATGATCCGACAGAGGGCTGTGATCTCCCTTCTCTCTCCATATGTGGTCAGCCACACCTGATTTTTCCACTTCCCCTCGTGTTACAGCTTTCTGATGTTCTTGAAGCCTTACCTTACCGCCCTCTGTGGAACTAGAACAGTCTACTCCAGTGAGCGAACCAAAGATGGTGAGCTTGGACATGGTGAGTTTGTTCACCAAGGTACCTATGGAAGAGGACTCAGTAGTCAGAGACAGATTGGCCTCTGACTCATCCCTAGAAGAATGGACCAGTATTCCAATAGATAATCTGATGGAGATATTGGCTTTCTGTACACAAACAACACACTTTGGAATGGGATCACACATATATCGACAGGATGAGGGCTTAGCAATGGGCTCGCCATTATCACCAGCAATGGCGAATATATACATGGAATACTTTGAAGAAATGGCATTAGAATCTATATCTCTAAAGCCTACTATATGGTTAAGGTACGTAGATGACACCATCATACTTTGGCCACACCAGAAAGATGTTCAGGTTCTACTGGACCATCTGAACTCAATAAGACCTTTGATACAGTTCACAATGGAGAAAGACAGTAACAACACACTCCTATTGCTGGATGTTCTAATATTTTGAACAGAGCATGGGTTCAAGACATCCGTATACCATAAACTGACATTCACTGGACAGCATCTCAATTTCAACTCCCACCATCCATACAGCATAAAGAAAGAGATAATCTGCTGCTTACAACACTGAGCAAAAGTCATAAGTGG
>OZ010577.1:40432216-40472216 GCA_963932145.1 Acanthosepion lycidas | reverse complement strand
TAAGTGGTTGTCATTTGACACATGACTTCATCTCGACCAAAGGGAGATAATTGCTTTTTTGTTTCTCTACAACAGAAACAAAGCAGCAGGATCAATTGGAATGCTAACACGGGTGCTAGCAACCTTTTGGCATTGAAAAAATTGCAGAAATAATAAATATACAGTATTCGAATACCAGCTGAAAAGTAATGGTTAATGAATTAGTTTTAGTGACCAAGTGTAGTGAATTTGATTCTTACTGAACTCTCCTACTATTTTGAGCTTACCAAATAACTACTCTTGAGAAGTGTCACAGTTTATCTATTCTTGCACCTCTACAGAAAAAAAAATCAGATTCAAATCAAATGCAGGGTCAAAGAGGTTGCAAATTAATAAAATAATGAATAAAAATAAATAATTAATCAAAGTAGATAAAGCAGACTTGATAATTATGAGAAAATTAATGTATGTGTGCAGAAGGATGACTGGATGAGAATTTGGACTTAAAAATATTCAACTTGTCCACAAAGAAAAAAAATTAAAGGAAACAAAGAAAGCAAATCTGTGGAGTGTGTAGCCATTGGTCAAATGTAAAAAACTGTCCAACAGAATTGATAAAGTCTGTAATTAGCAATAAGAAGAAAAAGAAACAAGCAAACAATATATGGAAGGCAAATTAATAGTAATAAGGCAAAACAAGAGAAATATGGCAAAAAGTACACTAATTATTGTAGTTGGTACACAATAGCAAGTTTGGACATGTGATCATAGCATTCTAACTTCAAGATAAGACACATTGGGACTGAGTCAGATGAAATCAAGAAACTGTATTTTTATTGTCTCGGAAAAAATCCTGTCATACATTTGTGTGCTTCTGCCTATAAAAAAGCGAATGGCATGTGTTTTGCAGTCATTCCCACTTGGATTGAAACCAACATGATCAGTTGCAAATACCAGATTTTATAATGAAGAAATTCTTGAGGCAATTCTTACAAAAATTGTTTTTAGTCAAGTTTCTTCCTTGAAGACAGTTTTTCTACAATAGGAAATAAACTAGACCCAGGAAGATTTCTTAATGTCTCCACCTACGACCTTGACTCTGACTTTCACTGTTACTTGGACTGACTAATTGATACATTGTCTTTTATTTATACAAAGCATGCAAGCATGGTATTAAAGACAGGAATACTAATACAATGTTCTAATAAGGTGTCTGCTATAATTTGAATGTGTTTAATTTGTACAGTTTGCCTAATCTTTATTCATACAAATTTTTAAAGTTTTTCTTCACACAAACATTACATGTGAATTAGTAGTAGCTTTTAGTCACCAAGTTAATATTTCTTTTTCTGTAGACAGAACATTGTAAAATGTAAAAAGGAAAAGAAGGAATGTAATTAAGTCTGGAAGAGATGAACTTAAAAACCAAAGAAATAGAACATTGTGCTCAGCAAAGATTGTATTTCATGAAGTTTTTGAAAAATCAATGATAATGTTTTTTGACCAAAGTCACGTTAAGTAAATAGCTTTTTCATATTTCAGACATATACAAATTACTTTGATGTCTATTCTTAATTTGCAAAGATACACTGTGGAATCAGAATCGTCAGGATGGAATTATTAATTTTCTCAACATATATTATGATTGTCACTTTGTTGTTATTTTTCTGACAGGTCTGAAACATTATGATGTCTGATGTTACACAGAGAAAGGAAGATGGCAGTTTTGTGGTTTATACATATATTTTTTAATGTATCCTAAAAGAAACAAATTTACATAGAACAACAATAACATATTTTGTTCAATACTTACTCATTTATATTATATATATATATATATATATATATATATATATATATATATATATATATATATATATATATATATATATTATATTAAATCTATGTAGCATTTTCAGAATTCAATATCTAATACTGCATATATTTTTCACTTTCCATGCATACAAATATAAACATGTTCTGTCCATAGAAACTTTATGAATTTAAATGCAGTAGTAGATTGGCAGTTAGGTCTCATCCTTTTGCAAGTGAAATTGCTAGATATAACCATAAGTTCTATGTTAACTGTTTTTTCTCTCACACTCACTTCTGGAACTTTCTTTTAGGTTTTGCTTACCAGTCGAATTTGATCCTGAAAAAAACTTAAATACAATATCAATCATCACTGTCTCTTTGAATCCTGTTCTTTTATTGCACTCTCTCCATAATAATGTTTAATTCTCAGACTCACTCTTTGCAATCCCTTGCATCTTAGTGACTTTATCACCATGTTTGAAATGAAACAACTTTTTTTTTAAATTTATAATATATAATGATATAGTTATATTCCTAATTTTTTTTATCTAGCTTAAAATTTCCATGGCCCTTCAATGTTTTTGAGCTATTAACACTGAATTAAATACCTTATAAAATCTACTGTATTTGATGGGTTTTAAGTCTCAAATATATTTTCTGTGTCTTATATATGAAGTTTTTGGCATTTTTTTTATACTAATGTCACCTAAAATCTGGTAAGCTAATATTTACCAGTACTTGTATCTAGCCAAACTTGATATCAGTCATTTACCATTTGTTGTACAAAGATGGCAACCAGCAGGTTATTGATGAAGTAGTTTCCTTTTGTTCATTTTGTCTGGTTTCCTGCAAACCATTGAGAGCGCTACTCCCCAACTGAGAAAAAGCTGGTGTTACAAGGCTCTCTCAGTCCCAGACCCACACTGATTATTGGCTAATACCTGCTCAGTATCATTCATTTAACTAGAATGCCTCTCATAAGAGCCAATTGTGGAAGAGGATGTAACACCTGGTGTTTACTGCTCCACATGCAACCCACTCTTGGTCTCTTGCTGGGTTGAACCAATTTTCTTTTACATCAGTCCTACCACATTTGGAAACCTGATGGGATCTGTCTGATTTATATAGTCACATATATGGACTACTAATGAATTTTCAGCATCAACCAATATTAATGGTTATTAATAATCATCAGTTAAATTATGTTGAGACTGTGTTGCATATAATCCAAGTATCCTGATGGTAAGACGCTAGCAGAATTGTTACACTATTTACATTATTCGGACTATTGTCCTCATCTTTGTCACCATATTTATTACCTTCAGTATCTGTCAATGTTTCTGAGATGAGATATTATGTACACTATTTACATTATTCGGACTATTGTCCTTATCTTTGTTGCCATATTACAGGTATTTTGTACACTATTCACACTATTTGGACTATTGTCCTCATCTTTCTCACCATATCTATATTTATGAGGACAATAGTCTGAATAATGTAAATAATGTACATAATACCTCATCTCAGAAATATAGACAGAGAAATGTTAATATCCAAATGATATCATAAAAGGTATGACCTCACAAATATTAATTGCACATTAGGTGGGGCTTCTTATATTCCATACCATTGAGAAGTTTGGATAACTGTTGCATAGACTTTAGTATCATAGGGTAAATGAAAATACAGTTTTTATGATATAAAATGTTTTTAAATTATCTAGAAAATACTTTTTTTTGTGAAATAACAAAAATTACTCTTTATTAAAAATGTCGAAAACTGCAGACATAGAAAGGAATGCCTAGTCAAGATGTTGAAAGAAGAAAAGAAAGGACTAACCATCAATTATAAAAAGAGAGAATATGTTGTTGTTGTTAGTAAGAAAAGCACCCCAAGATACGAGCTGTGATTTGTAAATGGCAATTTTAAACAAGTACAGGCATGTGAGTAACCAAGTTTTAATGAAAACAAAAAGGACACCTACACTTGGGACCAGAAAGAGACAATTGCAATTTCTAGGACAAGTAATGAGCAAAGAAAAGTTAGAAAATTTGGTACTTACAGGATATATTGAAGGCAAGAGAGACACAGGGAAACAGTGTATAGCAAGTTTGATTAATAGAGGGTAAAAGAGGGAATGCTAAGAATTACAAAGGATAGGAAGTTATGATGACCCATGTTCTTAAGGGATATAAAACAGGAAAAGAAACTGAGAAAGAATGCCATGAAGACTGAAAAAGCATGTCTGCTGAGCAAAGGCTCCATGAACTTGGAAAAAATGTTTGCTGAGCTATCACTCCATTAACATTGAAAAATTGCATTTGCTGAGCAAAGGCACTATGAGCCTGGAAAAAGTGCAAAACTGATGCAAAATATATTTTAAAATTATATATTCAAAGTAATCATGTGTTTTTTTGTTTTTACTTTGGCACTTAGTGTTGAAAAACAAAACAAAAAAAAAACATTAGTTTTTGAAACATATGAACATGACTATTGCTCAACATCCAAAGATGGCCATTTATTTTTGAGCATTCTTCTCTTCTAGCTGAAGCCTGCTCAAACACTTATGTTTCTTCAACACCCACAGAGCTAAACTATTGTTTATACTGCAACTATGTTGAGCAGACCTTAGTTACAGTTTCTGGGAGAGCGCTGCCAATCTGACATGATCCAAGTCATGAGTCGGTTACAATGACTTATGACTACATACCAGCACAAATGTTGACAGCTTCAAAACAGTCTGTTCTACTAAATTTCACTCGCAAAGCTTGGGTCAAACTGTGATATGGTTTTCAAGAGTTTTCCAACAGTGACAAATGCTGGTTGCTATTATTGATTACATTCATGTTTGAACTCCTATCTCATAATTGAAAAGTTGACATTCTATCAACTTGGCCATGTGTGCACATCTCATGTACTTCAGTCTAAAGGAGTGAAAACTCAAGTTGAACAATGAGTTGAATTGCAATGAATTATTAATGCATTATTCAGAAGATAACCCTGAAAAATGTGCTTTATATATGCAGAGAAACTGATTTTTGAGAGTTTATTGCTACTCTTGCCTCTTGAATAAATAGGGAGTATCACATGAGGGAGTTTTTTATTTTTTTTTTCAATTGCCAAAAATTTATTAAACTATATAAAATTATTAAATTATGCATCTGTCCTAAAAAAAGAAAAAAAAAAAAAAAAAAAAAAAAGTACTCACTACAAGAGTATAATCATCTTTTCCAACTTGTAAGTGGGGTCGTTTTCTGGTTTTATTAATTTTTCCTATCCAATTATATGGTAAAATATACAAAGTGTGATGGGTAAATTATCGCAGTATTATATTTTTCATTTTACGCATTCACAATATTTGTTTTAGATTTTGTCAACTGCACAGTATAGTAGGGTCAGTTGGGCACAGTCTGAGAAAAAGTGCACCAAGACAATTCGCTCCACTAGAAATTTGGAAACAGCATGCTGTACTGCTTGGCATTCATGCTGGAAGCTTCAATATGAACATTTCAGAGTGTCTGGGTGTCAATCTGAGGCCAGAGCAGAGGATTTGAAAAGAGTTGGATGATATATCCAACCAACATCATACTGTTTGGAGTGATCGCTCATCACAAATCCCATTCTTCTTCCCACAGAGGTCTACATCAAATGCCTTGAGAATATAATGCTGCCCTAGATCAAGAAGGTAGCTGCTGGAAGATCCTGTGTCTGGCAACAAGACTCTGCACCATGCTCCACAAGCAGGAGAACCTCGTCATGGCTGTTTCTGCAACCACATCACACCTTACATCCGTCCACCTAAGTCCCCAAATGTCAACCCCCTTGATTATTATATGTGGGGCACAACAAAACTCCTTGTAACACCAAAGATGAACTAAAGTCAACGATTATGGCAGCATTCACAAACTTAAACAAGACCACCATCCAGAACAGATGCAAGAGATTCTGAAGACGTTTGGCAGCCATGGTTGAAGCCAATGGCAATTTTATTGAATAAATATGCTCTTTAGTATTCCAGGATATTTTTCTGTAATTTTAGTAAATATATCTGTTAAAATGAGATATCAGTGTTATTTTCATTTTTGTGTAATTTAGAAGTCAATTTATCCATCTCACCTTGTACTTCATGGAAAGAATAAAATAACTGATAAGAAATGGAATGACAATCATGTTTTGTTCACAGAGAGACCTTTATACTACTAAAACATACATAAAACTCTATATACATATATACACATGTCCTATGCAGAGAATAATGTATCACATATACACAGCAAAGTACAGTGTAAGGAGAAACAAACATGTAGGGTCTTACATATAATACTCCTGTGACTGGAGAAGCCAGGTTTTGGGACAGATTCATCTACATCCCAGGTGAGGACATATTCCACAAACTGGCAACAGCAAGTCTTGGGTCTTCCCAAATTGAAGACCGCAAGCTGAAGTTTATTTCTATACCTGAGAAAGATATATGCCCAAAGGGAAATGGCGCCTTATGCTTGTAAGCTGCTGGGGGAGACACATTTAGCCTCAGTCTGGGCTCCTTGGCCTAGGCTAAAAGAAAGCAACCTCTGTGGTGGCTGCTGTAAACAAATTGATTTTGATTGCCACTATTGTCAGTGTATGAAGCAACATCACCAAGTGGTCTGTCATGTGACCTATCTTCACCATCTATCGCCAATTGACTTCTGTATCCATACAACATGATATGAGGACTTTTAAATCTATGAAATGGAATGAATCTATTGCTAGGTCTGCTGCTAAGAAAGTTGGTTCACTGTGTCGTGCATATTTTTAAGTTTACCATTCATCCATCCTCAAGGACATATGGTACAGTGGATAAAGGTGTTAGTTAGATCCAGTGACAGGACCCAAAGAGTGTGAGTTCAATACCTGGTTAAGGCATAAGGCAGTGGAGAACTTGAAGAGGGGAATTGCAGGATCAAAACTGGTTATATCTTTGATTTTACCTAATTAAAAAAAAAAAGAAAATAATTCTTTACATCAAAAGCACTTTGAGGGTCTATTAATAACAATATTAGCAACTATCAAAAGCACACATCAAAAAAAAATAATACATCACCAACCTTTACTGAATCTTTTGTTAAAGAATCTAATGTATTTTTATTTCAAACAAATAGTATGTATGTAAAACATTCCTCAATCAACATGCAAAAAAAACAAAACAACTAACATAATGTCTACCAGACATATGCACATGAATATATATTATCATCTGAATCACACCTAGACAAACTAGAATTATTATACACTTACATACATAAAGCAATATTTAAAGCTTTTTTAGTTAGGCTTGGAATCTATTAATTTCTTAAAACTTTGGATGAATGTGTTGTCATTTCTTGAATTTGGATTACCACAATTTATACTAACATATATCTAGCAAAATGGATACATATGAAATATGATTAAATAATGAAAAAACAAAAGTAAAAATTACAGAATTTCCTTTTTCTTTATATCTCACTTTCTGATGAAGCTTTAATAAAAGTGAAACATGTTAGGTTGATAAACATTTCCTATTTTTCTTTATCTTATCAATTTCTTGATTATAAAAAAAAATTGTATTATCTACTTACTTCTTTTCTTTTCCTTTGTGGGTGTGTTGATTACATTTATTTATTTTTTTCTTTTTAGAAATTTTCACCCCCTCAACCTTTCACAAACTCATGCCAAGAACAGGTTTGAACTCCAAGTACATTATTGATCAGCTTTGAAACTAGAAGAAAAAAAATGATCCCATCCAATTGGTCGTTATTTAGCTTCTAAAATTTTTCTAGTTGAAATATAAATTGTTATACACACCCTTGTTCCATTTACTGTTAGTTTAGCAGTATCGGAGGTGGGCCACCTTAACATTTACACTATGGCCTTCTTGCTCCACCCACTATCGGCATCCTGACGTTTGGAAACCAAAAACAAAATTTAGACAAAAAGGAATTGATATTTGCTGATCATTTCCTCTTACAAATGTCAGGAAACTCCAAAGCAGCCGCAGTCTCCACCTTCAGATGTGAACTAGGAAGAATGTTGTCAGCTGCGGATATATTAGTTCTATTTTTGGTCTCTTGGTGTTGAAGAATTTCTATGAGTAGTCATCAGATATGGTTTGACGGAAAAAACCCAAACTAAAAAAACAAACAGTATTTCAATAGATGGTGACATTTAAAGTGAAAATGGCCAGACTGGATATGCGAATTAAAAACAAAGTAAGATTTAAGTTTTATTTAAGAAAGAAGAGATCTACTTGCCATTGCCATCAATTGTTACAAGAGAGATTCAGATACTTGTGCTTTGTGTCTGAATATGCAACATAGAAAGCAATGACTTGAAATTTCTCACATGTAAAATGGGAATTGTTACATGACCTGGCAATACCAAAATTTTCTGCTGATTCATCTGAAACTTTTTTCTTATATATATATATATATATATATATATATATATATATACACACAAATTTCAGATAGAGTATATTTGTAAAAGGACAATATGAATAAAGATTAAAGGAGAGCTCATTTTAGCCAATGCAATTGATCCTCTGTGGTTGAAATGCATTGACCTACTTAAGTTTTCCTTCTGAGATATATATATATATATAATAGGTGGCCATTCATATTTGAGGATACCTGTTTACTAGGGCGGGTAGCCAATCCCTAATTCAGATGCTTGCTCAGGCACATTTGTGTTTGTTCAACACCCACAGAGCCCAGCTGTGGTTTATACTGCAATTATGCTGAGCAGAGCTTAGTTAGAGTTTCTGTGAGAGTGTGTGTTATTTAGCATGATCAACAATCTGAACAAGGCCAGCAAACGTAAACCCTCAGTCACGATGAAATGACTGTGCTAGCACAGCTATTAGCTGCCCAACAAGTGTTCTGTCTACCCGGTTTCATTCACAAGGCTTGGGTCAATCTGTGGTATGGTTTTCAGGCACTTTCCAAAAGTGCCGCATGCTGTCCCTCTCCAAACCAATAGCATCAGGAAAAATCGACTGTGGCAAGATTCAAACCCTATATATATATATATATATATATATATATATATATATATATATATGAAGAAAAATATACGGAAAAAACAAACAAAAATCCTAATATGCAAATATGCTGTTTTAATGTTAATATAATGTCAATGTCAGATGTTTCGGTCTAATAGACCATCTTCAAGACATATTCATAAAACATAACATTATACTGTTGGATCTATATCCATATATTTGCTTATATATATATATATATATATATATATATATACACACACACACTTTTAATGATGTCTCTCTATGCACAGTCATACATAAATAAACATTCAGCAT
Organism: Acanthosepion lycidas; assembly: GCA_963932145.1. NCBI lineage: Eukaryota > Metazoa > Mollusca > Cephalopoda > Sepiida > Sepiidae > Acanthosepion > Acanthosepion lycidas. The sequence goes on along the minus strand of OZ010577.1, from coordinate 40,463,080 downwards.
GGTGTAATTAGCAAGCTTGTCTCACTAGATCAATTACAACTCAATACGGAGTTTGATCCTCACTGGGTTCTCCACAATTAGTGCCACATCTAAAATATTCTTTAAAAATGACCAAGGACACATGGCACATTGGATAAAGGCATTAGTTAGATCCAGTGACAGGACCCAACGAGTGGGAGTTCAATACCTGGTTAAGGCGGTGGAGAACTTGGAGAGGAGAATTAACAGGAGATAACTGACATCCATAAGACATGGCACGTGGAACTAGAACAGTCTACCCCAGTGAGTGAAATAAAGGGTTCAGTTCGAGAAGGCCGGAGCATACAATGACTGAAATGCTGCGATAAATATGGTAACAAAGATGAGGATGATAGTCCGAATAATGTAAAGAGAGTCTCAAAAGGCAATTTCATAAATAAATATAACTTTAGGTAAGCAAAAACAAAAAGTAAAAGTAAGACAAACGTTTTTCAAGATAGTTGGACAAAAACAAATTCTAATACAAGAAAAACTCAATGACTATGAAAAAAGTTGAAAGATATAATAATTAATACATACACTATAGTTAAAAAGCTTGAGAGAACTCCTGACAATTTTTAATTTGGACAAGAATTTAATTGTTTTGTACTTTAAATAAGAGAAAATTATGATACATGATTAAAAAAAAGTGAGACATGATTTATTAGAACTTTTATAACAAAAAGACAAAAAACATTTTATGATTAAATTTTGCTCATCAAGATCTCCCCCTTTAGCCTTGATTACTACTACAGGAATTTTTCAAAGTTTGATAATTGATTCCATTCTTTTTTTGAAGGACTAAGAGCTCTTTTTTAAGGTTTATTATAACATTATTTTCTGTTCTAGTTAAATGTTTGACCCCTTTTTTTTGATGTTGCTCCTTGAAGAATTCTATAGGTTGTAAAATTCTGACAAAAATATGTTCTGTATAATCATTTTTGAGGCCAAATTTAACCAAAATTTGGCATTTATCCCACTTCATATCCAGTTCATGTAAACTAAAAGTGACAATTTATATAGTTTGAATTATGTTTGGAAACATAAAACCTACACATCATATACAAGGATTAAATTATGAACAAATAAGAAAACCCAGATCAGTATACAATTGAAGAAGCCTGGAAGACATAATGGTTGAAATGTTGTGATGACAATAACAAAGATGAGGACAATAGTCTGAATATAAATAGTGTAAATAATAACTCCTCATCCAAGAAATTCAGACAGAAAATAGAAAAATGTTTACAAATCTATTTTTAATTTCATCAGAAATTTAGGGCCAATGCTTTATGGATGAAGATAATTTTGAATATCATCTGGTTCACACTTTACCCCAGTCTGTTTAACAGAATAAAAAGTTTATCCCTTTTTTCCTATTTTGGATTAATTTACCAGTTTGTTATAAAGTCTACTTCAACTCTATAATTCTAATGTATCTGCCTAAATACTAAAATTTTATTTACGATTTATTTTTCATCAATAGGAACAGATAGGGTTTTCAATCATCCAGTTCACACTCCTCCTCTGTTTTTGAACAGTAGTAGAGGTTTTTCCCTTTTTTTCCTTTTCAGGATTGGGTTTCAAGATCCTAATAAAGTCTTTCCCTCCCCTTGCATTTTAATAGCCTTATCACTTTGCTTACAGTGAACTGATTAAAAAACAAACAAAAAGAGAATGTCTTGGAGTCTGTCTGGTAGTGTCTATTTCCATCTCATGCAATACTTTACTATTTCTTCCCTTATCATCTCCTGGAATTAAACATATAGAGACATGGAAAAAATGTGAAAAACCTTTTAAAAAAGGATGGAAAGTACAACATTGAAATCCAAAGACACATTGGTGAAAAAGATGCCTTCAAAAATCTAAGCAAAGGATTACAAGAAAAAACAAGAAAATTTCATTAGAAGTAAAGAAAAGAGTATTGATCTTGGGCAATCTCCTCGCAGATGAAGAGGAGACTTGAGGAAAAAGAAATGTGGTTCTACAGAAGAATGCTGAGAATACCATGGATCAAATATGTGAGCAATGATGAAGTTTTAGCGCAAATGGAAAGAAAAGAACATATACTTAACATCATAAAGAGAGAGTTGAAATTTCTAGGGTACATGAGGAAAGAGGGGTTGGAAAATTTGATGCTCACAGGATACATTGAAGGCAAGTAGGACGTAGCAAAATAACACATAACCTACCTAGCAAGCTTAAGTAGATGGATGGCCAAACAGGGTTTAGGAAAGATAGCAAAAAGACTAAATATTCCAAGAGCTACAAAGGACAGGACATTGTGGAGAAACATGATTGCCTACTCACTGAAGGGACAGGGCACATCAAAACAGCAGCAGCATTTTGAGTATTTTAAATTAAGAGATTAAAGCTATAATCAGACTAATTTAATTTGCATTAACAAATATTGAACTTGTTTCTTTTGAGTTAGGAGAAACCATCATTATTTTTATAAAATGTGACAAATTACTTGAAGCCAAATAAGCATAATTCTTTGTGTTCTTTGCTTGTAGACAGCCATTTGCAATGCAAGGAAGTTTACATGCAAGAGTATGTTCCTTAAAATACCCTTGATTGATGAATATTCATGAATTCAATAGGTATATTAAGGAGTTGCTTGAAAAGGCAAGCAGCTTTGCTACTAGCAGCCCTTGTAAGAAGTTTCTAAGAGGCTATGACCAATGGTGGATCATGCATTCTATAATTCATAGTGTTGGAATGAGTTACTTGGCAGCAAACACATTCTAAATTGTTTCTCACTCTTTCTATTTGCATCACAGAAATGACCTGCTCAAAGGAACACATAGTAAGAAATACATTTTTTTAATGTTTTTGTTTTGTTGTTTTGTAGCATATCAACCTCAATGGGTTATTTAATACCAAAAACTTTTTTTCCTGGTAATATTTTGTTTTGTCAAAAATCTATTTCTGGTAATATTTTTTAACTCAACAATGTATTGTATAGCTGGTAATATTATTTTAAAAAATGTATTGCCGGTAATAGTTTTTTTTTTCTTCAAAAATTTATTTCTGGTAATAATCTTTTTACAAAGTATTTCTGGTATTAAAACCTATTTTTACACTTTCATAATGCTTTTTACCTCAGTTTCGGTGTTCACTATTTGCCCATAGCTGGGACCCTAACAAGTGCTACCACCCTGGGTCAGGGTGGGCCTGGGAACACCAGCAATTAAGAGGTGGTTCCAAGCTCCTCAAAACCTCCTGAACAGAGGCCTTGTTGGATGTAGTTTAACGTCTTACCCAGGATGCGGATGTAGTTTGTCATCATACCCAGGACAGTTGTTTTGTTGTCGTTGACCTGCATATTGTATATGATTTGGTCTTCTTTGTAAACATCTGTTTTTTAAACTCAGAATCCCAAAATTATTAGTAATAGATTCTTAGTTTTTTTTTTTTAAATTATATACTAACCACTTAGGTTGAAGGCATTTCACTCAAGAATCAAATTAGCATTTTCAAGTTATCTTATGATAATTCTGACTGCCTGTAGAATTCTATCTCTTGACATTTATTCCACTCCTCTATCAAATACTGTTATCTGAGTGACGATAACACAAGCACGGCTCATTTAAAATAGATTAAAATGGAAGAGAAACATACAATTAGGAAGATTCATTTTTTATAAAAATATAAGCAAATGACATTTTCAGATGAAGCAAGTACCAATTAGTTTTATTTATATCAAGATCAGAATTACTAATATTTTTAGTATGAATTTATATGAAAGGTAAATGTTTTGAGTATAGATATGTTATGGGGGTGCTGAAAAGTTTTTGGAGTGTTAAAAAATCTGTTTTGCTTAAATTTTGGGTAATAGATTGGAGTGAGAACTTTTCAGCATGTCTTTCAATTCCAATTATTTTTAACAAGCACATATGAAAATTGCATGCTTTTAAATAACGAAAAAGAACAGTTCCCATTCTACTTTTTCTGCTTCAACAAAAGAATCTTAATTAGAAAATACTTGAACTTTAGTAAACAAGACCAATGTTTCGTTCATCTTAACATTTTTTTTTTAAATATATTTGCATGATTTAATGTTGATTTCAGACAGGTCACCCAATAAGGATTGAACTTACTACTAAGTGATTAATTAAGTAATGGTCAACCAGATAAGCACCACTGACCATTATCCCATGTCAAATTGCTAGTGCCAAATGACAACACTGAGTTGGAATAGTTTTCAAAATCATGGGTTTTTATCTGGGATTGAACCATGGTCACTGGTGCTTGGAGGAGTATGCAAACGATTCAAACAGCGGATAGATCCATTATTACGTTATTCAAGATTTCTATGAACTCCCCTTGAATAACTAAATCTTCTTTATGCTGTATCATTTCAGGTTGTGGGTGATCATGGCTCAACACAATTTCATGTTCTTTGTAGCTCTTAGTAAAGTGTTTTCTTCTTTCCTACCCCTCTTAATCACCACTTTTCCAACTATTTATACAAGCTCATTAGGTAGTTATCTATATTTCTGAGATGAGGTATTATATACACTATTTACATTATTTGAACTATTGCCCTCATCTTTGTTGCCATATTTATTACAATGTTTTGGCCATTGTACGCTCCGGCCTTCTTCAGGTGGTTGGAATGTGCCATCACAGTGGATAAAGGCGTTAGTTAGATCCAGTGACAGGACCCAAAGAGTGTGAGTTCAATACCTGGTTAAGGCAGTAGAGAACTTGGAGAGGGGAATTAACAGGAGATAACTGATAACTGACATCCATTAAACATGGCATGTGGAACTAGAACAGTCTACCACAGTGAGCAAAATAAAGGGTTCAGTTCAACATTCCAATCACCTGAAGAAGACTGGAGCGTACAATGGCCAAAATACTGTAATAAATATGATGATAAAGATGAGGACAATAGGCTGAATAATGTAAATAGTGCTCATTAGGTAGGTTATGCACTTCTTTTCCTGTCTCTATTGCCTTCAATATGTCCTGTGAGTGTTAAATTTTCCAAACCGTATTTCCTCATTATCTAACCTAGAAGTTTCTACTCTCTCTTTGTGATGCTAAGTGTGCCTTTTTTTTGTATTTTCCTTAAAGCTTTTTCATTGCTCACATGTTCAGGCTATGGTATTCTTAGCATCTTTCTGTACTGTTAAAGATCATAAAAAAAAAGAACTTTCCAAAATTTGCTTTATTTCTTTGGAATAGCCAAATATTAGTCCAACTCCAACTATATAGTTATCCTAAGTTACTGATTTTATGACCTATTGTTATGTAAAAAACACTGACGGTATGTATGTTACCTATAACCAAGTTTTCAAGGAAAGATTTATGTAAATATTCACAGCCTCGGTCTGACTACACTTTGAGATTTGTGTTTCATATGACATAAGAACAAGCTTCGGGAGTGGTACAACACTATGTAGACAACACTTCTGAGTAAGACTACCCATAGAGGAGAACATGATTAAGTACTGTGTGTATGCCATCCCATGCAGCTGTGGCAAGAAATATAAAGGAAAAACAAGTCTTGCAAGAACACTATAAAGCCATAACATAAGGAGAAATAGAAAAATCAGGCATGACTGGCCATGGATGAAGATGAAATAATAGAGAGAGAATAATCACTATAAAATATGAAAACATAAGCAATCAGCACAAATAATAGGTCACAAAAATCTCTTTAGTCAGGCAAGCATAGACATGAATATAATATGGGAATCAGTAATACAGAAAAACAATAACAGAAATTGTGATATGAACTCTGGTAAAAAAAAAATGATAACTGAGACATTAGGTTTTTAAGTCCCAAAAATTAATTCACTGATGTCCCCAAGGACACATAGGGATAAAAGTGTTGGTTGAGTAATCCAAAAAGTTATTTGACCCAAAGAGTTGTGAGTTCAATACCTGGCTACAGCAGAGGGAACAAAATTTGGAGAGTTCAGTTACAAATAGTGAGACATCAAAAAAAAAAAAAAAAAAAAAAAAAAAAAGACATAAATAAGCATGGCTCTTGGAATTAGAGGTATCTATCCTGTGAACTAAAAGGGTTTGGTTTGAAATTCTAGCATATCTCACCTGAAGATGGTCAGAGTGTACAATGACCAAAATGTTGTGAATATGGCAATAAACATATGGCAATGAGGAAAACAGCCCAAACGATGTAAATAGGGTAAATAGTTACAATATCTCATCTCACAAATATAGACAAATATTTTTAAATCTGGAAGTCTGTTAAAACTGAATTTTAAGCATCTTTCCTTGTTTCTTGTATTATGTAATATTTTATATCGAATTCTGTGTTGGCTAACTTCTCCATCCTTGTAACATAAAGATAGACTGTGTGTGATAACATGAAAAACATACAATTCTGATATGCTCATGAAATTTGAACATGAGAGCTCCGATACAGAGTTTTTGTAACTGTGTTAAGAACTACTTAAAATGATACACAAAACTTAAGAACAATAGTTTAAACATTTACATCAGATTTATTAAAACCTGATAACTCAGTGAAAGAATTTTTTTTTTTGAAGAGTTGAGCAAAATCTGTTAATTTCTAGTGTTTTTACATCAGATTTTTGTGTGTGTTCCTGCTCATGTTGCCAGCATTCTATAAGCTAAGATGAGATTTTACAGTATGCCCCTTTATTATTGTTTTTTCTTCATGTATATTCAATCATTAAATATATTGTAAACATATGTATTTGATTTTTGGCACTACTGAGGTTAGCTGGTCCACTCATGAAAAGGAATACATTTTTTTAGAATCATTATTGTGAATCAGCATTCATTAGACCTTCTCTATCCATAAAATTTGTCAAAATTGAAAAATAATTATTTTGTATTTTAGAAGCAGGCCCTGTCCATAATAAAAATGCAGTGTCAAATTGAACACTGAATTTTTGAAGAGTTATTTGTATTTTGTTTTCATTTACAAATGTTGATTGATTTCTCTTTTTAACAGTGTTATATAGGAATGAAATGTCACTGCCAACACTTGAGTCTGAACATAGATTGCCAATGAGCAAACACAGATGATCCCATTATTGAATTAAGTGGACCATGTGACCATAGAGGAAAAGATATGTTGGAAGTACCTGACAACTAATGATCTGCATTTCTAGTCTATCCTCTATTACTATGCAAGCCACTATTCCCTACTCTATTTACTATACTATTCCTCTATTCAGATCACTATACGAATTACTGTTCAAGCAAGTATTATTGAGCAAGTACTATTAGTGTGAGTGCTATTCAAAGGTGTCTGACACCAGTATTGTTCAACAGTGTACTATAGTTGTATTTGTGATTACAAAGTCTCTACTACAACAAGCATTATGAAAGTCACAACAAGTATTCGTTTACATAATAAAAAACAGCATGTCAAGTACTTATGGGTCATTTAATACTGAAATTCAATTTTCTTGGGAACTTGGAAGTAATAAGAATACTTTTTTTTTTTTTTTTTTTTAAAGCGTTTCACCCCAAGCAAGGTGGGAAGCCACTAGGACACAAGGGGGTACAGAAGATATGGAGCAAGATCAGATAGGAGTGATAGAAGAGAGTATGAGGAGAAGGGTAGTGGATAGATCAAGGCAACTGGAGATGTCGATTGACATTACACTTGAATAGCTGGAGATTATAGCTCTCAAGGAAACTGGAATAGGGAAGGGAGTTCCACAGGCGAGAGGTGCGAGACATGAACATATTGGAGTAGAGGAGATGGCTACATTTAATAGTTTTGATAGTGAAAGGGCGAGAGTGGGATGCCAGCCTCGTAGGGCGCTTGAATTCATGAAGTCTGGTAACCAGCGAATGCAGCTCCTCGGAGCAATTACCATGAAAGTATTTGTAAAAACGACAGAGAGAGGCCACAGCACATCTGTGAGAGAGTGACTGTAGACGAGATGCCAGAACAGGGCCAATTGTATTGCATATCCGCCTCTGGAGCCTATCAAGAACCTCCGAGGCAAACATGTTAGTCTACATTCACAATTGAATATGTGGTAGATGATATTCAGCTTTTGTGCAAGTATGTGTTTTTGTGGACATGATTACTAGAGGCTGTGATGTTTTTGTTGGAGTTATATTTTGAAATTTTGATTTAAGAAATTGTATGATATAATGGATTACTGACATGAAAGTTCTTTCATGTCGAGTTTTGGTAGCATTTTAAATGGATTTGGGTGAAGTCACAACAGTTTGTTAGTATATGCATATAGTTGGTAATTTTTTAAGATAATGTATTGTTGGTATCTTTACTATAAAAATTGTATCAAACTTTCATAGTGTTTTGTTTTTGCTTGGTGGGGTCACTACTTGCCCATAGCTAGGACACTAACAGTTGCTACCACACAGGGTCAGGATGGATCTGGGAACAGCTGTAATTAAGAGGTGGTTCAATGCTCCTCAAAATATCCCAATCAGAGGCCTTGCTGCCAAATATAGTTTAACATCATACCCAGGACTATATTTAGAAATGTTAAATTTGAAACTGTATCCATGATATTGATAACTAAATAATACTGATGTCTTCTGCTTTTTTTTCAGGTTCTTTCTGGGACTGATTCATCCAAGATAAAAGCTAAAACCCCAACTAGCACTCCATTACCAAATGAAAGAGAATCACATACTGAATGTCCAAAAGAAACTGCTCACGATAAAGGTAAATTGACTCAACAGCTCCCACTGACTTCAAAACAGAATATAAAGACAAAAGAATGTACAACAGAAAGGAGAAAAGGAAAACAGGGTGAGAAAAATCAGAGTAAAGATCCAATAGATCTGGCCAGACAAAAAGTTATATTTGAGAACATCAGATCTGATTGTTCTGAAACAAGATTGTTTCTCACTGAAGTTCATGACCACATGCTCTGCCAGAATCGCATGAAGAAAGAAAGTCAACCAGAAATAAAAAACGAAAGTGATTATGGAGCTCAAAATCTGAAAGGCGTTCAAAATGAGAAAGGCATTCATAGCATGACATATAAAAACTTGATAGAACCCCTCTCAAGTTTTTCATGTGATTCAACCAAAAAAGTAGAGACCAAGGAAGACACAATTCATTCTGATCAATTAGTTGGTAAAAACAAAATGAAAGAGGATCATTTTGCTGGGTGTTTTAACAAGTTGTTTGTACATTATACAGACCTTTTCCCCCAAACTAAGGAGTTTCCTTTTGATGAAGGTTACTAGCTTAAGCTGAAATAAGCATCAGTTTGAGTCACAAGGCATAAAAAGATAGTTACTAAATACGGTTATAGTACACTTACCTTTATGTAATCGTCATGTGTCAAAACAAATTAATTTTAAGTCGATGCACTTAAAAGGGGTTTTCAGTTGTCTTTTTTATAACTGGGATCATCATAGGTTTCAGATCTTTCAATATTGTTCCCATTATAAGTCTTTTTTTAAAATCAGTATCATCCCATGTAAGGCAGTAAAGCTACTAAGACACAAGTTACAGGCTATGGAAGAATTAGGAAGAATGTGCAGGAAGAGGTAAGAGTAATTAGGAGGACAGTAAATTGTGACTAACATTTTAAGATTTAAATTTTTGCACATTAAAGTTGACTGGGCAGCATGGAGCCAGAAAGGGGAAAAGAAACTTATCATAGAATCTACGGTTACATCTCAGCCAACTCAACTGTAAATTGAGGAGATCTTGACACTAATGTAGTACTGTGCTTAAATTCAAAATGTCTTGGCACTATAGCACATGGCTCATTCGAACAATTACCATGAAAGTAATTATAAAAAAAAGACATGGAGAGGTAACATTAGGACAGTGAAATGTGACTTAAGCCAAGCCACTATATCACGACAGATTATATTGCCAATTTGGATTTTATCAAGGAGCTCACAGTAAATAGCAGGGGCACTGAACCAAATGTGGCATCAATATTCTCAGCTTGGATGAACAATAGACTTATAGATTTGTAAAATAGATTCTGGAGAGAAAAATTGTCTTGTACGACACAGTGAATCAAATTTCTTAAAAAGTTAATTTTAAGTGGACGTTTTAATGTTTACATTCTTTATTTGTATATCAGATGATTCAGATCAGAAATGGCCTTTCATGCCACAATGGAATTTGTATAATGGTGAAAAGGTGCCAAGAAAATGTTTTGGCTTTCAGTGTCATTTGTGAGAAATCTCTGCTATCTCTATGGTATGAAGATTCTGAAGATGACCACATAAAACCAATCTTCTTAAGCAGTGTGTGACTTCAATTTCAAAATTAAACAAAATGAATATAATTAAAAATCTGGCCAAGACTGATTCTGTTATTTTCAAACTCCATGACCTTGCAGAAAGGCATGAATCCGATTTATCCTATCAAAATCTTACCATAATGACTAGATGGTAAACAGACAGAAATAAGAGTAACTAATTCTTCAATAGAAGCAAAAACAGATGCAATATCCTTGTTTGCTAAATTTGGGAACAAAAAGCCAGTAACTTGTGTTGTATCTTCAGTTATTAACTACAGAAAAAAATAATATACTAATTACACAACATGTATGTCTTGTGACATCTTGCATCTGATACACATGTCTCCATTGCATGCTTTATTTATATAGGTGCAAATACACTTGGGAAAGCGTCCTGGTTATGATGATAAACTACGTCCAACAACAAGACTTCAGATAATGTTTTCGGAAAAATAATGTGGCTAGCTATACGTTTTTGAAACAATAATGTTGCCGGCTATATGTTTAATAGTACTGTATATTTAATATATGTATAGGTATATGTATGTATGTGTGTGTGTATATATATATATATATATACATACATATATATATGTGTATATATGTGTGTGTATATATATATATATATATACATATATATATGTGTATATATGTGTGTGTATATATATATATACATATATATATGTGTATATATGTGTGTGTATATATATATATATATATATACATATATATATGTGTATATATGTGTGTGTATATATATATATATATATATACATATATATATGTGTATATATGTGTGTGTATATATATATATATATATATATATATATACCTTAATTTGGCATTAAATGACCAACAGTGGTTGATATGCCATAAAACCCAACCACCCAACACTTGAGAAAACTATGAATTCATCTCTCCACACACAACAGATGTGGCTTAAAAAAATGGTAGGAACTGTATCTGAAAAAAATCATTGTCGTTTCCACAAAATTGTTTAAATACAAAAAAAAAAAAAAAAAAAAAAAAAAGAATTAATCATACAATATGCTTTGGCTTTAAATAACCTACAAAGGCTTGATAAGCCATAAAAAAACAATCAATTAACCATGATTTTATTTAAGGCATTTTTTATGATGTCATTAATTAACAATAATATATCTACACAGTGTTGTTTTTAATTTATATTATTTACACATCGACTATTATCCTCATCCTTGTTGTTGCTATTACAACATTTTGGCAATTGTGCCCCACCTCTGGCTTTCAACAGATTTATATCAATTTGGGTAACCTACAACTTAGCATCCATTATAAATCAACTAACAAAAATGATTTTGAAACTTTCTATTCTCATCGCAACAAAATAAAAACCTGAATAATCATTGGATACTATTTAAGAACACTCAGAATTTGTAACCCTCATGAAGAGAAGCATATCAAAAACACTTAAGCTTTTTCAGTAGCAAAATTATTTCATATTCAAAGTGAAACAAAAGGCTTATAAAATATTTCAAAATAGAAAAGCAGTCCTTCTTGACAAACCAAATGAATCAAAATATATTGTTATACCCAACAATTCTATCACAACTACACTTGAAAAAAAAATTCAGCTAAAGTCAACATAAAAATTTTTTTTACATTATGTTGAAAACAATAAAAAGCATAATATAAAACAAAATAAGGTCAAACATGAAATTTCAATTTAAAACTCTCAACATCACCATTCCCTTGTGTGCATATGTAGTTGCATTAACGTAAGCATTATTTTAATCCGATGAAGTAAAAAATTTTTCTACTTTGTCGTAGTTTTTCTTTGAAATTGTATATTGTTTACTCATATATGTCTGTGTGTGTTTTTGCAGGCTGTATAATAGGATCTGAAGTAAAAGTGAAGACATTGAGACAAGCTGGAAATTTTGTTTATTAAAGACATTTCATTGGAGTTTAAAATGAAAGAAAGACAAAACGGTGTGAGGAGAGAAAGCCTTGAAATCGCTGAGGATAAGCGGTTATCATAAATTAATTATCCTAACTTATCAGCTCTTAATGTCCAGAGGCACAATGGAGTATGGGATAGCGGCTTGGATTGAGGAATTGGAAAGCCGAGTTCTAATTCCAGTTGAACACTTTACATTCACATGTGCTAATACCTTTGGGAAAGGTATGAATCCTCCTCTTCTCTCCCCAGCTATGGGTAAATAGCAGGAGACACTGGGTTCTATATCCTTGGATGGCAATTGGTCTACTGCAGAAAGAAATGACAACCTACTGCAGAAAAAAATCAGTCATGTATCAAAAGATACACGATTGCTTAAGTGTGTATCATGCATGGCACATAACTGAATGTCCAGACTTGGAGAGTGTGTGTTTGGCTGTTTGTTTCATAGAAATCTGTAGGGTATTGTTGTATTTTAAATCAGAGATCCCAAGCACCCCACCAAAGTTTTGTCTTTCTTTCATTCTAAACTGAAGAAAGCCAAACAGAGTATATACTTCTCTAGTGAAACACATCTTTGATAAAAAAATTTTCCACTTTTTATCAAAAGTAATTTAAGCTTACAAAACTTATCACAGGTTGATATGAAGTTGAGATTTCTCACACATCAGCAACCAAACAAGGATTGATTTTATAATCATTTGTATGTTGGCTTGGAAGAGTCATGACATACACAACAAATAAATCAAAAGAAATCAGTTTTCATAACAATCCAAACAATCCAAACAATTTTTCTACACATGAAAAATTCTTTTCAAAACATAAAAAGTAAATGACATAATTCTTCAGTTGACCCAATAAATATATATGAGCGTTTCTAAATTCTTCCAGTAACTCACAACATATTTTCTTGTTTATTAGATACTTCAAATAAATTAATTTTGTTTTTAATTGAAGAAGTCCACAGGGGACAAAATGTGTTAGCTAAAACTACATACAGTTTTCCATTGTCTTTTTTTCCTTTATACATATTGCCTTTTTCTACAGTTTAATTCTGAGAATTTTTTTTTTTTTTTTTTTTTACATACATATATTTGGTACATGTACAGATTGGTAAAATGAAGTTTGGAGTCATTTACATTTCTTACCCGACTGCCATTAAAAACAAAACAAATATGAACAAATAAAATTGAATTATATATGTGTTGTAGCATACCTATCGTTACAACAATATGGTAGCAGGAATTTGGGATAATTTATTCTTTATTTGCTTAAGTTTATCATTTTACAGTAAAAATAAGACTGAATTGGATTTTAAATGAATTTCCGGTGATAATTGTCCATGGCTATCAGTGAATTACCAACATAAGTGCTTGACTGAATTATATTTAGAAATTTCCAAGAAGCCAATAGTGCTTTTGTTTTACATTTTATAGTTATTTTACCTGCTACGAACCGAATCTATAGTTGTATATGTAATAAATTTGTTGTCATAATTATATTGATAACTGTGATGCCAAATAATTGGTGAAATACTTGGGTACTTATATTGTTAAATAATAGTTTGATAGACTATTTTTTTAGAGAGAATTGTATCTCTGCTCAGACTTCCTGAAGTTGACCTTTGAGGTCAGATGGAAGACAAAACAAGGAAGTTGATTTTGATTGGCTGAGCCAGTGTGAGAAAGATAGAGAAAAGGTTTTTAGTGAGTTGGTTCTTACACATCAAGGAATGTAGATGTGATCTCTTTCATGTCTCCCCAGTCAGGGAGTGTGACCCTACTGGATAGTTAGAAAATGTGAACATCAACATGATTAATAAATAGTTAAGTTAAAATTCCCTGTGTTGAAGTTCTTTTATCGCTTGACTCAAAACAACTAGCAATCAACAGCTGCAAAAGAAGAATTCAACTTTATTATAGAATTGATGTTGTTGCTCCAAGACCGCCACAAGGGGGCTATACAAAATAATATTTTGTTGAAATATAAATGTTAGAATTTACTGTTTACTGAATTTCAAAGTGATTCAAAAACAGCTAAAATATAAAATTAATTCAACTGTTTAAATTTAATTTATATAACTTGTTTCCATTAATTTAATTTTTGTTGATTTATAATTCTTTTATTCAAATTTTTAAATCTTTAAAAAAAGATTTTTCTATGGTTTGTGGTCCTCCAAGTTTTTAAATATATTTACTGTTGATTTATGATTCTATTCCAATTTTGAATATTTAAAAATCTTTTTGTTTTGTTTGTGATCCAAGTTTTTAAAATATTTTTTTTGTTGATTTATGATTCTTCTATTCAAATATTCAAACTGTTTCTCTAAATTCATTTTTAATGTTTTTTCCACTTTTAATTAAACTTTTTATATTTTCATCATGAAATTAATTTGTAACACTTTACATTTTTTATTGATATTAAAATCAATATTTTCTAAAATATTTACAGAAATTTGTTGTTTTCTAAGAACATTTATTGCATAAAATTAATTTAATTCTTGATGCACAAAATTAAAATTATGTTTTGTAATATTAAATCATTTTTCTTTGCATAATAAATTTTTTTTTAAGAAACATTATCATTAGTTTTCCGGTACTTTAAAAAAAAAAAAAAAGACAATATTCATCATGAAAAATATTCCCCTTTTTTTGTTTTTTTCATCTTTCTCAACTTGAGTTGACCCATTTATTTTTGAAATACGAAATGAGGAGAAAAATAAAATATAGATGATGAAACAAGAACAATCTACTGATGTAGATCAGTGTCTTCTAATCTGGGTGATATTGCCCACCAGTGGACAATGAGCAAGTCAACAGAAAATGGTGGGAATTATATGATTTTGAAGATTATAAAGGTATTTCAATACATTCTACAAAAAAAAAAAAAAAAAAAAAAAAAAAAAAAATTGTAAAGGAAATATGCAAAGAACTGGTACATAAAAGAAAAAAAAAAGAAAGACAAAAAATGACAGGAGGCTAAGTGTGGATAATTTGGTCACATTCTTAGATAAGATATAAATAACCTTATAAACAACAAATATTTTGATATCTTTTATATTAGGTTGGTGCAAAAATAATGTCGTTTTTTTGACGTATTTTTAACGTCAAAAAACAATATTACTTTTGCACCAACCTAATAGTTTTGAGAAAGGTCATTAACATTCAAATGGTTCTTCAATTGCAATATTTTATATATATATATATATATATATATATATATATATATATACAGAAAAAAAAATTTTCTGTAGTTTACTGCTACCAGCAAGCAGAAATATTTCTTCTCCTGATGATGGCCATTTTGACCGAAACTAGTCAAGGAATCTAAATGAAATAATAATAAAATAAACGAAAGAATATTTATCTACAACCCAGTGTATCTGAAGATTTTAATTTTTTTAATATATATATATATATATATATATATATATATATAAAATAAGATAAGGGAAAACCAAGTACAATAAAAAAAATATTCACTGAATTTTTATTAGTTGATAGTAGTGTATATTCTTTTATAATTTTATAAATCACGAACAAAAATCATTCCATTTTTTTGTCAACAATGATCATAAAACTAAATAATATATATAGTTTTCAATTGTCAAATTTACTTTTATTTGTTCTTACATATGGTAGCAACAGTAGCCTATTTGTCAGCGTTATTTGTTACCTAGGTATATTTTTAATACATTTTAAAGTCATTTTAGACACTTTGACATGGTATAATGGTTAGCAAATTTGTCTCACTAGATTAATTACAACTGAATAGTGAGTTCAATCCTCAGTGAGTCCACCATACTTTTGGCCTTGTGTCACATGTAAGCTATACTTAGAAAATAATTATTATAAAGTCAATTTATAAACAAAGACATTTACCAAATAATTTTGGTATCTTTTGAATATTTATGATGCAGGGTAGTAGAAAAATTTTCCATGTGAAAGTGGGCAATGATGAAAAAAAAAAAAAAAAAAAAAAAAAAGTTGGGAAAGCCTGCTGCAGATTAAATAAAGGGCTCTGTTGAAAGTTGCCTGAAGTTTACCCAGATTGCTAGAAAATGGAGAAACAAGAAAAAAAAAAAAAAAAGTCAAAATGTTTTGATAACAACAATAGAGAGGAGTCAAGTTATTTAAGACAAGAAGTTGTGGAGAGCTATGTCATGAAGTAATATAGAATGTACAAGAAGATTGCTGCAATATGCATAATGCCTTTTCAAAATTAAGAAAGTAAGTTTATAAATCATAAATTATTTTACTTTCCACAGATTTACTGATAGAAATTTGACTATGTTATATCTAACACTTTGAGACAGATATTTTGGTATGACATATCAACAAACTGCCTTGTCGGATATTAGTTATTGATTTCACTGCCTCCATTACCATCCAGTGTAAGACTACCTGGGGAAAAATAAATTCCTCATGAGATCTCATTAGCTGAACCCAAGTCATTAATGACTGTAAATAAAGGAAAAGACTAAAAATTTTACGAGATGAGATTTTATTTTATCTGTTTCTTCTTCCAAATTTGTGTACTGACGCTACAGAATCATAACCAAAGAACTGTACATAATAACAGAAGCTGCATCATTTGAGAACTTTCTACAACAACTAAAATGGATATCGCATGTAACTGGAAGAGAAAATAATACCATAATCAAGATGCTTACGTTCCACACTACTTCAAATAAAATTTTCGGAAGGAATCTTCCTATTTATACAGGAAGGAGGAATAAAAACTACTGCACTTGAGAAACCTATTTTAATCAAAAAATGTTATAAGATTTTATAACCTGACTAGCTGCTTGGTCAATAAATGCTGAATGTTTCCCTACAAGATATCTAATATTACCATTACCACAATTACGATCTCACTAAATTCACAAATTAAAAGCATAAATTGAGTAGCACTGGCTTCTCAGTTAATGAATGCCCAATGTTTCCACATAAGAAAATGACTAATATTACCCTTACTATTAGAGATGGGGAAAAATATATACTTTAATCTCGGCATCAACGGCCAGAGAGTGAAGAAAAGCCTAACTCAATGAAACCTGGTTTTTCAGTCAGTGAATGCTAAATATTTCCACATCATATTTCAACAGCTCATATTACTATTAGATGTGGGGAGAACAGATAAAACACTTTGATCCTAGCAGTATACATAGGGAATGAAGAAAAGCTTAACTTGAGCTGCCCAGTAAATGAATGCCAAATGTTTCCTTATAAGGAAATGGATAATATTACCATTACCATTGATTAAGAACAAAAAAATCATATTAAAGATTCCTTTTCTTAGCATAAACAAACATTGGCTCCTATTTAGAAAAACTCATGCAACTGCTATAACAGATCCACTAAAAATATTCGCATTACATTTTGAGAAGTTTCGTTTTTGTATATGTGTGGCATCTGTGTCTCGAGAAAGCTTGGATCTGTGTCCAAAGAATTGCTTCAGCTGCTAATGGTGGTGCAACATCTGTTATGGCTGTACAGGCCCACACAAGAAGAAATTTGATTAATGCATTCAAACCTAATCTAATGCCAATAATTTTTTTTTGATGTATGTATAAACAGAAAAGCAGTAGACTATTTCCAAGATAGATGGTGCTTTTTAAGCACTTCGGGACATGAGCAATCATGAGTTTTGACATATTCTTTATTATCTCAAAAATGCCATTCATTCTTGAGAAAGGTAATGGTTTCCTGTTGTCTTTGACACAGTTTTGATTTTTTTTTTTTTTTTTTTTCCACAAACTGGTTGCCACTTAAGATAAGCGAGTCCAGCATACCCAGCTATTTAGCATCAAGCTGGAGAGAGAAATGATGGATTAATGCTTGGCTCAATAGTTTGAAAGTGAATGGAACAGATTAGTCTATAATTTGATTTCAGTTTGCCAATTCAAATTGCGAAGCTGATACTCATAATGCAACCCAAACATCTGTGTTTCTATATTGAAGACTGTGTGATCTACAAAGAATTTAGGCAATATTTAACCTTTGTGCCTGCAAAAAAAAAAAAGAAAAAGTTTTGTCAAAAAGGACAGTTATTCCCTTGACAACACTATTACAGCATTCTCCCTCAGCAATATTTATTATTTTAAAAAGTGATGATTAG
Organism: Acanthosepion lycidas; assembly: GCA_963932145.1. NCBI lineage: Eukaryota > Metazoa > Mollusca > Cephalopoda > Sepiida > Sepiidae > Acanthosepion > Acanthosepion lycidas. Next base: position 40,444,795 of record OZ010577.1, on the reverse strand, counting down.
AATTTTTTATAAAACCTAAACATATGAAAATGGATTTACAAATTTTCTTTATTTTTGATAACTTCTGTGTTGTCAACCAAGACTCGTCGTTACTTTTTTAATGTCAGTGAATACTCGTCGTCACTTTCGTAATGCTCATTGTAGTAGAGACTTTGTAATCACAGATACAACTATAGTATGCTGTTGAACACCAAATAGTAAGCACCAAATAGTGATCCAAATAGTAATCTGTAGAGTGATCATTTAGATGCCATGCTAATTCCCATATATACATTTCCTTTACCAGCACAAAAGAAGCAAATGAGGTGTCAGTTTTGTGATGTCAATGAACACTCGTTGCCACTTTTTTGATTTTAACGAATACTCATTGTCACTTTTGAAATGCTTGTTGTAGTAGAGACTTTGTAATCACAGTTACAACTATAGTACACCGTTGAACAATACTGGTGTCAGATGCCTTTGAATAGCACTTGCACTAATAATACTTGCTCAAACAGTAATCCGTATAGTGAATAGAGTAGAGAATAGCAGTCCATATAGTGATAGAGTAGAAATAGAGATCCGAATAGTAATAGAGGATAAAATAGGAATGGTAATCCATTAGACATCACGTGACTTCCTACTTATGCATTTCCTCTATGGTCATGTGGTCTACTTAATTCAATAATGGGATCGCCTGAGTTTGCTCACTGGTGATCTATGCTCAAACTCAAGTGTCAGCAGTGACATTTTATTCCTATATAGCAATAACAAATATATTAATCCCTATTAATGTATTAAATTAGTTATTTGCAAAAATATTTTTATATTTACAAGATGCTAAAAATATGTGAACCAATTTGAAATATCTATTATTTACCTTTTTATAAAGAAATAAATATTACAATAAATTATTTTTTATTTGCAATTTATAAAAATATTTGAACAAGAAACTTTAAATAAACACATAACAATGAATAGGTAATTATAAATTTTGAAAAAATGCATTTCCTGTATATTTCTTTTATTTACACTTGCCGCATAAATTTTCTCGAAAATGGTTGCCTTAGTTATTTATAAAATGGTAAATAAATAAATATTGCATTAGAGTTGGTTTACATATTTTGATAATTTTGTATTGTTTTATACATTATGGAATAAAATATTTATTTTCAAATTTATTTCTTTATGAAATAGTAAATAATAAAACTTTATAAAAAGATGAATAATATATATTGCATTGTACTTCGTTCATATATTTTTACAATCTTGCAAATGGGAGTCAAAAGTGTATGCAGTAATAACCGTGTCAAGGAAATAACTGTCCTTTTGACATAACATTGTACCATAGCTATAAATTATGACAAACTGAGTAATGTCTAATAAAGAGCGTAAATCCCTAACCAAACACTGTATTGGCTTTTAAAAAGGATTTTCATATACATATTAAGTAAGTATTAGTCTGTTTCACTGCTGTCCATGTCAAAAGGTTGGCATTACACGTGTTTAATGGATGTTATCAGTGTAGAAGACAACATCATTGTAGCAGTAATGTCTACTTCTAGTCTAGTGATAGCCAGGAACCACTGTGACATTGTTATGATATCATATGTCTCTCTAACTGGTCGTTTTCTATTATGGTCATTGTTCCATAGTGGTTGGTTACTTGGTTGTGTTACTTTGCTGAAGCTACACAGTAGAGTAGCTGAGGAGAAAGTAATTTTCAAGACTCTCTAAATGTCTTATGTGTGTCATATATGAAAAAATAGCAAAAACAAAAATAACAAAAACAAAAAGGTATGACAGAAGCAAGGATGGTTTGCAAAATCTCCACAGCTGTTTTCAAGTCAATTCACAAAAGTCACAGAGATTTTTACTGAAAATCAAATCAATTGCCTTTTCACCTGGTGAGAATTTTTTATAGTGATAAATAGTACTTTTATTGTGCTCAGTAGGGAAATTTTTGTGATGTAGTCAGTGAAAGAAACTCAACTATCTTTGCATCACAGACACATACCCAAGATAGTGAAGATTGTAACCAAAAACAATTAGCAGGAGAAACATTTTTTTTTTTACCCAGAAATGTTGCCTTCTTATTCATTTCTCATTCGTCAATTCATGGGCCAATGAAAAGACACTGCTACACCAGGCTTCTTTTACTTTTTTTGTTTAAGGGCAGGGGCAGGGAGTTGGGACCAACAACTGATATCATATTTCAGGACTATGATATTTTCAACAACATATGTAGTTTTTAATAACAGTTAGGAGATTGTGTTTTTTTTTTTTTTTTTTTTTTTTTCAATCTTTAACTTATTATTTTTGACACTCACTTTGTTATACCATTATATATGGGAGTTAATTCATAATTTTGCTTCTCCTAGTTGGAGTTTATTTGTGTCACAAGTATTTTGGATATTTTTTAAAAATATGGCCATACATTTGTTGTAAATACAATACGATTTTTATTTCCCCATGCCTACCAATAAAAACTAAGTTTCATTTCCTACAAACAATACATTTCCCCATGCCTACCTATGAACACTGTTTCATGTCCTACTCACAATACCACATGCCCATCCATGAATGCTATGCTTCATGTGCTACACACAATACCACATGCCTATCCATGAATGCTATGCTTCATGTGCTACACACAATACCACATGCCCATCCATGAATGCTATGCTTCATGTGCTACACACAATACCACATGCCCATCCATGAATGCTATGCTTCATGTGCTACACACAATACCACATGCCCATCCATGAATGCTATGCTTCATGTGCTACACACAATACCACATGCCCATCCATGAATGCTATGCTTCATGTGCTACACACAATACCACATGCCTATCCATGAATGCTATGCTTCATGTCCTACATGAAAATTGATTATGTTATAAATTGCCAAACATAGAACCAATTTATGAAAATGTTAAAATGATAATATTCTGTGATCAAAATAAAATTTTCAGCAAAAATGTCTTTTCTAAAATCAGTATTTAGCCACTGACAATTTTGCTTATTCTATAGACATGAAATTCTAAAATGCTAGAGTAGTTGTAAATGATTAGTATCATACAAAGAGAACAGTTAAGTGGAAAAATGAATGTTTTTTTAAGAAATATATTGTCTTTTATGAACAAATATATATCCAGTTATAAACCGATACAACTTCAAAATGAAACTTATCTTGATTTAACTTTGTTAAACTATTGTTGGCATCTTTGTTATTGGTCTTGTTATAGATGTGCTTCAGCCGAATAACCTCTGGCCATCTTCAGATGCCTATTATGCTTGGCTATGGGATATCCGATATGTGATGATTGCGTTACTTCATCACCGTGCTGTGGTTTCTTTTTCATTACTGTTATATTATTTCCCTGTCTGATCTGAAGATTAAATTCACCACGAGTAGATGACAGCAGTTCTTGATTAATCAACATCAGCATTCACTATGTCACCATTCCAAGGTACATCAGCAATGTATTTCTTCTAATGCAAATAAATTAGTTCACATTTTAGAACTGAGACGTTATTTACTATATTGTGACAATGACTAATTACCAGCACCACTATATATATATATATATATATAAAATTTTTTTTTTTTTAATATTATTTCTTATTGCTATAAACATTATTTTAGGTGGCTATATGTATTAAGGGGATACAGGTCTGATTCCTGCCAGAGGCACAATCTTTCTTTAATAGGACTTCTCAATCTAGGCCAGTTGTTATAAATGCCACTGTTTAAACAAATAAAACAAACAAAACAGGGATAGCAACTCAAACACACGTAGATGCTAAAAATAATATATATATATATATATATATATATATATATATATATATATATATACATACATACATACATACATACACCCAGTATATACTTAGCCAATTCCTCATGACCCTAATCATAGTACATGAGTCAGTTAAGTTTGACTATGAAAACTCCACAAGATCGGTAACATTTTTAGACACCCACATTTACATAGATGAAAACAGAAAACTACAAATGGCACTATACACTAAAAATCCCTGACACCCACAACTATCCACACTTTAAGTCTTCCTACCCTAAACACCTCAAGCAGAACCTTCTCTATTCACAAGCACTTAGACTCAGAAGGATAAGTTCCAACAATGAAGAACTAAATAAACACACCCAAAATCTCAAACATCAATTCACAACACCTAATCAGGAACAAATAAATAAATAAAGCAATTTCCACACCTAGAGAAGACACCCTAATGTACAAGATTAAAAATAAACCCATTCGCATCCCCTCTAGTAACCACTTTCAACCACACTCTGCTTCCATTGTCCCAGATAATTAAAAGTCACTGGAAAATACTACATCTCAAACCAGGCCTAAAAAAATTTTTTGAGGAACCTGGCCTTCTAGCATATCATAGGTCTAAGGACCTAAAGGAGATTATAGATAGTAACCACATTTCAGGGGCCAGAAACAGTATGTAGGAAAATCAAAATGGCACTTTGAGAATTAATAATTATCACAATTGAATTAAGTTGGCTCCCCATGAAAGATTATAACCTGTAGAACAACATTTCTGCCTACAAAAACTGATTTTAAAACACATGCCAAATTCACTATGAGTGATATAATAGAAAACTTCAGAGCAGATAACATTAGAAAAACTTTATAAGACCATGAAGATAAGTGGATTCTGCACCTCAAAACCCTCCATCCAGATGGGCTTAATCACAAATTTAACAACATAGATAAAATTAATATATAACCCCCACAACTCAGGCCCTACCCACATTTCTCACCCACACAAGACAGACATGATTGCGAAGGTGTTGAGGCCTCACACTTATGCACACCCATACTAATATACACACTTACACACATCATACTCGCTCACTCCCTAAGAACCAAATAAACACACTTAACAGAGACACATCCCCTTTCCAGGAACCAATAAAACTGTCAAAATGACCAATGGAATTCAAAGCAGCATGAATCCATCAAGCCCTTATCTTAACACAAGAACTGACCAAAATTCATGATAAAAAAAATTTAAAAAATGAAAACTACAGACAAAAGTTCATTTTCTCCATCAAGTCATTCATTTCTGTAGTTCACTGTTACTAACATGCAGAAATTTTTTTTCTCCTGATGTTGGCCAAAGCTAGTCAAGGAATCTAATTGAAATAATAAAAATGAAAGAATATACAACCTGGTACATCTGAAGATTTTAATTTTTTAATATTTTCTTATTGTTCAAAACACACACATACATACATACATACATATCTCATTTAGCTAAAGTGGAAATGTCAGGATAGCAAAGTCAAATTATTAGGTTGGTGCAAAATAAAGTCGTTTTCTCACATAGTAACATATGTGAGAAAACAACATTATTTTTTGCACCAACCTAATACTTCTTTTTAAACAAACAAATTTCACAATAATTCTTGAATGATCATATCTGCTTGAAGTGTATCTTAATGTAAACAAATGACAACATATTATGAAATGGACCAAGTCTGACAATTATTTTATAATATTTTCTGTTTACATTAGGTTGGTGCAAAAATAATGTCATTTTTTGACATCTTTAACGTCAAAAACCGACATTATTTTCGCACCAACCTAATACTTCATTTTTATAGATACAATTATTTAAGTAAATGATCTGTTTATAATAAACAATATTAATTACATTTACTGGCCTGAATGTCTGAGAAATTTCATAGAAAATATGTGTTCTCCGACAGGAATTGAACCTGTATCCGACATGGAACCGTCATTTGACCTGATGTGCTATATTATTTAGCTACATAGGAAGTGTCTGATTAACAAAGTCAAATTACTGTTTTTAAACAAATTTCTCATGGTTTAAACAATTTTTAGCTAAATGGTAAGCATGTCCAGCCATGTAATGGTTCTGTGTAAGATACGGGTTTGATTCTTAATCCATTTCATAATATATGTTGTCATTTGTTTATGTTAAGATACACTTTGAGCAGATATGATTGTGAGAAATTTGTTTAAAAATAATAATAATAGGAACCCTTTTATGCAAACTCTAAAGAATTAATGGATTTTATTATTTTTTTTAATCTTGCCTGAGGGGCACATTTTCTTTAAGTTTTCTCAATTAAGCAGACTGTTAGATGAAATACTGTTGTTAATAAATGAAACATCTACTCAAATATAGGTAACCAATAAAAATAACATTTGAAATGATAAATATATTATTATTACTAACAGACATTACCTGTTCAGAATGCTGAAAAATTCTCAGGTCATCACACTTAAAAAAGAAAAAGAATTTTAACAATCCCTTGTTCATCCTGCTTCAATTTTCGTTAAATGAAGACACAAGAAAAAAAAACACTGCCAGTCCTAATTATATGTTGCTAACTAATAATTTTTCTGGTTGTTCGCTCTTTCTTATTCTTTTTTTTTTACCCCACTTTGTATATTTAACACAGTATATGTGCATGCTAACATCTGTATAAATGTATTAATTGTTGCCCATGTATTTAATAAGAGCTATTCTATTGTGGGTCATTGATGTTTTGGAGTCTATCCACTTTCCATGGAAGTGGATAATGGTAGTTATACTAGGTTAAGACTAGAAATTCACTGCTGTTTCACTTTCCCTGTCCATATCCCACTATCTGATCCATAATAGTTCTCCTTTGTAAGCCAGAATTATTATTTTTATTAGGTTGGTGCAAAAATAATGACGTAATAATGTCATTTTTTGACGTATTTTTAACGTCAAAAAAACAACATTATTACGTCATTATTTTTGCACCAACCTAATATTTTTTTCTCTTTGAATAGATAACCTGCCCTTTACAGGCCCCCACCTATGGAACCATCTAATATACTAATTCAAATTGAGATAGGGGATGCACATGTATCGCTGTGCAACCCACCTCACCTCTTCTCTCACTGGGTCTCTTCGTCCTTAAGTACATGAGTGAGCTTGTCTAATTATCTTTACGTATCAGACTGGAACAATGTTCCTGACAAGTTTGGTTGCCTTGACTTCTGGGCAGCATGTCCAGTCAGTGTATCATGCATGTATTTTCTTTCCTGGGTTGATTGTCCCTTCATTAAGGGTGCTGGACGTAGAGGTTTTCTGGGTTTTAGCATTATCTGCCTGATTTTGTGCAACCCCGAAGGAGGACATCCTATAAGCAGGCATATAATATCAGGGCTATTGTACTGCCATTTCGTGAAAGACTGATGTCATGATGAAGAGTGCTGCTATGGCTGTATCTCTCTCCAAGTTATTTATACATGCAACTCCTGTGGGTCTGTCTTTCTCTCTGCCTAACAGTTTTCCATCAACCAAAGCACACATGAAACCAATCAACATACACATGAAAAAAGAAACTACCAAACTCAACCTAAAAAACAAAGTAGATATCTTGTATACCATTATCTACACCAACATGAGGGCTCTACATTAAAGTGGAACCCCATCTTCAATTTAAACCAAACCTCCTGCTACTTTCTGAAACTGATATCAACACCTGGGCTATTCATTTCTCAAACATGATCACCTAAACTGTCATGGCCATGGACTAGGAGCCTACATCAAGGATGAGCTTCCCTGTGACAGGGCCACTAAAAATGAGGAACTTGATCTCCTGTGTATGTGCTTCCATGTGGCACTTATGCATAGTGTCACATTGGTCTTTGCACTCTTTCATATCTGTAGTGGCTTCAGCATCCACCATAAAAAAAAATGTCTAGTCCACTCCAACAAAACCGATGTTGATGGCAAGTATTGAGTGCAGAGACTTCTCCATCACCTATGAACTAACCCAGATCATCAGAGAACCTACCTGGGTCCCAGTTATGATAGGACATTGGGTGAACCTCATCAACCTCTTCCTAACACCCTGCCCTGATAAATAACTATCAAAATGTTTTACCTCCACTAGGCACGTCAGATGATTCCCTAATAAAGTGTCCAGATTGATGCCAAACCTAAGCCACCCAATGATGTACTGTTCCATAGAACAATTTTTTTTTTACTATTTGATGGCAGACTATGACAACTTTGATCCTATATACTGGAAGCTCCTCTCTCAACCTTCTTCAGTATTCTTCCTCTAAAACTGCTGCCCTTGTCACTACATTCTTTTTAGAGTTTTATAAAAAAAAAAAAAAAAAAAATTCCAGCAAAAACCAAGCAGTTAACCCTGGTTCACCCTTGAATGCACTTCAGCCATAATTCACTGAAACCACTACTTCAATATCTATCGCAAGGCACAAAGTAGTTCAACCCTCACTGCCTTCAGAAATGCCTGTAATCAATGCAAAGCATCAAGTACAGCTACACTAGAATAGACCAGGCCAAGGTTAAAAAGAAACAAATTGGAACACCTGAATTCCGGAAGATCACCAACCAAATCAAACAGATGTAAAGCAGCTGTACCAACAATTATAAATGGCCCCAAGGTCATAACTTCCTTGACAGATAAGGCAAACCTCTTTGTCTCCATCTTTGCCTCTAACTCAACTTTAGATGACAAAGACCATCCCCTTCTCAAATTCCCATGTTTCACTGAGCACAATCTCAGTAATATTATCAGACTTTAGACTTATCCAAGGCCTTGATCGTAAGATAACCACAGGTCTAGACAAAATTCCAGTTGTTGTCCTTAAGAAAATCAACCCAGAATTACTTCAATCCTAGTAAAAGTATTCAACTGCTGCTTGAAGGAGAAATCCTTCCCACGCCTGTGGAAAGTGTTAAGCATATGCCCGGTTTTCGAGAACGTGAGCATGTGTTCTTCCCACTCCCAGTATGAACCCATTAGTCTCCTCAGTATTATTTGGAAGGTTTTCGAGGTCATAATCAAGAAGAAGGTCTTCAAACACCTAGAAAAGAAATTCTTCAGCAACGAGCAGTATGGGTTTCAGTTTGCCTAATCCATTGCTGATGTCTTAACTACCATCACTCACAGATTCAGTGAGGCCTTCAACAAGGTGTGACACAAGGCTTACTGCACAAGCCCTCCACTTATGGAATCTCTGGAAGGGTCTTCTTGATCCTAAAATCCTTCCTAACAGGTGGTTATCAATGGTCAATCCTCCAGAGCACAGGGGTTGCTCCTCTTTATGATCTACATAAATGAAGAATATACTCAAATCATTTGTAAACATCTATGCCGATGATACAACTATATGAGGGCGCACCACTAAAACTCTCAATGGTCAGAGTTTGGCGACTAATCTTTCTTCTGGTCTCTCACTATTCAACAATTACATTCAAATTTTTGAAGAGCAAGCTAGTTACATTCGATCTGGCCACAAACTACCACCAATTAGGATGAATGGAGGTCCTCTTGAAGAAGCACCATGCCTTGAAAGACTGCCAGGCCTCAAACTCACACCTAATCTCAAGGATGTTAATGATGCAGGTAAAATGGTTGGCTCTCTGTACTGCTCCAGTACCTGACTCCTGCTATACTCTACATTAACAACAGCCAGATCAGGTTAAAAATGGAGTACTGTTTCATATTTGGATAATAGCTGCCCAGACCTCACTCTCCAGCCTTGGTAGAGTTCAAAAGTGTCTCTGAGCCCTTGTGGGTGACAAATTATTCTACACCCTTCAACCTCTCTCTCGTAGGCAGGATGTGGCAAGCCCCTCACTACACTACTTTTACTTCCACAGAAAGCATTCTGACGAATGACATTCCCTGATCCCACTGAGGCAAACCTTTTCAGTAAGAACACATCGTGCTACTTACATAGTAGCAAACCACCCACATTCCCTCTGTATTCCACCAGTGAGAAGTAGGTTCCACTCTAGCAGTTTTTCCCTTGAACCACTGCCTTCTAGAACTGATTCCCAATTGAGTGTTTCCCTGATCAATACAATCTTAACCTGTTCAAGGTTAGGGTTGACTGTTATCTTCCACTTCTATACACACAAATAGTCTCCTGATGTAAACCTCTACCTTGAGTGCCCTCACCCCAAGCCTTGTAAAAAGTGAACCTCACTGTAAAAAGAAAATATATAAGATAAAGAACAAATAAGAAACATTTATCAATCTAACATGCTTCACTTTTATTAAAGATTCATTTTTCTCTCAATCTCAGACGAAGCTTTAATAAGAGTGAACCATGTCAGTTTGATAAAGGTTTCATATTTGTTCTTTATCTTATTCTGTTGGAATCCAATCTGTATTTGATCTTTAAAACTCATATATCTGAAACTTCTGAAATTAATGTCAAAGATTAGCCAAAAGAGACAGAGAACAGATCTGGTTAAAGAAAGTTATATTTTGATGGTTGCAATTGTTTTTAGGTCAAAGGTCTTAAGCATTTGAAGTTAAAAACTGCTCTTAGGAAAGGTCTTGCAGACTTGATCCCAGAAAATATTAACCCTGATTTTCTAAGTAACACCCGCTGGAAAGTTATTCTACCTCGTGCCAGATTGAAGATGACTGGAAAATTGGCAGATTGTTGCTGACTATATGAATATCCTTCCTGACAAACCTTCAGGTTACTAATGTCAGTTTTGTGATAAAATGTGCTGGGCTACAGTGCCACATGAGGAGAATGTCACTTTCAAGACTCCCCAAGAGTATTTTGTGTATCATATATGTAAAAAAGGTATGCAGAGCAAGGCTGGTTTGTAAAGTCATCTATGGACCCCATGGCCACTTAGTTGAAGAGATAACCTTCTTCTGTAAAGAAGTCACTGTTAATGATAAGTCATGTTTTAACCTAGAAAGCCTTAGAAATTCTATTCACCATGTGTGGACATTAAAGGAGAAAAATAAAAAAAAAACATCTGACTGTAAACTGGTAAATAAAAAAAGAAAAAAGCTAACAACAATCATAACAACATCTGCAACCTTTGCCAACAAGAGAAATTAGCTGCAACAATATTTCCTGACCAAAAAAACTTGTAAACCAGAGATCAGAAATTATGTCCCGTTGTATTTATAATAAAAAGTTCCTTTTTGATTTCATCTGAAGTGTGATAAAAAGAACATATGTATATTTCATTTAATCCCCTACTGATACCTTTCCAATACAAATGATTTTCTCCACCACAACTCACGTCACGTACCTATTTGTTTTTGTTTTTTTTAAATATAGTGTTCATAAATTTAGAAAAAAATAAAATGTTAAAAAATCAATTGACTGAAGTTACCTGAAGATACAGAAAGATTGAAACCAAGGTAGCAGAATTGGATGATTTCTTAATTTTCTATACTTAAAAGCTGTATGTGTTAAATTTTTATCTTTTTATATGTGTATTGAGCACTTTTTTAATACTGTTTTCTGGTCTAATTCAACTCTGACCATTAGCATATATATATATATATACACACATGTGTGTGAGTGTGAGAGAGAGAGAGAGAGAGACACAGAGTTGTGTATGCAGCATCTATTCAAATATGAGTATCCATTTATAAAATAATGTTTAAAACAAATTGTGTGTGAGAGAGAGAGAGAGAGAGAGAGAGACAGACAGACAGACAGACAGACAGACAGACACACATAGTTGTGTATGTAGCATCTATTTTTATTGATTTGAAACTTTCAGTTCTTTGTTATTTGTTCTTTTTTTTAAGTCCCTCTATGCTTAAATGAAGTAATCAGTTACAAAAGTCAACATCATTTTGTGCCGGAAGGCTGCACCTTCATGCTGCCGATCAACTACAAGATGACCCCTCTGGCAAAGTGACAAAAATAAAGATCAAAATATCTGTCCAACCAGCCAGTCAACTCTGGCATTAATGGGAGAAATTCTTTCTCATTTTAAATCTAAGATGGATTCCTCTTGGAATTAGCTCAGCCTTTATTCATTGCCATTCTTTTCTTTCTTCGTAACAAACGAATTAAGATTATGCCACTGAGAATTAGATGTTAGCCAGTGGCCTGGACAATGGCTCAAGGAATCATAAACGCTGCCCATCTTGGGACAAGGACGTTAGGCTAATTTGGTTAGTATTGATTCAGTTGTAAAGCAAATTGGCAGGCAAAAGAAAAAGAAAAAAAAGAGATCATTAACTTGCTGTCATCTTTGTTGCTATTGTTAGTGTTGTTAAAGAAATTTTTCCTTACAAATATTTGCGAATCTGCTTTTAAATGTCAAGGTGAAAAATAAGCCGTTTAAAAAATAATTATCCCTATTAAAGTGAAAAAAAATAATTATCCCTATTAAAGTGAACAAAACAATTATCCCTATAAAAGTGAAAAAAAAAATTATCCCTATAAAAGTGAAAAAAAAATATATATCCCTATAAAAGTGAAAAAATATATCCCTATAAAAGTGAAAAAAAAAAATATATCCCTATAAAAGTGAAAAAAAAAAAAAAAAAATCCTTAACATTTTTTAATCATGTGACAAGTTTATTTTTGGTATCTGTCTATGTTTCTGAGATGAGGTATTGTGTGCATTATTTACATTATTTGGACTATTGTTCTCATCTTTTTGCCTTTATTATGGCACAGTGGATAAAGGCATTAGTTCAATCCAGTGACAGGACCCAAAGAGTGTGAGTTCAATACCCAGTTAAGGCAGTGGAGAACTTTCAGAGGGTAATTAACAGGGAGATAACTGATAA
>OZ010577.1:40399716-40427216 GCA_963932145.1 Acanthosepion lycidas | reverse complement strand
GACAATGTTTGTTTTAAAAAGTGATGATTAGAATTTTTATAAAACCCAAACATAAAATTGGATTTATACATTTTCATTGTTCTTGAGAATTTACAACAAATATATTAAACCATGTTTATATATTAAGATTGGTTATTTGCAAAAAATATTTTTATATTTACAAGATACTAACAATTTGTGAACCAACTGAAATGAAATATTTATTTACCATTCTATAAAGAAATAAATATGAAACTAATTTTTTTACTGATAAATTTATAAAAATGTTTAAATAAGAAAATTTAAATAAACTCATAACAATGAACATGATATTTTGCAAGTATATAACTGTAATCTTAACTTTTTTCAACAATTGCATTTTTTTTTCACATGTCTGCTTCACCACTATATTGCACCTACACACAACAACCTGAGCATCCAGCAGTTCCTGGCCAAGAAAAATCACCCTTTTTTCTTGCATTGAATATAAAATAATTAAGGTACTGGAGAATTTTTAAAGTGTTTTTAATGTATTTCTCCTCTTCATATAAATAATCCGAGTTACATATTCTTAGAGTTCTTAGGTAGAATCCAATGATTATGCTGGATTGAGTTTTGTTATGATGGGAATAGAAATTTATTAGGTCGTTTTTGTTGGTTGATTTCTGCGGAGCAACAGCAAATGAAAATATATTGGAAAGCCTAATCTAATAGAAAATCTATTGGATATAAAGCTTTCCAATACAGAACGAGAAGCCCTCAGCTTTGGTTTAAAATTTTTCACTGGAATCCAAAAAAGAGACATAGTAGACACTTTAATGAAAAAAATCATAAGCAAAATGAATCCAATTTCACCAAAGGTTTAATTCAAGGCATAATCAATGATACTATAGAAACCAACAACGAAAATACATTAGCACTGAGACACTGAAATGCACTAAAGAACCTAGTAAGAAATAAAGTAATTCACATCATGCCTTCTGACAAGGTAGAACAAGAATACATTCATAGAAAAGAAAAATTAACTCACTACTCAATGATAATGACACATGCAAAAAAATAAAAATAAAAAAAAAAAAAAAAAAAAAAAAATAAAAAAAAAAAATAAAGTGAACAAAAAAAGAAATACTGAAACACAAAAATTCAATAAGGAAATCAGGAAAATAATTAAAAAAAATCAAAACAAAGTCATAGAATATCACCTCATCACCTCAGAACAACCAAACTTTATGGTCTCCCTGAAACCCACAAAATTGGTATCTCAATGCACCCCATTATCTCAGGAATAGACAGCACCTAGTGAAAACAATAACAAAAGTTCTAACCCCTCTCCTTGGAACAATCAGTTCATCTCATATAAATAATTAATTCATGAAAAACTAAGGGAAATGAACATGACCACTAAGTGTATGGCCAAGCTAAATATAAAATCCTTCTACACCAATGTCACAGTTGAAAAATGCCTAAATTTCCTTAAAAAAAAAAAAAAAAAAAAAAAAAAAAGCATTGAACCCAGTGAAAAATAATAATCAAAATCTGTCACTCATCACCAATCAATGCTATTTCACATTCAATAATGATTGTTACAAACAAAATTTGGATTACCAATGGAATCACATGTGTATGTGTGTGTGTGTGTGTATATATATATCTCCAAGTATATGATTGGTGTATACGGAATAAATTCCAATAACAAACAATTACTATTCTTAAAAGAGTGCTCAATACAGAGTAGAGCAGATACAAAAAAATTGTTCTGACAAGTACAGCCCACACTTTACAAAGGATTTATCTATTTTTGTTTTTTTTTTGTCAGTGGAAAGTGCCATGATGACATATATATATTATATATATAGTCAAACCTCTATATAGCTTTCCCCGACGATCCGCTTAGTGGAAACCTGGTTAGGTTTGTCTGGCTCACTAGGTCTGCTCTATGGTTGTATTGAGCTCTTTTTAGTCAGCTGTTTACTCGTGTCGGGGTTTTTTTCTTTGGGCTTTGGACCTGTATCTGTGCAATTTTTTCGACAGACTTTCATGTTCCTGGCTCTTTCTTTTTTTTTAAAACCTTTTTTCCTTCGTGATTGATTTGATTATTGGCAAATCAAAATTCGAAGGTTTTTCGAGACGAGTATAGTTTTATATATATATATAAATATATATATATAGATATACACACACACACACACACAGGTAGTAATCTGTTGGTATAATCCAGGTGAGTCCTATTAATACAACATTGAATTTGAAATATGTTAAAACTGGATCTAACCATCACCTTTATCCACTGCGGCATGTGACAGGACCCAAAAGTGTGAGTTCAGTACCCTGTTAAGGCAGTGGAGAACTTTCAGAGGGAAATAACAGGAGATAACTGACATCCATTAAACATGGCATGTGGAACTAGAACAGTCTACCCCAGTAAGCGAAATAAAGGGTTCAGTTAAACATTCCAACCACCTGAAGAATGCCAGAGCGTACAACAGCCAAAACATAATAATATATATAACAAAGATGAGGACAATAGTCCAAATAATGTAAATAATGTACATAATACCTCATCTCAGAAATATAGACAGATACTCCCAGCATGCAACAAAAACTGTTCCTGCTGGAAATACGAACATCCCACCAAAAGACGCGAGATTCACCCAAGAACTGTCATGCTGTCAACATGTGTGCAACTTCTCTCCATAATAGAACTTGTGATATTACAGAGTAACTTACTCCCTTTTCTAACATGAACATTATCACAATTGTTATGTAAAACACACACACACATAAATAAAATTGTATGAAATTACCAAAAACTTTTTCATGCCTTCTTTGTATTTTGTTTATTTATTCTTCCTGTTTTTATCTTTGCAAAAACAAGCCTAAAATTCTAATACCACTGCTCCTATGGTGTGAGTGAATACCCCACAAGTCCATTATCCCAGACACCTCTGTATTGTCAAACAATCCTTGAGGAATGTCAAATCTATTAGTTTTTGTGTACTTATGTCATATGTTATGGAAAGGAACAGGTTTATGACAGTGTCTGATTATATCTACTTGCTTACTTTTCACTTGCCAGTGCTTTGTCAAGCCTATGCTCTGATATGGATGGAGAAAAATCCTTTATATTTTATAAATGCATAATTTAGTTGAACCAATATATATATATATATATATATATATATATGGTTTATTTGGGGAGCTACCCATAACACATCATGTGATTCTTGTAAGATAATTATACTAATCTTACCTGTCTTATATATAACAAAATGCTCATGCAAAAATTTGAATACCATAAATTTGTGTTGTGGCCTACAAAATGTTCTATGTAAATACTTTTCCACAAACTGCAACCACCATCAACCTTCTACTGCCAATGACAGAGCACACATAAGACTACAGAAGCCCACACACTGGAGACCATGAAAGAGATGAAATAATCACATTGATTCATATATTAGGAGTGCCAAGAACCACCTGGACAAATTTATACAAAACAACCTACATCAAAATAACATCAAAAAGCCATTAAAAAAAAAAAAAAAAAAAAAAAAAAGACCGACATAATTGTCAAACAAGCTGGTGGGTGATTTAATTACCATTATGAACAGAAGAAAATGCATCATGGAAGCAGAAAATCTGTTCAAAGATCAAACTTTTTATGAAAAACTCATCCATGATCCCACTAAACACTTCATATCAGAACTCCCCACTCTAATTAGCCATTTAAATCACAGAAGCTAAGGTTCTTGTCATGGAAAAGCCTAAACCAGGCACATTCTACACTATCCTAAAATTACTTAAACTTCCAAAAGTAATCACAGATACAACCATGAATCTTTCAATAGAGAACATTAAAACAAGTTCACACAAAATGCATGATCAGATAGAATCTCTTAAGATTCATCTGCCCAGTCAATTGATAGTTTCAGGAATTGGAATAGGGACAGTGATGGGAACAAAAATGGCTCCCAACTATATGAACATATTCATGGATGCCCTGGAATGAAATCTGGTGAGTCAGAACCACCTAGAATCTCTACACTATCACAGATACATAGATGATATATTCCTTATAGGGACACATGACAAGATTAGTCTCCCAAACATTTTTGCTGAAAATTGTCAAGGTGTTTAAAAACACCGACAATTTTCAACTCACCATCAAATTTACAATGGAATATTCCACCATTTCTATTCCATTTCTTCATTGTACTAGTACATCAAAATAATAACCACATCTCCACTACACTATACACCAAACCCGCAGCTGGTCATTGCTACCTAATTTTCAATAGCTACCACCATACCAAATTAAAAAAAAGTCAATTCACAGCCAATATTTACATATAAAACATATCTATTCACAAAGTGGGGATTACAAAAAAACATATAGGACAATAATTCTGTCACTTAATAGTAATTACTTACATAAAACCATCAAAAAAATCAATCACTAAGGCTTTCAAACAAAATAGAAATACTCAGCTAACCAATGGAGAGAGAAAAAAAAAAGAATAATTCATGAATTCCCATGGTGTTTTATTTTAATTACAATATTCACAAGATTTCCCATATCTTAAAAGATTTCCAGCATATGAAACTCTACCGAATAATTAAAAAGATATTCAGCAAGAATGCACTTCATGCTAGGTGTCAGCCTCCACAAATCTACTCTGAACATTATCAAGCATATATAATTTCTCCACCTCACCAAGAATAAACCCTGATGCCAAGTCTGTAAATATATCACCAATAAAAATTTCACACAAGCCAGTAGTCTCACTGGCTCTAACTATTCACAGTTCAAATCATATTTACTTTTCTGCCACAAATGCATAAAAGGAAATTATTTTGGAACCAAAAATTATTAAAAGAACCATCAAAGACAACACCACTGAACTCCCTGTCAATTCACATTTCAATCAATCATTTCATAGCACTGATGACAGCAAATGTATGCTTTTAGTGTCTTTATTCAACAGCTGACAAGAAAGAGACAAGGATTTGGGTTTACTCAGCAAGTATAATTTCCACAGGTATTCCTCTAACCAACAACAACAACATTCCTTGGAAGAATAAGTTCCACTTTTTTGTTTATTCCCTGTCTTGTTGTAAAAGGATACAGTGGGGGGGTGCAAAAATTCTGACTTTAAAATCTTTCTCTTCATGCTTCAATTTAATCAAATGTCCGATATATATTAAATCTATAGAATAACACAGTTTAATCGACAATACTGTTAACATTTTGTCATCTTTTTATTCCTCAAATATTATTAAGAGACCCATTATATATATATATATATATATAGTGTGTGTGTGTGTGTGTGTGTGTGATCCATGAGAATAGAACTCCGGACAGTAATAATCAAGCTTACTATTAGGTTGGTGCAAAAATAATGACGTAATAATGTCGTTTTTTGACATTAAAAAATACGTCAAAAGCCACATTAATACGTCATTATTTTTGCACCAACCTAATAACACTTTCTTTATGGCATGGCAAAAACATGCATATATATATATATATATATATATATATATATATTAATATATACAGATATATGGAGGGAGTCAAACAGTTTGATATTTAATCATCTGATTCTACATTGTCCTGATGTGAAGATAACGTTGAAAGCAAAATCTTTTTTGTTCTCAGGTTTAACTTGTCTTGCAGAAAGAATTCAAATGAAATGGGCTGATCATTTCTCTTCTCGTATAAATGTCAGGAGGGATTATGTCAAATTTACAAATGCAAGAAGTCTTGTCAGAGATCATAAATAAATTATATTGGAAACTCTTTACTTTCCAGAGTCATTTAAGTTTTATTTTTATTTTACTTAGATCAACATTAATGGTTAAGTCACATTAGAATCGTGAAGAATAACCAAAAAAGGGTTTTAAAAAAAAAAAAAAAAAAGAAAAAAAAAAAAGAAATATTTTATTGTACTATTTTGGAGTAGCTTTACCAATGATGATGAAACTAATATTGTTAATACTAGCTTAGCTGAGCAAGATATTCAAATGTATGTGTCTGCATGTTACAAATTGGTTAGGAATTAAGGTAGGATATAGGAAACATTAATGTAGTAATTGACTACCATCAAGTAATAAAAGATTGGTGTAATTTTACCCACATCTCAAGAGAGCATGGGCATAGCTTGAAATAATGGAGTTGACTTTTGAAAGATAATCGATACAAGTTACTAAAAATTATAAGTGATTACTATCTGACTATACACTAAAATTTAACTAACAAAAAATAAACTATTGGACATTTAACTCATCAAACTTTAGAGTGTAGTGTTTGTCAAAAAAGAAAATAAATAAAAAAAATCTTTAAAAATCGATATAAATTAAGATTAATTAAAATTAACTAATTAGATTCAAATTATAACTGACATATTGTTAGTAAATATTCTATTAATTAGTTTTGGACAATTCTTTCTATTGAAAATTAATACAATTATTATTTCCTGATAAAAAGAAAGATTACACAGCTTTTGAGACAATAACCTGCAAAGTTCCTTATTTTAAACATGTCTAGTTATTAAGTTATTAGATATTTTATATACTTCAAGTTGCACACATTCAAATAGATAATCCTGGGTATGACGATAAACTACATCCACGTCCTGGGTACGGCGATAAACTACATCCAACAGCAAGGTCTCAGATAATGTTTTCAGAAAAATAATGTTGCCAGCTCTAAGTTTTTGAAACAATGTTGCCAGCTCTAAGTTTTTTTGTGAAAAAGTAATGTTGCCAGCTATACGTTTTTTTGTGAAAAAGTAATGTTGCCAGCTATACGTTTTTTTGTGAAAAAGTAATGTTGCCAGCTATACGTTTTTTTGTGAAAAAGTAATGTTGCCAGCTATACGTTTTTTTGTGAAAAAGTAATGTTGCCAGCTATACGTTTTTTTGTGAAAAAGTAATGTTGCCAGCTATACGTTTTTTTGTGAAAAAGTAATGTTGCCAGCTATACGTTTTTTTGTGAAAAAGTAATGTTGCCAGCTATACGTTTTTTTGTGAAAAAGTAATGTTGCCAGCTATACGTTTTTTTGTGAAAAAGTAATGTTGCCAGCTATACGTTTTTTTGTGAAAAAGTAATGTTGCCAGCTATACGTTTTTTTGTGAAAAAGTAATGTTGCCAGCTATACGTTTTTTTGTGAAAAAGTAATGTTGCCAGCTATACGTTTTTTTGTGAAAAAGTAATGTTGCCAGCTATACGTTTTTTTGTGAAAAAGTAATGTTGCCAGCTCTGTTTTTTTTTTGAAACAATAATGTCAGCTATACGTTTTTTATTCCATACAAAATAGGCATTTAAAATTCATATAAACTGGATTTGGCATTGAATAACCCACAGTGGTTGATATGCCATAAAACTCAAACAAACAAACAAACAAACAAAACAATCAAATAGATGTGGCCATTTTTCTTGCTTTTTAATAAACCATGTATTTATAAAATACAGTGTATCAAGTAGCCAAAATGAATAATTATTCAAGTAACATTCTGAGTTGAAGTAGTCAAGTATCATTAAGAAATCATTGTGATTGGTCTATTTCTAATTGTATGCAAAATGTCTTGATAAGAGACTAGACGAAATAATGAAAAAGGTAATAAAAAAAAAAATTAAAAAAAACAAAACACTCAATAATTCCAGGAATATAAAAATTTTGGTTTTAGATTTTATCTGCTTTCTCTTGGTTTCCTTTTTCTTTGCAGATTTGTTCAATATTTTTACTAGGTCAAATTTTCGCCACCAAAATATTTCACAAGATGTTATTCCCTACATTTCATTCTATAAAAAATATTATCAGATATTATGTACTGCACTTCAATATTTAAGCATGAATTAACATCTCTAAAACAAAACTGTTCCCTAAAAATTATCTTAAACCATTTCTTTTACAACTTCAGTCAGCATGGCTGATGCTCATCTCCAGGAGAACAACTCACTCCACTTTATTGATCCGATGTTTTCCACCAACATGAAGTGCAATGATTATATTGAATCAATTGCTGTCTGCTGGTAAGAAAGTTGTTATGCTAAACAATTTCACTCATCAGAATATATGTTGCATATTTATAAGTCTACCATTGGTCCCTGAATTGAATATTGCTGCCACATCTGGTTTAGTGTCATAGTGTTTTATATCTAGAGATTCTTGACAAAATCCAAAGAAGAATTGGTAACAGTTCTGACCCGTCATCTCAGCTTTAGTCACTTTCTCCACTGTCGTAACTTAGCTTCCCTTTCTCTCTTTTATACATGTTTTCATGACAACTGTCCAGATGATCAAATTTGACTAAAAAGCCAAAAGTGAGTTCCACAAGTGAGAAGTGCAAGAGAGACTGTTGGTATAGAAATTAAACCTACATCTAGCAATTTCAACAGTAAAATGATGTGACCTTGCTGCCAATCTGGTAGTCCCATTAAATTTGAAAAGTTGAGGAAAACAGTTACAAATAATTATAGAAAAGACAGGGAATCTGTTTTACAGTGGTGAGAAAATAACTGAATCTGAGATGCCAGGGAATTCTTTGGATTTTATCAAGAATGCCTAAATACATGGAAAAGGCAGCAAACCAGATGAAGAACTAAATTCTGTATTATTGATACTTAAGGAGTTTATATGTATGAGAGATAGATGGATAGATGACCTGGAGATTGTATTCAAGCATGAAAGACTGTAACCACTGAGTGTTTCCCTTAATGTGCAATCTTATATTTACACGTTCTATACTGGATATTGAGCACTTTTATCCATAAATCTAGCATATCAAAGCTTATATATATATATATATATATATATATAAAAGGCAGGATGTGTGTGTGTGTGTGTGTGTGTGTGTGTAAAAGAATGCACGGCCGCAATTTTCAACGGATTTGCACCAAAATTTACATGCACATGCTCCAAGTTTGTGGAAAGGCCAAGACCAATGTTGCATTTCCTAACTCCCATCAATAGTGGAAATAATCAATTTTTTCATGCTTCTTCGGCAGTTTTCATGTAGTTTGGGGCCATTTTGTATTGGCCAGAGTGAGAGCCAATAGCTGGTTGCCACGGATAGGCAGGAAGATTCTATTGCCCACAGCTGACTGACACGAATATTAACTAGCATGCAAAAAAAAAAAAAAAAAAAATCGATAGCTGCATTCGTCACAAGTGGGAAAAAATTAAATCTGCAATTTACTCCAATTGGCTCATTCACTTGCTTAAACTCAACGTTGATTCTGATTCCGCAGAACTGGGTTGGGTGTGAAAAAGTATTTGTTAACATTCTTTTTTCATTTGGTTTTTCCAGTTACGAGTCCTTTTTTAAAGCTGATCATTTCGTGTTCATTTTGTTTAGTTCTTTTTTCATAACAGATTTAATGCTTAGTATAAAGCTTAGAAAAAATTCGCAGTGTGAGATAGGCAAGTAGTAAGGCAAGTAGCAACAGCAATATCTATAATTTCTTTTTTTGCTTTCTCTCTCTCTATATCTATAATTTCTTTTTTTGCTTTCTCTCTCTCTATATCTATAATTTCTTTTTTTGCTTTCTCTCTCTCTATATCTATAATTTCTTTTTTTGCTTTCTCTCTCTATATATCTATAATTTCTTTTTTTGCTTTCTCTCTCATATATATATCTATAATTTCTTTTTTTGCTTTCTCTCTCTCATATATATATATCTATAATTTCTTTTTTTGCTTTCTCTCTCTCATATATATATATCTATAATTTCTTTTTTTGCTTTCTCTCTCTCATATATATATCTATAATTTCTTTTTTTGCTTTCTCTCTCTCATATATATATATATATATATATATATATATATATACACATACACACACACACACACACACACACACACACAGACTACTTATCACTTTTTTTCTGATTGTTTTCTTAAATCTAGCTAATGGATTCTTAACCAAAACTTGAAAGTATAAAAGGAATCATTCATTAGATATTCAAATTGATTGTTACCTTAAGAATTAAGAATCAGAAAAATTAGTTTCTTTTAACTGTGTTCTTAAAAACCAGCACACGATAGATGTTGATTTATTTTCTATGCACCATTTCTTCAAGGGAAATCATGCAAAAGTGAAAGAACAATGGATTTTGCATCTGGTCGACTACAACTGCATGAACATGCACATTCAATGCATGGATCTATAGCAGTCTAATAAGTGTGTAATATAGATTACGGCGCAAAAGATTTAAAGAAAATGAATCATGGAAGCATTATCAATATAATGAAATCCAAAGGCAAGCCATGTATTTTCATGCAAACATTTTTTTTAGCTAAAAATATGAAAGCCTTAAAGCTCATTGCCAAATATCTAAATTTCATAAATCTTCATAGTAGAAAATAAATACAAAGTTGAAATTTAGAAAATAGAATTACTAAAATACTTTTGCAAATGCAATAATAAGCAAATATTGTTCTGGTAGCCATGTTGATAATCTCTGAAATAGGTTTTTTTTTTTTTTTTTTTTTTTTAATGTGGAGGCCTGATATGCGTGTGTGAAAATGCTGAATAGAATAATTAAGCTTTACATGTTATGAAAATGTGGAAATATTTTCAACCATGAAAACAATACAAAACTTTACGTTCAAATAAGCATTGAACATTCTGGTTCAGTTCTATTTATAGCCAATATGTCAACATAAGAAAAATATAAAAAGATTCTGCACCAAAATTTTAATGAAGGATAAACAGAAAGTGCTTTCTGTATTCTGTGTTTAAATTAATTCCTACTATGCTAAGATGCTGAAACTAACCAATTAGTGCATGTTCGCCTATTTTATTTTAAAAGAGAGTTATTTTTTAAATCACTTAACAAGGCAATAATGTCACTTAAGATGTATGAAGCTACTTGGAGTGAAAGAGAAGGAGAAAACTTTTGAAGGAACCAGAAACCCAATCCTATACAAGAAACAAGGGATAAACCTCAACTTCTGTTCAAATGACTGGGGAAGAGTGTGAATTGGAAAATAGGTGAATCTATCTACTCCTATTAAATACTACCAAAATACAACCTTTTAAGCTTACCTAAGATTTAAAATCTGTCAGCCCTAAAATTACCATTAGCCAGTAAAATAGATTAAGCAAAAACAGCTAAAATTTTAAGGAACTATACAGTAATAAGATATTCAAGAATGAAGTTTGACACTGTGAAACATCAAAATGCCGACTGCAACCACCTTTCAGTGATATCCAACTTTACAGAGAAACTAAGTTGAAGACTGCTAAGACAAGCAGCAAAACTGCAATACGACAGACTCCTGAATGACCCGTATTTGAAGGAGAAGTATATGAACAACGTTAAAGCAGATACAATGAACTAAATGAAAATTGAAATTCGAAATGGAACACATTAAAGGAAGCTTTAATACCATCGGCAAACGAGATCAACACAAAGAAAACTAGACAAAGAAAACTAGACAAAGAAAACTAGACAAAGAAAACTAGACAAAGAAAACTAGACAAAGAAAACTAGACAAAGAAAACTAGACAAAGAAAACTAGACAAAGAAAACTAGACAAAGAAAACTAGACAAAGAAAACTAGACAAAGAAAACTAGACAAAGAAAACTAGACAAAGAAAACTAGACAAAGAAAACTAGACAAAGAAAACTAGACAAAGAAAACTAGACAAAGAAAACTAGACAAAGAAAACTAGACAAAGAAAACTAGACAAAGAAAACTAGACAAAGAAAACTAGACAAAGAAAAAGGAATGAATGACAGATTAAATTCTCAAAATGATGGAAAGGAGACTACAAACAATACCAAGGTATGGTACAGAAAATATGATACTGAACATAGAAATTAGGAAGAAATGCAGGCAAGCAAATGAGGAGTGGCTCAACAGAAAGTGTACAGAAATAGAATGAGTATGAAATATAAGGCAGCTGTGCATAAATGAATAACAAAACGAATGGGACAAAAGAAATGCTCATCAACAGGATGCATAAAAATCGAAATAAGGAGACACTGATAATACACAAAGAAAAATATTTTAAAGCTGGAATGAATACATCAGAGACATCTTCTATGAAGAAAGAGGAAAACACGCAAAACACAGAAGTATGAAAGGACTAGATGTATTATAGTCTAAATTCAAATCAACACTGATCAAATTGAAAAGGATCAAAGCAACAGGACCATATAGAATTGTAACTAAGATTCTGATAACTTTACATGGTTTGTGGCATCAACAATATTACAGACATAGTAGATGAATGAGTGACATAAACCTCATCCAAATTCTAAGGAATAATGTGCAGAGAAGACTTTAACCAGAAAAAGGCCAAAGAGTACGGTTTTGTTAAGGACGCTGAAAGAAGAATATTTATGCTCAGAATGATAACAGAAAGAGCAATACAAATACAGCAAGATGAATACCCATGTTTCATAGATATGCAAAACCGTTTGATAAATTATATCAGAGAGAACTGTTTGAATTGCTAGGTAAGTTTTGTTTATTTGGGAAGAAAATTAGAATAATCCAGAACTTATGCTGGGAATAAATCCGCCCGCATATTGATAGAAAATGAATTCAGTAAATAAATAAAAATAGAAAGGCTTGTAAGACAAGGATGCGCATTTACACTGGACTTTTACAATAATTTGATCCTGAGAAAATTAGAAGTCCTATCTGCATTCATTACCGACGACCAAAATCTAAGCAACATTACATATGCAGATACCACAGTGTTGGAGTTAACTTCTCCTTAATTGCCTAATTGTCCAAATTGTTCCCAGGGGTCGCTATCTCTAAAGTATAATACTCAAGAATACTTCGATCTTTCTCTCTTCTGCTTTTCAGTGGACACTTCGACCATGTAAGGCTCTTGCAGAAGATTGCGTTTTCCCCTTCGTCGGAAGCGCTATGTTTTTCCTTGGAAAGACGCCATGAACATTATGCGCGCGCGCGCACACACACACACACACACTTCGAAAGTCGAACTCTTTTCGCTCATGCACGTACACACACGTTAATGTTTGTCTTCTGTAAACACTTTTTGTTGTCTAAACATACATATCGGTTTTTTCATTGTTTTTTCTTTTACATTATCTTTTTGATAGACTCATTCTCCGAGTCTGTCATATTTTTGTAGTGGACTTTATTTTAGGAGTTCCACACGTGATCATATCACAACGCGTAAAAAACAAAAAAAAAAACGAAAAAAACCCTACGGTCCGCTACAACTGTATTGAGAGCAGACATAAAAAGGATACTGCGGGAACTCTTGAAGAAGGTAATAATGGGAAGTGAGAGAAAAGGACTAAACATTAAATTGTAAGAAAACAGGATGTATGGTTGTCTGCAAGAGAAACAAAAATGTAAACTCCGAATAGGAGACACCAAAATCAAGCAAGAACAAAAAATTAAAATACACAAGGAAGCGTCTTAGTAGAGGACGGAAAATGAGTCACTGTAATCAAAAGGTGCATTAGAATATCGAAAGATGCATTCTAGAAGCTAAGCAAAGTATTAAGAAACAGGAAATTTTCGTTAGAAAAGAGTACTGAATTGTTATGTAATATCAGTTCTAATGGGATTTTTGGATGCTTGTCAAGAATCAAATTGAAGCAACAGAAATGTGTTTCTACAGAAGGGTGCTGAGTATACCATGGTTTATGGCTATACTAACATTGAAATGTTGGTTCCCCACCAAAGTTAAGCAACATCAAACCTTGTCAGTACATAGATAGGTGACTTCTTGGCTCAGAACTGTTAATCGGAGAGACGATTTCTAATTCCAGTTGGGTTTATTATATTCACTTACGCACAAATAACCTAAGGAATTGTACGAATCCATCTCATCTCTTCTCTTCCCATATAATTGGTGAATTAATAAGAGTTGTATAACTAAATAATTATCGCAAGAAAAATAATTCTTACAATCTAAAAAACATATTCTGGCTTTAAATAATCTACAAAGGGTTGATAAACCGTTGAAAACGAATCAATAATAAGAATACCATGCACTGATCATGTGAATAACAATGAAGTTTTATAGAAAACGTAAACAAAAAGAACATTTGGAATGAGAAAAAAAAAACCCCAAAAACAGGTAAGGTACATTATGTGGTAAGAGCTTGGAAAATTTGACACTCAAAAGGACATAGTGAAGTCAAGAATGACAAATGAAAAAAGTGAGTAACCTATGAGTTTGTGTAAGCGAGTGGTGGAAGAGAGATAGCAAAAAAGCAAGCCTCACTAAATGCTACACAGTACGAGAAAATGTGGAGAGCCATGATCGCCCACTACCAGAAGGGACACGGTAGAAAGACGACGATAGAACCTTTAATTTTTATGCGATTCGTCGAAATCCAGAAGCTGGCGTCAAACCTTTGTCCTATAGAAAGGATATATATATATATATATTATATATATATATATATTCCACATCGCCAAAAAACAAACAACTATATTTAAATATTTACAGGAAACCAAGGAAATGATCGGAAATAATAATAAATAATAAAAATAGAAAAAAAAATAAATAAATAGAAAAATAAGCAAATAATTTTCGTTGATTTTTTTTTAATCAAACTTGTCCAAATCTGAACGGAAGTTTTCACTCTGACGGAAATCAACAAAGGCTCATCGGAGAAATAATTTCCGGTTCAAAACACGATATCTAGAATCAGTTCGGCAATAAATAATATTCTTTTTTAGTCAATGAAAAGGTTGAAAAACAAATTAAATAAAACTTCCATGTGAGCCAAGTTTATGGAGGCCGATCTTTCATTGAAATACAGGCATTGACAAAGTAAGTACAGAATTCGTCAGCTCGTCCAGTCAACACGCCATCCCCGCCCCCGAATCTGGGCGATCCCCCCGACTGTCACGTTAATTTGAAAATTGATACGATAGAAAACTTTATTAAGTCCCAGCTGATAACACGTAGAAAGAATAACTTTTAGTACAACTTTTGTTATACATCCTTTTATTACTTTCAACTCAAGCTACTTTGAAATGCATCTGATTTCGTGGATTTGTTTGTTTTATTAATCCTTTTACCCGAAACAACGCGATAAAGCCACTAAGACGCGAGTAGTTACTGAGTATGAAAGAATCTGAGAAAAGCAAATTAGGGAGTAAAGACAATAACATAAGAATCAAGACGACAGAAGATAACGATTGATATTGCATTTAAATGTTTGAAGATTAAAACTGATTGGAATTTTAGAAGCCGGTAAAAAGTTTTACAAACGAGGTGCGAGAGAAGAAACTGTTAGCATAGAACTTACGGTTATATTCAACTAAAATGAGACTTCGTTGTCAAATGTTGAAATAGCTAGATGTAACCGTATGCTTTATAGTAATAGCTTATTTTCTCCCATTTGCAGCCTGTGGAACTCTTACGGTTTCATGCTTCCATACCATCTACAATCTTCAAAAATTCAAATGCAACATCAATCGCCATCTTTTTCTTCAACCCTGTTCTTTTCTTGTTCTTTTCCCACTTTTTCACTCCCAGTAACTCTTTGCGTTTTAGTGGCATTCTCGTCTATTTGAGTGAAATGATTTGTGAATTTACCTCATTTATTTCCCTTAAAAAACTATTGCTAGAGGAGGCTCTCTAAGCCTATAAATAGGCAGTGACATTCTCTGTCATTCACTCTTTTTCCCCCCATTTCACTCAGGGACGGTAAGATGTAGGTCGAACGAGGAAACGATTTCCCCACTGGAGGACAAACATATACCTTTCTCTAAATTTTCTCAAGGATTTTCCCTACACCAAACTACACACACAAAGACATTCTTTAGTCTTTAAATGTTTTCTTCTTTCATGTGCATTTTTTTGTAACACGCAACAATATTCTGTGGTGTATATTAATACATAAACATTTGTTACTTCTTCATTTATTACCTGGACTCACACTCCGAATTGTGGGATAAATATACCAGTAGACAAGAGTTTTCCGACCCACAGTCAACCAGCATACTCCCGCAACAAATTAGAAAAAAAAACAACTGTCATGAAAATATTTATATACAGAAAGCATAAGTACGATACACTATAGCGGTGGGAAAGTGACAGAAGTCGAGATGCCAGATATGGATAGATGGCATTGCAGATTCTTCGGATTTTATCAAGAATCTCTAAATTCGTAGCAGAAGACCCAGGCCAGATGTAACTTTTAGGTTACAGGTCAAATTAATACACAAATACATGTTCTTCCTTACGTTTCTCTTTATTCTAAAGTGTATAGGTTAACATGCTTTTGTTGTCTTTACAGTCCAATTACAAATATAGAAAAATCTTAGCAAGACTTACTACTGATGTTGTCCTTTATTTCGTCAAGGATTGTCCTTATGTTTTAAATGATTTTTTCTGCGTTATTTGTACAAACACATATATCATTTATTTACCGCAAATGACCCCTACCATTAGGGATTTTCCACCATTTTCAATTCTTAATGCTATGGCGAAACCTACTTTTATATTTGACGTAAACGTCTGGTTTCAGGACTGATGAAATTTTTAAGTAAAAGAAATCCACATTAGAGGAAAAGAATTTGAAATTATATGTCCACGAAATATCTGGATCTGGATCGCTGTTTCGCTAATTATTTTTACGGTATTTTCATGTTTGATGCCATTAAAATTTGTCATTCGTATATTGGGACATTTTTGGGGAAACACTAAATAAGATTAGCAAGTAGCAGAAGCCTCAAATTCACAAATTTTATATATATATATATATATATATATAACGTCATCCACAGACAGACTGTTTCGCAGCTCATTAGTGTGGCTATACATCCGGTTGCCTCTAGCTCGGATCGAAACCTGACCGAATTTGTGTCAGTCGGAGATTCTACCACTAAGCCGTCGGCGCACGGCAGGGATGTAGGTAGATTTTTAGCGTATTTATTTTTAGAAACACGCCCAGTGACTGACAGTGACTCAATTCGCTATGCAAAGAGTCTCGCTATATTAGCTATAATAGTCACTGTTTTACAAACCCATACCTACTCCCTAGAGAGCTCAACTGGAATTAATTTTTATTTCAGGAGCCAATATATAATATGTGTGTGCGTGTTTTCCAATAACTTCACCTATTTTAAATTTAATTAATTTTAAAATCGGTCCAAGTTATTACCGTAAGGTTCACCTTGTACAAGGCCAGGGAGCCACACGAGGGGGCAGTTTATATGGATAGGAGAGGAAGATAATGGTTGGCTCTAGATAGAAAAAGTCAAGATTGTAGTGATCGAAGAAACATCTTCTTGGGAGTCTTTTCCTTAGGGCAGTGGTTCGCGAGAAGAAACTGAGTGGATTTTACTTTTCACCGATGGAATACGGAGAGAATGTGGCTAGTTTGTTACGATGTAAGTGGTATGTCGGGTTTTAGCTGTGAAGGTCAGAACAGGAAATGCAGTTCGTCCGAACACTTTCCTTGGCAATAACGATAGAGCAATGAGAGACTTACCACATCCCGCCTGTGAGAGAGTGGTTGAAGTATGGAAAATAATTCTTCTCCAAAAAGGACTCGGAGACGCTTTTGAACTCTGGAAAGACTCATTTGAAGACTGGAAAGTGAGCTTTGGGAAGTTCCTGCCTCAAAATGGTACCCTTACTCAATTTTCGGTCGGATCTGTATCTTATAAAAGCTAGGAGATAGCATGAGGTGTCAGGTATTTACAGGAGCGGTCAGGGAGCTGATAATTTTACATGCATCTTTAGCGATGGATCGTGTATAGGAATTCTATTTGAGGTAGGGTGTGAGTTTAAGGCCCAATAGCCTCTCAAAGCACGGTGCCTCTTTGAGGGGACATCTGTTCATTGTGAGTAGCGATAGTTCGGTGTCTGATCGGCAGTGATAGAATAACTAGTTTGGTTTTAGAGGCATTGAATATAACCAGCCAGTTTTCTTCCAGCTGAGAAGTTAGTGTCAAACCGAAAGAGAGGTCAGCTGCCAATCACTGATCGTCAAGACTTTCAGAGGTATGCCCGTATATCGTCGTATCATAGGCATAGACGTTTACAAAAGATCGGAGTAAATTCTTCGGTAGATTATTTATATATATAAAACAGAGGGATGGTCCGAGAGGTGACCCCTGGGGAACGCCTGTGCTGACCGCCAAGACATCGGAGGATAGATCGTTAATAACTACTACCTTCATGGATCTAAAGAAAAACAAGTGTGTGTGTGTGGGGGGTAAAGAAAAACAAGTGGGGGGAAAAAAGAAAAAATGGCTACTGCGACAAAGTAGGAAAAAAAAAACTGCGACAAAGTAGGAAAAAAAAAACTGCGACAAAGTAGGAAAAAAAAAACTGCGACAAAGTAGGAAAAAAAAAACTGCGACAAAGTAGGAAAAAAAAAACTGCGACAAAGTAGGAAAAAAAAAACTGCGACAAAGTAGGAAAAAAAAAACTGCGACAAAGTAGGAAAAAAAAAACTGCGACAAAGTAGGAAAAAAAAAACTGCGACAAAGTAGGAAAAAAAAAACTGCGACAAAGTAGGAAAAAAAAAACTGCGACAAAGTAGGAAAAAAAAAACTGCGACAAAGTAGGAAAAAAAAAACTGCGACAAAGTAGGAAAAAAAAAACTGCGACAAAGTAGGAAAAAAAAAACTGCGACAAAGTAGGAAAAAAAAAACTGCGACAAAGTAGGAAAAAAAAAACTGCGACAAAGTAGGAAAAAAAAAACTGCGACAAAGTAGGAAAAAAAAACTGCGAAAAAACAGAAAAAAAACTGCGAAAAATCAGGAAAAAAAGCTGCGAAAAAACAGGAAAAAAAAGCTGCGAAAAAACAGGAAAAAAAAGCTGCGAAAAAGTAGGAAAAAAGCTGCGAAAAAGTAGGAAAAAAGCTGCGAAATAAACTGGTAAAAAGTAGGAAAAAACTGGGAAAATGTAGGAAAAAACTGGGAAAATGTAGGAAAAAAACTGGGAAAAAGAAAAAAATGGCTAATAAGTTAAAATATGGAAAAAAGAAAAAAAAATGGAAGAAAAAATTTAAAATAAAAAAAAAAAGGAGAAAAGTGAAAAAGTAATAAGAACAAAAAAACAAAAACAAACACTAAATGCAAAAGTAAAATAACGAATCGCAAGTGTCTCTTTCATTTGCATAAAAACTTATTCGTGGTCATGTGTTCCATTGATAGTATTTTCAGCGTACTTGTGCCGACACAAAGCTTTTGTCTCAAGTTCTCTCTTCATTTTCGAGGAAATTGATATTAAATAGTTATTTAACACTTTTTGGTCTTCCTGTATCTTAATACTTTGATTGACGTTTGGGAGGGGGGTATCTTCAGACTTGTTGCTTGTATTTTCCGTCGCTTGATTTTACGTTCCAATGCGCAATTCTATTGCTATTTCTACTCACAATACATTTACTCTGCTTACAGTTGATAGTTCTTGCCGTTGGCCTTTACTACCTTGTCTAAGCGTTCTTGCAATTTTACTTGTGTCAGCCTTCAGCAAGGTGTCAGCTGCATATCTGACGTTGGTAAGATTGGGTCTACGAATAATAAACGTTAGTAGGTCTTCTAGTTCTCTTAGGATCACCTCGTTGTACAGGTTAAATAAATCCGGTGAGAAGTCGCATTCTTGTCTTCCGGCCTTTTTGATTTTTGATGTGCTTGCTCAATTCCTATTCTATTAGGTTGGTGCAAAAATAATGACGTAATAATGTCGTTTTTTGACGTATTTTTAACGTCAAAAAACGACATTATTACATCATTATTTTTGCACCAACCTAATATCTGTATGCGGGCGGTTTGCACCCAGTAAATGTTGCAGATTATTTGAATGCCTTTCCCAAACGGCATTTTGAATACACTGATCTAATACATATTCGCTTGTGGTTGTACAATTCCAGAACCCGTTAACCTATTCGCGTAAGGTTTTCGAATCACTTCTTAAACAAAGAATGTTAGATTAAGTCGCTACTCCGTTTACTTTTCATGTTTATCTCGGAAAATCTAAGCGAAGATAAATCCGATTTCTCGCACTTAGTGCATTTTGATTAATATGATGTTTTACTCATACCGATTGCAATAGGAACTATTTTTATCCACAAATAACTTGAGTCGGCATCCTTACAGTAGTGCGGTAGATGCATCTCCAAACTTCTTCAAGTCTATGTCGCATCCATTAACATTTATAGGGTTTCGAACAAAACCTTTTATTCTGCAAACATTCACTCCTTACTTAGGTGCCATGCGTTACGCATGCTTAGGCAATCGTGTCTTTTTCGATTTATGACTGACGCAGCAGGAGAATTCCTGCAGTCGGTCGACATTACTTTTTGCGAACACAGGTATTTTAAAACGTCTATATCTCTTGTGCTATGACTGGTGTTCTTCACTGTCACAGTGCAATTGCAAGCAGACATTAAGTATTTTTCGGAACATTTCCCAAGTGGTTGCATATTTAGACTTACAGAACCTGAACTTCAGAACCGGTTGGACTTTGTCCTAAATGAAAGTATTTCAAGTTCTGATCGATTGACGTTAAATCAAAAATCGCAGTTCGGTTTCGTTGCTTTTTATCTGTCTCTTTTTGCCAGGGGGCATGGGAAACTTGTTGTAAGTAATGCTATAAGTGACGGAGTTTTTGACATTCTTTTCCGAACATGGCCTATACGAAGCGGATTTCGGGGCTCTAGAACACAAAAGTTAGTCAAATGAACAAAATCTTTTGCCGCCATGTACCTCCTAATCACCTACCCTACTTTGAATGACACTAACAAAAATGCCAGAAACAATAGTTTTCTACTTTTTAGTTTCCAAATATTAAAACTATTCAAATCTGAGCAATTTAAAAAAAAAAAAAAAAAAAAAAAAGATTTCAAGAAGAGATTTAAAACGTACTTACTTCCTTTCGTACTTTAAATGGATCATTACCTGATTTTGCCATATTTCAATTTTCGACATAGATTTCCTTGTTATCCATCAGAAAATCATGATATAACTCCAGTAATTTTTTATATGCTGGATTTCTTTTTGGCACTAAAATCCCCTAAAAGAAATCTAAGAAGGTTAACTCCTTCCCCGGTGCAGACGTGTATATGTTTTTAACGAAAAAATTTTTTTTCAGACACGGACGAATAAATACATTCAATAACGTTCAAAAACCTATTATATACATTTATTTTGGCCTTTACTACCTTGTCTAAGCGTTCTTGCAATTTTACTTGTGTCACCCTTCAGCAAAAAAAAACAAAACAAACCCCCCCCCCAAAAAAAAAACAACCCGTCACCCCCCATAAAAAAAAACCCGAAACGAAATGAAAAGGACACCAGCAAAAATACTCCTAGACTATTATCATATCGGATGCAGATGTGATATCATGTACAGGGCCGTACGAAAGTCTTGTCATCCATAGATAATTTTCTATTCCAGATGGCCTGTCACGCTCCGGCCTTCTCCAGATGGTTGGAATGTTTAACTGAACCCTTTATTTCGCTCACTGGAGTAGACTGTTCTAGTTCCACGTGCCATGTTTAATGGATGTCAGTTATCTCTTGT
This sequence comes from Acanthosepion lycidas, assembly GCA_963932145.1. Taxonomy (NCBI): domain Eukaryota; kingdom Metazoa; phylum Mollusca; class Cephalopoda; order Sepiida; family Sepiidae; genus Acanthosepion; species Acanthosepion lycidas. The sequence goes on along the minus strand of OZ010577.1, from coordinate 40,405,739 downwards.
TAATTCCTCTCTCCAAAAATCTATTGTAATAATCAAACTGTTATACGTCGATATTGGTTCTTTTTATGTCTTTCTGAGCTTGAAACGTTCAGTTGTCAACTCATAGTCTGGTAGAGGTTCGAGACAGATCAGTTACTTCACTGTGCCTCAGTTTATAAGTTCTTATATTAAAAACAAAAATTTCGTCTGAAAATAAAACTTTAATACATTATTCAGACTATTGTTCCCATCTTTGTCGCCATATTTATTACAACGTTTCGGCTGTTGTACGCTCCGGCCTTCTTCAGGTGGTTGAAATGTTTAACTGAACCTTTTATTTCGCTCACAGGGGTAGAATGTTCTAGTTCCACGTGTCATGTTTAATGGATGTCAGTTGTCACTTATCTCCTGTTAATTCCCCTCTCCAAGTTCTCTACTGCCTTAAGCGGATATTAAACTCACACTCTTTTGGTCCTATCACTGGATCTAACCAATGCCTTTATCAAACTGTGCCAGGTGTCCTTGAGGAAGGACAGAGCGTACAACGGCCGAAACGTAATAAATATAGCGACAAAGATGAGGATAATAGCCCGAATAATGTAAATAGTCATCTCAGAAATATAGACAGATAATGAAACTTCTTTCCTAAAATAATTGGCATGGAAGGGGTTAAAAAAAAAAAAAATTAAGCTATTTTCAAGAATTTACGCTATTCCCTGTAGAACTAAACTCCTAGTTTATTAATTAGAAATGCTGATTTTTTATTTAAATCTTCCTCTTATTAAGATGAAGAAAATATCATTACAGGCCTCTCAAAACTACAAATATTCGCTTGACTATTATTCAGAATCTCTGTGATAAGGATTGAACATTTCATCAACCTCCAATTCACACCGTATTAAGTTGTCTGAAAATTTGCCTGTGTATGTGATGGCATGTTCGATGTCCTTGTTTGGGAGGATATGCCGAGTTTTACGTCTTTTCCCATGCACGGTAAATAGTGAAAAGAGCAAGCGAACTATTTTTGTTGGAAATTGTGACATTAGGCGTTACCTGGGTAAAAAAAAAAAAAAAAAAAAAAAAAAAAAAAACTTTCGAAATAGATAGAAAAGTATATATATATATATATATATATATATATATATATATAGAGAGAGAGAGAGTGTGTGTGTGTCTGTGTGTCATTTTTCTTAAATTAATGTAAATCATTACAGATTTGAGATATTTTAATTATTTCTACACATTTTTATGACATGACTTACATTTTCGACCTTTAAAATTAAATTGTAAATATTCAGGGCCGAATACATTATCCAAAGTTAGCTTACAATTTCAAAGTATAATTAAATTTGGAACCCGGGAAACCTACCAGTAGAAAACGTTGCAAAATGGAAAGCTTTAGCGGTACGAGAAAAGTGTGTATTATTCGCCGTTTAAATGACAACACGAAGCTTGAATTTTCATTGCCTAACATTTTATTAACTTCAATATTTTGCCAGTGACTCTTGGTCAGTTTATAGTTCAAGCACCGGCACCTCGGGTCTGACATATGACAGAGACTGTTCCAAAAATCAAAACTGGGCTGAATGTTTTTATATACACCTCTCCAACATTCTCATTCATGCGCTTGCAATATCGGATGCAGATGTGACGTCATGTACAGGGTGGTACGAAAGTCTTGTCATCCATAGATAATTTTTTTTATTTCAGATGGCTGACACAAGCTCTTACAGTTTGGAAGAGAGGTAGGAGATGACAGGACTTTCGGATCGCTCTGTACTTCAATCGGTGACCGGGAGTAAACCCAGAACAACCCTCCACCTAGTTTCTTTTGATGGCCTGATGTACAATTTGAACCTAATGCCTATTCCGGTATAACATCAATTGTTTTGGAAAGCTACCTTATTACCAATGAACACAAAAACTGTTGTAATAATCAAACTGACGTTAAATATTTTAATTAGGCCCAGCATAAACACTTCATCAAATTTGAATATACTTGTCACAACCAGAACTTAACCACCGAAAATGTTACCCTTGTTTTATTAACTGCCAATTATTATTGTGAAAGTATTTGTGAAAAAGCATATTAAACAGATTTGAGCAGAATAGACACAGAAAACCATTAACGGATGTTTTTTCAAGAAAACCTTCAGGAAGATTTTTGTTGCCAGTTATTCATTTATCATGAGCATACAAATTCGTAACTTAATGAAATGCTGTTTAAAACATTTGGGTTTTTATAGTTAAAAAATAAAATCTTAAGATTTCGTTATCAAACAAAAGATTAGAAGGGAAGTACATGTCAATACTGATAAGAACGATAACCGCTAGTGCATATGATAAATCTATTTTCTTGAGAAATTGTTTTAAAAGAAAAGGGTTATAAATTTCCACCAACTGTAGGAATGGCTGTTCAGCCAAAGTATATATGCCCAATGTTTCTCCATAAGGAAACGGTTAATATAACCATTAGTATTAGTGTATTTAGCCATATGAATTAATGTTTTTATATATACCACTATTCCCTACCTTTTCAATCAATATGAAGTATTATCTTCTGCTGATAAAGCTGAATGCTTTACCCGTAAATTCTCCTCAAACTCTACTCTTGACTCTTCTGGAGTATCTGCCTCGAGAACGGAGTTTCTGTTGAGTGATATGCATATAAACCCTGCCATGGTTTCTGCTATCATCTCTAACATAGATCCCCACAAAGCATGTGGACTAGCTGGTATCCTTGTAATGGTCATTAAAGAAGTGTGCTTCCGAATTGGTTCCTGTTCTTTCTAAACTATATAATAAATGCCTTGCTGCCTCCTGTTTCCCTGCCTACTGGAAGTCACTATCTATTGTTCCAGTTTTTAAGAATTCTGGTGAGCCGTCCGACCCGTCCAACTGTCAGCCTATTATTAGGTTGGTGCAAAAATAATGTCGTTTTCTCACAAAGTTGAACGTTAAAAAACGACATTATTTTTGGACCAACCTAATATTTTCTACCACTTTTGTGGAAAATCCAAGACACATTAATCAATGATGAATTGGTTCATCTCATCACATATGACTTTCGTTTCTCCAGATCAACTGCTGGTGTACTGAATTCGTGGAAAGAGTTTATCATGCCCTAGATATAACCGGTGAAGTCGCAGTGAACATCTTGAAAGCCTTTGACAGGGTCTGGCATTCACGTTTTCTGCATAGGCTGAAAAGTTACTGTGCCTCCAGCCATTTTTTTTTAAACTGATCCAGTCTTTCCTAACCAATCGTGAAATGAGAGTTATCCTGGGCGGTCACTCGTCTAGATCCTTTCGTACTAACGCAGGTGTACCCCAGGTCTCTATCCTTGGTCATGCTCCATTTCAAATTTTCATTAATGACCTTCCTGATTACATCAGCTCTCAAATTGGTATCTACTCTGACGGCACAACAATTTACTCCTGCCTCGATAGTAAGGCATATCAATCTGACAAGATCAAAATGTCAGCTGGTGTCCAAAATGATATCAACTCCGTATTTAACTGAGACAAAAGATGACTTGTTAATTTTAACACCTCTTAATTAATCATCGGAGAGACCTCTTGCTATCTTCCATCAGATTGGCTGATGCTATCATCCAGGAAAGTGACTCCTTGTTGCTTCTCGGCGACACGTTCTCTACCGATATGAAATGCAAAGACTATATTGAATCCACTGCTAAGTCGCTTTACTATGTCTCGTGAGATGAATTTTCTCTCCAGAATCTATGAGTATACCATCCGTCCATATTTAGAATATTGCTGCCACATATGGTCCAGTGCCTCGTCTGTTAACCTTGAATTCCTTGTTATATAAGAATCAGCAATATTATTGGTCCTGATCTGGCGGCTCAGTGTCATTTCTATAAATACTTTCATGGAATTGTTCGAATGGATTTCTTCGCTATAGTACTCATAGAGCTATTTTTTATTAATTGGTTTTATTCACCCGCCACAGACAATGAATTGTATATACAGGGACTAGTTAAGATTTTCATAGGAACAATGAGGTATTATGATGGATGTAGTAAGAAAGGTAAGTAAGAATGTGTTGTTTTGGTGTTAGAAATATTGTGGTTTGTTTGGGTCAGTGTTTGTGGCTAGCTAAGTTTGAAGTTAATACAGAACAAGAACGTTCTTCCCCCCCATTTTTGGCCTTGTGCCATATTTTCTGTATTGAAGCGGAAATTAATATCTCTATCCGCTATGGAACCTAAAGTTTTTGATTTTAAGCGCAGCATTAGACTGGCGTCGATATCTCACCAATTTACAGTTGAGCTGGCTAGATTTAGCCGTAAATTTTATGCTTGCAGTTTCTTCTCTCGCACTTCTCGCTTGTAGAACTCCCTACCGGTCCCTTGCTTTCCAGGTAACTTTAATCTGTAAAAATTTAAATGCAATGTCAGTCGCTATCTACTGTCCTCCTGATTACATTCTCTTTCTGCTCATCATTAATGTTTCTGTTCTTAATTCTTCCACACTTTGTTTTAGTTGCATTACAGCCTTACTTGGGGGGGGGGTGATTCCAATTAAAGGGGAACGTTAAAACTTACAAGAAACCAAGCTGAAAATTTCATAGGCTGACTATGAAAGAGTGGTGCTAGAGCTGTGAAATCTTGCATACATTAGTTCTAACTAACTCTTCATGCGAAGAACTTCATTGTTTCTTTCCAGTCAAACTGACATCTGACTGCTCAAAGAAGACTTAAAAAATAACTAATAGTGACTTTTATTGAAAATGAACAAAATTTGGTATCGTTGTTTTATCAAGTACCCACAGAAAAAGGGTTCTGTCTGCAAAGACATTCATCTCGACGCCCCCGCTTTATCAACAGTGCAAAAGAGTGAAGCGGAATTTTGGAGGGGAAGCAAAAATCTTGAAGATGACCCAATGTCTGGACGTTCTGCAACTGGCACCACCCAGGAAAACATTAATAGCATTAATCACATGGTGATGGATAACAGGCGATTGGCTATAAATTAAATAGCCAATGCTATTATCATATCCCGTGAGAGAGTTGAGAATATTCTACAATGAAATTTGCATGACGGAATTTTCTGTTCGGTTGCCGGCACGTCTTCTAACACCTGACCAAACGCGCATCAGACACCTCACAGGAAAATCCGACATTGTTTGAGGCAGATCCAGTTTCCTTGAACGTTTCCTAAATTGGGATGAGTGTTGGATCTATCATTTAGACAATGTGAGAATCCATGTAGTGGAAACACACCTCTTTACCTGCTTCAAAGAAGGTCAAGGAGAGTGATAACCTCGGTTTTTAGGGATGCAAAATGCATTATGTTTATCTTCAAAAGGATCACACTATTAATGGAAAATGCTATGCCAACATGAAGGGATATCAACACCAAACGCCCAGAAAAGTAACGAAAGAGGTCTTGTTTAATCAGGACAATATTCCAGCACAATACGTCTGATTTCAATAGCTGCTTGTGTGTGACTGGCCTTGAACTGATTGATCACCCTCACTATTTTTATCATTTGTCCCCGATTGACTATCTTCTGTCCTCCAAAATGAAAAAAAACAAAAACAAAAACAAAACAACACAAAACACTGATGAAAATATATCTGCTATGACTTTTTTGACCAACTGGATGAAAACTTCTTCACCAATAGGATCCAAGCATTGCAACACCAATAGAAAAGGTGTGTGGAGCAAAAGGGGGACTAAATTTAAAAATAAACCTCATTTGGTCACATTCAATGAGAGTATCTTGGTGAGCCTACGAACTTTTCAGACGACCCTAGTATGAAAGTATCCAGCATATTTAAGCAGTTTATAAACCCTTATGTTTTATCCTTACGAGAGACATTAATATTTTAATGAAGTCGAGTAACGAAACTGCAAATGCTTAACGGTGAAATCAACTGATATATTTCAGGAATAGTTAAAAACCCACAAGCGTTTTCAGTGTGTCATGGTATATTTGATTTTGCAATAAATAAAATTTTATCGTTTTTCACGGATTCAAGTCCTGAAAAAAAAATATAAAAAGATAAAAAAGCGCAA
>OZ010577.1:40367216-40394716 GCA_963932145.1 Acanthosepion lycidas | reverse complement strand
GAGTTCAACCGATCAGCCGGTCAGCCTGACTGACTGACTCACTCACTCACTGAGCGACTGACTTGTTACTCTTACTACTCCTACTTATTATAGGTGGGAGAGTCTATTAACAATAGAATAGGTGTGTTCCACTATAACAGTTTTTATAAGCGTGATGAATTGCGTCAGCTGTGGTAAAAGTATTTCAGGTAGGAGAAGGCAAACTCCGACGCAAAACCAAATGGGTAGATAGATGGCTATCGAATTCTATCTAGGAGAGGGAAACTGGTATAAAACTAAACTTTTTTTTTTTTTTTTTTTTTTACTTCATTTATAATGCCTAAAATTCTAGGTGAATACCACAGACTTCCTTATAATGGTCGTGATATTAACCGCTTCCCTACAAGGAAAAAAAATTGGCACTCGTTGACGGAACAGCTACTCTTTTCGGTGATATTTATAAAAATTTTCTCTTAAAACTTTGAAGAAAACAGGTTTCTCAAGTCCAGTAGAAAAAAAAAAAAAAAACAAAAAAAAAAAAACCCAAAACAAATTTCTAATTATTGAAAAAAAACAAACAAAAAAAAAACAAAAACAAAACCGGTTTCTCAATATTACAAAACCAAAAAAAGAAACAAAACCAAAAAAAGAAACAAAACCAAAAAAAGAAACAAAACCAAAAAAAGAAACAAAACCAAAAAAAGAAACAAAACCAAAAAAAGAAACAAAACCAAAAAAAGAAACAAAACCAAAAAAAGAAACAAAAACTAAAAAGAAACAAAAACTAAAAAGAAACAAAAACAAAAAAGGTTTCTCAATATTGAAAAAACAAAAAACAAAACAAAAACAAAACTGACACTATTTGGCTTGCCAAAAGGGAGAAAGAAGGAAAAAGGAAAAAGGTAAAGGGAAAGGCGAGAATTAAGTTTAGGTGATAAGAGGCCATCACGAAAAGGACACTGAGCGGTGTTATTTTTCTGACAAGGAAAAGTGGTAAAATTTTTTTTTTTATTTCCATTGTCGCGAAATCGAAAAAGGAAGATACTGGAATTAATTTGATTTATGTTACGGGGCGGGTGAAAATTCCAAGTTGGCCAAATAACCTCAGAGACAGAATTTTAAATAGATAAACTTTTAACTGTGTCGCAGGAATGCCCATTTGAAGTCTCCCACAGAATCCTAAAGAGATAAAAATTAAATAGGTCATCCGCTGACCGAGAAACAAAAATGTCCGCTGACCACCATGAAGTAGAGGTTAAGCCTTTGTCGATGGGAAGATATCATTTGGACAAGGCATCTGTTTTGTGTTGAAATTCGGCTTTGACAGCGAAACTATTTTATCGGATCAGAAATTGACACTAAGAATGAAAATACGTCTAAAATGGCCAGCAGCTTGGTGACGGCGAAAAGCTAATTGACAAATTCCAGGTTGGGCAAATAACCTACAGGGCAGAATTCTAAATAGATAAAAATTATTTAGGTCGCAGAAAATGTCCGTTGGATCAACCGCCGAATTACAAAAAAAACAAAAGACTAAAACATTAGTTATCTAGGGAAAGGTCGTTTGGAAAAGGCATCTGTTTGTCGTCAGGCTGGCTATGGTGGCGAAACTATTTTATCGGATCAGTAATTGGCACCAAAAATGCGATCTCATCATATGACCACCCACTTGATGCTGGCGAAAAGTCTCGATTGATAAAGTCCAAGTGACATTGGGAAAAGAAATAAGATTAAGGGATCACACTATGGGTCGTATTGGTTTGTTGTCGGTCAGAGGAAAAGAGAGAAAGAAAAGAAAGAAAAAGAAGAAAAAAAAAAGGAAGATAATTTTTTTTCTTTGAGCAAGATTTTTTAAATCGAAGCTAGTCTGGCCACATCCACACTGCTGGGCGCCCATTGGCTGAATGCTGGCATGAGCGTTAAGCGAAGGTAAACTATGATGAAGGAGGGGAGGACTGTTAACGCCCCCTGAAAGGATAGGTGTGAGATGCCACTATAAGAGAGAGGGAAAACCGTTGACACCCTCTGAGGGTATGGTGAGATACCAATATGAGAACAGAAGAAGGTGGGAGGACGAGAAGACTTCCAAAAATGGAAAATAATAAAACTCTCCTGACCAAAACCAAATAATTGGATTGTGGGTTGAGAATTATCAGGGAACCTCAAACCCCGACAAGCCCACCCCGGTTTTGGTCGGCGTCCATATAAGCAAAGTCGCAACGAGTGAAAATCAGTTCAGTTCAAGTTGAGTTAAGTTCGAAGTTCGCAGTTGAAGTTGCACCCGCCTCACAGAAGCTGACTAAGATTCACACAATTCCGAACTCATCTTCTAATCAAGAACAATTTATTTTTGAAGAACGACTTAGACTCACACCACCAATACAATTTTTACGAATATCGCCTGAAGATACACCAAGAACCAGTTTCTTAAAGAACAAACAACTTAAGATGTTAAGACTCGCCTAACAAAAACAAAGTGTCACGAATCCATATAGCGGGTTTGGGAAATAGACGCAGTCCTGTATCCAGAAACCATATATAAAAGATTGTTATCCTTTTTTAACACATTTGAACTTTTCGAGTTATTATTCTATTTTCTTTTGCATGTACTCGTGCGATATCGCCCTTATTCGAACTCGACTTGCATTACGGCACCGGCGACTGATTTATTTCGTCTGCCTAAAATCAATTCACAACGTGTGTAGGCTAGACTGGAAATCAAAGCAGTTACTTCGGTAACCAGACGTTGGGAACGACGAGGCTGATACCGAATCTAACCAGATTCCCATCCGAATCACCAAAAGGTTAGAACGTCACAGTTGGTGCCGCGACCAATACCAAGTCAGTTGGTCGTCACAGGACAGGATAGCACGACGGACGCAACCAGGCAGACGTCACGTTTGGCGCAGCGACACCGGGGGGAAAAACGTCACAAAACAAACAAAAAAAAAAAAAAATAAAAAATAACAAAACAGGATTCTCAATATTGAAAAAACAAAACAAAATAGGTTTCTCAAGTCCAGTAGCTGTTATCTCTCTTTCCTAAAATTTTATTTGAATTGGTTTGAAATGTTAACATCTTTATTATGTCATAATTTTCTCTTCGAATTACAATCCATTTTATTTTTTTGCTTCTGTTGGTAATTCTCAAGTGATGTGGTTTCTGTTATTTGGTAAAGTTCCTTGTTTATGATTCTGTAGCGCCAGTCCACAATGTTTAAAAAGAGATGGTCTGAACAGATTTGGCACCATGCGTGATATCCATATGAAAGTGTCGATCTGATAAGGCTATTTTAGAACATAACTCAAGATTTTAGGTTGATATTTTGGTTCTGTAGCAATTTCTGGTATTGAGCGAAACTATCTCTAACACAGCCTATTCCTTGTTCAATTTCCTTTTCTCCTATATTTCATTTGTTATAGCTGATCTATACGCAGAGGTAACGGCATATATAGCCATTACCGTATGAAAATCTTCTCTGACGTTGAATTGACTTGGAGAAACAGCTTTGTAGTTTTACTAATCATGAAGTAGAATGCAATGTATAGACCATGTTAGTAACGAGAAAGATTTTTTAAAAATCATTTCATCCAAAGCAAGGCAATGAAACCTCTAAGATGCAAGGGGTTACTGAGTATTAGAGAATAAGGAAAAAAACTACAGTGTAACCCGGATATAAGAGAGTTGTCGGGACCGGAGAAGAAATCTCTTATATCCGAGTTTCTCTTATATTCGGGTTCGGTCTATTATATATACATTAACACAGGCTCTAATTTGGGACCAGAGAAAATCTCTTATATCCGGGTTACACTGTATTAAGGAATATAAAAATTAAGACAGTAGATAACGATTGACATAATTTTTGAAGATAAAATTGACGGAGAAGAAAGTTGGAAGAGAGTTCTACAAGCGAGGTGCGATAGAAGAAACTGTTAGCATAGAACTTACGGTTACATCTAGTCATTTCAACTGTAAAATGATGAGACTTTGCGCCAATCTAGTATTGCACTTAAATTCAGAAAATGTAAGTACCATAAAGGAAAATTCATCAAAACAACCACCATGAAAGTGTTTATGGACACGACACAGGGAAGCTACATTATGACCATGTGAAGGTGATTGAAGACGAGATTCTAGGTCAAGACCAATAGCCTAAGGAAAATAAAGACTACATATTTGGCTTGTTTGTACATTTTCACAGCTCTCCCGGCACGCAGAACCGTTTCAGAAAGCGATATTCGAAATTCATTTCTGTGAAACATAAGAAAGAATGTCTAGAGAGCATAATATTTATACAGGGTAACCCGGATATAAGAGAGTTGTCGGGACCAGAGAAAATATCTCTTATATCCGGGTTACACTGTAGTATATAAATGAAGGCAAGAGAAGCCAGAGAAAACAGCGATAAACCTACCTTATGAGTTTGAGAATGAATGACAGAACAGAGACAAAGGAGAATGATGTAGAGATTCACGATCGACTACGTCTTGAGAGCAATCGACACATAAATATATGATATATTCATGTTGATAGGAAATAATCGAATAAATATAAAATTTATTTATTAAACAGAGTGCGGTAGAAATACATCCCACATATATCACCCAAAAATACTTCCAACATAAAGGTAATACATTAGCTTGAAGACAACACTGCTACAAATGTCTTACCAATGTATGGGAGGTATTTCTGCAGCACACTAACTTCAGATTTGTTTGACAGAATTACTTTCGTAAAATCTAGCAAAGGTGATTCATCATGTTTGGGCGAAACAGTTTTTATTAAACTGATTCTATTTGGCCTGGTTGAACATTTTAACAGCTCTTCCGGCAAGTAGAACCGTTTGAAACATTTTGAACATGTTAAATAGTTTTTCACTCACAACAAATCATGTTTTGATGTGATAATGCTTAGAACATTTTAAAAATTACTGTCGTTTTTTAATTATTTCGTTCAATAAAAGTTATGATAAAATTATAGTTTTAACCTCTTCCCGAAAATTAGTTTGCGAAAAAGTTTCATTTTCAGACGAAGTTTTTAATTTGTTTTAATATAAAGAAACTAAGGCACCTTGAAGTACCCGAGTGATGGATAACACCACTACCAGATGTTTGAGTCAACGATTGGACTCGTTTCATACTCAGAAGCGCATAAAAAGAAAGAAAGATCTTATTATAAACATTTCAGCTGGTTTTTAAACGTTATGTTTAACACTTTCGGTAAAAAACGTATATGCATGTCTACCCCATGGAAGGGGATAGGGTATGTTATATTTATGGTTTAAAGTGCTCAGTATCAGGGATAGAGTTTATGAAAATATAAGTGGGCATCGAAGTCAATACCCAGCGGTGACAGTCTGCTTTATGCTTAAATGCAATCTCCGTGCTATAAAATAGCCACAAAACTCCATTTGGATCTATAATTGTTACTCAATGACTCCTAAAATAATCAGAAACATGACCATTATCGTCAACCCAATAACCGTTAGAATAATACAACAGACTTACTCATAACGCATCATTGGCCAGCGTATATAGTCGAGCCAAGATCTGAAGATTGCGTTTAAGCATGAAACAGGTTGTAGCTGTTGGGTATTGACCTCACTGTCCACTTATATGAGAGAGAGTGAAAGTACTAATGATCTCCTGACATCATTATTATACAGGGTGAGGCAAAACTACTCGTGGAAAATTTTAATATCTCTTCTAACAGAGATCCGTTTGAAAAAAAAAAAAAAAACAAAAAAAAAAAACAAAGAAAAAGCGAAACATCTCTAGACATGGACAGATTGACAATAAATGTTTACCTCAATTTATATTTAATAAAGGGTTCATTTCGAAATACAGTATCTCCTCCAGAATTGAAATAATTTAAAATGTGAATATCTGAGTAACTACATTATCAGACAAACGAAATTAAATAGGCTTCATGCTGAACAATAAAATACTTGGCTATATTTCTGAGAGGATTTATATCTATTTACACTTTATGAAATGGACAAAAGTCCGACAATTATTTTTAAAGACATTTTTTATGTTTATACGTTCTTTTTATAGATACAAATATTTAAGTAAATGCTCTGTTTATAATAAACACTTTTAACAACATTTACCGGCCTGAATTTCGGAGAAATTTTTCACAGAAAATATGCGACCTCCGACAGGAATCGAACCTGTATCCTATACGGAACCGTCATATAGCCTGATGTGCCTTAACCGATTGGGCCACAGAGGAGCGTTCGGTTAGCAAGTTCGATTTTACTATTTTTCATAGTGAATTGTATTTAAAAACTGTAAAACCGCTGTTCTGTCGAAAAAAGAAAATCAAAATCCGGTCTACTTTAGTAAGGCCTCGAAATATAATTTTACGCTTGCCTAAAAGTCTCAAGAAAACAGCATTTTTTATGCCAATTAAATAACGCAACTTTATATGCCAGGAGGATTATTCTCTATTCTTCATGGGAAGAATAGACAATTGTAGGTTGCGGATAGGGATTTTTGAATCATTTTGATATACGCCCAAGGTATTTTTTTTTTTTTTTACTTTGGAATTGCAAGACTGATTTATGATCATTGGAATGATGGTTTCGGATTTCCGATTGTTAACTTGAAGACTGGATTGACTTTTTCTCACACCTACCAGAAATTCAGACAGAAAACAGTGTTTAAAGACACATTTTAACCTATTAGAAGAAATAATTTTTGTTGGTGACTGTAATAAAGAATTTGACAAGTTTTACCGTTAGAGACATTTCTTAGTATTTGTAAATAATTAGTGCAGCCTTTCAATTGTGAGACTAACTTCTGAGCGAGGAATAAGTAACCGTGTTTGCGAATAACTGACTTTGATTAAGTGTGAAATGGCGTAGATGTCGTCAGATTATTCAACTTGTTTTAGAAAAAAAAATGATCAAGACACGATATGCGTAGTTAGAAACGCGAAGTTTCGTTCAGGTTTTGTTTGATTTATTTGGCTATGGGACTTTTCCGACAAATAGGTGGAATTCGGTGTGCTTCATGCAAGCATCGAATAAAGAATAATAAAATTATAATATTTAACCTCTGATAACGAAGCAGACAAATTATATTTGAAGAAAATGAAAACGACAGTCGAGTCCTGAACGCTAAACTCAGTCAGATTAACCTTTTCTGAAAACTCTTTCTCCATGTCGTTTCTATTTGCACTTGTGTTAACACGCCTCTGATCGATTCATGACAAGAGAAGACAAGTGCGATGTCGTAAAATCTAATTCTTGCAGTAAATTTATATTAATACTCGTTCTGTACCTGTTGTTTCGCTAACAGAAAGTGGTTCAAATTTAAAATCTAAATTGCTTGTCAATCTAAAATACTGCATTTATTAGAAAACATTCAGTACAAATACATGAGGTAGTCGCAAACGTGACTTCCAGGAGTAGTCGCAAACGTGACTTCCAGGAGTAGTCGCAAACGTGACTTCCAGGAGTAGTCGCAAACGTGACTTCCAGGAGTAGTCGCAAACGTGACTTCCAGGAGTAGTCGCAAACGTGACTTCCAGGAGTAGTCGCAAACGTGACTTCCAGGAGTAGTCGCAAACGTGACTTCCAGGAGTAGTCGCAAACGTGACTTCCAGGAGTAGTCGCAAACGTGACTTCCAGGAGTAGTCGCAAACGTGACTTCCAGGAGTAGTCGCAAACGTGACTTCCAGGAGTAGTCGCAAACGTGACTTCCAGGAGTAGTCGCAAACGTGACTTCCAGGAGTAGTCGCAAACGTGACTTCCAGGAGTAGTCGCAAACGTGACTTCCAGGAGTAGTCGCAAACGTGACTTCCAGGAGTAGTCGCAAACGTGACTTCCAGGAGCTTTACATTTCGGAAAGTTTTGTTTTTCCTGTTATCCATGGTTTATCGCCAAATAGATAGAGAAATTTGTACTCGCAACACAAACGCCCATTTCAAATTATTCAGACTGTCTGCGTGTATGTTTGTGTATGTATATTTTTCTTCAATAACACTTTAAAATATGTCAACAAAATTTTAAAATAATTCCGTATATTAACGAATAATTTCCATAATCTAATTATCTGAATTTTGTTTTTTTTCTTGCCTCGAGCATTACGATCTTATTCCTCAACGCAGCGTAAGAGTTTCCTATACAATTTTTTCATGCTCTGTCATAATTTAGCGTGAGCATGTGTCAGTCACTTAAACCCAATATAGACTTACAGGGTTGCTCAGTTCTTTGAGGACACTTTTTTAATAGCTTAACATTTTTCAAACTTCTATCATTTATTTTCAGATAAATAATCACAAACATCAAACTATGATCCTTACCTTAATTGACAGAGGTTTCCCGACACTTCCACGATCTTTTGTTGTCAAAATTCACAAAAAGCAGGAAGCCATTGACGGCTATTCTACAGTAGTAATCAAAGGTAAAATGCCTGTCAAGGTTATAATACTATCAGAACACCCAAGTTTGAAAGAAAGATCCAGAAAACAATCGTTAAGATACCAATAAAAATCTAGTAACGCCATTGGAGAAAGGGAGAAGATTTCAAAATACTACAAAAATAGAGAGAGAGAGAGGTATAAGACAAAAACGTGTCTTCTCACCGGACTTAACCTATACAGTGAGGAGATTCCGTAAGAGTTATAAGTCCGTCCAGGATTAATTATTGGCACCTACAATCTTAACAACATAAAATATGCAGATGAAGCAGTGTTGATGAAAGAGACGGGAAGTCAACTACAAATACCTCTACAGAAGGTAATGACGGAAAGTGAGAAGAAAGGATAAGGCAAGAAGACAGAATGCATGAGCCCAAAATGCAAACTACAAAGTAGAGATACTGAAATCAAATAAGTACACAATTTTAAATATCTGGGAAGTGTTTTAACAGAGGATGAAAAGTGAGACACTGAAATGCGAAGGCATACTGGGATAGCCAAAGATGAATTCCAAAAGTTTGTCGCTCCAAATATCATAAGCCCCTTTTTTCGTCCAAAGGCAAGCTGCTCGGCCCGGGGGCCTGGATCAAAGTGTAGTACGCTGCCTTTGTGAGCTTCCGGTGCTTTGTCGAGAGTGTTACTCTTCGGCGCGATCCCGTTTCCGCGGTCGATCCGCCCTGTGAAGTCTATCACATCCTGCCTTGGCCCTGTTTAGGGACTCCGCCTTCGCCAAGTGATACACTTTGGCGCGATCCAGTTTCCGCGGTCGATCCGCCCTGTGAAGTCTATCACTGTTGTCGGTCCGCCCTGTGAAGTCATTCATTGTTCTGACTTGGCCCTGTTTAGGGACACCGATCAACCTGCTGCTGTTCCCGTCTATTCTCCCATCCGGCAGTCGACCAGCTACATCCGTTTCGCCGATCAACTCTACATTCGTTTTTACCAATACGACCGAAAGCAGCTACCCCTAAACAAAACCAATCATACCGGAACCGACACCGACTTGAACACATTTCTTCAGAGTACACTCTTGTACAATTGGCATTAATAAAATCGACATTATTGCTTCAAAACCTTCGCCTTTGTCCCCTCATTGTCTTGGCTGTTCACACGTTTCTTCATAAAGCTTGCGGGGGCGACATCCTTATCGGCCCCGCAACAAGTTAAATCAAGTATTAAGAATCAGTCACAATTCGTTAGAAACAAAGATAAGAGTACTGAATTGTTTGATTATATCTGTCCTCCTATATAGCAGTGAATGTCGGATAATTTCGTCAAAGATGAAGAGCCTTGAAGTAACAGAAATGTGGTTCTACAGAAAGATGCTGAGATTACCATAGACCGAATGTTTGTGTAACGACGAGCTCTTAGAGAAATGGAAACAAAAAGGAAACTTAAACTTATGAGGAAGAGACAGTTGACAATTCTAGGGCAAATAATGAAGAAAGAGGGTTTGGAAAATTTGATACTCACAGTACATCCTGAAGGCAAGAAGGACAGTGAAAACGACGCACAACATGCTTAGTGAGCTTAAGTAAATTGATGGCGGTAGAAGTTTTAGGGGAAATAACAAAAAGACAAAATTTATTAAAAGCTACGAAGGAGTAGAAATTGTGTAGAGTCATGATCACCTACATCGTGAAGAGACATAGCACATAAAAAAATATCCAAAGTGCATAAAAACAAGTCATATGATGCGGTTGGCTGTTTGGTTGTTTTGTTTTATGGCATATCAACCTTATTGGGCCATTTAATGCCAACAAAATTTTTGAAATCGATTCATAGTGATAGTTTGGAAAAAGGGTGTGCATGTATACGCATATATATATTTGAACCATTTTTTAATTACTCCTTTTTGAGTACAATCTAAATTTTTAAGAATGTATAGCTGTTTGTATTACTGGTATTTTTTAAAGTATTGCTGATAATAATTTTTCCTTCAAAAATTATTGCTAGTAATAATTTTTTTTTATTACAAAGCATTTTTGGTATTAAAACCTATTTTTACACAAGTTTGGGTGTTAACTATTTGCTCATAGCTGGGACCCTAACAGGTGCTACCACCGAGGAAGGATAAAAAGAGCTGACTTTTTGTTTCAGGGCTGTTTGTTCTTTGGGACTGGTGAAGGTTATACCAGTGTTCCAGAGAAAGAGCGATAGTACTGTTGTTTACGGTGTGCAGGGAACAGCGTCCCGAGCGAAGTGTTGTTCCAGTTTCCACGTTCGCTGTCAGCGGGAACAGATTCGAGTGAAAATTTATTTATCCTACCACCCAATTTTCATTTAAATTTCACAATCCATTAGGCTACTGTATTTGAAAGTGAAGTCAATCAACATCCCCATAATACTAGAAAATCTCTGAAGTCCGCCATAATTAGCACAATGTTTGAAACATAATCTGGAGTCAAGTTTATCTATGTTGTATTTTTTTCTCAAAGAATTATTGGTCTTTTCCTAAATTCATGCAAATATAATAGCTGAACAATAGGATTGGTCAATTTTGGAACCGTGGTATTCCAGTAAATTTGAAAATTGGAGTTTTATATGACAGAAAAATATTCTTTCCAAATCGTTACCGTTTTTTTGAGGAAACAAGTTTAAAGATTAAGGTTATGTTCAAAATCGTAGCGTTACAATGTTCCATCAAGTAAGACCTTCAAAGAGAAATTACACTGAACAATTTAGTTTTATTATGATGTTATATGTTATACAGTGCTGTAGTTTTACTGTGATTTCCAATAAACAATTCAAATTTAAATCATTTTGTCTTATAATTTGTGACCAGCATTATTATGGAGTTATATATACTTTTATTTATTTTTTTGTTTTTTATCAATTATGATCTAAAAAAATCTTATTCAATGAATAACCTTTTTTGTAATCTTTTACCCTTTTTTTACAATTTGCACTATGGAATACAATAAAAAGAAAAAAGAATAGCATATTTTAATTGGCGATTTAATTAGAATTCCGATTTCAATATATTCTCCATTCAATATATCTAATACAAAAGATTAGAACTTTATTTAGATTTATTCTTGAAATAGTAAAATTTTGAAGTTGGTTTGTAAGCAAAAAACTACGGAAATTAGGTACCATTTTTTAGACCATTTTTAAAACTAAATACTCACAAATTGCTGGAAGCTATGAATCTAATTTTCGGTGTCAGTACTTATTACATCAAATTCCAGCTTTCATACCGAGTGCAATGTTAAAAAAAAAAAAAAAAAAAAAGTGAAAATCAACCCGCCTTACTGAGCAACTCTGTATATACATTATATATCCCCATTCAAAACTTGCGCAGCCGTTGTGTCAGACAGAATTAAGTCCCTTTATGATATAGATTATCAAATATGGGCCGCTTTTAGCAAATGGAAAGTTAAAAGTACACCCTAGTATCATTTCTCGTTAAATGTGTGTTTATCTGTGAACAATTGTCAACAAGCCTCACATACCAAACACTGTGACTAATGTTCACGAGAAATAAAAAATACATCACAGGAATAAAACATACACAGATAACAGTAAGAGCATGTTAAATTGTACATTAATATCATATAATATATTTTGTGTACTGGTGTGTGTATTTTTGGTTTACAAGTGCTTCGTATTATTACAAGCAATGTCTTATAGAGACAACTTGGGACGCGTGTTGACCGTCCGCCTGTAGCTCAGAGATTGAATTCAACGTCTTTTGGTGGGATATCCATCTTCCGGCAGGAACAGTTTTGTTGCATGCTGGGAGAAATTTTTAAAAATTTATTTTAAACAACGTTTTCATATTATTTGTTTTATATTATTTTATTCGTTTTTATTCATTATTATTTTATTTTTATTTATTTATTATAATAATAATAATAATAATAATGTCACTACAAACGCTTTATGCTCGTAGGGACACAAAATGTACTGTAACCATAGTAGCAATAGATGAGTCTAGGGCAAAACAGCCTGCCAGACCTCATTCCTCTCTAAACTGTTATTTTAATTCATAATTAACTTAATATTGTTTATCCACCCAAAGTTAAAGAGCCTTGTCTCCCAGATTATTTACGCAGGTTCGAATTCGGAATGTTACTTTTCCTAGACTGACTGCCACCTAAGACAAGGCAGCACAGTTAGTTCAACTATGAGTTGACTAGCAGGACAAAGATGGATTGATGTCTTTCCATAGGAATTACTGCAAATTGAAGGACAGACTTATTAATTGAAACGCATAAAATATAATAAAGTGTAATTTTTTTTTTTGGTATAATGCTACTCTTGCCTCTTGTATAAACAATAGGCAGTATCAAAAAAGAGAGGGATCTTTCAATTTCCAAATAGTTAAAAAGGTAAATATATTAAAAATATTAATAACAAGTAGATAGAAACCTCAAATATTTTTGGAACAAATCGCGCTGATGTGGGTCTGGCGTGCAAGATACTCGGTAAGAAGAAACGTGGCCGCTCCAGAAGCTACCATTTCAGAAAAAACCTGATCTGGTTGCTTTGAGAATTTGCGAGACGAATGTGGCTTATGCAAATTTTTGGGCCACAGCCCATTGCTAAAATGAGCATAAGCGAGAAAACAGCAAAGGGAGGTCCGAATCGGGTGGTCGTGATTTGCGATAGTCTCACCGATTGTGGCCGGAGAAAAACAAAAAACCCCCAAAAAAAAACAAAAAAAAACAAAAAAAAACAAAACAAAAACACCAAAAACAAAACAAAAAAAAAACAAAAACACCAAAAACAAAACAAAAAAAACACCAAAAACACCAAAACAAAACAAAAAAAAACAAAAAAAAACACCAAAACAAAACAAAAAAAAACAAAAACACCAAAACAAAAAACAAAACAAAACAAAAAAAACAAAAAAAAAAAACAAAAAAAAACAAAAACACCAAACAAAAAAAAAACAAAACAAAAAAAAAAAACAAAAACACCAAACAAAACAAAAACAAAAACAAACAAAAACAAAAAAACAAAACAAAAACAAAACAAACAAAAACAAAACAAAAACAAACAAAAACAAAAACAAAACAAAAAACAAAAAACAAAATAAAAAACAAAACAAAAAAACAACCCGGTATAACCGGTGCTTCAAACAGACGTACTTTTTTTTTTCCTCAATAATGCACACGTTTGAATCTAAATGCTAAATCAAACACCGCTAATATTTCACGTGACCAGCAGTTTCCAACTAAAGTGCTAGGAAGTTTAATTTTTCCAAATTTTATCTGTACCACCCTATTTATTCGCGAGGTAAAATTAAAAATGTAAAGTTTGTAATATAGATAATATTTAAAAATTTAAACATTGTTAATTTTTATGTCTATTTTGTTTTTACTTTTTAGTTTCATTTTAACATCACTAAAATCATTAAATCATACTCTCTCTCGTATATATTTCACTATTTTTTTTGTAAGGATATTATTTTTCGTTACTTCCAACTCGCATTTCTTCACTGCCTGCTTCTCTTCCCCACTAAAAGTCGCTTTGAGTCAGGTCACAGGTCTCTTCTCTGAGAGTAACTTTGATGTCGGCTAGCGACTACTATCTTGGCTCGTTGCAGCATATCTTGATTGAATTTATAGCCGCCGGTGATTTTACTCTTCTGCCAGTTATGGGTAGTTTGACTTGTTTTCGTTTTATTCTCAGAAAACATGTATTTGTAATTATGTGTACGCGTGAGATGGTAAGGTTTGTCCGTGATACCTGCTCATGTGAATGTAACACCCTTACACCACAAAATATAGTATATCTTTAAAAATACATTCATAATATATATATATATATATATATATATATATATATATATATATGTGTGTGTGTGTGTGTGTGTGTATACATACACACTTACCTACCTAATGCATATTGGATTCAAAACATTACTAAATTAATCCATTAGTATAAAGAAAAGATACAGAAAGCAATTATCCTTTTTGGCATTAATAATTGACATTTTAATCACATTTATGTCCCAATGAATACAATGTTTATCCAGCCTACCAAGCTATGTTTTTACCCCAATGTAACGTTCTTAAAGTCCTTATTTGTTCGGATCGACGCTTCTTTCAGTTTGCCCATTCTTATAAGATTCTTTATTTTTTCAAACCTAATAACTACTCACAACTATCTAACACTAATTATTTCAGAATTTTTTAAAAATTCACAAACTGCATATATTAAGTCCTAACAGCCCTCTATTATTAAGTAGAAGGAATGGCTTAGTAGGTTTGAATGTTAGCGTTTTTTTTTATCATTTCCTCCCAGTAAGGCAACAATCACTAACACGCAGGGTTTACTGAGTTTGAAAGAATACAAAAATATATTACAAGGTCGTCTTAAAGTCTTGTCACCCACACTAAAAATGTGATGGGAACGATAGAAGAACAAGTAATAAAATAATACAAAGCTCTGTACTGGATTCAATTTATTCACTTTCATTGACACTGTCACACATCGAGAAGATCTATATGAAGACCATTTTCGTAGCATAAAATGATGCGGAGACAGGTCATGTGTGATATTTTACAAAGCTGTGCTTTGTTGATTGTTGCAAAGGTTCTCCGAACGGCGTCCTTTAACTGATGGGTATTCTGGTATCGTTCATGTGAAACTCTCTCTTTGATAATACCCGACAAGACTTTCGGACCACCCTGCACGTTTTCTTCAATCCTCGATAGAGTTCTGACGTGAAATGAATGAAAAATGTTTTTTTTTTTTTCATTTATTTATTTTCCTCAACCCCCTTTTTGGCTTTACATCTTTATGATAACTACAAACATTTACGTTATTCTTGTTTCATTAAATTCTGTGTCCATTCAAAACTATTTCAGTAACTGTATGAAAAGCTGAAAGTTGTTCTTCACTGTCATTTAATATGGCTCAGGCGACGCATATTAACGAGAAGCACTGAACACAGACTGGTGAGCGAAATATAGCCAAAGGAAATCTTTTTAAAAAAATCTGCAGAAGAAAAGGCAGAAGAAGAAAAAAAAAAAAAAAACACTCACCAAAAATAAATTTTTCATCAGCCACAAATATGGTGTGCTTAAAAAAACATCAATTTTTAACTATAAGTAAACATATTTGGAGGGGCTAAAATAAATAGAAAATAATTTATCTTGAAATCGGATTTTTTTTTAAATAAACACACGATGATACGAGTAGGATTTTATTTAAGATCGAAAAATGTTGCATTAAAAACTTTTAGGGTTAAGTCGTTATATCGTTTATCTGCCATATCCCTTCTAGACTTGGGAGATTGTTGTTCTCCACAACCTCCTATTCCGTGCAACTCCCGGTTCAGCCATTCATTCATGTACGCTCATTAAATACGTTGCCCGCTGTCTCCATCCGTCTCTTTTTCTTTTGATATGTCCTGTGAGTGTCAAATTTTCTATGCCTTCCTTCCTTCCTCATTATGTGTCCCATTTCTTATTCACAGTATGTTCTT
Source organism: Acanthosepion lycidas (assembly GCA_963932145.1). Lineage (NCBI taxonomy): Eukaryota > Metazoa > Mollusca > Cephalopoda > Sepiida > Sepiidae > Acanthosepion > Acanthosepion lycidas. The sequence goes on along the minus strand of OZ010577.1, from coordinate 40,378,868 downwards.
TTTGCTTCCATATTCCTTATTTCTTCGTTGCTTACACACTCTGCCCAGGATATTCTCAACATCCTTCTCTTGGACCATATTTCTGATGCCGCCATTCTTCTGTGAAGAAATCTTTTACATTCACTGCTATATAGGAAAACTGATGTTACATGTTTCTAACGAATTTAACTGCTTCTTCATACTTTTAGCTTTTGGAAGGCATCCTTTGTTATTCTAATGTGACTTCAGATTTCCGTGTCATGTATTCAGTCTTCTTACCATATATTTAAACATCTGTACTGGATTGAGCTATTTCCTGTTCATAGTTCGCATATAGAAACTTTTATCCAGCTAGCAACCATCTCTTCGGTTATCTTACCATTGATGGTTAGACCTTTCTTCTCATTTTGGCCTGCAGATGACACTCATTAACACAGTGTCATCTGAATAAATTTAGTGAGAATCGATTTTCGTATCAGAACTGTAGGAACTCCTAACGAAATGAAAATGGTTTGGTTTGTTTTACGGCATATCAACTTCAAAGGGTTATTTAATGCCGACAAAATTTATATTGCTGGTAATGTTTTTCTTCAAAAATCTGTTTCTGGGAATATTTTTCCCTGATGAAATCTATAGCTGGTCATATTTTTTTTTTCAAAGAATGTATAACTGTTTGTATTGCTGGTATTTTTTGAAAAGTATTGCTGATAATTTCTTTAAAAATTTATTGCTGGTAATATTTTTTTTTTTATTACAAAGTATTTCTGGTATTAAAACCTATTTTTACACAAGTTAGGGTCCCAGCTATGGGCAAATAGTTGACACCCAAACAGGTGCCACCACCCCGAGTCAGGGTGGATCTGGGAACACCAGCAATTAAGAGGTGGTTCCAGGCTCCTCAAAACCTCCTGATCAGAGACCTTGCTGTTGGATATAGTTTATAGTCATATCCAGGACGCGAAATTAAAATAGGAAGAAAAGACTAAACATTATCTTTAAGGAGACAAAATATATGGTCGTTAACAAGAAGAACAGAACAATAAGTGAACTGTGAATAGGAATTATAAAAATTTCAATATCTGTAAAGTATTTTGATTTGGTTTGTTGTGTTTTACGGTATATCAACCTCAATTGGTTATTTAATGCCGACAAATTTTTTTTTCCTGGTAATTTTTTTTCTCTCAAGAATGTATAGCTGGTAATAGTTTTTTCCTTCAAAAACTTATTTCTGGTAATAATTTTTTTACTAAGTATTTTTGGTACCAGAATCCACCCTTACACTTTTATAATGCTTTTTACCTCAGTTTCGGGGTTAACTATTTGCCCATAGCTGGGACTCTAACAGGTGCTAACACCGTTTCCTCTGTTCTCCTTCCCTTCAATATATCATGTGAGTTTCAAATTCCCAAAGACCTCTTTCCTCATTATATATCCCAGAAATATCAACTTTGGCCTCTTGTCATTTTCCTTAAAACTTACTCATTGGTCAATTATGTTTTTCGTATCATTCTCTTCATTTATTTTCCGGTTCCCATACGATCACTGAAGTTAAGCAACACCGAATATGGTCAGTTTCCAGATGGGTGACCACTTGGGAATACCAGGTGCTGTAAGCTTAGATGTATTGGTGGTGTAATGGATAATGGCACGGAATTGTTAATCGGAGAGCAGAGTTTCAATTCCTGTTGTGTTTGTTATATTCACTTACGCGCAAATACCCCCAGGAAAGGTATGGATCTAACTCTTCTCCCTCCCCAAATATGGGTTAATTAGTAAGACTTGTATCATTAAAATCATTATATATATATATATATATATATGTGTGTGTGTGTGTGTGTGTGTGTGTGTGTGTGTGTGTGTGTGTGAGATAATGATTTTAATGATACTTACGCGCAAATACCCTTAGGAAAGGTATGAATCCACCTCTTATATATATATATATATATATATATATATAAAATGATACAAGTCTTACTAATTAACCCATAGCTGGGGAGGGAGAAGAGGTGGATTCATACCTTTCCTAAGGGTATTTGCGCGTAAGTGAATATATATATATATATATATATATATATAAACTGCGTACAAAATATTTAGATTTCAGTATTAAATAACCCATAGCTTGATATGCTGTTAAACAAAAACAACCCCCAAATATTTACACCTGTGTTTCTACATCTACCTTTCATCTGTGAGGTGATTACCCAGCATTCCCTACCATACAGGAGGATGGGTATAACAGAATTTTTTTTGTTTGTAACGAAAATTTCCTATTTCATAATATTTTCTTTACATTCCTGAAGTTATCTTTCACTATTCGAGTGCGCTGTCTGTAATCGGTGTCGCCATCTTGCGTTGTCGCTTGTAACGATTCCCAGACTTAATTTTATGTTCTTATTAATACCTGATATTTTCTTTTTCTTCTATTTAAATGTTTTTCTCAACTCAATGTAAAAGAACACATTGAAAGAGTTGCGATAAAACAAAATTACATTAAAGGAAAAAAAACACACTTAAAAAGAATGATTCGTCTAAGACGTTCAGACAGATATAGGAAAATCATTATTAATTTAAAATCTGCGACGTGTATTATCTTATATGTCTCACTTTTCTTCCTTAATTTCTGGGAAGGAGAATTATCTTTATTTCTATTTAGATTAATGCCGCCATCATTGGCGTTAAGACCACAATGTTTCGGTTGCTGTGTTCTCCAGTCTTCATGTTCCTGTTGATCCGGTAATCTTCGCGGATTTTCGAACCAAACCGTATAAGCTAGGAGGCTGGATATACTTTACTTCTTTTAGCACTGCTGAGTTATTACTAGTAATATTCCCAATGGTCCTTGCCCAAGAATTGAACTCACAATTCCTAAACAATATTTTGCCTTATAACAAATCTCGGATTTGTCTTCTACAAACGTTAAATACACAATATGGAGCATAGAGGATAAATAGATCTCTCTTGAGGCGATATAAATGGAATTCTACAGAAGGATGCTGAGGATACAATGGGCTGAACGTGTGAGCAACGATTGTATTTTAGAGAAAATGTAAACAAAAGGACTAATTCTTAACATTAGAAAAGGATAGTTGAAATTTCTAGGATACATAATATGGAAAGAGGGCTTGGAAAATTTGACACAGAACATACTGTAAGCAAAAGGGATAACTGAAAACCGTGTATAATATTCTTACCTATCTAAGGAGCTTCTGTGAATGGATGGCAGAACAGAATTTAGGAGAGATAGCAAAAAACAAAAATACTAAGAGCTACAAAGGAAAGGAAATGGCGGAGATATGTGATCGCCAATCCCCTGGGGAGACATGGCTCGTAGAGAAGAATCCTCGGTTTTTATCATTTTGAATGTGTAGAAGTTACCACGAAACTAAATAAACCCTTAGGTTTCAAATCGTTACTGTGAAGCCATCTTGTTTGTTTTATGCACACAAACAGTATGGGATCTGATAGTTAACGGGTTTCTTAGATAAAATATGATTAATTGTATTTCTTACCAATCTTGTCGATTTCAGGATTGTATTTTTCAATAATCTCGTTTTTATATATAATTTTGAAAAAAAAATCATATGAATGAAGCTGACATTATGCACCAGTAACATTCAAAATCCTTTAGAGATATCAACTGTTAATTGTTACTTGTTAACAGACAGCAATGGTCATTTTGGGGTTAAAAAAAAAAAAAAAAAAAAAAAAAAAAAGAAAAAAAAAGTAACACACAAAATGCAGGTGCAAGTTAACAGAATGGAAAATGGAATCTAAGTGCAATTCAAATTCCCGCTTTGACCTAATGCCATTGTAAAACCCAAATCTATCTTCTCTAGCGTTAATAAAATTAATAAAAAAAAAAAACAAAAAAAAAAAAAAAAAAACGCCTATAGTCTCTAGCCATTTTTTTTTTTTTTTTTTTTTTTTTTTTAATCAAGTCTGAATTCAAACCCAGTGAGAAGGCATCTAGAACCTACTTCATTATTTTCCCTAATGATAATCACGGCAATGCAAACGAACTATGCTTTTCCCGCTTTTCTGTCAACTATGATCTTTAAAGATGTGAATCCAATGATAATCGTTATCTTTTGTCTACTTAATTCCTGTTTTTATTTTTCTCATTCCTTAATAAGATTTCTCGTTTTCTCATATTCTTCCTCATTCAGTAACCCTCAGAATCTTGGTTATTTTATTGTCTTGTTTGGAGTTAAATGATTAAGTTAAACACACAAAAAAAAAAACTATTTACATTATTTGGACTATTGTCCTCGTCTGTGTCGCCATGTTTATCACAACGTTTCGGCCTTGATGACACATGGCCCAGTGGATAAAGGCGTTAGTTAGATCCAGTGACAGGCCCCAAAGTGTGCGAGTTCAATACCCGGTTAAGGCAGTGGAGAACTTTCAGATGGGAATTAACAGGAGATAACTGAAATCCATTAGACATTCCACGTGGAACTAGAACAGTCTACCCCAGTGAGCGAAATAAAGGGCTCAGTTCGACATTCCAACCTCATGAAGACGGCCGGAGCGTACAATGGCCGAAACGTTGTGATAAACATGGCGACAAAGATGAGGACAATAGCCCAAAATACCTCATCTCAGAAATATATTTCTGATACAAAAAACCATCTTTTTTTTTTAATAATTAAAAAAATACTATCTACAAGAAAAATATCTGAATCAACTACAATTCAATATTATTTACCATGTTATAAAGAAATAACTATTAATCTTTTTTATTCAAAAATTTATAAAAAGGTTAGATCTACAGAATCAGAAAGTTTAAACAAACGCCTAACGACGAGTAACTAATTATAAACTTTGATAAATTGCATTTTATGGGTATTTCTTTCATTTGCTCCCACTACATAAATTCTCTAAAATAGATTGAGAGCATTTAGAATTATTAGGTTAGTGCAAAAATAATGACGTAATAATGTCGTATTTTGACGTTATTACGTCATTTTTTTTGTACCAACCTAATATATATGAATTTTATTTTACAAATATGTTATTAAAGTCACTTGTAGTTATGCTTATTTTTTGTTCTATAGGTCACCTATTTTTTTTTATAAATTTAGGAATGAAAAATTGTTTTCTTAATTATTTCTTTATAATATGATAAGTAATAAATATTGTAGTTCTCGTATTTTAATAATCTTGTAAATATAAAATTCTTGTAAATAAAAAAAGTCTAATAAATAGTGTTAAACATTTTTGCTCTCATATCTCAAGGAAAACAATGTATAAATTAAATTTCATCTGTTTTGGGGTTTATTAAAAGTCTAAAAATAGCTTTAAAAAACAAAAGAAAACTCAGCATTCATTTTATATAGCGTTTTTTCAGGTACGTCTGCTAAATATTGCTTTTATATATATATATATATATATATATAGTCAGCCAGACTATTTCGTTGTATCACAGCTCATCAGTTTGGCTAGACGTCCGGTTGCTTCCAGCTAGGATCGAAACCCGACTGAATTAGCGTCAGTCGAAGATTCTATCACTAACCCGTTGGTGCACGGCAAGGATGAAGGAGAATTTAAGCGTATTTATTTTTAGATAAACACACAGTGACTGAGAGAAATCGATTCTATTTACCGAAGACTTTTGCATTATGAGCCGTAATAGTCACTGTTTACAAACCAATACTTCCTCCCCAGAGAGCTCAACCGAAATAAATTTTTCAGGAGCATATAAGATTTTAATTTAGTTCTCATTAACGTGATTGAAAAGAATATTGTTATTTTTTTTCTCCTTCCAAGTTCAAAGAACAAGGGTAGAAAGATATAAGAGTATAATTAGCAAACGTAACCTTGCCACATGACCCAATTCGCAGAAAATGGAGAAACCATTTCTTAAATGTTAATTTGCGATTCAGTTTTATGGGTTTCATAAATGCAAAATTATCTAACATAACGATTTTCCTATCTCGAAGAAATGATTGCATTTTACAGTGTTTGAATCCTTAATTCTATTATTTGTAAATGAAAGAAAAGAAAGAAAGAAAAGAAAACGATACTTAACTTCGGTGATCAAGAAGGGTAACTTGCACTTATACGTTAAGACAGGGCATCTTTATATTTGTGTAAACATGTACAAGACAGACGTAAGAAAGATGACCTTCACAATTAAAAAAAAAAAAGTAGGGATGAAAAATCAAAACAGATACGCCCCAACTCTTCGAATAACATCACCTGTGACATTCGCAATAACAAGAATTCACACAGCAGAAAATGTCATAGAATGTGATAGCGATAGAAGACGCGGTGAACAAAATAGTCACTATTATTTAGTGATGTTTATTTTGATACGTCTTTCTCTCTGAATTTTCCTATTCATTTTAAATTCTGTCTTTATCAATCCATTTATTTTTCTAGTACATTGCTTTGGTATTTCCCTCTTCATCTTTCATCTTTTCTCTCTAACATTACTTCTTTGATTTCTGTTTTGCTAGGAAAACGTTTCAGCCAACAAGCATAATCAGCGACTCCTTGTGGCGCTTACTGTTGGTATCTTGTTTTTTTTCTCCTGTTTTCGCTCTTTAATTTCTTCGACTTCTTTCTAGCTTTGGTTCTTTTTCTCTCTTTGTTACCTTTTTTTTTAATTTTATTTTCTACTCTATCTTTCTTATTATTATTATTATTCCTACCCTTTATTTTACTTTTGTCTCCCATCTTTTTTTCTTCCTTCTATTTTTTTCTCTTCGCCCTGTTACGTTTCAAACCACGAATTGTTTTTCTTCAGTCCTTTTCTAATCTCTTTTCTTCCTCTTTTACAAATTTTTACTCCTTTTATTTGATGGTGACCTTTTTCTTTCTACAAACAGCGCCCTCTACGAATTTCTTATTTCGATATTTAACTCTTTTATTGCTTCGTCTTTCTTTCCTCTTTTCTTATTTTAATTTCCACCTAAAGGAGGAGAAAAAAAGTAAGGAAATATCCTTACTTTTTTTCCCCCTCTCCTTTTCTCCTCTTTGTATGTCTTTCCTTTCTTTTGCTTTCTTTCTTGTATTTTCTTCTTTCTACTTTCTTTGCGCCTATTTAATTATATTCAGGAGGGTCGTCCATGTTTGTATCTGTTTGAAATATGTTATTTTGAACCCTAAACGTCCAACCGTTTTTTTAAGCTTTCCTTTCTTTTCTTTATTTTTTTTTGTGGAGTTTTCTCGGTGTGTATTGCTTTGCGAGCAAAACGTGCTCGGTCCCGTTACGTGTTCAACGGCAAGCAAGGTCTCTTCTTAAGCCTTCAAACAACCATCATGTTCACACAGTCTTTGATCTTCTTTGATTTCTAAGCTCACTACCACCACTATTTGCTTCTTCTATGTCAGTGCGAAACCCTTACGGACCTTTAATACGAGATGAAGCCCACTTTATTTATTTTTTTTTTTTTTTGGTAATGCTTTTTATTTTCTCCTTTTTCTTAAATTTTCTTCTTTGTTTCCCTTCAAGGTTTCATTCTTGCCTTATTTCCCCACCCCCATTCTGTTTTTTCTGTTATACCTATTATTTATTTTTCTTTAAGTTTTCCTGTATTTAGCCGATAGTAAGGAGATCTTTACCGCTTTTAATGCAAATTTCGTTGAATCAAATCAATTAAAAGCATCGTATATACAAGACAGACATGAAAACGTTTCGTTGTAAAGGTGGGAGGAAAGGCACTAAGAAATTTTGGTTTCAGATATATGTTAAAGAAATAATTTGGTTTCTTTCATTTCGTTCCTAAACATACAATTTTTTTTTGTTTCGTGCATATCGTGATCAGCTCTTATTTGTACGTATCCTTTTTTTCTTCGATTTTATCTGTTTCTACAGCGATTTGAAAACATCGTTTTCTTTCTCTATTAGTCCCCAATTTCGACATTCTTCTTCCCATCACTTATTTCCTAATCCGTATTTATTTCTTTATCTTCTGCCATATTTGTTTAATCTTTCTAACTTTCCTACTTTACTTTCATTCTAAATTCATCAACAACTTTATTTACAAATCGTCTTTTCCTTTATAATCATTTCCTAATGTACCTTTAAGTTAGCCATTAATCTCCTTTGTATTATTTTCCTTTACAATTTTAAGATTTACTATCATCGTTTCTTCACTATTTCTTACATATTAAAATCTAACTTGTCTGTTCAGTATTTGTTCTCTTTCTTTAATAAATATTTCATTGATTCTTTCCGACCGTCTTTACTCATTCATTTCCTCAACATATTTTCTCATTTTTATGTTTGCTTTACTCCCCCCCCCTACACTCTCTTGTTATCATTTCGAATCGATCGACAGGCGTAAAACATCCTTTACATGGTAAAAACATAACAAAACTACAAAAGAGGAAAGAAGAAATAAAACGCAAATGTTTGTGAATACACATAAGGACGAGCGGATGTTACAGAAAAGGGTAAACCAAAGATTCCTACAATTCAAGTAAAACTGAGTTAGTAAACATTGCGGAATTAATGAAGCTTTGCGCTCACAGATGCACCAATCATCTCCATAAGCATACAAATATGTTAAGAGAAAAAAAGATTGATAAGGACATCTACGCTAATATATATATATATATATATATATATAAGAGACCCGGATATAAGAGATTTTCTCTGGTCCCAAATTAGAGCCATACTTACCTAAACAAAATAAACCAAACCCGGATATAAGAGACTTCTTAGGTCCCGACAACTCTTATATCCGGGTTACACTGTGTATATATATATATATATATATATCTCCGAGTGGTTAGAACGTTCGCTTTCTGACCATGAGACCCGGTTTCGAATCGCAGCGTGCGGAATGCCTTGTGTGTAAAATCTGGGCGGGGGGAGGTCTTCGATAGCTGTGCTAGTACGAAGTCACAAGTCATCGTGGCCGTGACCATGTTGGCCTTGTTCAAATTGCTGGTCACGCTAGATAACATGTTCTCTCACAGAAACTGTAACTAAAGTCTGCTCAGCATAGTTGCTGTGGATGTTGAGCAAACACAAATGTGCCTGAGCGAGCGTCTGCTAGAGAGATTGGCTAGCCGCCCTAGTAGACGGGTATCCTCGAATATAAATGGCCTGCTATTATATACATACACACACACACACAGGGTGCCCAGAAATACCCCCGTTATAATGGTATGGATATTAGCTAGATGAAGACACCGTAACCATTTGTCTAAGTTCGTTACACAGGAGATTAAAATGAGGGAAATATTTCTGCCGCACCATGTGTGTTACTGTGTGCATATACTTGTATCCTGTCGGCACTCCTCGTTTAAAAGAAAATATTGTAAAAAAAAAAAAAAAAAAAAATACATGAACTAGGCAAAAATAATTCTGCAAGCTTATGTAGAGGGTGAGAATAGCACTGTCCTGAGGAGCACTTCTGGTAATCGGTAGATAACGTTGTCCTGAAAAGGACAGTTTATTGCATATCGTTGCTACTGGCAAGGATGACTGGGGCGGAAATTCTGTTGGAGTTAGCTGGAGCTGCAGGCCAACTGGAAACGGCCGATAGTAAGCTGGCGATAATGATGGCTGGCTAACTGAAACTGCTGCTGATGTCTGGAGATGTGGGCTGTCTGGACAGATACGACATTTTGATTCTTGTCATTGGAACGCTTTTGTATTTACCCATGCCCCCAACCCTGACACGTTATGCGACACAAGGTCAGGCTAATAAGGGTAACCCGAGCGCATACACTCAGGCCATGTACAAAAATTGCCCAAGTCACCACAACGGTCGGTAACGTTGGTTTCGGTGACGACCACCGATCCCCTTCTTTAGCGCAACAAGAGTTTGCAGCCTCGGGCAGCTGTTTCCAATAGCCAGACATTTCACCGTATTTATTTTCCTCAGCTGCGTCTGTTTGTACATGGACGCCACAACTGAGTCGCCGTCTGTCCGAAGACAGAGACGCAACAGGGAGATAATGGCATCCCATGGCAGGCCAGCAGAGCGCTTGGTATTTACACAAGGTCAGTTATTTAGCGAAGGGAACCCGAACGTGTACACACGAGTCATTGGTCAAAACTTATCCAGCCCCCGCTTTCGTGGGATCGGACACATATTGTCTTAGCTAGTCATGGCCGCGATTCTATACATTGATCGTAGTCATCTGGGCCGCGGAACACTTTTTTTCAGGTTGCTTTGAGACTTCTTTATATCTTTACAACGACGAGCGTTAAGCTTTTTCTTTTGAGTGTTTTTAGAAAATGTGGGAGTACAGATAGAATACGACACTCTCGGATCTACAATAATCGTACATCTCTCGGTTAACTCTTTTTTTTGAAAATTCCGCCGACCAACTTTTATTCGAGCAGAATGTGTGTGTGTGTGTGTTTTATTAGGACTTATCAAATATTTTGAGTTATTTAAAGCCGAAATATTTTATTTTGGATTGTAAAATATTTTTTTAGTATTTCATTAACAGTTTTTTTTTTCAGAAATAATGAGTTTTCCAGATACATGTCCTACTATTTAACCAATATGTAGGGAGAAAAATGGATTCTTACCTTTCCCACAAGTATTCGCACGTACGTGAACTAAATTGGAACTCGACCCTCCGATTTATCATTTAGGGCCATTATCCATGAGACCATACACATCCATTTTTTTTAATGAAAAATTTCAAAAAACAAAAATTCAGTTCTAAGAACAATCATTGAGAAATGCAAAATTTGTTGCCGATTGTAAAACTTTTTCCAAATTATAATTCATTCAGTTTTAAAAATTTATTCAAGGTATAAATCGAAATACTATTTTAGTCGTGTAATGTTCATTTTTTTTTCTAATTATTTTAAACAAAATAAAAGGATGTAGCTGAGAAAAGAACATTTAGAGTACATTGGGGATGTGAAACTCAGCCATGATTCATGCCTTTTCGCAATCAATTCATAGCCATGAAGGAAAGAACAACAGACCAAAGACATTATTTACATTATTCGGACTATTGTCCTCATCTTTGTCGCCATATTTATTACAACATTTCTGCCGTTGTACGCTCCGGCCTTCTTCAGGTGGTTGGAATGTCAAACTGAAGAAGGCCGGAGCGTACAACGGCCGAAACGTAATAAATATGGCGACAAAGATGAGGACAATAGTCCGAATAATGTACATTATACCTCATCTCATGTATGTTGAATGCTCAAGAGTAAGAAATACTAAGAATTTATTCTTCACTGTTTAAAATGGAATAAAATATATTTTCTTAAAACAATTTGTTTACCATGAAATCCTATAAAATTAAATTGAATAAATTATTAAAAGAAGTAGGGCTTCTGTCAAAGTATTTTCCAAAACAAATCAGCTTGTTTAAAATTCATCGATTGGTTTGCGAAATTGAACGAAAAGTAGAGTTTGTAAAACTCTACAAAAGTGTTAGTAATAACTTCAGCAATACAAAATACTGTGAGGATTTCAACACGCTGACTCGTGTTGAAAAAAAATATAGTCCTTAAAAAATATCGATTGATGTTCTACATAAAATTTTATTATGCTATTCAATATTTTCAGAATAAAATTTGTATTAACCGATGTTGATAAACAATTTTATTGTGAAAAAAAAAAAACAAAAAAAAAACTTGTATAATAAAGTCTGGCAGTTTATATTCTCTCCCAACAATTCAAGTCTATAAAGAAAACCGTATTTTGTCCATAACTCGTGTCGATATTTGAACAAATC
>OZ010577.1:40282216-40364716 GCA_963932145.1 Acanthosepion lycidas | reverse complement strand
TGAACTTTTCTTGTGGCTTTCCTTTTTTTTTTATTTTTTTATTCGTTAATTTTTGTTCAGTCCTTGTGTTGGTGTAAGGCATTTTTCAAGTTCTTTTAAGAAGAGGCTGGGTGACTCATAAGCCTCAGATTGACCTCCTTAGTCATTCTGACAAACTTATTGGTTGCTGAGATGGTGATATACATATATATATGTGTGTGTGTTGGATAAGTCTTGTGTGTGTGTATGTCATGTGTACGCTATCTTAATTTTTTGGAGTGTGTGTATATGAGAGACCTGATCACCTCTGCAAGCGTGTCTGACCCATGAGGATGAGAGGTGTTAGGGGAGTCAGCTTGGGCCTTTTATGGGTTATGTACTCTTCTATGTCATAGCAGAGTATATTCAACAATGCAGAGATAATAAGATATTAAAGGTATTAAGGTATCAATTTTTTTTTGTGGGAGTGATCTATGGGGTTATATATTAATTCTATCTGTGCTGTTTAGTTTGTTGTTGAATCTGTCCATACAACGTGTTTTGAGGCGTAATATTCATTTGTCTTCATGTTCTAGTATTTTCCTAATTTTTTATTTTGTATTTGTTTCTATTCTTTCAATTATAGTGAATTTTGCATGGTTATTAAAATAATGTTTTTTTTTCCAGGCGGAAATGTTCTACAGGTAATAATCTTTCGGGGGGGGGGGCACTTAATCCGATTCCAATAATTATTAATTCTTGAGCGAAAGGGCCATTCAGATTTTCCGACATTTTTGTGGCATAGTGTGCATTCTAATAAGTAAATTATGTTATGACTTCTACAGTTCGAGTTGTGATAGATATTGAAAGTCGTGCTAGTGAATGAAGATGTGTTTAATGTGGTTACAACATCGGCTTCTTTTTGTTGTTATATGTTGGAAAAATCATGTTGTTTTTCTTCTTTGTCTATTACGTGTTACTTTGTTGTCTGAAATTTGGTTACCACTAATGATTTCTTTAAGTTTGTTTGGTCTACGATATGCTAAAAGGCCGGGTTCCTCAAACAAAGTTTTTAGTTATGATTTGAGCGAATTTTTCAGCGAATTTTGATTATCTGCGATAGTAGTTAGAGTAGTATAGAAAGTGGTTACGAGAGTGATGCGTTTGGATTTATTTTTAATTTTATACTTTAGGGTGTCTTCTATAGGTGTGGAAGTTGCTTTATTTATTTGTTTGTTCCCTGATTAGGTGTTGTTTATAGACACGTGTTGTGCATTGTTGATCGAAATGTTTAGTGTGTTTAGTTAGAAGGATATGTTCCATCAATGAAGGACTAAATGCTTATGAATAAGGAAGGTTCTACTTGACGGGTTTTGAATAGGAAGACTTAAAGTAGAGATAGATGTGGGTGTCGGTAATTTTAGTGTGTAGTGTCGTTTGCAGTTTCTTTTTTTTTGTCTATGTAGATGCGGGTATCTAGAAACGTTATCGATGTGTTGATTTTTCGTGGTTGAACTCAATGGTGTTATGTATTGTGTTTAGGGCCATATGAAATTCAGTAAATTCTTCCTCATTGCCCGAATATATGAAGATATATCTATATCTTGCAGAGAATAGGCTGCTCTTACCGATGAAAGGATAAATATGGGTCTCCTCAAATTTTCCCATGAAGATCGTGACATATGATGTAGCTGCAACGGTGCCCATGGCACATTATTTTATTTGTAGGTTGCTTCTTCCATTGAAATCGAAACTATTCAATGTGAAGATGTGTTCCATAAGTTTTAGGATTACTTCTGTGCGGATTCTTGTTTTGTACTTTCAGTAAGTGCTTCTTTAAGGGCACTTCGTCCTTCGTTGTGTTTGATGTTGGAATAAAGAGATCTGACGTCCATAGTTACTATAGTTGTATTTTCTAGTACTGTTGGTATATGATTAATTCTGTTTAGTAGGTATGTGGTGGCTCTGATGTAGGGTATTAATTCCTTAGATTTATTACTCGTCCATACGATTCATGTTTGTACTTGCAAGAAAAGCTCGAATTGCTTGCATTGTGTTTTCTATTAGGGATGCTCAAGTGTTTTGGTTTGGAGCTTATCCTGTTTTGTTTTGTTTTTTTTTGATGGTTGGGCGTATTCTCTGTCGAATGTCTAACAGGGGGTAATTTAAGATATTTAGAGGGGATATGTATTCTGTCTGAGTGCTGCTGTGTTTTGGTTTGTGTATATATATCATATACGCATTATACAGAAACGTTATTTTGTAGACGCGACGTTTATTTTAAGCAGTATTTTATTTAGTCTACTGATTCGAAAAAAAATATACACACGACATACAGGACCCACTTTTCGTCACTGGTGATCACTCGATCAAATACGGATATGTTGCGATGCACAGAAACCAATGAGAAGCAAGCTGTCAATCGTTCTTGCTTGTTGGCCCAGACTGTGGGGTAACCACTTGCTCAACCTCTACACCTTCCCTATGTGGTGTAGTTGAAGTCTGACAGTGTGATCAGAATCAGGTATTGTAAGGCAAGCTCACCTCAGTTTTGGCTGTTGTCCTCCTCTATGGCCGCTTTCAGAGCCTCGTCATCCATGACCTGTGGCTCGCCATTGCGAGGTTTATCACAAAGGGACATATCTCCGAATCTGAACTTCTGGAATCAATACCTGATGGCTAGTTCACTCAAAGCGTTAACCTCAATGGCTTGACGCATTACGTGACTTGATGCAATTGTGGACAAGCCCGGCTTAGTTATAAAGCTGACAACTTCTAACGAGCTATGACTGATGTGTGTGAGGAATGGTTCTGCATTAGTCAAGAACAATGGTCCCCGCCACCTCACTTCTTTCCCGGCACGTGACGCACTCATTTGCGTATCAGTGATCATTTCTTCCCACACGATTTAAAAAGAAAACAAAGACTTAGCTCTGTGGTTAATGCATAGGTACTACTTTTTATGTGTCTAGGTATCACACCTTAGTAAATAATTTAATTTTATTAGACTGGAAATTAAGATATTTTAGTATGGCTCCATGTAGCCGACCTATTTATGTTATGAACAATCCAGTAGACGAAACAATATTATTTGCAAGTGCGTCTAGAAATATGCTTCAAGCGTGATGTGGCGAGTCTCTCACTATTCTATCGCAACTACCAGGGTAAGCGCTCGGACGAACTGCATCTCTTGGTTCCACCAGGTGTGACCTTCATGACTAGGACCCGCCATGCCGTAACAAACCAACCACATTCCCTCTGTATTCCACAGACGAGAAGTTCGTTCCCCTTAAATCTTCTTTCGCACCACTGCCCTATGGACCATGTTTCCCGATTACTACAATCTTAAGCTGTCCAAGTTTAGTCAACTGTTCTCGTCCCCCTTCTATCCAAATAAACTGCCCCTTAATGTAATCTTCTATTTCAAGTGGCCCCCGGGACTTGTACAGGGTGAAAGTTACTGTAAACAAACAAACAAACAACACACCCACTTAAAAACAATGCATTCATGCCCTATGAAAATATCCTTTTTTGCCTACCATAGCAGTGTGTGTGCGCGTATAGTATAGCTGGTCACGCATATTCGAGGATATCCGTCTACTAGGGCGGCTAGCCTTGCAGATGCTTGCTCAGGCGTATTTGTGTTTATTCAACACCCACAGAGCCCACCTGTGGTTTAAACATCAATTATACTGAGCGAACTGTAGCTACAGTTGCATGTTATCTAGCGTAATCAACAATTTGTACAAAGCCAGCACGCGCAAGCCCTCGCCGACGATGACTTGTTTTCGTGCTAGCACAGCTATCGACGGCCCCCAACGTTTCCGTCTACCCAATTTCACTCACAAGTCTTTGTGTCAAGACGATGAGATCGCGCCCTCCTCCTGACAAATCGACCATGGTAAGATTCGAACCCGGGTCTCATGGTCAGAATGCTAACGTTATAACCACTCGCATACATAGCAGTTTGTGATATATATATATATATATATATATATATATATTTTGCATGCACATGTGCCTGTCTTCGCCAATAAAATAAAATGCGTAATCAGTTGGAGCTTACATTGTTAATAGTTGCTTTGTAATATTTTAGAAAATCCTCTACCTTAGACACGCCAAACACTTCTAAGCTGATTAGATTTAAAGAAAATATTTCTGCTTTACAAAGAGGGGCCGAACGTTTCTCAGCTTAACCCATTAACAAAAAAAACATTTTTTCTTTTTGTTTAGAAGTGTTTCTTGGAAGACCGCTATCTTTTCAGCATATCATATTTTTAACATGCATTATAGCATATCTCTATGGAATAATATAAATTTGACATTATTAAAAATTCTCTTTCTTAAATCGGTGGGAATTTTGGGATATTTTCATCAGTATCCTTCAGGCACATGACATCCTTACAATATTTCATTTTTTTTTTTTTTTTTTTTTTTTTACATACATTTGTATGAAACAGCATCGTTACACTATTTAATAGAAATAAAAGTTAGCATTCTCTGTAATAAAACAGGAACTCCCTAACTTGTCTTTGATCGATTTAACACTAGAATATAAGGGGAAATGTGTAAACATACGAGAAAAATCACATTTATCCCGAATTTCAAGACAAGACCGGCAAAATCGCTGTGTCCGGGAGGACGAATAATCTATGGTTCTAGCTAAGATTATATGAACAAATTCAGATATATGAAAATATCTACATTGCTTCCGGGTTGTCTTATCACATCTTTGTTCACATCAAAGAAAAATCTGGTGTTTCATTGGCGTTACATGGTAGGCGCATTTTGGTTTAGCATTTCGAAGTAGAATCAGTGGGCCATTTCTATTTTCTTAGTTAAGATAGTAGTCAGGATATCAAATACTGATTTGCAAGACACTAAAATCAACCTTACTATTCCTGTTTCTACTTCATAACGTGCCGATTTAAACTGAATAGTTATCTGTGTTATATAACTTATAACAATCGTTGCACATTTTTCTGTCATCTCTATTTTAAAAACAAAAATACGCGTAAAAATAAATTAAAAAAATATTAAAGTAAAATGAATAATTAAAAAAAAAAGAATGAAAAAAGTAAAATGCAAACGACAATCAGGTTTGGATTTCAAATCCTGGTTTTCTAGAAAAATCAACTTAACACAAGACAACATGGCTCAGCAAGAAATTAAAGCATGCATAATAAATATATAAAGAAAGTTGTCCTGAACAGTATGATAGGTATTAGTGCAAATGCGGTGCTTTTCAATATCTTAAGTTCGTTTTGTGTGGTGGTAATAACATGTTAAAATTTTAAACAGATTACAGCGACATTTGGGTTCTATAAGCGGTTAAAAGTTTCCAAATACATATTACAATTTGTATTTAGTAATTATGTTACAAGCATTACTTACCCGATGTTGGAGTTGACCACAAGTTACAAAAGCAGATGAAGCCCCAATAAGAAGAATGACAAGAGAAAAAAACCAAAAGAATGACAAGAGAAAAAAAGAATGACAAGAGAAAAAAAGAATGACAAGAGAAAAAAAGAATGACAAGAGAAAAAAAGAATGACAAGAGAAAAAAAGAATGACAAGAGAAAAAAAGAATGACAAGAGAAAAAAAGAATGACAAGAGAAAAAAAGAATGACAAGAGAAAAAAAGAATGACAAGAGAAAAAAAGAAGGAGAAAAAAAGAAGGAGAAAAAAAGAAGGAGAAAAAAAGAAGGAGAAAAAAAGAAGGAGAAAAAAAGAAGGAGAAAAAAAGAAGGAGAAAAAAAGAAGGAGAAAAAAAGAAGGAGAAAAAAAGAAGGAGAAAAAAGGAGAAAAAAGGAGAAAAAAGGAGAAAAAAGGAGAAAAAAGGAGAAAAAAGGAGAAAAAAGAAGGAGAAAAAGAAGGAGAAAAAAGAAGGAGAAAAAAGAAGGAGAAAAAAGAAGGAGAAAAAAGAAGGAGAAAAAAGGAGAAAAAAGAAAAAAAGAGGAAGAAGAGGGAGAAAAAAGAAGAAGAAAAAAAGGATAATAGGGAGAAAAAGAAGAATATGAAAATGAAGAACACGAGAACGAAGAAGAATTGGAAGAAGATCGATTTATTTTCACTTACCGCTTTATCAATCCATTGTGATTTAAAAGATGAAAGACGTTTCAAATTGTTGTACATGGTGCTCCCAAGCATGATCGGTTTAGACTGTTTAACTTCGATGACTGAATGAAAACTGGTGTAGGAAGAAGAAATTGGTTCCTAACAAATAGTAAGTAAAGTGGAGAGAAGAACTGGTGGAAGGTAATCGCCATCAGAGGTCAACTTAAGTATCCCTATTAATTTTCGTCAGAGAAAAAGATTCTGATTAATCGCTTTCGTGGAAAATGCATAAAAAGGAATTGACTTTTTACGAGCCCACAGTGCAAACGTCTCATTTATCGGGCCGATCACTTCCCAAGAATCTGAAAGGAGGAATATATTGAGGGACAAAGGAAAGCAAAGAGAACAACACTACGTAACGAACTTGTGTCAATGATTGGCAGAACGGGAATTAGGAGAGATAGCATAAAGACAAAACATTTTAAGAGCTGCAGGAACAGGAAGTTGAGGAGAGCTCAAGAACTGAAGGGACACGATACAAAGAAGATTAAAAGAAACATATATTGAACAAGATCCAACGTAATATGACGGAGCATTCCCTAATAAATAAAAATCCATCATTGCTTTAGAACTTTTTTTTTTTACGGTAGGATACGAAACTGAGCACTTATGTAATCTGAATAGTTAGGGAATGATTTTCGTTTTAACTTTGCTTGACCATCGACGCACTTGGCGATCGAGGAGTCTAAAGCCGACGGACCTAATGAAGGTTTATCCTGCCCTTTGAATCCTGACGGAAAGCGCATATTTTTGTTTAATAAGATTTATAGAATACACACAAATATATAAGAAAAAAAGGGATATCCACAATAAAATGCGTATTTTTACGTGAAATATGCAAGCTTTCGAAAATATTTGTTACGAATTTTTTCGTCGGAAAAGTTTTTTTTTTTTTTTAATGTAAAATATTTGATAATCTACTGCAATAAGCCCGAACAAAAGTTATAAATCTACAAGACAAGCGAACAAACGTAAAATAAAATCGATTATTATTTGACACCAAACACACACACACACACATATACATATATATATATATATATATATATATATATATATATATATATATATGTGTGTGTGTGTGTGTGTGTGTGTGTCGAATAATTAAAAACAAAGATGAATGAAAGAAAAGGACCATAGACGAATTTGTCTAGATTGCAAAAATTACTTTAAAAAATTTGAGATTATTATCGTCTCTCGTTCATGCGGATGTGTAATCACAACGTCAACAAACCCAGTCCGATGAAAGCCTAACGGATGAAATGCGTCACAAATCAACTTTTCCCATTTTGATGTACAATGTCTTATTGCTTATAAAACAGTGTTCGATTTGTAATAACGGTACTGAAATTTATTTTAATAATGCACATTATATATATATATATATATATATATATATAAAATGTGCATTATAAAGTTCAGAGCAGATAACATTGGAAAGATTTTAGAGTCCCATGAAAATAAGTGGATACAATGTCTAAAAACAAAATATCCAGCCGAGCTAAATCATAAATTTAACAATACAGATAGTAGCAATATATAAATCAACAAATCCAAACCTACCCACATTTCTCACCCACACAAGACAGACATGCTTACGGAGGTGTTGAGGCCTCACACGAATATACACACACCATAATCACTCACTCCCTAATGAGCCAAATGATAACACACACCCACAGCAATACACACGCTTACACATGTCATACTCACTCACTCCCTAAGAACCAAATAACACATACAAACACTAAACAGAGACACGTCTCCTCACCAGGTCCAATAAAACTATCAAACTGACCAGAGAATTCGGAGCAGCATGTATATCCAGCTCTTATCTCAAATAACAACTTAAAAGAGACTGTTTGACCAACACAAAAATAATGTTAAAAGATTCATGTTAAAAAAAAAAAAAAAAAAAAAAAATCAAATGAAAACTACAGACAAAAGTTCATTTTCTCCATCAAGACATTCATTTCTGTAGTTCACTGCTACCACCAAGCAGAAATATTTCTCCTCCCGATGATGGTCAGTTTGGTCGAAACTAGTCTAGGAATCTAAATGAAATAATAATAAAAAAAAACGAAAGAATATAAATCTACAACCCAGTGTGTCTGAAGATTTTAATTTTTTAATATTTTTTTATTGTTCAATATATATATATATATATATATATATATATTCCCCGTCCAACTACGAGTTAATTAATAAAACTTGTATCAGGAAATCATTATCTCCTCAAAATTCTTACTATCGAAATATATAATCTAGCTTTAAAATAATCTTTAAAATTTGATAAGCTATTATATATATATATATATATATATATATATATATATATATATATATATATATATATTTCAAACAGTATCTATTACGTCTACCGGCCATCAACATATCGGATTTAAAGAAGTCCATTAATTTTTCTGAAACTGCATTTTTTGCGCTTCATATTCGAAATCTACTTTATTTCGAAACTGAATCGAAAACAATGCTTAAAACCGAGAAGCCTGAGACTACATGAAAGTGGATGCGAAGAGGAAACTTAGTGAGAGAAACTGATTAATTATTAATGCTTCCCAGAATATTTCTTTAAAAGAAAAAAAAAAGCATAAACTAGAATGATGAAATATGAATGTGCAGCAAATACAGAAAAGAGGGAAAGCGTATTGACCATTGATGACTGATCAGGTTTTTGAAAATGAGTCTTGAAGAAAATATTACAACACCTCTGACACGAAACAAAAACTACTGTAGAAGAAAAGAAGTGCGAAGATTCTAAACTATACACCGAACAAAGTACACCTGCGACATGTATATTAAAAAAAAACAAAAAAAAACATCTTCAGCTTTCATATTGTATTAAGCACTGGGAAGCATATATAACCCATGTATAATAGAGATGCCACAGCTTCTGGCCTGAGAGTACAGTAATAATCAATCAATCAATTGTGTCACATAATCAAAATAATATAAATATATGCGGAGTCGCATATTGGGTTGGTGCATAATTATCAGGCGTTTTCAGAGGCGAGTTATTTGTTAATAAAATTGCTGTTTTGTTTACATTTTTAAACAAAAATATTTTATTTTCAGGTTATAAAAATGCATGTCGATAATCATACGCTCCGGAATAATCATTTAAAAATGTTATTGTTGAATTGCCATGTTTCTTTTGTCATAATAAATATTGTTTAAAAAACGCCTGATAATTATGCACCAACCCAATATTTGGTACTACTTAAATAGACTCGTTAGAAAAATGGCAAACATTTTCTTGGAAATAATTTTTTTCAGAATTCTTAGACTTGTCAGAATCGAAAGGAGCATTTTAGAAGGGGTTCCTCTTCATAATATCGATACAATGTAAAATCGAAAACCAAGTTTTGTAGAGAGTTATTAGATTTTTTTTTCTCTGCACGAAAACATTAAAAAAGAAAAAAAATGATTTCAAAGCGCAAACGGATGTATATATTTTTAATTATAGAACGAATTTTTTAATAAAATGACAAAACTGTACAACTGTTTATTAATTTAAGATAGTTTAATCTACACTAATGTTTGTGCATGTGCTTCCAAAAGACTCCTCACCAAAATAAAAAGTTAAGAATATTTTAAAAATTCAAAAGAGTGTATAAAAAAAAAAAAAAAAGCAAATATTAATGGCGTAAGCAAAGTTTCAAATATATATATATATATATATATATATATATATATATATATATATTATATATATACACACATGCAAATAACAGCTCGTAAAACATTTCTTTAAACATTCTATGATCGATTTTATACTGTATCTCTTATGAACAGCACCTCCTATATCGCTCAGAATATAAAGTCAACACCGTGATTAACATTTTTGTCGGGAAAGATACCGGATCAGATATAAAACGTCTATTTCTTAATGAGGTCTTCTGTGGTGTTGATGAAACTTAACGAATAGTCATAATTACAGTGAAAGGAAAGCGAGAAGAAAGGACTACGTATCAATTGTAAGAAGACAATGCATGATTGTAAGCAAAAGGATCAACTCAAGATGCGAATTACACATTGGAAACGTCAAAATCCAGCAATTACAAAAATAAATATCTAGAAATTGTTTTAACAGAGAACGGTAAACGTGCTACCGAAATCCAAAGGCGCATTGGAAAAGCGAAAGTGGCCTTCCAAAAGCTAAGCAAAGTATTAAGAAACAGGAAACATTCGTTAGAAACAAAGAAAAGAAACTTCAGGCAACGGAATCTGGTTCTAGCGCAGGATGCTAAGAGCTACAAAGGACAAGAAGCCGAGGAGAACCATGATTGCCCATATCCTGAAAGGATACGGCACACAAAAAAACGACAACTTTTTTTAGCGTTTATCTATTTTACGATTAATCTTACAGACGAGATACGATCCGGTTAGTAAGGATGAAATTATGTTATACTGAATTCAAATACGTACGAAGACATTTATTTATTACGAACATTCAATTCAACATTTGTAATCGTTTATTAGAAGAGGCCATTCGTGTAAATGGCTTTTGCTTTGTGAGATAAAGACGTTGCAGACGTTATTAACTGGATTGTATGCAGCAATTACTACACGGAAATTGTTTACCGCTGTCATTTTATCTTCATACAATGCGATTCGAGTTGGAGATCTGTCTCTGGAGAGAGAGACACCATTCTTTCTCCTTCTCGAGAGAGACACCATTCTTTCTCCTTCTCGAGAGAGACACCATTCTTTCTCCTTCTCGAGAGAGACACCATTCTTTCTCCTTCTCGAGAGAGACACCATTCTTTCTCCTTCTCGAGAGAGACACCATTCTTTCTCCTTCTCGAGAGAGACACCATTCTTTCTCCTTCTCGAGAGAGACACCATTCTTTCTCCTTCTCGAGAGAGACACCATTCTTTCTCCTTCTCGAGAGAGACACCATTCTTTCTCCTTCTCGAGAGAGACACCATTCTTTCTCCTTCTCGAGAGAGACACCATTCTTTCTCCTTCTCGAGAGAGACACCATTCTTTCTCCTTCTCGAGAGAGACACCATTCTTTCTCCTTCTCGAGAGAGACACCATTCTTTCTCCTTCTCGAGAGAGACACCATTCTTTCTCCTTCTCGAGAGAGACACCATTCTTTCTCCTTCTCGAGAGAGACACCATTCTTTCTCCTTCTCGAGAGAGACACCATTCTTTCTCCTTCTCGAGAGAGACACCATTCTTTCTCCTTCTCGAGAGAGACACCATTCTTTCTCCTTCTCGAGAGAGACACCATTCTTTCTCCTTCTCGAGAGAGACACCATTCTTTCTCCTTCTCGAGAGAGACACCATTCTTTCTCCTTCTCGAGAGAGACACCATTCTTTCTCCTTCTCGAGAGAGACACCATTCTTTCTCCTTCTCGAGAGAGACACCATTCTTTCTCCTTCTCGAGAGAGACACCATTCTTTCTCCTTCTCGAGAGAGACACCATTCTTTCTCCTTCTCGAGAGAGACACCATTCTTTCTCTTGCTGCTCACATGTTCTGTCTATCGTATTCTCAGCATTCGTCTGTAGAACCACGCCTGCCTTTTGAAGTCCCAATTTATCTGTAAATAGATTATCCATCGTTCATTGCCATTTAGTGATTGACTAAGCATATTTCAGTTGTGGCACACGGCCGAAATTATGGAGCATCAAGTGAGTATCGAACTCACTACTCAGTCGTAAATGATTTAGCGAGACAGGTTTGCTATCGATTGTACCATATGCCGAGTGATTTTTTAAGCGTAGATTAGTTGTGGCACAAGTCCTAACGTATGTAGCACCCAGTGAGGATCGAACTCGCTGTTCAGTCGTAAATGATCTAGCGAGACAAGCTCGCTAACCATTACAGTACGCCGAAGGGCCCAAATGATTTTCTAAGCATACCTTAAATGGGGCACCTAGTGAGGATCGAACTCACTATTCCGTTCGAAATGATCTAGCGAGTCAAGTTTCTTAACTATTACACCACGTCGAAGGGCCCCATTTATTGCCATAGAAGTGATTATATATTAGATAGCGAATCAGCTCTCTTTTCTTTAATTGTACAGACGTTTTTTTCATCTCTTAATGGTTTGCGTAGTTCTCTAACTTATTTATTGCCATATAGCGATTTACTAAACCTACCTTGGTTGTGGCATATGGCTGAAAATAAGTGGCAACCAATAAGGATCAAACTCATTACTCAGTCATAAATGATCTAACGAGACAAACTTGCTATTACATCACGTCGAAGTGCTCCATTCATTGCCATAAAAGCGATTAAATATTACATGATTTACAGATGAAGAAATCATCTGATTTCTTCATCTGTTAAAGTTTTGCTTAGTTTTCGAAGTTATCTTTTGTTATTCCTATGCGCCTTCAGATAAATGTATTGTGATTTCGGTTGCCTGTTACTACAATACCGAGATAAGTTTCTATCGCTGAAATTACCTGCGCACTTAACTGGGAATTTCGATTCTTGCAGAACACAACACATTATACGTTGCCATTTATATCAAAGTTGATGACCTTTGACATAAAGGGTACGTACAAAGGGAAAAGAATAAAAGTAAATTACGAATTAAACAATAAATGCAATACTTAAAAAAATAAAAACAAACTTGCACATTTTCAAATATGCATTAAGTAAGAAAGACCTCTTAGAAGACGGTGACCAATGATTCTTATAATCGACGCCGTCGCCGTAGTTGATTTCATAATTTCTATTTTATCATTTACAAAATACTGGACAGGATAAATTGTTTTATATGTTGTACCTGTTAGATCTAAGTAGTCACTGAATTTAAAAAAATGCAATTAGAAAATGATTAAAATGATTCTATTGCTTATTGTTGGTATTAGAATAATACATCAGAAGCCACAACCGAATATTTTGTTTGCCTCATTTACAAATAGTTTCGACTAGCAATAACCACGCCTCGGAAAATTCTCATTGGCTATGCGCATTTAAAAATGATATTCATTACAAAAAAAAAAAAAAAAAAAAAACTTATGACTATACTATATATTCATGTAGAACTGTTGTTAAGTACTCTGAAAATGTTTGGAACATTATCTGGATAATATTGAGAAGAAATAGAAGAGTAGGTACCTCCACAAACTTTCTAAAACAATAACGACAAAAGAAAAGAAAAACAAAAACAAAAAAATACCATGATGAAAAAAGCCCGAAATTTGATAAAAACAAAGTTTTATCGTCAAAATATTTATGTTATTGTTAAGAGGGAAGACCAATGTATTTTTTAGATTATTTTATTAAAATTTTTTATCCTTTCTTACACGTTCGAAATTTCAGTTAAATTATTTTTTTTAAACGCCACCAGTTGGCCAAAAATTAGTATGGGAAATTTATTGTCTTTTTTATGGTAAAAATACATTATTTTGAAAATTCTCAAAAAAAAAAAAAATAAATAAAAAAATAAAATAAAACAAAATAATTGTAAGATTTTAATGAAAATTTCAGGACTTATTCACAAATGAATTAAATTATTTTAAAAATATTATTTATAGAAAATCTTGGTAAATATATCTTAATTTTAGGAAAGTGAGAAATTAAAATCTCAGGGTCTTCATATTTATATTAGTTAAAAGCAGGACTCCTTGGAGAATTACCACCATCAATTTGATTTTGCCAAATGGAAACACCACTTACCGAAAATCTGCTCTGAATTGTAAAATAAAAGACAAAACTATGACATTATTTAATTAGAAAAGTTTTTAATCGCTTTTATAAATGTGAGGACACTATTGTATTAAGAATTTTTTTTTCGATTAAATGGAGTTTTACAAGAATTATTTTTATTTTGTTAAAATTTTTAAGTTTAACAGTTTTAAATCTTAAAATTATGTATTAATTTCAACGATTTTGATATTAAGTGTAAACTATATTTACTAATCATAAGTGAAAAAAACTTAAAACAAAGCAAACATCAATATTTTAAAAGAATAATTTTGAATTCTTATGTATTAGTGCAAAAAATGTACCAATATTTTTGTAAATACAGACGACCATAGACGGCATTATCAGAAAATAAGAGCGATGGCTATCGTAAATTTAAAGCCGAATTATGTAGACAACTAAAAAAGGGGGCTCATCTGGTTTTTTAGAAAAAAATCTTACCAGTCAATTTAAATTCATTTTGTAAATACAGCAAAATCTTATTGGAAATATTCAATTTAATCTATTGAAATTAATCTACTGAATCTTGAAATTAAAACTAAAATGAAGGCTTCAAGAAAAATCTGTTTTTAAATTTTGTTTTAAACGTTAGGTATCGCTTTTTGTGGAATTCTCTAATTTAAAGCGATTGAAGAAACCTTTTTTAAAGCTTTATTAAAGTGCAAACTTATTTAAAGTAGTGTTTTATCCATACTTTTATTTTAATTGTATACACACGTATGATCTTTACTCTTTTCGACCTATGAAGCGAATGTCGTATTGAACAGGTTTCTAACTCTTCTGAGATGGAGATAGTGAAGCTTTATGACGTATAAACATAAAGTGGGGAATTGGGAAATGTGAGGAAGTGGATGATTAAAATGAGGAGGCGATGGAAGGACGGCAGGAGATAAGAAACATTGAGAAAAATTAAAATGGATTAGTTTTTTTTTTTTTTTTTGTTTTTGCCAGAAAATATTTGGCCATTCAATCAGAATAAAACATTATTGCACAAAGGTATTGACCAGTTTACAATTACGATAAACTACGTCTTCTCCAGTGATATTAAGACCTCATCAATGTTTACGAAATATATTTTGTAAATAGAATTTGGAACTGATTTAATATATCATTTCTATACAAACTTTCTACCTTTCATGATATTTCTCTTTTCCTTTTTTTTTTTAATATTTTTTATTTCATGGCTTTCAAAACAGAGGTATATAAAAAAAACTGTTTACATTATATTATTTCGGGTGATTTTTCCATATATTTCCAGGTGCTGAATTAAAAAGAACACTTTTTCTCCTTCACATAATATTTTGTTGCAAATCAATTTTTTCAAAATAAATTCCTACAATATAGTTGATTATTAGTTTGATTAGTTACTAACATAGATTTTATGGTTAGATCACGAGTTATTTTATAAATAAAGAAGAAAAGCAACAGTGATGAGTCATATCGTTAGGAAACATGCTTAGCAGTTGGATGTGTCTAGTATTACAAGGTCTGATGTCAAAAAATTTGTTGATTTAAGTGAAATGATACTAAGTGATTTTTCTTTCTTTACAGATAAATTAGAATATTGCAGCGCTTTTAACAACAGCATGGCGGCGAATGAATGCAGTTTGTTTAGCTCGGAACGTTTTTGCTATGTTTGTGGAACGTTTGTAGAGAAAAAGAAAGCACATACAGAACATTTTGTTAAATTATACCAATTTCGACATAAAACTTCGAAATCAGGACAAAAAGTGTCCCACCCATTTCATAACATGAGCTGTGTTGAGCAATTAAGGAAATAGACAAAAGTAAAAAAAAAATGAAATGGTTTTGCTGAAATTCTAGTAATATGGAAAGAACCAAAGGTCGATAGTAATTATCGCTAACATCTCTCCAACATAGATCTGGTCGACTTTATCCGATTTTTATCAACAAATACATATAGAATGTTTTTATCGCATCCCATATACGGAATTATAAGTAATTTTAATGAAATATAGTAAATACTAAACTTAATGAGGTTTATATAACTGTCTTAAATTACTTGATGGGGAATTATTTACAAGGAATATTTAAGAGTTATAGCTCTTTCATCTAAACCTATAAGGTATCCCACTACATCTATGTAGTTCCTTATTCTTATACATAAACAAAATTTGCTTACTGTATATGAATTGAAACTTACACTGGTAAATAAATGGAGATTAAACTATCCGCTACTCGTGCTTACAAAATGAAAATTTGAAATTGGTACATGTGATCGAAGATAGTAGCAGAAGATACATTTTGAAATTGTTTTCGGGATAAATATTCACAAATATACTCCCACTAATGAGGATTTGTGTGTGTGCCTTTTTTCTTGAAAAAGAAAAACACATTTAAAAAGGATCAAAGATTTGATATTTTTCCAGAATGATTTCACAGAGGTGTGTCAAAGGAACACAACTTTTTTTTTTTATATTCATACAAACCACATTCACAAAGAAAATTATTATTAACAAATACTAGATTTCCGTTGTTAAGCATGGTCATCAGTAAGAAGATGAGCCCGAAATGCAATTTGAAGGTCGGGAACACTAGAATCAAGCTGACGCGGAAGTTTAATATCTGGGAACATCTTGACAGAGGATGGTAAGTGCGACACTGAGATCCGTAGGCGTATTGGAATGGCCAAAGACGCATTCCAAAAGCTTGGCAGAATCCTGCGAGACAGAATTTCTTTGGTAACAAAGAAAAGAATGCTGAACTGTTACGTGACATCTGTCCTTTACGGCAGTGAATGTTGGACGATTTCCTCAAAGATGAAGAAGAGACTCGAGGCGACAGAGATATAGTTCTACAGAAGGATATCATTGACCGAGCGTGTGGGCAACAATTAGGGCTTAGAGTGGATGCAAAGAAGAAGGAGGTTTATAATTAACATTAGGAAGAGGCAGATGGAGTTCCTGAGACACATAATAGGAGGGAGGGCCTGGAGAATCTGATACTCACGGGTCGAATAGAGGGAAAGAGAGACAAGGGAAAACAATGCATGACATACCTGGCGGACTTAAGCAAGTGGATGAGAGAACGTGGTCTGGTGGAGAAAGCAAATGGAATGAACTTGTTGAGAGCTGCAAGGGATAGAGGGAGGTGGAGAGTCATGGTTGCCTACGTCCTGCCATGTCCTTTCAGGACGTAGCACATAAAAAGGAAAAAAAAAAAAAAAAAAAAAAAGAGACATTTATCAGTTTCTTAAATTCATTTTCATTTTTTCCAGCGCACCCGGGGAGGAGATATCCTGCATTCGTACCCTTTGTCTTGGGAACGGCAGAGATGAGTTAGAAATCTGAATCATTGTAATGGTTTTAATTCTGGAAGTAAGTAAAATCGTTATCCACCTATGTCGAACTAATCCCCACCCCTGCCAAAGAAAAAAGAAAAAAGAAAAAAAACAAAAAAAAAAAAACAGAAACCGTAACAATCTTACTTGAAGTATTGGTAAAAGTTCTGAGATTATGTCGATGTGGCAATTGCTATAATGAATGCTGGACAATTTCCTCAAAGATGAAAAAGAGACTTGAAGCAACAAAAATGTAGTTCTACAGAAAGATGCTGAGGATACCAAAGACCAAACCTGTGAACAACGACGAGGTTTTGGAGAAAATGGAATAAAAAAATGGAAACTTACACTTAACATCAGAAAGAGGCAGTTGAAATTTCTGGGGCACGTAATGACAAAGAAGAGCTTGGAAAATCTAATACATTACGTACAGATTGAAGGACAGAGGAAAGCAGCGCGTAACACATTGGGTGGGCCTGAGTTAATTAATGGTAGAATGGGGTTTGGGAGAAATAACAAAATGACAATTATTAAGAGCTATTTACATGATGTACAATTTTCAGACTATTCTCATTTTTGTCGCCATATTCACGCTTCCGCCACTGTGCGCTCAGGTCGTCTTCAGGTAACTAGATTTTCGAACTGAACCCTTTATTTCGTGCACCGGAGTAAAATGTTCTAATTTCATGTGCCATACCAATTCCTGATATCTCAGTATCAGTTACTTCCTTTTAACTCAGCTCTCCAAGTTATTGTTCACATATGTTGTGGCCAGGTATTGGACTCCAAACTCTCTGGGTCAAATCATTGGATTCATTCAACAAAAGCTTTTATTCACTCGGCCTCGAGAACATATGGCCGTTGGTTAAAGTAATCCAAAGACTTGTGAGTTCAATATCTGGCCACAGCATGGGGACTTGGAGAGTTGAGTTAAAGGGAAATATTACTGAGATATCCGGAATAGGCATGGCATGTGGAACTAGAACAATCTACCCCGGTGGACAAAATAAAAGATTCGGTTCGAAATTTCAATCACCTGAAAACGGCCGGAGCGCACAACGGCCGAAACATCGTGAATATGGCGACAAAGTTGCGGACAACAGTCAAGACAATGAACATAGTTTAAATAATCACAACACCTCTTCTCGTCAATATAGAAAGTTATTAAGTGCTACAAGGGACAGGAAGATGTGGAGGGATATGATTGCCTACGTCCTGAAGGGTTATGACACATGAAACGAAGAAATCAGAAGCGAACAGTGGGTGGATAGTGGGGGAGAACAATCTTTGGTGAAGATAGCAAAACAGATTTGGCAGTTGGATTGGAACAGGCAGGATATCATCATCAGCAGTTATGTTGGACGTTTTCTTCTTAAGAGCCGCTCGATCAAAGTTTATGTGTTTCTCTAACGAGAGAATAACTTATCACTTTCTTCAGACTACTTCATTTGGCAGTCAAATAATAAAATATGAATATTCCCATCCCGAAATAACATCATTTTGGCATATAGTCGACCATTTTCACACAGTCAGTCAGTTATATGCCATATGTGATACACGCTTAGGCGATCATGTATCTGACGAGACAGATTTTTTCCCCGTAATTGCCATTTCTTTCTGCGATAGAACAGCTACCATCCAAGGCTATATAACCCGGTCTGTCCTGCTATTTACCCATAGTTGGAGGGAGAAGAAGAGGATTCATACCTTTTCCAAGGGTATTAGCGCGTAAGTGAATGTAATGGACTCGGTTGGAATTCGAACTCTGATCTCAGATTCCTCAATCCGAGACTATCCATTACTTCATCGTGACTCCACTTATTCTGTCAACGCTAGGTGGCGTTGTTTCAAGGCTATAAAAGGATGGATAAGTAAATTGTCACTCTCTCACTCACGTATATGTATCAGAATCACCAGGAGACGTGTCACCGCCGAGGAAGATATCTTTCTCCTCCGCGGCTACCAAATAGATTTTATCTCACACAGAATCAGTAGCATTAAATAGAATGGCTTGATTTATTATTAGTATTAGGTTGGTGCAAAAATGTCGTTTTCTCACATTTGTTACTATGTGAGAAAACGACATTAGTTTTGCACCAACCTAATATTACAAGTCGATGTAAGGAAACTCTTCCAAGACTTAAGATTTGTTTAGACTCGGATATTCTTTATGGATAAAAATACTATCCTTTCATTTCCAGGAGTTAACCAAATCTTCACTTCGGAACATTTTTCTCTACAGCAAAGTTCTTGCAATTTTTAGCAAAACGAGGTTGATTGATCGATTTAAAAAAAAATTTTTTTTTGAATTTTGATAACTTACCAACACTTTGTTGATTATTTAAAGCCAAAACATATTTTGGACTGTAAGAGGTTGCTTACTACTGCCGGTGTTCCCAAGCAATACCCTAGCTAACTGCTGACCAGGTTCGACATTGCTTAACATACGTGATAGAATGAATGTTTTCAATGCAATTTTACCGTAATCTGTCGAGAAATTTCGAAGAAACTCAATTCAACATTTTCATAAAAAAAAAAAAAAAAAAAAAAAAATTCAATCCGTAAAGAAAATAAACCTATATACACTATATAAAAAGTAAAAAAAAAAAAAAAAAAGAAAAAAAAAAATTTGTGTGTACACAGGTAACTAAAAAGGGAAGAAAGACAATTGAGGTTTCGCTATCAGGAAATGTGTTTGTGGGATAAATGTATTTGGTAGCCAACTATCGAAATGTATGTATTTACTATGGAAAGATTATAAATAAAATTTTCAGGTGAAAATACTAATGATTATGATCTGTTTTGAAAATTTGAAGTGGCAATTTCTCAGTACTGCCAATTATATGAAGAAAAGAATACTATGCAACATAATCTCTAAATAGGTTTTTCATAATTAAAAAAAAAAAAGATTAATAAACATTAATTCATAGCATTTTTATTGCATCTGTACGTATATTTTAATGAAAAAATACGTAAATTAGAAATTAATTGTGAATGAGACTTAAATTTAAATTACATCATTTCCTGTAAGTTATTATATTCGATGAATGCGTATCTTTTTATCGAGATATTAGCCGCATTGATCGAGGGATTCCTGTATATATCTCTGCCTTTATTTTGTATGTGAGTCTGTGTTTATGCCTCTTCATCTGATTGGATATGTATTTACATTTTACGTAGACATTAATATTTTTATCCATCAAATATACTGAACTCATTCGTACAGACGGACAAATTGTCTGACATTTAAATGACTAATTCTTCGACAAAGTAATCTTTTTTTTTCTGAATTTCTGAAATTAGGAGATGTCATTTATTTTCGTCATTTACATGTGGACGATTGTCCTTGTTTTTCTTATTATCGCATTGTATCCACAGTTCGGCTCGCCATTGTTCTTCATCTGTTCATTGTCGATTCGGGTAACCTTCGTGGAACTTTGAACTAAACCATTTATGCAAACTTCATATGTAATTTGAATGTTATTTAAACATTCAAAACGTTGATAAATCGTAATGACAAATCAATCAATCAATCAATGACTTCTGGTGTGTTTTTTCATGTTTATTTCGAAGTTCTTAAAAGGAAATTTCTGATTTTTTGTTAAAAAAAAAAAAATTGACGATTTAATTAGATACAGAAATTTACATTCATTAAAAAATATCGAAATATAAAAGTTGTATGTATTTACTATGGAAAGATTATAAATACATTTTTCAAGTGAAAATATCAATGATTATTAAGTGGCAATTTCTCAGTACTGCCAATTATATGAAGAAAAAGAATATTATGCGACATACATGTCTAAATATTTTTTTTTTAAAAAGACATTAATAAACATTAATTCATAGCATTTTTATTGCATCTCTATGTATATTTTAATTAAAACTACGCAAAGTAGAAATTAATTGTGCATGAGACTAAAATTTGAGGTACAAATTACATTATTTCCTTTAAATAATTATATTCGATTAGTGCGTTTTTCATTAGAGAGGATCTTTTAATTAGCCGCACTAATCGAAGGTTTCCTGTATATCGTTAGATCGACATTTTTAGATGAATGTTAAACCTTTCAGCTCTCGATAATTCGTCTATTTAGCTTAGTCTAACACAAATTCAGATAGGCGAAAAATGGAACGAGGAATTTTGTTTTTCCAACATTGGAATGTCTGTCTTAATTTAGCTATAACACCGATATCCCTTGCTGACTTCTTGCATTCAATGCATAAAAAGGAAAGTTATGTTAAAGTTTTTTTTTAAATTATATATATATATATATATACATTATATATAAATAAAACAATCTCGACTGTTTAGTAAAACTCGCAAAATGACAGACAATTCAGACAAGATAACAAAAGAGTAATTTAAAGTTGCAAGGTCGATGACAAGCTAACATTTGAACCAGTTTCCTGAATGTTAAAGTTTTAAACCAAATATTTCAAAAGACCAGAACTTTGGCCTTCATGCTGCAGAGTTATTCGACATAATTTCTGCTGAAATTGACGAAATTTAAAATAAAATCATGGCTGTAAAATGTGGTCCAAAAGTCTTGTTACGAAAAAGGTAAGAACAATAGAACAAGTAATACAGTAATACAAAGCACCTGTACTGGATTCAGTTTATTCACTTTCATTGATGTTGTCACACATTGAGAAGGTCTGTATGAACACCATTTTCGTGCCAGCCATTTGAAATAGAAAACGATATTATGAAGGTGTGACAAGATTTTTGGACAACCCTGTACATAACTATAAAAATAAACTGAACGCATCTTTGACGGGATAAAAGTGAATGATTGCAACTGAGAAAAGTTTGCTGAATTTGTTCGATACATTAAAAAATATGCAAACTTCTATTCTGTTATCGTGTTAAGGAGGCGCTTCTGTCCACGGCTGCCTGCTTTTTGTTTTGATTCATTTCTTTCAGTATGATTTTTGCTCGATATTAAATTTGTTTAAGGAAAATATCTTGAAAGCATACTGAAACCAATGGATTTTATTCACAACCAAATCTGATTCTGTTACATTTGATGTAGGAGGATTCTTATAAAAGTGACAAAGTTTAAACGGTATGAGAAAGGCTTACGCCCACATCACATTAAAACACCGCTTCAAAGTTAAGCAACGTCGAGCCGGTAGTTAGATAGGGCACTTGGAATTTTCGATCGGTCATCTAAGCTTAGAATAATGGATAATCTCGAAATTGTTAATGGGAGAGCCGAGTTCCAATTCCGCTTAGCATAGGCATAAATGCCATAATTGTAGGTATAAATCCATATCCCCCAGCTATGGGTTAATTAGTAAAACTTGTACCACTAAAGCATTATAATTGTTTAAAAAAATCTTACAATCGAAAAATAGTGGTTTTAAATAACCTGCAAAGGATAGATAATCCGCATCAATCAACACTAGAAATCTGTTGCATATACATATAATATACAATGGGTGTTAGGTAATTGAGAACAGCAGTTTAACGAGTCATTTCTATAGTATCAGTCATGCAATAAGAGATCCAAGAGACAATCAAGGTAAAGGGTTACTTAATGAGAGAAGAAAGAAATAGGGAAAGTATCCTCTTAGGAGTCTGACAAAGTAATAGCATTTGAGAAGAAGCTGTCTGAGTAGAACTTTCTCAATACCAATAGAAGACAAATGAATAGACATTGTATGTGGTATGGTGGATTTTACATGTATAGGTCTGAACTGGTAGAACAAAAGAATGTAGCCCGGAAAAAAAAAAACATTTGCCATGGAAATAAAGAGAATAGCGTGAAGCTTGCCAAGTTTCATGCTTGGAAAAGGAGTTATAACTGGAAGATAATTGCCCATAAGGCCGAGTAATTGCTTTTAATCTCTATCAATGCTGGAATAAAGAGAATTTTCGCAGCTTCAGTCAAGATATGACAGCATTTGCCATATATGGATGGCAACAAACCAATGTTACGCGTCATGTACCAAAAGTTAAAGGCTTACAGTGCAGGTCTTCGGTCGAATTGTATTGACGATCACTATCGTATATATTAAGAGCGAAGTTACCCACAAATTTGCAATATGAGCGAGGTTATGAGAAGCTGCTGACCAACTAATCAACATCAGTATTGTGGTTCTGAAACCAGTGTTGTGTTTTGTGCTCGATGGATCAAAGCTTTGTTTTTTTGAAAGTTCCATTTGGCATTAGTAAATTCTTATAAGGAAGCAATGCATCAGATAAAAGATATTGATGTTTGACAGAATTAAGCAGAGTGCTGATAAAATTGGTCCAAAAGTTGTACTGCGTAGAGAAAGCTGATGGACGCGCCAAACTTAAGATACTCAAGACCAAAAAAGTACCATATTTTACTAAACTCCGAAAGCAACAATCACAGTATCAGACAAAAGAACCGATAACTTGAAAAGGGAACTAATGAATATCTGTGGGGGTGGTCAAACGAAAAAAAAAAATTAAATTTGGATGGTTCACGACTTGCATCTTTTTGGTCTGATTTGCGTAAAGGAACCTGAAGTTTTTCTGTCTGTGTCAAGGTGACGGAAGTCTAAGGGTTTTGTTAGCTTATTGAAATTTGAGAAAGCTTATTAAAAGACATCGAATTTCGACCGTCATACCTATTCACTTCGGCACTTGTCTTTGGCACAAAAGAATATCTATATTTATGGTTCTTTACACGGTAAACACATTTACATCTGAAAAACGTGTTAGTATTTCTTATAAGTATTAAGGAAATGGCTCCTAGAAATTGTTTACATAGAGATTAACTATAGTATATAAATATAGTCGTTTTTTTCATATATATATATATATATATATATATATATATACACACACACAAGGTTATTTACACCTCTGTTTTTAAACTAATAGCTATCTCTATAATTCTGAGAATGTTTTGGTTTCTTACGTGAACGCCTCAAGATATTTTTATAGAATTTCTGGACAGCTGTCGGAGTTAAGTTTTTGCTATTTGCATAAACAGGCGGACGACTTCATATATGTTTTACAAGAAGAAGAATTTAAACTTTATTTTCATTTCTACGTTAAATCCCATTTTTCAGAGGTAAAAATAAATATATGGGTAGACGAAACCGGAAACTAATTTTGTCTAAATAAAATATCTAACAGAGGGACACTTCAGTTTATTAAAATCAATAAGGAAGGTAAGCACGCATTAATTTCATATCAAAATTTAATTTACGTTTCTTATGTTTACGTGGGAATAATTATTTCATTTCCCATGAGAAACGGCTTCTTTCTTCATATTTTTTTTTTTTACCGTTTGTGATCTTCATCATTGACTTACTTCACCTAGATATGTTCGGAAAGTCAATATGCACTTGTATTTTTATTAACGTACATGTTTCAATATAGAATAGAAGAGGAGAATATGAATGAAAATTATAAATGTTATAAAAACCATCTTGTGGGGGAAATATGAAATAGAAAAATACAACATAGGTGTAGATAAGTATACAGTAATTTTTCGAACATCCTATATAACCTATGCCTCTCATTATGTAATAGCCTTATCTGAATGCCAAGTATGTTCGAAATAAATCCAGTAGTTTTTGAGTACATAGAGGACACAGAAAGACTTTATTTCATATATATATATATATATATATATATTTTGATGGACATTTACTAAATGTACTTCTGACGCTAGCTGAAGAGAAATCTTTGATCCTTAGTTCGATCGCCATCATATGCCCTACGTGTGTGCGTGTGAGAGTTTGCGAGAGAGTGAGAGAGGGTGATACGCTATGTCCCTTCAAAACGTAGATCATCATTGCTCTCCACAAATTCGTTGCTCTAAACAATATTTAAGTTTTTGTAATTCATCCTCGTCTCTGCTCTGCCAACCATTTAGCAAACTCATTTGACAGGTTACTTGCGCTGCACTTCATTCGTCCTTACTTCAAAATATCCTGTGAGTGTTATATTTTCCAAGCCCTCGTAGTGATAATCTGATGAATAGTTAAAAGATACTGGAATGAAAATAATTTATTTATACAGAGTGCGATGGGTAAACTGTCGTCTAAATTACGCAAAACATGAAAATTACAATGACATCCCATTTTAACATATATTTACCAAAATTACACAAAAATATCTTTAAAAACTAAAGAGTAAATTTATTCAATAAAATCGTCAGTGGATTCAACCAACGCCTACAGATGACTTCGGAATCGCCTGCATTGAACTTTTGAACTGTCTCCTGGTTTAAGTTGAAGAATGCTGCCATAATCATTGACTTCAGTTCATCTTTGGTATTACAAAGAATTTTGTTCGTCTCTCGCTCAATTGCTCCCCACGCATAATAGTCTGGAGAGTTAGGTGGCCAGATGTAAGGGGTAATGTGGTCGTAGAAATTGTTTGACAGCCATGAATAGGTTCCCTGCTTGTGTGGCATGCCGCAGAGTCGTGTTGCCAGACATACGGTTTCCAAGCAGCCACACTCTTGGCCCAGAGCAACACTACCTCCCCAGGATACGTGATGTAGGTCGTCGTGTTGAGTGAGGCCCTCACCACCAAATTCGGGAGTTTTCTTACCAGAACGACCAGAATGAGTTTTCCGAGCTGCCGTACCTTCGTAATCACCATTAGACTCATTAAACTTTTTACGAATCTTCTGCATTGTCCGCAGATTGACACCCAAACACTCTGAAATATTCATATTGGAGCTTCCGGCGCCAATGCCAAGCAGTACAGCATGTCGTTTCTAAATTTCTGGCGAAGTGGATTGCGCCATGGTAGTATTTTTCTTGCCGACGGTGACCAACTCTTCTATACTGTGCTGTCAACAAAATCAGAAACAAACAATGCACATGTGCGAAATTAAGAATATAAAATGGCGGCAACTTTCCCCATCACACCCTGTAGATGTAAACGACTAATACATCACAACCAATATATTAATTGTCTATATTTGATTGATTCGTATTTACGGCTTCGTTACCCCTTTGTGGGTTATTTAAAGCCGAAACAATTTTTACAATGTAAGAATAATTTTTCCTCTAGCGAGTTAATATTGGCTTATTTTTCTTTTAGAATAATGATTTTTTCCGGGTTCAAGTCGAACAATTTAAACCTACCACCAATTAAAAAAAAAAAAAAAAAAAATGTCATGCTTAATCGATAATAATAAACAAATAAATAAAATCCTTCCCCATTAAAAATATCAAAGCCATATAATTTTTAAAATTTTAAGTAAGCATATAGTATGAGCCGCTTTTGTTTCGGCTATAACGAATTTACATAGACTTTCCGCTATTAACTTTTATAATATTTAATTTTTTTTTTTATATACACAGGCGGGAGGGAATATAAAAGTTTCTGGTTCGAGTGCATATTGTACAATTCCGTTTTGAATGATTTGTGGTCTTCTACGATTAAATCGGTTATAATTAAATAGCAAACATTACTTTTTGACAATCTCGTAAAATTTACCGTCGGCAGACGCAGTTGATGATATATAAGGTCTCAACCAAATAAATCGAAGCAAAAATCAAAAGCGCCCAATAGTGCGCGAAAATTAAATAGCTAGATTAATCTAAGCTGTCAAGAAATGAAACAAATGATCGTATTCACATGAGAAAGGCGGATTTGACAAAGAGAGAGAGCATGCATGTCAAATCAGATATAACTCTTCTGATGTGTGAATAGATGGGACCCGAGAAATAAATTTTAGAAAGAAAACAGAAATATATATCGAGAAGAAAAAAAAACCCATAAAAATTCACCAAACTGGTTGACATTAAACAACACAACACAAAAAAAAACAAAAAAAAAACAAAACAAAAACAAAACAAAAAACAAAACAAAAACAAAACAAAAACAAAAACAAAAACAAAAACAAAAACAAAAACAAAAACCAAAAACCAAACAAAAACCAAAAACCAAAAACAAAACAAAAACAAAACCAAACAAAAACCAAAAACCAAACAAAAACCAAAAACCAAACAAAAACCAAAAACCAAACAAAAACCAAAACCAAAAACCAAACAAAAACCAAAACCAAAAACCAAACAAAAACCAAAACCAAAAACCAAACAAAAACCAAAACCAAAAACCAAACAAAAACCAAAACCAAAAACCAAACAAAAACCAAAACCAAAAACCAAACAAAAAACAAAAACCAAACAAAACAAAAAACAAAAACCAAACAAAACAAAAAACAAAAACCAAACAAAACAAAAAACAAAAACCAAACAAAACAAAAAACAAAAACCAAACAAAACAAAAAACAAAAACCAAACAAAACAAAAAACAAAAACCAAACAAAACAAAAAACAAAAACCAAACAAAACAAAAAACAAAAACCAAACAAAACAAAAAACAAAAACCAAACAAAACAAAAAACAAAAACCAAACAAAACAAAAAACAAAAACCAAACAAAACAAAAAACAAAAACCAAACAAAAAACAAAAACCAAACAAAAAACAAAAACCAAACAAAAAACAAAAACCAAACAAAACAAAAACCAAACAAAACAAAAACCAAACAAAACAAAAACCAAACAAAACAAAAAAACAAACAAAACAAAAAAACAAACAAAACAAAAACCAAACAAAACAAAAAACAAACAAAACAAAAAACAAACAAAACAAAAAACAAACAAAACAAAAAACAAACAAAACAAAAAACAAACAAAACAAAAAATAAACAAAACAAACAAACAAACAAACAAAACAAACAAAAAAAACAAACAAAACAAACAAAACAAACCCCAAAGCTCTTAACAGGGTTTGTTTTTCTGCTAACTCTTATACCTATTCTGCCAAGCATTTACACAATCTCGTTAGCTATGTTATTCACAGTTTTCCTGTCCCTATTAACTTCGGTATGTCCTATGAGTGCCAAATTCTCCAAGCCCTCTTTCCCCGTAAAACGTCATTAAAAGATTCTATGACAGTGACACGAAAAAGAAGCCGAGAACAAAACAGGCAAGAGGAACAATGACATCCTTTAAAATTTGGTTAATTCTGACCAAAATGAAGAGAAATCAAAATCTACATGCAATTTATCTTCTGCACCTGTTTGACCATTACTCTCCACAACTTCCTTTCATGTGTAGCTCTTAACAATAGCTGTCTTTTTAATATCTTTCCCAACCCATCGTCTGCCATTCATTTACACAAACTCATTAAGTAGGTTACTCGCTGTCTTCCTATGCCTTTGTTGCACTCAATGTTATGCGAGCGTTAAATTTTCAAAGTCTTCTTCAATATGTTCCTACAAATTTCAAGTGTCTCTTTTTGGTGCAACGTATAAATTTCCCGTTAGTTTCTATTTTCCTTTAAACTTTTTCGCTGCTAACAAAATCCATCTATATTATTCTAAGAATCGTTCTGTAGAACCACATATTTTAGAGCAAGTCTTTTCTCTTCAGCATTCATATTACATAGCAGTTTAGTACTGATGCTTTTAACAAGTACTTGTAATAAAAAAACAAAAAAACATTAAGTTTATAGGCACAGCGATATCTCAGTGTTTTGAGCTCTCTCGATAGACTGCTCGCTGCTTAATCTGTACATTTTACCTTCAGTATGTCCTACGAATGTTAAATTTTCCAGACCTCCTTTTATTTTTTTTTCTTTAGGAGCCCCAGAAATTACAATTGTTTCTTTCTGATTTTAAATATCATTGATCTTTTTTCTTTCCATATTTCTTAAAACTTTGTTACTCACATGCTTCATGGTATTGTCAGCATCCTTCTGTAGAATTTCTTTACAGATGAAGGAAACCCGAGACAGCAAGTGG
This sequence comes from Acanthosepion lycidas, assembly GCA_963932145.1. Lineage (NCBI taxonomy): Eukaryota > Metazoa > Mollusca > Cephalopoda > Sepiida > Sepiidae > Acanthosepion > Acanthosepion lycidas. The sequence goes on along the minus strand of OZ010577.1, from coordinate 40,335,893 downwards.
TTCTGTAGAATGATACTGAGAATACCCTACACAGTATGTGAGTAACGAGGAAGATTTAAGGAAAATACAAAGGAAAAAGCCACTTTAAATTTCTGGAACCCGTGACAGAGAAAGAAATAACTTGGAAAATTCTATTTTAACATGACATACTGGAGGTCAGAGAGAAACATCGAGTAATCTACCTAACAAGATTTTGAAAATGAAAGGCAGAACAGATATTGGAAGGGGTAATAAATGAATCAATATGGTTTAGTGATACAAGGGAAACATAATCGTCCACATTCGGAAGGAACAAGGCACATTAAAGAAGACATTCTCAAATCTAGTGCAGAAAACTAGATGTATTTATCATAAAGTAAAGACCTAGATAACTTATAAAATGCGTTATGGTATCGATATTTTCTAAGTGCGTAATTCTGCAGATATTTGCGAGAAGGTTGCAATTTAAAATTAGAGGAAGAATTTAAACACTTGTTTCGATATTACCTAATGTTGAAGATAATTAGTGTAGAGTAAAATAACTAAAAAGAATACAAAGTGTGTGTGTGTGTGTGTGTGTGTGTGTAGAAACGTCTATTTTCGTGCGTACACGTATGAAAAATTCATATAAAAGATTGCTTGTGCGGATTACATTTTGAGAAGAGTACTTGTTGGTATATGGCTTACGACCACATCATGAGGACACACCGGTTCCCGTAAGATAACCGAACTTAAACAACGTCAGGTCTGGTCAGTACCTAGGTAACCACTTGTGAATTACAGGTGCTTTAAGTTTGGATGTGTGAGTGGTATAATGGATAATGGCTCGAAATTGTTCATGGGAGAGCAGAGTTCCAATTCCCATTGGGTTCGTTATATTCACTTACGCACAAATACCTCTGGGTAATGTATGAATTCACCTCTTCTACCCCCAGTTATGGATTAATTAGTAAGACTTGTACCACTTAAAGAATATCTAAAAAAAATTTCTTAATACCTAAAAAATATTTTCTGGCTTTTAAATAACCTGCTTCATAAGCCGAAGAAAAAGAATAAATTAATTGTTGGTATGTGGTTTAGTAAGGTTAGGGAATTTGTATGCTGTATTACGTTCAGTGAGAGTTGTTTGGTTGTGGAGGAAGGGAGAAAAGAGTTCTTCAGATGGGGACGAAACACTTCATATCTCTAAAGTATCCTATGTTTAAAAGAGAAAGCAAGAGACTTTTGGCACTTTTTTTTTTCTTAAATGCGGAATAGAACGATTTCGAAAAATTAGTTCATAATTTGTTTTCAGAACAAAAAAGAATGAGGAGGAGGAGGAGGTTGGAATAAACGGACAGATTAAAATAAAGAAACCGGTTAGAAAACCTTTATAACAAAATAGGGTATCTGAATTAACAGTAGGTAGAATGAGAAAAAAATTAAATAGCCAGACAGGCCTGTTTACGAGAGTATACTTCTTTTTGGCAGTGCCATCGAGTTGTCGTTAGCAGAAGTTCTTTGGCGGACCAGTGGGGTAACCAGACAAGATTTAGACAGTAGCCTTATTGGAAATGCCAAGAAAAGAAAGGTTTCACTATTACAAAGTATTAATAATGAAAATTTCATTGGTGACAAAAGAAAAAAAAAATACTAAACATTTATGTAATATCAATATTCTTATATATCAGTAAATGTTGGACAATCGCATCACAAATAGGGAAGAATTTTGAATCAACAGAAATATGATTCTACAGAGGGATGCTGAGAATACCAATGACTGAACATGTGAGCAATAATGAAGTTTAGGAGAAAATGAAAATAAAAAGAACACTTACAAGTTCCACCATAAAGAGTTTTGAAGGTTCTAGAGCACTTAAGGAAAGACAGCTTGGAAAATTTGACACTTACCGGACATATTGCCTCCGGGGTAAGTAAAAGTCTAACTCTGCTTTCGGGCGGAGAGGAACCCGGAAGAGGCTCCGCCGAAGGGCAGAGTCTCGTTCGGGGTGGCTGACTGCCTCTGAACCCGTTTATGCGGGTTCAAAGAGGGAATATGTTTGGCCGAGCCTATGGGCTCGGAAATCCCACGTTAAACCCGGCCTTGTGCCATATTTAACCCTCGTGGGGGGGTTGGCTAAATATTACTTACCGGACATATTGATGGTAAGAGAAAAGCAGCGCCTAACCTACATAACGAGCTTGTGTAAATGGTTGATCGGACACGGGTTAGGAAATATAGCGAAATAACAAAATTTACTAAGTGCTAAAAAAAAGCAGGAAAGTGTTGTGATCCATGATCGCCAATGTCCTGAAGGGACGCGGCATATGGAAGATAACTGCACCTTTGGATTTGAGTGTCGCACTTTCCATCTACTGTTAAAACATTACCGCCCTCAAAAACGTTTTAAAGCTTGATTTTAATTTATGACTATCAGTCGTCATTCTGAGCGAGGCCCTGTTACTGAAATTCTAGGATAGAGAAAATAGTCAAGAAAAAACTATTTTATATTTATCTAACTCAGCAGTATGAAAATGTGGATCATGATCTTATTTTTTTTTTTTCATTCTTAACAGCGATTAGAAGACGGGTCGGAGACTGGTGATAAGATTATCCTTCATATGTGCCAGACACGGAAAAAAAAAAAAAGATATAAACGAAAGAAAAGAATCCCGAAAATATTCAAAGAGTAAGAAAATAATAATATAAACATGGGAAAAAGATAATTAAATCACATATGGGAAAGAATGAAAAAAAAAAAATGAAGAAAGGAAAAAAAGAGAACGAGAAAACTAGAAAGTATTAGGTTGGTGCAAAAATAATGACGTAATAATGTCGTTTTTTCACGTTTTTTTAACGTCAAAAAAACGACATTATTACGTCATTATTTTTGCACCAACCTAATAGTTTGAAATTGCGGTGGATTGATAAATAAGAGGAAAGATAAGTGAAAAAAAAAAAAAAAAAAGTACATCGCATGAGAGAGAAAGATGGCGATGAAATAAGAAATGATAAAAAAAAAAAAAAAAAAAAAAAAAAAAAAAAAAGGGACGCTGTAATGACGACTAAACATATGAAGAATTAGTGTAGAAAGAAGGGAAGTTGTATGAAAGTTGTACAACAGAAAAGAAGAAGGGATTTACCGGAGAGGAAAAAGAAAAAAAGAAATGCAACAAGAAAGGTAAATGAAAAAAGTAAAAAGGTAAAGAATACTTTGGATAAATAGTTTATTACAATTATCAAAATAGCAAAAACAGCGATCATTCATCTTGTCGGCTGCAAAAAACCGAGTTGATATTGTTTCTGTGATGACAATAACAAAGTGTTGTATGACGACAGAATGAGCTAACTCTTCACTGCACAGACGGAATGAAGAAATTGTTTAGGAAGACGGCAGAGAAAAAAAAAAAATTAAAAAAAAAAGAGCAAAAACGCGTGTGAAAGGAACTAAGGCAACAAGGTCGGTATCAAGCGAAGCAAAAAGCATCTGAACATTTAAAAAATATGGTAAGAGAAAATATCTAGGGAAGAACAAAAAAAAGACATGCTAGCGGACATAATCACACGTATATATATGCGCGCGCGTGTGCGTATATATATATATATATATATATATATATATAGAGAGAGAGAGAGAGAGTTCTCAAAATGTGTATGTATGTGTGTGTGTGTGTGTGTGTGTAAATCGGATGTTTATGCGTTTCCACAGTTTTCATACGATTTCGATGATTTTTTTTTTTTGATCGATAATTCTTCAATGCCAGTTTTGAGTCCAAATTGTTGGTGACAATGGCTCTCCACTACTTCCTGTCCATTATAACTCACAGCAACGTTTTAGTATGTACTGTTCTTGGACATATATATTTCATAAAAACTTTAATAAAACTAATTAAATTTTTTTTCAATTATATTATCGATAATTCTGTGTGTGTGTGTGTGTGTGTGTGTGTGTGTGTGTGTGTGTGTGTGTGTGTGTGTGTGTGTGTGTGTGATCGGATGTTGTTTATGCGTTTCCACTTTTCATCCGACTTCGATGATTTTTTTTGACAATTCTCCAGTGCCAGTTTTGAGTCCAAATTGGCTGGAAAATATTACAATCTTGAAGGTGAAAAAAAAAAAAAAAAAAAAAAAAAATCAAAAGGCAAAATTTAATTTACTCTTTCACACTAAAACCCTCCAACCATAGCTCATGCTGTGTGGGCATGAATCATACCCCCACATGTTGCCCATTGGTTGCTGCTGACCTTTATAATTAGCGCGTGAAGGAACGCGTGTACGTGTGGCCTTGCAGCACGCGATGTGTCACGCGCTGATGCACGCGCATACGCATGACTTGCGACACATGGCACCTGTTCGAGTTGCCCATTGGCTGCACGAAGCTCTTTTACACGTCCAATAAAATGTCGCAATCTCATTGATTGTCTACGCAGTACTAAGCTCATTGATATCGCTTAATTCCGCTTCTACTTATGTGCGCCTAGCCCTGCTTACATATTCCCCCTTCTCTTGGCCAAGCAATCTCTCTCAAGTGAGGTTACCTTTTCCGTTGCATAATGCCTACTACTACAGTTTTAAGGTGCTGCTTTCAGAGTAGTTTATAGCCGTTCCCAATTTATTTATTTTTTATTGTCCTGTCTGTTTTTGCATTGCATTCACCGTAGCAAGAAGTAAGCTTGCTTTTTTATTAACATTTATTTTTCCAACATTGCCTAAAGTTATTCAAACTTAGTGATCACTGTAGCGTTACAGCGTTCTCTTCAGTACCTTACATGTGCCACGGAGCCGCAATTATGCAACTATAGGGAGACATTTCTCGTTCATAGGTACCGCTGCTCGTAATTTGAGGCATTATTTTTATTTACATTGTTCATAGTGTTGTCCTCATCTTTCTTGACACCTTCACAACGTTTCGGCCATTGTACGCTTTGGTCTTCTGATTTTTTTTTTTTTTTTTTGAATTTCGAACCGAATCTGCATGTTGGCGTTTCTGAAGAATGGTTCGATGACGTTTTGTAGACGTCCTTACCATGTTTATTTCCTGAAATGCGCTGACATTCACATTCCTGGGTTGCTCATTAAAGTCAATGAGAATCTTTTCCACTTTTCCAATTACTCAACCCAACGCTTGCAAATATCGCGACAGGCATTGGCAAAGTTATTTTCAAGATATTTTCCCAAAGTTTGTTGTTGCTCTGTGGTTCACACACACACATATTATTTTAATCATTTCCTCCCATACAAGGCGACTAAACGCAAGTGGTTACCGAGAGTGAAATCAAACGAAAAGATGTTAATGAGGAGAAAGGATAATATAAACAGAATTCGGAAAGAGAGAAGATGGCGCATGTAAATGTTTGAAGATCATAGGTAGCAAAGGAGCAAGTAACCAGATGAGTATTTCACAGGAGAGAAGTGCATGAATATAAATAGAGTAGAACTAGCTATTTCAACATTAAAAAAAGATGAGACCTAATTTCTAGTAGTACGTTCGTTGTTATATTTGAAGAGGAAGTGTTCAATATGGAAGAAATAGCATTTATAGGCGGAGACAATGTGTCCATAATCGGCACTACATGGCGAAAGAACAATTTCATGCCTCATTTCGATCTTCAGTCCAAGTCTGCAGTGATAATTCCTATGTCTACAATATATATTGCAGCGGTGTCGAGCCTGATCAGGACGTAGAGTGGGAACCGCTTGGGAATACTCAGTATTGTTAGCAGTGGCAGAGGTCATATTTTCGTGCTAGTCTTCAGGCATTATCGACCACTCAAGTGTCTTTTTCATCACTTCTTTTTAGCCGAAGGGAATGAAGAGTGGGTGAAACTTGTATCGGAGTGCGGGCTGATTACCGTGTTCTTTAGGTTGGCTCTAACATCAAAGATTTCTGTCGCCTTTGTAAATTTCTGTGTCACGAGCTGCACAGCTGACGCGATATGACCGAGTCGAACACGACCTCTTTGATAAGTACAAGCTAAAAAATTACTCGATATCTGAAATTGTTACACATTTCATCTTAGGTTTCGGTGCGGGTATTCAAACAGAGATATTTTTTTTTATTAAGCAGCTTAGAGTTTTGCCCAGTACGCAGGTTGCTTACATTTTGATAAAAATTGTTACTATGATCCTCATGCTGCTTATTAATGTGTTGTCCGAGAGGTGTCAGGTGATTTTTTTTCTGAGAATATAATTGGAGTATATATTTAATACGTTTTGTGTTGACAGAGAAACCTCATTCTCTTAGCAAACATACTCCTGCACATCATTGATCTGATATAAGGTGTTTGGGATATTATTTTTTAATATTTGCTAGCTTTGATTTTTTGCTCACATAATGTATCTGATGTATTTATTTTTATCTGCTGGTTTTATATATCTATGTATGTTTTTTTCATTTTTTTCGTAATTAAGGTACATCTGATTTTAGTAAAAAGTTCTATAGGCCCTAATCAGCTATGGAATAGTTAATCACATCACATCACAGGGTCTACTTTCAAATAAACAATACAGCTATTACTTCTCTAGGACAACTGTTGATGTATTAACTCTTTCAGCTCTGCGTTCCTGAATAATTTTAACCCCTTTGCCTGAGCTCCCGAGCCAAAATTCGCAAATAATTGGTATGTAAAGTTTCACGGTAGATATAAAAAAAAAATAGTTACAAAAATATAATAGACTTAGCAGTGAAAGAGTATGATTGCATGCCTTCACTGTATCGCCAGAATTCTTTGTGTTCCATTCTACTCAAATAAGGTAACCAATAGCAAAATACGACAAGTGTTTACCCACCGGTCAATCGGTGGCTAGGCATTACGTTAATTTTGTCTACCACCGGTAAAGCGGTGGTCAGGGCTCAAAGGGTTAATGGCCATTGCTGAAGGAATCTATCAAGTTTTAGATAAGTATTCTGTCATTGGTATAATTGTCTTATTCATAAGTTAAATGGTTATAGTATTTCAGGTTCAATTTCTGAACCGATTCAATCTTATCAAATAATGAAATTAAAGTTGTCCTAAACGACCACTCTTCGAAATCTTTTTGCATTAGTGCAAGTGTCCCCCCACCCTCGGCTCTTCCCTTAAACCTACGTTGTTTCTAATTTTCATCAATGACCTTCCTGATGGCCTCAGCTCTCGACTCGGTATGACATGATGACGACAACTATTTACTCCTGTCTGATTAGTAAGACTGGTCGAGAAGTTCAAATTGGCAGGTGACCTAAAACCTACTGTTCACTGGGGCAAAGAGTGAACTATTAATTTCAACGCTTCTAACACGGAACTGCTTTCTAATAATATGAGTGACCCCCATCTACCTTTCATTAGCATGGCTGATGCTCAGGAGATAAATTTGCAATGTAATTGGTCCTGATCTGTCATCCCGGCTTCAGCCATTTTCCCATCGCCGTAATGTAGCTTTCCTGTGCCTTTCCTGGTAATTTTTCTGATTAATTTTCCTCTAACATATTTAGACTATGAATTTAAGCGCAATACTAGTTTGGCAATAAGGTCTTATTTTACAGTTGAATTGGCTAAATGTAATCGTAAGATCTTTGTTAACAATTTCTCACCTGTGTAACAATTCTGGCTTCTTGCTTTCCTGTGCCAACTTTGATCTTCAAAAATTTAAATGCAATGTCAATCGTTATCTACTGTCTTATCCTATTATTTTATTGTTCTCACTGTTTAATAATGCTTTTCTTATTCTTTCACTCAGTAACTCCTTGTGTCTTAGTGGCTTTATTGCCTTTCTTGGAATGAAATGATAAAAATAGCATTATTGCCAATATTATGTTTATAATTATTGTTTGTACTGTTAAAATTGTTGCTGTCTAAATGACATTTGATTTGCTTATCTAATTAGGGTAACCATTATTGATAATGTGTTTATTGCATATTATTTCATTCTTTAAAGACAATTTAGATGAAGAAAGTAGTTTAGATATTTGGATTAGGTTATTAATTCTTTGTTGTAATTTAGAAGGTGAGAGTAGACGTTTTATACAGAGATATTTTAAAAGCATCACTTACAGTCAATGACACACACACACATATATATATATATATATATATAGAAAAGGGATTTTTTTTCTATACTTAATTCATGCGGGGAATTTAAAAAAAAATATTCTGTAATGCCATTAAAGTATTTGATTCGAAAAGTTCGAAAATAAGGTCAAAGTGTGATGCCAGTAGCGACGCTGTCTTGGTATAAATATTACCAAGGTGATCTTGGAAAGGGAGTTTTGTTGTGGACGCTAATATATCTTCATGCTGCACCGGACTAATGCTTGGAAACTAGAAATTACCAAACACACATACTCAGAAAATGTGTTAACCCGGATTGCAGCTTCCGTGATAAAATATTCAGAAACAATTGACTATCTATATCAGGTGGTTCGGTATCAGCCCCGATTGAATATAAAACTCGAAACGACAGAGTGGGCAAATCTCTGCACTGGAAAATCCGCCAATTTTACGTGAAAGAAACTGGTATGAAAACCACCTAAGCCCGAAATAGAACAATCAAACAGAACAATAAAAGCTAAATCAACCAGAAAATGTGACCAAAACCACAAAAGTAAAAATGCTTATTGACATAACTGTTCCTGTAGACTGTCATGTAACTGAAGTTACAAAAAAAAAAAAAAAAAACATTATCAAAATATAAGGACCTAGAAGAGTAGATCTCAAAAATATGGAAAAAGCGGACATCAATACTTCAAGTTGTAGTTTGAGCCCTCGGTTTGAATGGAAAATGTTCCGATAGACTCATTGAAGGGCTCTCTGGTAGCCTTTGTCATAAAGAAATACAAAACAAATTGTACAACTCACACCTTAGGAAGGGCCCTATCTATGTAAAGTGCAAATGAATAAGCGCACGATGCGAGGTGTGTTAGAAGGTGAGGAGAAGAGGGAAAAGCAAGTGTATTGATGGTGGTAAGTGAAATTGCATAAACATACTTTCTTTTCATTCCACGTCATATGAACTCAAAAGAAGTTTATAGTATGTATACAACGGGTCATAATTTCTGATCTCTGATTCAAAAGGTTTTTTTTTTTTCTGGAGATGTTATTATAGCTAATTTTTATTGTTGACAAAACCTGTGGATGTTACTATGATTGTTGCAAGTTTTTGCTTTTTAAAAATTTCGCATTTTACAAACAGATTTTTATTTTTTTCCTTTAATTTTACTACATATTTGGGTAATCTGCTTTGTAAATTACTGCTTCAGTCTTGCAAACCACATCTAAATGGACACCTATTTTTATTTCTACAATTGCATATTTAACTGTTAACGATATTTTTGCTGAAAGTTAGTTTTGAAATTTCTGGTGTTTTCATTTTATTGTGGTTTTTAAATTACTAGGTCATCTGTAGCTTAATTTAGCTGTTTTTAGATATTTTTATGTAATTTGGAATTTTTTGGGAAGTGTTTATTAAATAATTTGAAAAATATTTTCGCTATTTCACGCTTGACCTTTAAGTTAAAAGTGGGTTAAACCAAATATTTTTTCTTTCCCTCGAATTGTTCTTTTTTTGTTTTATTTGAGGTTTAAACTCCAGTTTGGTTTTATATTTCATATTCTTTATCTTCGAAAATTATTTTACTAGAGGAATTTTTAGATAACCTGAACTATTTCTTTGGAGGATTTGTTTTATTATACTTGGAGGGTGATTGGATCTAACATTCCTGTATTTTAATTTTATGTTGGTTTCGTGTACGAGGAGACACTGCTAGTTTGTAGACTTAAATCTACATACAATTGTCAGTTTTCTTATTAATATCGACTTCTATTTCAAAGTTGAGGTTTTTGAAGAGTTGAAAAGCTCTTTTCTTTTATTGTCATTTGTTCTTCTCTTATCTGGCACTATCATTAGTCCCTCATCCCAATGCAGGCTGTGGTTGTTCATATTTTGTCGATTTCATACAAAATATGTAGGCCTATTAATTCGGAAACCTGAACACCATCAAACGAAAATTAACCTCATCAACAGAAAAAAATATTTTAAATTTATTCTTGGTTTCCTGCATATCCAGTCATATTTCTATTTCGCTAATATTGTTTACTCGTTCGGTTCTCCAATCACATTTTGAAAAAGATTAAAAAATTCGACGCAATTGTAGAAATAAAAATTTGAAAAACTGAATCAGAAATTTACAAAGCAGAAGTAATATATGCCAATGGTCAGAAAAAGAAAATATACATACAGTATACCGAGGGTAACTTTAAGAAGAGGTGGTGCAATCACAAGTCACTTTTTAAGTTAGAAAGTCTTAGTTGGCTAATTTAGTAGAATTTCTATGTGTGGAAATTAAAGGAAAAAATTAAGCCGATTGTAAATTGGAAAAATTAAAAAAAAATAGCAAAACCTTACAACAATCATAGTAATACCTGCAACCTTTGTTAACTAGAAAAATTAGCAATAACAACAATTCCAGACTAAAAACAAAACCCCAAAAAACCTTTGATTCAGAGGTCGGAAATTATGACCCTCTGTATACATACTAAAAAGTTCCTTTTAAGTTCATATGAAGTAGAATGAAAAGAAATGTATATTTCATTTAAGACCCCCCACCGATGCATTTCCAATACTTTTACTTCCCCCCCCTCCACATCTAACACTTATTCATTTATATAATTGTAAAAATGTAGCATTCATAAAATTTTTATCTTGAAAAAAAAAAAAAAAAAAAAAAAAAAAAGCGTTAGGAAATCAATTGACTGAAAACACCTGAAATACCGAAAGGTTGAAACCAAGGAAGCGGAATCGGCTGATATATATATATATATATATATATATATATATATATATATGTGTGTGTGTGTGTGTGTATGTATGTATGTATGTATGTGCCTTTCTTGAATAGATTCTAAAAATTTCTAATCACAAAATGAAGATGAATTAACTATAATCTTCAAAAAGAAAATAGAAAAATAGGCTTAATATTTGAACTATTTCCTATAGTTTCTACGAGAAAGTACAAATTGGTTTGCACCAAGACATTTGTAGGGCAGTGTTATTGAAAACTTCTTTAATTCGAGTATCATCTGTTTGTAAGCCTGCCCAGAGTCGTGTCTATCAAAAATATTATTCCTTATCGATTCTGACTATTCCAATCCTGTGTCCGGCCTTGGGCATTAACCTCCATCAACAGAGAAAAATAATTCATTCTTAGTTTCTTGAATATCCAATCATATTTCTATTTCGCTAATGTGTCTTACTCCTTCGGTTCTCCCTTCAGATTTTGAAAAAAAAATAAAATAAAAAAAAATAATGTCGTTACCAATTTAACTTATGTATATCGGTAACAGAAAAAATTAACAAGTTTATTGAAACTGAGTGATTCTTGTTATCTTAATCGGCTCTTTAGACAATGGCTGTAGGTGGTGGTGGTGGTGGGGGTCTATTCTACGATGTTCATTTCAATTTCATCTCACGTCATCAGTTTCTATATTACTGATCTTGAAGAGCAGTCATACACCGATAACCTATTTTCTAACATCACAAAGATAACACAGATTTACAAGTGTTGAATAGAATATTTCGATGTACTTTCAGGCGGTCACAATCTTGACAACATTAGATATAACGAGGAAACTGCGTTGATAGCAGACACAAAAACGTCAATACAGGAATCCCAAAAGATTGTCGTAAAGGACTGATTGCTTGTTTATGTGTTTTAGCAGCATATCAACCCCTGGTGTTTATTTAATGCAGAAACTTTATTTTTAGTCAGGAATGTTTCAGAACGTTTAAAGTGAATGTGAGGATTAAAAATGTTTCCAAGCCATCACAAGTTGTATAGTTAAGGATAATTTCAACATGTCTGCATGGTTCAAATTCCAAGCTATAAAAGCTACATGTCTGCATGTCCAAGCTACATGTCTGCATGGTTCAAATTCCATTGCTATAAAAGTTGGAAGAATTAGGTTGGTGCAAAAATAATGTCGTTTTCTCACATATGTTACCATGTGAGAAAACGACATTATTTTTGCACCAACATTTTCTTTTCTTCAGATGCCCTATTATTTGTAGGTAGGATTTTTGAAGAGTATGGTAAGATTTCGTACTTGATGCATATTTTTTGTATGTCTTACATTCTATCAAGATATGTTTGGCCGTGAGAAATTGATTGCATCAAGTACACCAAAGTGTAGTTTCTGCTTTAAACACGTGTGCGTTTGTGAGCGTGTCCAATTCTTATTCTTTTTAGACCTATGTCATGTTTAAGGTGTAATGGCTCCCTATTCTTCATTATTAATATCGGCTGATGTTCATCTATTTTATTGTTTGGGAACTTTTGTGATGTCAACGAAAACTGGTTGCCACTTTTGTGATGCCAGCGAATACTTGTCACTTTCGTATTGCTCGTTGGAGTACAGACCTTATAATCGAAGATACAACTATAGTACGCCGTTGAACAATATTGTGTCAGACGCCTTAGAATAGTACTTGCACTAGTAGTACTTGCTCGATAATACTCGCTCGAAAAGTAACAAGAGTATATTAACCTGAATAGAGAAATAATACAAAGTAGAGAATAGTGGTTCGTATAGCAATAGAGTAGAAATGGTGATCCAAATAGTAATAGAGGATAGAACTGTTGAACATTTTGACGTCTCGTTACTTTCTACTTATGAGTTTCCTCTATGGTCACGTGGCCTACTTCAATAATGGGATCGCCTGTGTTTGCTCACTGGCGATCTATGTTCAAACTAGAGTTTCTGCAGTGACACTTTATTCCTATATAAAAGGAACATGTCCCAAATTATCTGTCTATATTTCTAAGATGAGGTATTATGTACAGTATTTACATTATTCGGACTATTGTTCTCATTTCTGTCGCCATATTTATTACGTTTCAGCTGTTGTACGCTCCGGCCTTCTTCAGGTGGTTGGAATGACGAACTGAACCCTTTATTTCGCTCACTGGTGTAGATTGTTCTAATTCAAACGCCTTTATCCACTGTGAAATGTGTGGCATAGTGGATAAAGATGTTAGTTAGATCCAGTGACAGAAACCAAAGAGTGTGAGTTCAATACGTGGTTAAGGCAGTAGAGAACTTGGAGGGGTGAATTAACAGGAGATAACTGACAACTGACATTCAGCACACTCAAAATTTTCCTGGGATATCAAAACAGATGACTACGCAGCGGTAGTAAATTGGATGCTTGTCGCCAAAATCAAACCATTTTCCAGCCGTGGTGAACGTTGCAACCTATGTTTGCTGAACAAAAAAAAAATTCATCCTTAAAGTTATTAACAATTCAAATTTCTTTAATAGGCGCAATGGGCTTATGCAAACTTGTATTCACAGGAGAAAGTTTCTCTTAAAATATTGTAATACTGGATAAATATATTATTTTACCAGTTTATAGATTAGTCTATATACCCATGACCTCCCCGTAACCATTTCAACGTCTGTCTATGTTCATATGAGCAATGGTAAAAAAATGACACTAAAGATATTAGGTTTATAATACCCAGAAATGCATAAACAAATGTCCTCAAGGTACATGACACAGTGGATAAAAGCGTTAGTTAGTGACAGGACCCAAAGAGTGCGAGTTCAATACCTGGTTAAGGCGGTAGAGAATTGGAGGGGGAATTAACAGGAGATAACTGACTTCCATTAGACATGGCACGTGGAACTAGAACAGCCTACCCCAGTGAGCGAAATAAAGGGTTCAGTTCGACAATCCAACTACCTGAAAAGGCCGGAGCATACAACGGTTCAAAGTGTACCGGATTAACGATGATTTCATTATTATTAAATATTGCAGTTTTAAATGAATATTAATATTTTTTAATGTGCCATATCCTTCACTGTGCATTCCCGAGTCTCTACAACTATATTGTTCCACATATACATTGCTCCAAGTAAGGTTTAACATTTTCGTCTATATGCAGTGTCCCTTCAGGATGTGAGCTAACATGGCTCTCCATAACTTCCTGTCATGTGTAGCTCGTAAGTATTGTCTTTTCACTGTTCCTCCTCCAAATTGAGTCATCCATTTACACAATCTTGTTGGATAAGTTACTTGCTGCTTCCCTTTGTCCCTTTTGATTTCAACATGTCACAGGACATGTTGAAATCAAAAGGACACACGTCGATAGAAAATGCTGAAGACGCAATGTGCTTATGCAAACTTGTATTGCAGAACAGAATTCTCAAACCCTTCTTTCCTCATTATTATGTTTTAGTAATTGTCGCTATCATATGCATAAATGTTTCCTTTTTTGTTTCCATTTTCTTTAAATATTTCTAATTAAACATATGTTCAAGTCCATAGTATTCGTAACATAATTCTTCAGAACTACATTTCTATGGCCTCGTCTATTTATCATCTATGTGGAAACTGTCCTGCATTTCTCTGCCATTAAATAAATGGATGACAGAATATGGAATTGGAAGGATAGTAAGAAGTCTGTTAAGAGCTACAAAGGATATGAAATCATGGAGAGCCATGATCGTACACATAATGAAAAGATACGACATTAAGAAGAATCAGGATAATATAAAAGGATGTTAACAAAAATAAATAATAATATCCCAAGTAAAAATTGATGCAATGTAGCTTTAATTATTTTCAACTCCGGCTTCAATACTGAAAGCGGCGCATCTCAAATACTCGTCTTCCATAGCAGTTTTAAAAGTACTGATGCGGGCGTAGGACGTCGTGTTGGTGGCATACACGCCGTAACACAAAACATTCTTGTAGATTCTAGTCCGGGTTTGAAGGCAACCAGTACTGTTCTTAGCTGTGCCCTTTGTCCTCTGAATAGTATGCATTCAGTCAAACATTTTACTTCAGAGTCTTATAATAAGCATAAACAACCAGCCGTTCGTCAAGCTTCCAAAAATCATAGCATCCAAGATCATGTCTTTCAGTGAAAGTTTAGACCTGACGTTTCTTTAACATCAATTGTTGACAGCGAGCAGCTTTACCAGAAACGTTCTTCAGCATTTTGTCCTTCCAATAACAACTTATATGACCTCGCTTTTCTATCGACGTGTGTCCAGAATGGCAGCGATTTTGAAAGAATTATCATAGAAAAAAGGTAACTCTACAGTTATCCCGCTTGACTTCTAGCAGGGGCAATGATATTAAAAAAAAAAAAAAAAAAAAAAAAAAAATGGCGAGGAACAAAATACAGTGCGTTTACTCCTAAAGTTATATCCCAAATCCATAGCGGTGATTATCGTGCGATATTCCAACACAACAGCACGCATTGTGTTTATTCGAGTGCTAATCCAATTAGCTGTTCAGTGTAGTTTGTTGAACAAATGGATATATTATAGAAGACAATGGCGAATTAATTGCTGACAAGTTGTTCAGAGAAATAGGTTGACGTCCATTCGACCACATCTAGGTTAAATTGTAATTAACTTGTCACAACACCTGGCGTAACGTACCTTTGCTCAGCTAATATGTCCGACCCTGTCTGAAACGGGAAAATGATCAGAATCTATTTTTCAAACGTCCATTGAAATCTCTGACTAGGGTAATTCTAAAAACATTTTTCGATATGAATGTGCAAGTGGTATAATGTATAACGACTCGGTATGAGAAATCTGAAATCTGAGTTCGAATTTCAGTTGTACTTCATGTGCTGTATGGTCCTTCAAATCTTTCTGTCCGTTGTAGCTCTTAAGTTTTGTCTTATTGCTATTTCTCCCCAAACCTGTTCTACTATCCATTATACTCAAACTCATCTACGCGCTGCTTTCCTCTATCCCCCTTTCCCCTCAATCTGTCCCACGAGTATCAGATTTTCTAAACCTTCCTTCCTCATTACGTGCCCCCAGAAATTTCAACTGCCCCTTCCCGATGTTATGTATAAATTTCCTTTTTGTTTCCCTTTTTCTCTAAAACCTAGTCGTTGCTCATATGTTCGGTCCATGGTATCCTCAGCAGCTTTCTGTAGAAAGACATTGTTGCTTCAAGTCATCTTTGTCCAACATTCACTGCCATATAAACGTGCAAATACCCTCCGGAAAGATGAATCCGTCTCCACGCCCTCCAGATTTGGGTTAAGTATCAGAGCAGACTAGATTTGTTTTGGTCTGTTTTACGCCATGTAAACCTCAATGGGTTATTCAATGCCGACATTTTTTTATTGCTGGTAATATTTGTTTTTCCAAAAATATATTGCTGGTAATATTTTTCCCCCTCAAAAATCTATTTCTGGTAATATTTTTTTCTTCAAAATGTCTCGCTGCTATTTCTTTAATGTATTACTGGTAATATTTTTATTTTTTATTTCAAAAATATATAACTGGTAATAATTTTTACAAAACATTTCTGGTATTAAAAAATATTACACTATTTATACTTTCATAGTGTTTTGGCCCCAGCGTTAACTACTTGCCCATAGCTGGGACCCTAACAGGTGTTACCTCCCCGGGTTAGGGTGGATCTGAGAACACCAGAAATTAAGAGGTGGTTTCACGCTGCTCAAAACATCCTGATCAGAGGTCATGCTTTTAGACGTAGTTTATCGTCATACCCAGGACGGGCAGACTATAATCTCTATCCGTGGTTGGAAATCAGTCTAAGGGAAGGACAAATCGGAGCTCAAAACTTTAGGTGGTTCGCCCTGACGCTGGTACGGAGTTACCTTAAACAAGATCTTTATTATATTTCAACCAAAATTCATAATCATAAGCAAATTTTAAAAAGTTGTGCAAGGATCAATGTCATTGATTACGTAACTATTTTAACATTTTCATATTGCTGGTTATAATTTTCAACTCCCACTAATAAATTCATTGATAAACTATTGCTCTACCCACTTGTGAGGCTGATACAAGGCTTCAGCGGTGGCAACCAAAGTTTCGAAGTGCCTAATACAATTACCTAGAAGTATGACAATTTTTGATTTCTTTTTGTGTCATCACGTATTCTAACCAGCTATTTCAGTTCTTGTGAAAAATCAGGCTTAGCACCAAAGATCAAAGCATACAGACATAAAATACCGCTTTGTTACCCATCATGTTCAGAAAGGTTTTATACAACTTATGTGCCGTTAAAACTTTCTATATGCATAGATGTAAAGTGCTCAGTGTCAGATATAAACAGTTTGGACAATTGAATCAATATTGCCTGGAAACTGACATAACTATTCTCTGTCTCAGATCATTTAATACTTTATAGAATAGCCATTTTAAATTTATATATATATATATATATATATGTCATAAATTCGTTTATTATAATCCTCTTTTTTGTTAATTTTAACAAATCAGTCAATAATATAAAGCGGAAGTTGTCGAGGCAGAACAAAGTTACAAAAATAAACAAAGCCATATGGTAAAAACATTTTGCGTGCTAATTCAGATAAAAACGAACAAATTTCTCTCACATATACGAAGAAGAATGGAACAAGATAATAACTAAAATTTGCAAATCCTTGAGAACTACAAGAAGTTGGTTGCTGCAGAAGTGAATAATGGCTACTCTACAAAGTATTAAATTATATATATATATATATATATATATATATATATATATACACACATATACGTGAGCGTGTTCCTCCTATGAAATGTCTGCACCCTATTAGTAACATCAACGCTGATCAAATACCGAAAAACAGCATCCCATTTTAATTTCTTGGGTTGATAATAAATGTTGCTCTGCTTATAGTTCCCTTATTGAACCTGTTCCTTTCTCTCTCATATATATATATATATATTAGGGGCGTTGGAAATTGTCGCCATTTTACATTTTTAATTTAGCGCATTCGCTTTGTTTTTTTATTTTGTCGACTGCACAGTATAGTATGATCAGTTGGGTAACGTGTGTGAGCAAAAGAGCAACATGACAATTTACTCCGCCAGAAATTTAGAAACGGTATGCTGTACTACTTGGAATTCGTGCCCGAAGCTCCAATATGAACATTTCAGAGTGTTTGGATATTAATCTGAGGACACTGCAGAGGATTTGGAAAATGTTAGATAATATATCCAGTCAACATCATGGGGTCTGGAGTGATCACTACTGATGGTGGCGTTATGTCTTCTTCATCTCAAAGGGCTTCAGACTCAACACGGGGCCTACATCAAGTCTCTTGAGGAGGTAGTCCTGCTTTGGGCCAAGGTGGTGGCTGCTGGAAAGCCGTAGGTCTAGCAACACGGCTCTGCACCATGTCACACATAGAAGGGCCCAATCATGGCTGTCAGACGATTTCTACGACAACATCACTCCATACATCTGGTCATCTAACTCCCAAAACTGCAACCCCCTTTATTATGTTTGGGGCGACAGACCAATAAAACCCCTTGTAACAACAAAGATGAACTGAAGGCAAGGATTATGGCAGCATTTACTAACTTAAACAATATTGAATAAATTTAATCTTTAGTATTTTCAAAGATACGTTAGGTAATTTTGGGAAATATCTCTCTTAAGATGAGATGTCAGCGTTATTTTTTATTTTTGCGTAATCTAGAGTACAATTTATCCATACCACTCTGTATATATCTATCTTGTTAATATGTTGAGCCGAAACAGTTTGTAAATGTTCGCCTGAGAATAAAGTCTCAAATTTTGTATATGTTAGGTTTTAATTATTGAAAATGAAGTGCGTTGGACGTTAGTGTCAGAGAAGGATGCTTTAATGATTTACTGGCATAGCTTAGACGTTGTAGAAGGTCCTAATTAGGCAACAACCACTGAAGATGGAACACACTACCCAGACGTAATTAATTAAACGATGCAACATGCTAACAATTAAACCACTTCCAACTACCTGGAGTGAAGATATTACAATATATCTTGCATTTCCAGTGAAACTTGTGAGCATGTTCATGCATTATTATTATTTTATCATTATTATTATTTGTGCCTTGTCCATTCAGGACGTTGGCGATTGTGACGCCACAATTTCCTGCCATTTGTAGCTTTCAATAAATTTTATTTCTTTATTATCCTTTCTAAACCCTGTTCTGCCATCTATTCGCTAGGTACTTTACGTGTTATTTTCTTCTTGCCTTCAATCTGCCCTGTGATTAACACATTTTCACTGTATTGGTCTGAGGGTTGATTAAACTCATGATAATGTTTTTTATTGTTTTTTTTTTAATTGTGAATAAGATACGATATCCCTACTGAGTGGATGCCAGCTAAAATTTAATTCTCAATCACAGAGAATGATTTAAAAAAAAAAAAAAAAAAAAAAATACACAGAATTTAAAACAAATATCAAATTATTAATCTGTAAAGTTTCAACTTCTAAGTTCGTACTCTAGTAAAGAACAATTTGTGTCTACTACTACTAAAAGTAGAACATATGAAATAACAGTCTGCCTGATGGCGACTTTCACTTGCAATAAGCGGAGTCATTAAAAAAATCTTCCTGTGTCTAGTCTATTTCTTATACGAAAGTAAAAAAAAAGAAACAAATTTCCTTTTAAGCTATAAATCATCTGAAATAAATATATACTAAACCGGATATCAATGTAACTTATACATGCACCCACGAATTAATGAGCAGATGTAATCGCTATAACATTGTTTTCATACCCCAACTGAATAATATCCAGGAAAAATCTATATGCAAATAAGTAATATAGGTTTTTATTCATATTTAAAAAGAGGGGCCTTAAATTCTCGAGAGTAACTCGTATATACAAAGAAACAAGAAAAATGATCGGCTTCCTGTACTGCTCCAGTAAGTATGTGACTACTTACCTTTACAAGAAACAGATCAGGTTTAAAATGAAGTACTGTTGCGGGAGATGCTCATTCGTCACTCTCCAGTCTTGATGATTCGAAAAGTGTCGATTATGGGTGACAAATTATTTTCCACCCTCTCTCACAGGCGGGGTACGGCAAGCTTCTCACTGCTCTATCGCCACTTTTATGGACATTTAGTTGGTCAGTTATGTACCATGCGTGGTACACACTTAGGCGATTATGTATCTTTTGATATATGGCTGACGAAGTAGATTTTTTGCCCGCAGTAGGTTGCCATTTTTTCTGCGGAAGACCAGTTACCATCCAGATCGTGATATTTACCCATAGCTGGGGGCGGGAGAAGAGGAGGATTCATACTTCTCCCAAGGTTAATAGCACGTAATTTAATGACTCGACTGCAATCCGAACTCGGCTCTCAGATTCCAAGCCACTATCCATTACTCAACCGTACCCCCTCCATGGAAATTACTCGAATGAACTTCATTCCCTGGTCTCGCCAAGTGTAACATACGCGGCTAGAACCTACCATGCTACTCGCATTGTAGCAAAACACCCATATTCTTTCCATGTTCCACTCGAACAGCTTCTCCCCGCGAACCACTGCTCTGTGGAGCAGACTCCCAAGCGGATGATTCCCCGATCACTACAATCTTAACGATTAAGCCTAGATTTGAAAAGGTTATCTTCCTCTTCTATCCGCATAAACCGCTTCTTAATATAGCCCTTTATCCCGAGTGTCCCCCAGGGCCTCGTACGAGGTGAACTATACTGTAAAAAAATGTTTTCTAGTCTCCAATAGTTGTAATAAACTCAACCCTGCCAAACACTACTCCGGTTTTACAAGGAACAGCTCATACTTTTCACCTTAATTACAGCGACTAGCTGTGAATACGAGCTGGATAACTAATAACGGTAATTGTTATTTAATGTGTTGAGAGAACAATCTAGAGACGCGAGACATAAAAACAGGTAAGAGATACTGCTGATAAACTCGAAGGAAGAAAAAAAAACAAAAAAAAAAAAAAACAAAGCAAGCCTACGCAAATGAGTAAATAGTTAAGTAACTAAAGCATTTTTCTTAGGGTTCATGACTGCTATGTTCAAGCAACAAAGAAGACCCTTTTTCATTTATGTTTTTCTCAAGACGTAGTAGCAAGGACGGGAATAAAAACAAAATGAGAGGAAAAAAAAAAAAAGAAAAGGAAAATAACCCCAAAATCTGTGAACTGAAGTTGAGATGGAGGGGAATAGCAGAAAGGAAGCTGGGGAAAAAGATCCGTGTGATTCTGTAATGATTGCAAACATATCTAAATTCCGCTTCTTCAGCGCTACGCCATTGACCCACCTATAAAAACAAACACTAATCTTTGCCTGTTTGCCCTCCTTTCTTTTATTGTTTCTGTTGTTCCTGATCTGTAGACCCCCTAAAGACAGCGGCTCCGTTAAAGCAAAAATAAAATCTGACAGACTATACGTTTTAACATCAATGACGCTGTCTCAGGTGCGTTCTTTAAGAAAATTGTTGGCGCACCCTCAGTTACCTAAGTATATACTCATGTTTGTTCACACACAAAGTGTATATTACTGTAAACGTTATTTTTAGTAAGTAAAGGTTTGAGTTGCTACCCATGGCTTTTAATTTTTTTTCTATGCGCTGTGATCCTTCAGGACGTTGGCGATCATAGTTCTTAATGATTTCCTCTCATTTGCATCTCTTAAACCATGCTCTGTCATGTGTTATTTTCCGCTGTCCCTTTTGCGTTCAGTCTGTCTTGGGAGTATCAATTTTTTTTAAGCTCTCTTTTTTCATTATGCGCCCTAGATATCGCAACTGTTTCTTTCCGATTTTAAATATTAGATTGGTTAAAAAAAATCATGACGTTTTTGACGTATTTTTTAACGTCAAAAAACGTCATTATGTTTTGCACCAACCTAATACAAGTGTTCTTTTGGTTTGCATTTTCTCTAAAAAGTTCGTCATTTCTCTAATGTTCTTTCCATAAAAACAAAAAAACAAAAAAAACAAAAAAAAAACATATTTCTGTTGCTTCAAGTCGTCTTCATCTGTGGAGGAGATTATCCAGCAATCACTGCCATATAGAAGCACTGATATTACGTAAAAGTTCAATGCTTTGTTTTTTCTTTGTTTCTAGCGAAATTTGTTTTGAAATTGTGTTTCTTAACACTTTGTTTTATCTTGTGGAAGGCATCGATGGCTACCCCCCGCCCAAATGCGCCTTTGCATTTCAGTGTCGCGCTTTCTTTCTCTGTTAAAACAATTTTCAGCTATTTAAATTGTACTTGTTTGATTTTGGTATCCCCAATTTGTAATTTAACTGTTGGGCTGTTCCCTTTTGCTGACAACCATGTATTCTGTCTTCTTGCAAATAATATTCAACCCATTCATTTCACTACTTTCTGTAAGAGTTCTTGTAATTTTCTTTCTGTGACAATTGTCAGTGTCATCTGCATATCTTACAGTGTTAAGATTGCGGCCACCAATAATGAATCCCCGTTGAACATTTAATTCTCTCAGTTTTGCCTGTCTGGATGGGTTGAATCGGTCCGACGAGAAGATATCCTCGTCTTACATCCTTTTCGACTTTTGTATATTTAGTGAATTAATGTTTTAATCGTAAGCAAATGGTTTGCTGTCATTATAGATTCTGAATTATTCTGATATCCTTGCCAAAAATGTAACTCGGCTCTCCTGTTAACAATTCTGAGTCATCACACCACTCACTTGCAGAACCTCGTATTCATAAGGATCAGTAATTTAGACACTGACCAGGGACGGCGTTGTTTAACTTCGTGGTTTTAAGAGAACCAGCGATACAACAGGATATGGTCCTAAACGGATATTGGTAATTTAATGTTAAAAATTAATTTAATACCAAACTCTACTAAAAAATTACTTTTCAGTTGACAATTAAATTTTAGATGACATGATTACATTATAATTGAACAAAATGAAAATTTTACATCCATTTCACGCGATTATATTGAACAATTTTTTTATACACTCTCTATGTGTATATATATATATATATATATATATATATATATATATATATATATATATATATATATAAATAAAAGGGGAAGGGACAGTTAGAAATTAAAGATTAGTGAATATATATATTTTTTTTTAATTAGATTTATTTTTTTTATACAATAAATTGACAAAAATAATAAACACTTTTTAAAAATATTTTTTAATAAAATAAATCGAACAAATGCATTAAGTACACGTAGGCTGATAACAGAATTTTAAAATCGTTTCTTTTTCACAACGATCACCCACTGAATATTTGAGGAATTGCATGCAATTTCAGTAAATTTCTAAATTAAACTTTTATTCGGTTTTAATACTTAATTGTTTTTATTCGGTTTTTAAAATTATATTTTAACATGATCATCGATAACTTTCATTTGTTTTTAAAAATTTGATGAGAAAGTTATTTGGGTGTTATCCCCCAATATTGAAGAAGTATATGAAGAGGAATTGCAAACAATTTTGAATAAATTTTAAAATATTTAAAACAATTTTCGGATAATACGAATAAAAAATTATAGAATGTCGATTTATTTTATTAAAAAAAGTAAATTAAAATACATTACAGTTTACTTTTTTAAAAAAAAATCATTAAAAACAAAATCTGCTTCGTTTTGTTTTGCATTTTTCTATTTAAAATATTAATATTTTGTTTTATTGCATTATTTTTATATGTCAATTTAAATTATTAAAAGATAAATTTCTTGACGATTTACTTTATTAACAATAATTAAAAACAAAAAAGAAAACTGGTTCATATTTTGTATAATGCCTTTTCAGATACCTTATTTCAAGAAAAATAGTCACTAATTAATGTTTTAATCCTTAATAAATTACTTGTATTCGGTTTTAAAAAAAAGTTATTTTTCTGTTGACTCGGGTCCGAGTTATTCCAACACTGATTCGGCGGTGTGGATTTTTCGTGCACGCCTGCAGTCTCGATTGCCTATGTAGAAACACACACATGCGCACAAATCGTATATGGTACAGAAAACCAAACAATCGGCTGTATATCAGATTTTCTCTATCACTAACATCTTAGCTTTATAGCTTCTTTGCATTTCTGACCCTTTGTATTAATATGCAGGCATCTTTTTGCAAACTATATCGAAACACTTGTTAACTTGTTTACATTTAGGTTCCCTCTTGTTAATGATATGATCTATTATAAGAATACATGCGGATTTGAGCAGTAATCTCCATTAAAGGGATTTAAAGATCTCAAAGGATGTAGTAGCTTTAATGGCGGGAAAAAGGCACACTGAATAACAAATGCCCGAGTGATATTTTAGCTCTTCTGTACACTGGATACAAATACTATAACGCGTTTTTCTTCTCCTTCCTAACTAAACCTTGATTGATTGTATTTTACGGTTTATCAAACTTTTGCGGGTTATTTAAAGCCAGACAACATTCTTAGATTCTAATAATTTTTGGGAGATGATAATGATTTACTGATACAAATCCTACTATTTAACCCATAATTTGGGGAGAAAAGGTTGATTTATACCTTTTGCAAGGATGTTTGCACGTAAGTGAATTTATTGAACCCAACTGGAAGTGGAACACGGCTCCCTGATTTCCGATTTCGAGACTTTATCCATTACACCCCAGACACATCGATGCTAACAGCACCTAGCATTCTTAAATGGTCATCCATATACGCACTGATCAGACAACGTTAACTTCGGTGATCTTGCGAGAACCGTTGTTTCAAAGCGATATGGCCGTAAACTTCTACCTAAACAGATTCATAAGCATTAATAGACGTAGATATTTAGACCTCTTAAAGGCTTTATGAAGACTTCATTGTAGAGACATAGTACAAAGCTGGATCCATCAGAATTTTAATGCGTTGAAATTTCGAGTTTAAAGCGTTACTTCCCTTATCTGAAACAATGTTGAGCCAAAAGCAAGTCAACTGTCGTACCAACCAAACAGACCGATAGGATACAGCATTACTGGGTGCACGAGAACTTAAATATCGTTACATAAAAAAAAAATATTGGAGATAGAGAGAAGCCTGCGGAAACAATGCTTTAAACAGGAAACGAAATTGGTGGAAAAAGGCCACCAGAATAAGTGTATTAGAACTAACTTCTATGTGCCATGTCTGTTAATCGTGTTGGCGATCACGGCTCTCCAAAATTTCTTGTCCTTTGTAGCTTTTAATAAATATTGTTTGTTATATCTCCTAAACTTGAATTTCTGGAATGAGGTTATTATTTACACTATTAGAGTTATTGTGCTCAACTTTGTTGCTGTCATCACTACGTTTCGGCCATTCTGCCTTCGGGACTTCGTTAGGCTTATATTGATCTTGGTAACCTACAGAGAATTCTCAAATGATCACGTTATTTAATCTATGAAGTTAGTCTGTTCTCGTTCAATTGCCCATGTGTAGGCATACTGTTTACTACTTATTTTTAGTATTATTCTGTTATAGTTCGCTCGATTTCAAGTAGACACTACCTAGCCCAGGGGTTGAACCTTGTTTCACCATCCATTTACTAGTGTTCGCTAGGTTGGCTATGCGTTGTTTTCCTCTGTCCCGCTTGACTTCAGTATATCATGTGAGTATCAAATTTTTCAAGCCCGCTTTCCTTCTCATGCACCCTAGACAGTTCAACGGTCAAAACCCAAACGGAGAAAACAATAAAATAGCAAATGTCTAACAGAGATAAAAACCGAAAACATAAATAAATATCGCAAAGTAACTTAACTCCTGTAAGAATCGAGATCTACGGAGAATTATGTATTTCGTCTTTCAACTTGTGTTCATGGCCGTCTCCCTAAGTATAAACCATTATAGACAGAAAACGAATTCAGTGAATACAATAAAATAAAAAGGGGTAAGGAGTTTGGGTTTGCTTTGTTTTACAGCATATCAGCACCAATAGGTTATTTAATGCAGACAACTTTTTTTCCTGGTAATATTTTTTTCCTCAAAAATGTATAGCTAGTAATATTTTTTTTTTTTTTTTTTTTACAAAGTATTTCTGGTACTAAAACCTATTTTTACATTTTTATAATGCTTTTTACCTTAGTTTCGGGGTTAACTATTTGCCTGTAGCTGGGACCCTAACAGGTGCTACCACCCCGAGTTAGTGTGAAGCTGGGAACACCAGCAATTAAAAGGTGGTTCCATGCTCCTCAAAACCTCCTGAGCAGAGGCCTTGCTGTTGGACGTAGTTTATCGTCTTACCCACGACGCGGATGTAGTTTATTGCCATATCCAGGAAGGGGATAAGAAAAGGATGCGTTTTATCACTAGACTTATTCCAATTTATAGGGAGGTGATCTTGAAAGAATTAGGAATTCTATTAGGATTGGCGGACATAATCTAAGATACAGACGACGCAGTGCTGATAGCAAGCACACAAAGGAAACAGTACGAACCCCTATACAGTGTAGTAAAGGAAACTGAAACGAGAAGCCTAAACATCAAAAGGTAAGATGACAGAATGTATAGTTGTCAGCTAGAGAAACAAGATACCAACTACGAGTAAGTACGACTATTTAAATATCTGGAAAATATTTAAACAGAAAATTGAAAACATGATACCGAAATAAGTGCCTTCCAAAAGCTAAGTATTAAGAAAATTTCGTTACAAACAAAGAAAAGAGTACTGGACTATGTTTTAGCAGTCCTCTTATGTGTAGTAGTGAATACTGGACAAACCTCTTCAAAGATAAAGTGTTTTGAGGCAACAGAAATGTAGTTTTACAGAAAGATGAGAATACGGTGTACTGAACATTTTACTAACTAGCAAGTCTTAAGGAAAATACAAAAAATGGGCCGCTTATCCAGAGAGACATTTGAGAATTTTCGGACACATATTGAAGAAAAAAAGCTTGAATTTAAGACTTACATGTCATTGAAGGCAAAAGGAGCAGAAGGGCGCATCAATTAACCTACCTAATGAGTTTGTTTAACTATGGATTTAAAGGGAATTGGAAGGATGGGAAAAGAACAGAAAGAACTCCAAAACATAGGAAGTTATCGAGAGACATGAACACCTATGAAGTGAAGGGACACGGTACATAGAAGACATATTTGAAATCCAAGCGGCTCACATTGTCTAAACCTTCATCATCTAAGAAAAAAAAAAAAAAAAAAAAAAAAAAGAAAAATTCTGACAATAATACTCATGCGAGTATTGAAGAACTGAAACGATTTGTTGGCACTTTATCTCAAATTCTATCACCTACCTTTTGTATGAAAATTCATTAAAGAATGACCAAGTAGAAACATCTATTTTCCAAAAAGACTTCCTGCTGTTTGAAATTTCCTGCAAAAACAATGTCACAGAAATTCTTTGATTTTTTTTCATTTCCTTTTTCTAGCGACAAAGTGGAAAACAAATTACGATGATTTTTTTTTTAACAATCGACCTTTCTTTTTTATCTGAAAAATAAAATGTTTCCAATTCGACTCGAAACTTTTTGTTCGTTTACTTTTCATGTTGAATACTTAGAGATCAACGAACGATTGCTTTGTTTTCTTAGAATCTGAGAATCGTGCAATGACTGAATCATTCAACGGAAATGTGCGAACTCATTAGTACCATTCCTACTGAGTCAGTCTTCCAACAGGTTTCTTGCTATTTGATTGTTTTTTTATTTTATTTTTTTTTTAAAATAGAGTTCATCCCAAGCAAGTTAGTAAAGCCAGAGAGACGAAAAGGAGTTACTGAGCGTGGAAGTGTTACAAACAAGAACATTACTAAGGAGCGAGAACAGAGGAAGAGTAATCAGGAAGACAACAGATAGCGATTGACATTACATTTAATTTTCTGCAGATTAAAGTTGGCTGGAAAGTATGGAGCTGGAACGGTTTTCCACAAGCGAGAAAAGAAACTGTTAGCATAGAATTTACTATTATCTCAAGGCAGCTCATTTGCAAATTGGTGAGACATCGTCGCCAGTCATGTCGTACGCTGAAATTCGAAGAATCTAGACAATAGCGAAGACTTTATCCGAACAATTACCATGAAATTATTTTTAGAAAAGGCACAAGGAGCCAACTTTACGGCTTTGTGAGAGTGACAGTATCCTCTAGATCGGGACTAATAAATTGTTACCTGATGAGTATAATGTTCTGTTAGCACGGCTCTGCGATGGACATGCTGGCCACAAATTTTGCCTGAAGCTCGGAAAATCTGCCACAAAGATCCTTTAAATAGGTCATTAGGTTTTTGGCGAACTTCTTTAACTTAAACAGCTTTTTGAGCAATCAGATATTTTTTTAACGACCAGGTTGAGTTTCCAGGGCAAAAATTCACCAGCAAATCGTGAAAAAAAAAAAAAAAAAAAAAAAAAAAAAAAAATTATATATATATATATATATATATATATATATAATATTCCATGCATGGAATACCGTTGTCATATATGGTCTGGTGATCCCCCACCCCGTTCTGCTCGAGCTTCTCGGCAAAATCCTAAGATGGAAATGCAATGTGATTGGTCCAGAGTTGGAGTCTCGACTCCAGTCACAGTCTCACCGACCTAACATGGCTTCCCTCTGTTCATTTCTATAAATACTTTCATGGCAACTACACTGACGACCTATTTTCATTGGTGCACCGACTGCATGAATTTAAGCGTGCCACTGGGTTGGCAACTCGGTTCCATCCTTTTAAATGTAACCACATCTACTTCAACAACTTCTTCCCTCGCACTTCCCGACAATGGAACTCCCTTCCTCTTACTTCCCTAACAACTATAATCTTCAAAAATTTAATTGGTCATTTCAATCTTCTGTTGCCTTGATCCCCGTTCTTTTTTATCCTTTCCTCAACCCCTCCCAGTCTTTTCCCTTACTTACACTCACTGCAGACACTTGCTTACTTGTGGCACCCCCGTCTTGCTTAAAAAAAAAAAAAATAAAAAATAAAATAAAATTCATGCACGAGGACACCTATTTTAAACTAGGCAGCACTCCTGAAAATTCTACAGTTGTCATTTGACATATTGTCTTTCGAATTTAAGTGGGATAAATCGTAAGCCTTTATTAAATAACCATGCAGTCACGTACTATATACTGCTTTCTTTTTTCTTTGTCCCTTTAATCTTTATTTAAGAACATTCTTTGTCACAGGTTTTTTTAGCGTGTGGTTTTATGTTTGAATTCTTCGCCTTTTTTTTATATATTGCTTAACAATTACCTGCCTAGCAATATGTTGTTTTCCTTTAAGTTACCGACTTACATCTAGCTATTTCAAAAAAAAAAAAAAAACTATGAGAACTATTTACCAATCAATTAGGAAGTTTAAATTCATGCGATCGAAGTATGAAAGAGAAGAGCGCATTAGAAGGATTCGCATGAAAATATTTATAGAAAAAAAAAAAAAAGAAAAAAAAAAAAAAAAGCCACGTCATGGTAGTGAGAAAGCGACTGAAACGGAGATGCCAGATCAGCTCCCAAAATATTACAGAACCTATTTTGGATTTGCCGAAAATTTCGAAATCAATAGCTGGAGCATCAGACTAGATATGGCAACAATAATCAATGTACGGACGAATGGTAGAATTTATAAATGCTCAAGATAAATTCGAGAAAAAAATTGTCTGTCACGATACAGTTAATAAATTTTCTAACAGCAGACCTATCAACGTATTCAGTACAATCACTCCACTTCATGTCAGTTGAAAAAGTGAGACTGAAAAGGCCTAAGGAGTTGTTGTATTTCTCGCTTTCATATAATTATTTCCGTCACATGAAATGTTTTATGCTAATTATATATAATCAAATTAAGTTCCTGAGGGAAAATCAGGCGACATATTTTCACTGGTTACCGTAACTTGAAGGACTGATTTGTTTTTTACGGTTTTGTAGGTTATTAAAACCGGGAAGTATTTTAAACTGTACGATTTTTCGAAAGATAATGATTTAGTGATACAAGATTCCCTTTTGGCGTGAAGCTGACAGTCACCATTCAGTCTTGATTGCCGATGTAAAACTCACACACACACACAAATCATGACACAGGAAAGCTGTCAATCGTTGATATATCTACTTTTCTCTGCCAATGATCACTTACCTTTATGATTAATCTTTTGCTCTTTTCTGCAATTTTGCCCCTCAGACATCTTTTTGCAAACTAAATCTAAAAACACTTGTTAATGTGTTTACATTTAGTTTCCCTGCTTGTTTATATATGATCCATTATTATAATACATGTGGATTTGGAATTATAATACATGCGGATTTGGAATTATAATACATGCGGATTTGGACAGCAGTCTCCCCTAAGGGAATTTAAAGACCCAATAAGGATGAACTAGCTTTACTGACGTGCTGAAAGTACACTGAAGTTCATTCTACAACAGCTGATCTGTAGACTAGATACAAATACTCTAACGGATTTTACGGCTTAACATTTTGCAGGTTATTTACATATTCCATGATGGGGGAATGTTGGAATACCATCAAAGAAGCTGTTGAGGGCCATGAATGATACACTCTGAAGATAGCATGTCTTAATTGCGATATGGTGAATGATGTACTAAGAAAACACCCAAGAATCTTAAACGAGATGGGTATACATAGCCTCATTAAAAGTTGGATTATTACGACTGATAATGGAGAACATTTGGGGAAGTAGAATTGAAACCCAGAGACTTTTCTTCATTGTTTTGATTTTCATGCTTCTATCCTTATGTGTTGTACTTAAAAATGGACTAGTTTTTCTTAACCGACCATTCCACTTCGAGAATAAAGAACTAGATTTGAAATCATAACATTTTGGGTTGGTTTTGGTTTTGGTACGGTTTTAGTATTTCGACTGTTAAATCCTTTGTAATTAAAGAAAAACAGTCATTGCTTTTTGATCAACGCGCCGAAAAAAAAAAAAAAAAAAAAAAAAAAAAAAAAATGTAAAAGATAAAATGAAATCTAACCTCACATACAGATATGTCTCGCCATGTGGAGAAAATATGTTTTATACTTCCAATAATTATGTGTCATAACGTCACGTTTTACTTCAAAATTCGTTCTGAGTGAGTGAGAGAGAAAAGCGTTTAATTACATTGCGAACATGAATCTATTCTGCACAGTTAATGATCCACAGCATTATTGTAACATTAACATAAATATTTAACCTTGGTTCACTAATGAATTCAGGTAATAGTTATCAGTTATTAATAGCAGTAATATCAGTTTCCCTTAATTTCTTAGATGTTTTTGTAACTGCTTAAAAACTTCACCGCTGTTCAAAGTTTTATCCCATTCATAGTAGTAGGAATCATCGAATCAACGCATACGAGCTTTTCTTTAGTTGCATAGTACGTGCTACAGATGGATTACAAGTTTTTTTGAATTCAGAGTTTTCCTTTCTCCTTTTGACCGGTTGCCAAAATTTCCCAAGTCACTAATTTTAACCATATCTATAATTTTTCCAATATTCGTTTATATGAAATCATTTGGCAATTTTCAAGCAGTACTCCACTGATGGAAGTAAGAGTCCTTAGAAAATTTTAAAAAAATTGAAATTCACCGGTTGCGTCTTAACACAAAACACAAAAAAAACAAAAAACAAAACAAAACACAAAAAAAAAAAAAAACAAAACAAAACACAAAAAAAACAAAACAAAACACAAAAAAAAAAAAAAAAAAACAAAACAAAAAAAAAAAAAAAAAAACAAAACAAAAAAAAAAAAAAAAAAACAAAACACAAAAAAAAAAAAAAAAAAAAAAAAACAAAACACAAAATAAACAAAACAAAACAAAACACAAAAAACAAAACAAAACACAAAAAACAAAACAAAACACAAAAAACAAAACAAAACACAAAAAACAAAACAAAACACAAAAAACAAAACAAAACACAAAAAACAAAACAAAACACAAAAAACAAAACAAAACACAAAAAACAAAACAAAACACAAAAAACAAAACAAAACAAAAAACAACACAAAACACAAAAAAAAACACAAAACACAAAAAAACAAACACAAAAAAAAACACAAAACACAAAAAAAAACACAAAACACAAAAAAAAACACAAAACACAAAAAAAACACAAAACACAAAAAAAAAACACAAAACACAAAAAAAACAAAACACAAAAAACAAAACACAAAAAACAAAACACAAAAAACAAAACACAAAAAACAAAACACAAAAAACAAAACACAAAAAACAAAACACAAAAAACAAAACACAAAAAACAAAACAAAAAACAAAACACAAAAAACAAAACAA
Source organism: Acanthosepion lycidas (assembly GCA_963932145.1). Lineage (NCBI taxonomy): Eukaryota > Metazoa > Mollusca > Cephalopoda > Sepiida > Sepiidae > Acanthosepion > Acanthosepion lycidas. The sequence continues at coordinate 40,303,961 of OZ010577.1, read as the reverse complement.
CAAAAAAAACAAAAAAAAACAAAAAAAAAAACAAAACAAAAAAAAAAAACAAAAAAAAACACAAACAAAAAACACCAAACAACTAAAACAAAAAACAAAACAAATCTTCCAATCAGTCCTGTGTACAACCGATATTCTGGGATTATCGAATCTGCTAGAGGATTTCTCCTAACACCTGATCAATTTGTTTGTTTTGTTTAACGGCATTTCAACCTGAGTGGTCACTTTATGCCGAAAAAGATTTTGGTATAGCTTGCAACATTATTTCTTTCAAAAACGTATAGCTGGCAACATTATTTTTTCTTTTTCAAAAACCCACAGCTGGCAACATTATCTTTTTAAAAAACATCATCCTTTCACAGTGTTTTGACCCCAGTTACGGACGTAGTTTATCGCTGTACCCATGGACGCGGGCTAGACTGGGAGTTCACTATTTGCCCATAGCTGGGACCCTAACAGGTGCTACCACCCCGGGTCAGGGTGGACCTGGGAAGAGGTGGTTCCACACTCCTCAAAACCTCCTGATCAGAGGCCTTGCTGTTGGATGCAGTTTAACGTCGTACCCAGGACGCAGCTGATCAGATGAGACTATCTAAAAGCGTAGAAATTTAATGGGTATAAGCCTTCTGTCTCTCATTCCATTCTTCAAACATAGAATATCCTACGGACAAGGCGTATCCGTTAAAGGAAAACTTCTTAGTCCCCAGCAAGTCACGTGTCGTATACCTCACTATCTCCTGTTCGAAAAATCCTCATGCGAACATATTACTATTCACTACAACATATCTTTTGCCAACAAACCTGTAACCTAATCAGTTATAATACTAAGACATAGAATTCACTCTTTGTGTTATTAATAAATACTATAGCCATTTCTGAATTGATGCGAATACGTGTTTATATCTATCACAAAGTCACGTTCTGCCTTAAAATCGGTTATTTGAAATAGAAAAAAAGCGTTTAATTACAGAGCGTACCGGAATATATTCTGTAGAGATAATGAACTAATTAAACATTATTATTGCGACATTTTCATGAATATATTACTGTCGTGCATTCATGTGGTTATCAGGAATTCTTAGTAACAGTATTTCTCTCTATTAATGTTTTGTTCGTTGTATTTTTTTTTTTTTTTGTAACTTCTAAAACAAAGTTGTTCAAAGTTTCGTAACGAAATCTGACGGCGCAATGAAATAGCAAAAGGTGCATTCCAAAGAATATAGACGTAGGTAGAAGGTAGAGACATGGAAATTTCGTCCGAAACAAAGATGAACCGCTATGCAATATCAATTCTCCTATATGACGGCGGCGAATAGTGGAAAATTTCTTCACAGATGAAAGGAAGATGGAGGCAATACAAATGTGATTTTACAGAAGGATGCTGAAAATACCAGGGATGGAGCGCATGAACAACGAATAACTACATTTAAATAAAAAAGAAAAAAAAAAGCGGGATGGATAGGGAATAGCGGAAAAAAAAAAAAGGGGTGGATAGAGAATAGCAAAAAAAAAAAAAAAAAAAAAAAAGGGGGGGGATAGGGAATAGCAAAAAACAAAAACAAAAAAGGGGTGGATAGGGTTTTGCGAAAAAAAAAAAAAAAAAAAAAAAAAAAAAAAAAAAAGAAAACCACTTCTTAATTATTGTTGTTACTAGGTCCACCCTGACCCTCCCATTCACACAATCTGGTCAGGTCAGTAACCAGTTTGTGTGAATGGATGGCGGAACGGGGGTGGGGTGTTGGCAAAGGAACAAAAGGTTGCTAAGAATTACAAGTGATAGAGATTGTGGAGAACCATGATCGCCCATAAAATAATTTCGTGGTAATCTATAACTTTTCAAAATTTCGAATCAGTCTTTCTATTAAACGAAATTACTTTTTTTTTTCGTTACTACAAAACCAAAATCATTCAGCCCAAAACACGAGTCATATTATTAAAATATCCTCATCAGATCGAGATTATCGTATTAAGGTTATACAAATCGCCTTACTCGTTCAGAAATATCTAAACTGTCAGCTCAATGTCTCCGACCGAATGAAGCATGTAAATCTTAGCGAGCACCATCCTTCGAAGCTCGTGGAATGATGCGACATCATCATAAATATAATTGCACAAAATAACAGAAGCAACATCGGAAATGTACAGTGCGTCTAACTATGAGAAAATAATAACAATCAAATAAAAGGTTAAGAAGGAAACCTCTATCAGTATTGAACAGGGTTACGTAACTGCTGGTCTTGGAATTATATCATTTTTTTTTCTCTCTGCTAATTCTCTGGATTTCTTGATTTTTTTTTTTTAACGTTGTACACCACTGTCCTTGATTGTCTCCCTAGAGAGAAGATCAAAAGCCGGTTAGTCACTTATTTGTTACTAGCTTAAAAGTAGCACACCGTGCGAACTTTTAAGCTAGCTTCTACGGGGCCCAAAACTAAAAGGGACTCTGGCAGTGGATATTCGGATAAAGTTTTTTTTTTTTTTTTTTTTTTTTTTTTAACTTGTCGACCATCCTCTCTAGTAATCGCTTGTACCAGTTCCCCAAATCTGTAGGAGGTATAGACTGTGATTCGTACTGCAATTCGGTTCACTGGGGGTGAATTAATCAATTCTGAAATCCGGGGACTTTTTGTTTTTTTCCAGACTAGATATAGCATACATCCATTGGGAAAGGTTCCAAAACTGCCGAAATGTCCACTTGCGAGTTCTTTTATGTTGAAACGTATCTAAACCGACAGAAATATTGTGTGCAGTATTTCTGACTAAACATGAAGGTCGTGTTAACAGATACTTGCAAAGGTAGATAAGTGTGGTCAGTTCGCTTTAATCTCGGTGATCTGTAAATAGTTTGTGGGAATATAATATAATATATAATATATAATATATAATATATATATATATATATATATAAAACTGTATCTGATTATGACCAAACAGGAAAACCCGTTGGGGAATTTTTCCCGTCAAATGTGATGAAGCCATCTATCTTTAAAAATCAGTATTTGAAATCATAGTTTTTACATTGGTTTGAACATAGATCATTGGCTCTGCTGTGAAACATACAAAAAATCTCACCCACAAAATAAGCAGTCATAACGTCTATTAAAAAAGTTTCATCTATAATTTCGGTTTTTGTTAATTAACTTTATTCTTCAAAAAATAAATTAGAATTTATTCATCTATATATTTCAACATTATTTGCAATGACATGTTGTCGCTTATCAGGCAACACTTCGATATTTTGAGAAATATTTCACAGGTTTTGAGACGAAAAATTGACAAATGGTTGAACCTGGTTTTTGGATCTTTTGTTAATTCACCCCATACAATGTAAAGTTATTTATCACAAATATTAATTAGACCAAAGAAATTATAAATCAGTTTGTTTCTTTTTTTTTTTCATTAAATTTTTGGCACTCTTTTGAAAGTAGAAATTTTAAATTAAACAACTCCAACACTCAGAAAGAAAAATTACCAAAAATCAGATATATCCTAATTGTGGATGATGTTCGAAGTACTTACAAGGAATGTTTAACAATTAAAAACTATTAAACAATTGTCTATCGGTGTGAGCGAGAATGCAGACCCACCACTACCCAGCCCAGGGATTGAACCCACAATTACTATGCTACTAAATTCACGAACCAACGCTTTAATGCTCCGTGAGACAATTCTCAAATTAGAAATTGGAGCCTTAAAACTAAGGTTCTTATTGTTTCCTCAGCTTTGCTGCACCCTTGCTGTCAAGCTTCAGTACCCGTATTGCCGCTTCGCAAAGATGAGAACATTTGTTTGAAATCAAGTAAGGATAACAGTAAATAAAAAATGACACCACCAACAAAAAAGCAGAATTTTTTTCTGAAGCCGAAAAATGTGCTGTTTCCATTCAAGGCGTCGGCGATAACTGTTCAACCTCATACACTTAAAAATACCGCATCAGAATTGTCCACATTTGAGGCGATCGCAAAGGCCAACCCAAGCAGAGTGCAATGGAAAGGCCTCGTTCAGGGAGAATTTGGTGTGAATTTTAGTAAATAAAATAATCGTCGGTTTTTATTAGGAAAGTTTTTTTTCCTCAAATCATTTTTCATAGGAACGAAAAAAAAAAAAAAAAAAACAAAAAAAAAAAACAAAAAAAACGAAGGTAATAATGCACGATTGGGTGAACATGACCGCTGGAGTATAATAGAACAATATATCTCCCAAATTATTTGTTATTTCTTCTTGCCATTCGTGGTCATGAACATTTTTTTTTTTCAATTGGGCGTAGGGCGCTTTTCCACCAATCTTTTATGAACACATCGCAGCGGCTGAACGCAAAAGTGTTCATTTAATATTCCGTTGCCCTTTAAAGAAATCTAAATGAATAATACCTCACCACGCACACAAACGGTATCTTCAATCTAATATGCTCAGCTTTTTATTTCGTTTGTGAGAATTTATCCTTCTATGTAAACCATTTTTCATCACCTGTTATGATATACTTAAGGGGCGTTTAGTTAGAATGATACATTTGTAATCTCATTTGTTTTCCCCAAAACGGAAACCTTCCGTGACACAACCTTATAAATAAATGAAAAATATCGCTAACATTCCCAGCAGATAAACGAGAAAAGACATATACGCAGGAAATTATAAACACAGTTACCCGTATTGAAACGAATAAATTTGCGTGTAATTCATTTGATTAATTGGGAATGAAACTAACAAAACGTTTTAAGCAATCATTAAGAATTAAAAAAAAAAAAAAAAAAAAAAAAAAACTTAATGACTTCTTAATGACCAAAAAAAGAAAAAAAAAGCCAAAATAAAAAAAAATAATCATTATTACTTGTGAAAATAGAATCACTTTCGTGTAAATATGCTATTTCGATAAATACGAATTTCCAGTCGATTTCATAAAAACTGAGATTGAGTAGATTTAACTTCGATTTTTAAAACATTTTTTTAAAAAATTTTCTTTATTTCTCGGATCAGCCCTAAAGACGTTTATCTTAAGAGGAAATGTGGGGAAAATGTTCTGTTCGTCTGATATGCATTTAACACGAACGCCTTCGTGCTGTATTTCGTTGGCGGGATCGGGCAGAGAGAAGAAATATCCATTAAAATCGCTTATATTTGATTAAATTTTTTTTTTTTTTGTTATTGTTTTGTTACAGATAATATATTTCTCAATCTTGTGTTGACCCGGAAATAATAGCAAAAATTTGCGAACATTAATGTTGTTTGGATAATGTCAAATGCTTGGAGGAATTTTCAATGTTTTCGAACCCTAATTTAAAATTGAATCCAAGGCTACACATTATATATTCATTTGTCTTTTATAATAAAGATTTATTAGGAATAAACGCACACGCAATATATATATATATATATATATATATATATATATATATATAAGGTATACCATATTTATAGGATAAAGTAAAAGTGCTCAATATCCGTTATATAACGCGTGTATATTTTTGAACAGTAATATCAACACTGAATGGCGATAGTGTGTTTCATGCATGAACGTAATATTTATAGGGGAGAGGGATGGTAGAAAACTGGGGGGGGGGGAGAGAGATAGAAAGAAGAATTCAGCCGAAGATATTTTTCTTAAATCCAAACAAGCTCTGTCCACATTTTTGTATTGGATTGTATATTACCAATGTTTTGATTAAAATGTTGTACATCGGGATTAGAATTGTGGATACACTGTACGAAGTTATGTTTTCGTCAAGTACATTCAACTGTCTTAGTAATTACACAGAACTGTGTGATAGACAATATTTTGTTGGCTACTTCCTGACATTTTTAAAACCGCTAGAATACGAATTAATCTAAAGTGACACCATGTGTAACAGTTAAAATGGAGATAGACCGAAAGGAAAAAAAATGTATATAAAATATTTATTGCCTATTAATTACTTTGTACTGATATTAAATATTTTATGCACACTTTAGCATATAATCTGCTGCGGTGAAAGTGGTCTGTTTCTTTAGAACAATAATAGCTTCCAGAATTTCGAGTCTTTCCTTGCAGGGAGACTGCTATAACATTGATATCGCAGACTAATATTTGTCTTCTGTTATCTTACGTCCATCACAAACAGCTAAAACCGAATATAAGACAAATATTAGTAGACAATATATATATATATATATATATATATATATATATATATATATATATATGTAGACAATACACAGATACTTTATAGCACTCACTGCAAGAAGTTCGAATTATGAAAATAAGGCAGTTCATATTAAATATATTTAACCACAGCTTATATATATTTGATATATTCTGTTCCTCTGTAGTCTGACATACCTTGAGAAAAAAAATCCTGTATGCCTCACTAGTACCACCCAGTTCTTGATAAATAACAAAAACAGACAAAAAATACTTGGGGTGGAGGGAAGAACTTAGGACATCTTAACAATTTCAATCCCTATGTGAAACTTCTCATGCGAAAATTGTATTAAAAAAAAAAAAAAAAAAAACCTTTACAAGCAGACTATTGTCCTCATTTTTGCTCTTATGATCAGAGTTTCAGCAGTTGTGCTCTTCCGCCTTCATCACATGCTTGTCTATCCAGGTAACAATTCCGAAGTGAACCCTTGCTCTAGTCCAGCTTGCCCTGTTTAGGGGAAAATCTCGTCTTGTTCTCATTTAGTACAGCTTGCTAACCGGGAAAGGATTGAACTTCACGAACCAACATTTTAACGTGCGCCAACAGACTGTCGAAGGACGAAATGTCGAACGGACAAAATGACGAACTGATGATTATGAAGGTTTAATCACATAAAAGGCGATTATATATTAAATGATGCCAAAGAAAAGCAATAAAATGTTTACAGTTGTTTAAACGATTATTTGACAAGTTTTTAAAATCATGACTTTAGTTTGTTCAACATTTTGTACTTTTGAAACTGTTTTTTTCGACATTATTTTTGTCATTTACTCACTTCGGCATTTTATCCATTCGATATTGACCTACTACACACACTGATTCACTAGACTCTTGGGACAAAGATAATAGTCCGAATATAAATAACTTATCCCAAAAATTCATCAAAAAAATTAAATCTTGTGTGTGTATATATATATATATATATATATATAATGTTTATGAGATTACATAATCGACTAAATTAATGCATATGTATACTAAACTGATGCAACTGCAATATGTTTCGGTATCATTAAGAACACTCAAGATAGCCGAGTACTTCCTGGACATGACAGAAGAGAAAGCAGACATTTTAATACAGCCTCACCTCACTTAACGACTGGAATCCGTTCCAATGAGGTGGTCGTTGAGAGAAGTACCTGACGACTATTTCAGATATACTACGTGTGTAATAGGTTTGTGTGAACCAGCTTCCGCTAACATTAATATCACTTTGCATCATTTGTAATATTTCTAAATTCTTGTTAATGAGTCATGAAGTAAATAGTAAACGTAACAGACACATTATATAACCGTTCTATAGTGTGTACGTTACTTCTATGTCTATATTGTAAATACAAATACATTGTCATTCATTTTTCAAGAGAGAGAAAACAATGGGGGCAAAGTTTTCAATACCGACTGGTTGGATTTTTAAATTTATGTGATCTTATACAAAGTTAAACAGTTAAGCAACTGAATGGGTAGAGGCTGTAATTATAATTCGTCACGGAATTTCAAAAGAAAAAAAAAATGACAAGCTGATAAAATTAATTTTGTGGAGACATTCCAGAGCAGATACCATAACTGTTAGGACTTCCACAGTTTCAGAACTGAAGCAGAGAAACATAAACCATAGTTAACTTTTAATTCAGAAATATGTGTCGAAGTCATCACGAAATTAAATACCAATATCCAGTTCTCTGCGTTTGATGAGATTTCGGAAATAATTTTAAAAGGTAGTAAATATTTAAACTCTTTTTTTTTTTTTTTTTATAAAAAAAATCTTTAACCTTCAGCTTTTTTTAAATCAATACACACCAAGAAAGGCAATAAAAGTCACAAAAACGCAAGGGGTTACTGAGAGCGTAAAATAGAGAGACAAGGCGCAAAAAAAAAAAAAAAAAAAAAAAAAAAACAATATTCAAAGAGATTTATGACGAGGATTAACGCTGTATTTAAATTTTTGAAGAACGCGGTTGACAGGAAAATAATAATCCGGAACAGAGTTCCACAATAGAGACGCACAGGAGAAGAAACTATTAGCATAGAACTTACGGTTACATTTACCCATTTCAACAATGAAATTATGAGACCTAATCTCGTCAGTCAGTTATGTGCCATGCATAATACACGCTTATGCGATCACGTATCTTTCGATACATGACTGACGAGGCAGATTTTTTCCCGCAGTAGGTTGCCATTTCTTTCTGCAGTAGACCAGTTATCATCCAAGGCTATAGAACCCTGCCTGTCCTGCTATTTATCCATTTCTGGGAGGAGAAGAAGAGGATTCATAAGTTTCCCAAGGGTATTAGCACGTAAGTGAATGTAATGGATTCGACTGGAATTCGAACTTTGCTCTCCGATTCCGCTCAATTCGAGCCGGTATCCATTATTCCACCGTACCTCCGCTAATCTAGTAACGCGCTTAAATTCATGAGGAGGAAGCTCCTAAGAACAATCCTCATTAAAGTATTTATAGAAACGACACAAGGTAGTTATGATACAGCGGTGGGAACGTAACTGAAGCAGAGATGCCATGTCAGGACCGATAACCTTGCATACTGGTTATTTTGTTTAAAGAATCTATCTATCTATCTATATATATATATATATATATATATATATACACCGGAAATACCAAAACATGAATTTAATGTGCTACTATATTGGTAACTGGGTCTCAACTTTTTATTGTTGAACTAGCTAGATGCAACCACCGCTTCTTTAAGAGTTTCTTTTCTCGCACTTCTCATTCCCGATTTCTCGCTTCCCTGATAATTATAAAACCTCAAAGAGTTTAAATTGCTACGTCAGTCGCCATGTTCAGTCTTCTTAACCACGTTCTTTTATTGCCATTTCCTCAGTTCTCCATGTTAAAATCTTATTCTATTTCCCTTCCTGTACCCCACCAAGTTCTCATTGTATTATCACCTTGATGTGGCAAAATTATTTGAGGTACAGAGGAAAGGTAAATTTATTAATGTACAAGATAGATTCTGGCGAGAAGAAAATGTGCAGCACGACATAGTAAACTAACTTTCCTAACAGCAGACTTAACAAGTGATCCAATATAATCTTTCCACTTCAAGTTCGTGGAAGACATTAGACCGAGAAGTTTCTCTAGATCTTATTCCGAAATTAAGTTGCCTACTCAGACTGACTGTACACGTAAGTAAATAAATTTTCAGTTGATACTATTGTCTTCCTCGCCATTTGCATCGCGTCGTCTATTAAGCGTTTAGGTAACTGCTGTTCTTGGTAATATGTCGACTGCGGTCTTTACCTATAATCTCATCGGAATAAAAATGCATCAGTAAACCCCTTAATTCCCCAAGATTCTTTTGGAAGATGTTTCCTCTTGCAAAACAAACCAAAACAAATGATCCTGCACCTGTTCATTTCACACGGTGTTGTCACAAGTGACGTACCGCCAGAGGCTTTTCCGATTTGTCTTCCACTGTCAATCTGACTGATTTAAGCAACACATATGCCTTTGCAAAAAATATCAAACAAATAAACAGCGCCATGGCATTTATGTGTTCAGCTTAATAGTCAGAGCACAGAAATTTACTTTTAAAGGCTACAAATTATTCCTCTGGTAAAAGATTAATGTAACCGTTTATCAAAATCATGGTTTATGAAAAATAAATAAATAAAAATAAATAAATTAAAACCCTCAAATACGGGCAGATTACACATTCCTTTAGAGCACTCTCTGTGGAACAAGCAGAGTGAAAATAAACTTTCCACGGATTACATTTTGTTTTTAAAATAGAATTATGAAATTTATTTAAGTATTCACCTGACGGTCGGTGTTACACTTGAGTATAGGAAGGTGATGAAAAGTTAAGATATATATATATATATATATATATATATATATGTGTGTGTGTGTGAACTCTTAAGTTTTAGTGATACAAAAGAACCATTTATTTACCTCGTAGAGTTTAACTTAAATAGTTAAACAGTCTATATGAACACGTGGTTAGAACGTTCACTTTTCGACCATGGGTCCCGGGTTCGAATCTCATCGTGGTCGATTTATAAGGAAGGTGACTTCTTGGTGTTATCGGTCTGGGAAAGGCGACTCCAGCGTGCAGTACCTTTTGAAAGTACCTGGAAACCATACTATGGGTTGATCCAATCCTTGCGTTTTAAATTGGGTAGACGGAATTATGTTTTGCCAGCACGAAGTCGCAAGTCATCGTGACCAAGAGTTCCAGTATATTGGTCTTGTTCAGACTGTCGATCACGTCAAATAATGCGCTCTTTCCTAGAAACTGTAGCTACGGTCCGCTCAGCATAGATCACAGGTAAGTTCTGTAGGGGTTGAACAAACAAATGTGCTTGAGCAGCCGCCCCTAGTAGACAGGTATACTCGGGTATAAGAGGTCAGACACCACAGAAGGGTATACAACTTAATAAATTTATTAATGCTATAAAAACGCACATATTGAAATTTGTGTAACTCTAGACAGTAATAAATATTAAAAAAAATCGCCCCCAAAATAATAAAAATAAAGATGGGCGTGGTGCGGGGAAAGGATAAAATAAATCACTTTAGTTGATTTGAAACATTAAAAATAAACAAGTAAATAAAAAAAAAAGAGAGAGTAACCGGTTTTCGATCCTCGCTCTTTGGAGCCAATCGAGGACAAGCGTGTAAATTGTATGCACACTTTTAAAAAACAATTAAATGAAGAAAGTCAGGGAATTTGTAGAAGAAAAAAAAATATATATATAATCGTACTCTGATTTCATTAAGGCCCAGAAGCCATTACTTTTGCTTACAAAGTGAAGGCTCCTTAGACCTAATATATAAGGTCTCTAATATTTTCAAGTATTGAGTTGGTGCATAATTATCAGGCGTCTTTAACCAATATTTATTATGAAAAACGCCACATAATTATGCACCAACTCAATAGTAATTGGAGAGTGTACTGCTGATTATAGTAGAGGAATCTCCGAGTTTTAAGTATATTACTGTTTCCTGTTGCTAATTTTCTGGCTATCTAATTTTTTAAAAATGTTGTGCGCACAATTTACGTTCGTCATCAATTGGTTCTGAAGTGTAAGGCTAACCTCTTTTTTTTTGTTATTTTCTTTATTGTTATTATTATTGCCTTTTTCTGACGATTTATTATTTGTGCACTTTCCCTTGTTTTGTTTTTTTTTGTCTTGTTTATCGCTTTATATAATTATACACAATTCCAATATGTCCGTTTTTATAACATCAGCTAAACTGCTATAATGAACTATCTTCTACACAAAAAAAAAATAAAAATAAAAAAAATAAAAAAAATAAAATAAAAAAAAAATCAGAAAAAGACCCAAATATACCTGAGGAAATGTGACCTTGGTAGATCGTGTCACACCAATCTCTTATGTGTGTGTGTGTTGGGGGGGGATCTCGTTTTATGCACAATGTAGCTTCAGAACGTGAGCGATCATGGCTTTCCACAATTTCCTATTCTTTGTAGTTCTCAGCGGTTTCCCCACCTTACTATACTTTCTAGTAACTATTCTGTTATCCATTTACACAACCTAATACCTACTCGTTACCTAGCTTACTAGCTGTTTGCTTCTTGCCTTCAATGTGCACCGTGATATTTAACTTCTCAAAGCCTTCTTTCCATTTTATGCATCCTGGAAATTTAAAAAATTCCCTGATCCTAAGCACAAATTCATATTCTTTCCCATTTACCTTAAATCTTCATCGTTGTTAACACGTCCAATCCATGAAATTCCTAGCATCCTTCCTTAAAAATCATTTCTGTTGCCTCAGGTCTCCCCTTTATCTATGAGAAAATTGTCCAGCATTCACGGCCACTTAGGAGAATTGATATTATCTTGCAGTTCAGCACACTTTGCTTTTAAAATTTTCCTGTCACATAATAACTTGCTCGGTTTTGGAAGACATGTATCATTATCCCCACCCCTCATTTGGCTTTCTGTAACACATATTGCACACTATCTTAAGAAAAAGACCCTGAAATCGAAATTCAGTTTCCCCCCTGGTCTCGATGGGGATTCGCATCTACTAAACACACTCCAACTTCAGGTAGCAGCGGTTAAGTCTTACATTGTTCGTAAAACATTTTAAGCGCACATATAAAAGCCTCATTTCATTTATAAAATATATTTTCGTTCTAGTTACGATAAATAATTGAAATTAATGTTTCTAGCGTGCGTAACTTTAAAGACACTTAGATACAAAAGCAAACTAATTGAACAAAATTGTTTTTAGGCTTATAAATCATTTCATTTGCTTTCCTTAAAAGTTTCTAACTTTTTTTTTTTTTTTTTAGAAATATACATCTAAGTTCTATTCTAATAGTTTATCTTTCTCACCCCTGGAACTCAATTCCGGTGTCTGACACCTAAAAGCTTCATAAGTTTGAATATAACGTCAATCGTCGTCATCTATCTTCCTGCTCTTTTATTATCAATTCTCCTCACTAACGAATTTTCATTTTCTTTTACTCTCAGAAAGCCCTTATGTCTTAGTGGCATTACCACCTTTTTGCGGGCGAAATGATAAAACAAAACTTAAGAAAAAATGTAAGGTCGTCAGTAAGAGAGAAGCCATAGTGAGAGTTACGTAGTGAGGACTTCAAAGTCAGGCAGTAGTATAATAACACAGGACGGAACATCTGACAGAAATACGAAGGCGTATAAGAATAATGAAGAAAAAAAGAAAAAAAAAAAAAAAAAAAAAAAAGAAAAAAAAAAACCTTCCACAAAATTAAGCAATTAAAAGAGAATTGCAGAAAGAAAAAAAAAACAAACTATATAATGTTCAATCTTCAATATGACAATGGGTTCTACACAATTCCTTTACAGATGAAAAAGAGGATTGAGGCGGCAAAGATGTGGCTCTACGAATGAACCTTTATACTATGAAGAGAACATGTGAACAATGCGGAAGTTTTAAATGGAAAACCGGGACTACAAGGAAACACTCAGAAAGTGACAGATTTATTTTATGGGTTACATAATGAAGAAAAACGGCTTGGGAAATTTAACACTCACAGTAAATAATAATAATAATAATAATAATAATGATAATGATAATAATAATAATAATAATAATAATGATAATGATAATAATAATAATAATAATAATAATAATAATGATAATATATATATATATATATATATATATCAACTCAAAAAGGTAAGTATCAAGTAACTTACTTAACGAGTTTAGGCGAATAGAGAAGCATTATAGAGACTAAGGTACATGATAAAGAGTCAAAAGAAAATAAACATATAGCAGAGAATTGTGGATAGGCAATGTCGGTGATCGAGTCTATCAACAACTCCCTGCTATATTTTTATTTTTTCATGCCCAGAAAGGACATGATATAAGACATGCAAGTGCAAGGATCACATGCTGTATTATTCATATGCATGTTCGTATATTAATGTGCATCTAAGCAAAATACTTGAAGATAAAGACACTGCGTTTAACACACTCAATCCATGAAATTCTCGGTATCCTTTCTTAGAACAACAATTCTACTGCCTTAAGTCTCCTCTTCCTTTATGAGTAAACTGTCCAGCATTTACTTACATTTTGGAGGACTGATATTACATAGCAGTTTAGCACACTTGTCTTTATTTCTGATGAGGTTTTCCTTTTTCGTAATACTTCGTTTAGCTTTTCAAGAAAATGTCCAGTGAACCGAAGTAAAAAATCGGGGAAGCGCTATCCCCATGAGCTTTCGAAATTCTATCACGTATTTCGTAGTAAACCCGAATTTGAAATTCAGGCTTTTCTCAGGACTCAATGGTGACACTCACCTACCTAAAAGCACAATTTCAGATACGAGCTGAAACGCGTTACATAGTTCGTAAACTATTATATATAACCTGCATACCCTTAACCACTTGATATCATCGATTACTTTTTCACGGTTCATCATCCCTTAAGGTTATTTAAAGCCAGAAGTTATTTTAGATTGTAAAGATTTTTTTTGTTTTTTGGGAGATTACAAGCGATACAAGTGTTACCAAATAACCAATATATGAGAGGGAATAGGTGGATTATTGCCTTTCCCAAGGATATCTGCTCGTAAGAACCCAACGGGAATTGGAACTCAGCTCTCCGATTGACAATTTCGAGCTATTATTCATTACACCACCACACAGTTACAGCACCTGGTATTCCCAAATCACGCATAGAGATACTGACAAGGCTCGACGTTGCTTAACTTAGGTGATCGTACGTGAATTGGCGTTTCAGCGGGATGTGGCCGTAAGTCACGAATATCTCTATAAGACAGTAAAATATTTTTTCTACTTATAAATCATTTACTTTAAAGTTTTCTAGCATTTTCATAAATAAAGCTCTAAATGCATGCATGGTTGCTAGCAAAATGGACAGCCCAAAGTGTAAACTACATATTGGGGAAGTCAAAATAGATTTTACAGCTTGGTCAACTGAAATACCGCCACATTACGTACTCTAAAGAAAGGACTTCAAACATGAAACAAGAATCTATGTGTAATTGTTTTGTTTTAAATCCCATCTCTGACAAGTTCATACATATTCATGAACTGGAAATAAAATATTTAATCATTCCGTGTAAATCATTTACAAATTAATTCTGCATCTTTTCATACATTTTTCCTTGCTTAAACGGCATCCAGTGGATATATATACACTTTTGCGGAAGGCCAAAAAAAAAAAAAAAAAAAAAAAAAATGCCCACAGCTGACAAGAACGATAACCGAATACAGTATCTGTCGAAGAAACAGAAACTAACAGATAATAGAATTAAAGAAGTCATTTTCAGCTCTTGGAAATTGTTTAGACTTTGAGGTTCATGATCTTTGCTGACTTCATTATCTCTAATGTACCACAAAGGACAGATTAAAGGCTAAGAGTACAGCTCTAGACACTCCTAAAATTACAGCCTATGCTCAACGGAGGAGAATTAGCCGATTGCGCCACTCCTTTTACACTTGTTGGAACAATTTCAAAGCTTATAGATCAAAATGAACGACTTGGTAACAAAATTTGCAAGAATATGTGAAACTTTGCTCTTCCAAATACATCGTTTAGATGGAGAATGTTTCGGAAAAGTTTATCTTTCTCCGACTGGGAAATTTTGTGCAGACTTCACAACATTAAATTATTATTCCTTTTAAGCTTTTTGATTAAACCAAAACCTAAAGTTACCATAAATATCAGGCTTAGCTCAGTAACTTCTGCACAAATGTTGGTTATTAGCAATTAAGTGTTGAATTTATAAGACGGAAAGTTCCGTCATCCGCTGTTGAATTTTAATGTTTTTATGCCACGTACAGTTTATCTCTCTCTCTCTCACACACATATATAATGAAAAATCACCTCATATGGGGGAATAGCCTATTTCGGCAGACGAAGATATCGGTTGTCGGTCTTATCAACCCCGGTGTGGACAGAGTTCGTGTCAGGAAAAAAAAAAAGCTGTCGTAAAACTAATACAGAATTTATCCATTTCAATGTTTCAGTCAGACGAAAGGCACGAAACAGGGATGAAGGGAGGGTGGAAGGTATTTGTCTTAGTGAAGATGTTTTATAAAATTAAACCCGAATATTCATCTTATGACGTTAATTTGGGGTTATAGGAAAAATGGAATAAGTTAAAATTAAAAGAATAAAAAGGCGTTTAAAAATAACTTTAATAATAAATATATAAATAAAAGGATGTAAGGGATTAATGGAAAGAGTTGGTGATCTTAGAGTAGGGGAAAGTTTATAAATTATAAATATAGTGTAAAGAGGTTATAGAGGGTGAATACAGAAATTAGAATTTGTTATACATTCTACATTTGAAAAGTTAGAGGGGAGTGAATATTATGGAAAAATCTAGAAGCTAATTAAGTTGAACCAATATTATGAAAATTTGAATTTGTTTTTATGTTGACATTTTAACACTAATTCATTCCTCTGATCTAATAATTGCTTTTAATTGTAATTTATTATTCTAATTTTATCTTCTAAACATAAGTCACATCTCTCTCTAAGACTATTAGGAGTACGTGTGGAACCTATAATCTTCCAAATTTTCTGTGAGCTCAAACCTTTCTCTTTCAATTTTATTTATTTATTTTTTGAAAGTGCTGTCGAGTGTTCGAGTTTAGGGTTAGAAAATGAGTGCCTATGTGTATAAAATCTGTTTCCATTCTCCGGCAGAAATTCCAATGTAAACATAATTTTTCATATTTTCTTTGGGGGAAATGATCGCTTGATCATTATATATATATATATATATATATATATAAACAGTCAGTGATCATGAGCCGTTTCAATGTTTGCTTTAATTTCTGGTGAGAATAAAGACAAATATTGTCCAACATTTCGATATTTTTTTTATTAAGATTTCGGCTCACACGAATCATCCTCAGAGTGGGGATACAGACATAAAACAAATGATATCCACCATCAACGATGATAGTTATTTTGATATAGAAAATCGCAATGTGATAATAACGGTCACGGAATAGCAGACGCAGATCGTAAATTCAAGATGCGGTTATATGACGTCATGCCACGCAATAGATCGAAGTAGAACAACAGAACCAATGTCAAGATGCAATGTAATGCGTTGTAACTAGTTTAAAATATATTTTTTTTTGAGTGTGTGTGTGTGGGGGGTGTTGTACGTGTGTGTGTGGGGGGGGGGGTGCGCGCACGTATCAAGTGACTTTTGAAGACCTGATTTTAAAGCTAATTTTAAGCGGGTCGCATCATACACGAGATATAAAATTAGCGTAGGTACTGCTGGCTCTGGTTACACCGTTAACCAAACTATACATTCATTTACTGTAGTCAAATTAGCTTTAGAATTAGGTCTTCAAAGGTCGCCTGATACACTGTGTGTGTGTACGTGTATGTGCGTGCGTCCAGATTGTTGGTACAACCAACAAAGCCTGTCAGCTGACCAAAAGAAAAGCAGAAAGATATTCAGGTGATTAGAACGATTAACAATTCCGACCCATTCTCCATGACACAACACGCACATCCAAGGTCGACGTTGCTTAACTTCGGTTATCATACGGACACCAGTGTTTCAACATTTTATATCCGCAAGTTGAAATCGTTTTTGTTCAGAGAGAAAAATGTAAGGAACATTATTTTTTTTTCATAATTTACGCGTATAGAATTGCAGTGTTATACATTACGCGTATACCTCCCAAATAATGATATGTTAGGTTAGGCTAGATTTGTTTTGCGGCATGTCAACAACAATGGGTTATTTAATGCCGACAATTTTTATTGCTGGTAATATTTTTTTATACTACAAAAAAATAATGTATAGCTGGTAATTTTTTTTTTTTTTACAAAGTATTTCTGGTATTTTTGACCCCAGTTTGGGGACATAGCTAGGACCTTAACAGGTGCTACAACCCCAGATCAGAGTGGACCTGGGAACACCAGCAATTAAGAGGTGGTTTCACGCTCCTCAAAACCTCCTGATCAGAGGCCTTGCTGTCGGACGTAGGTTATATCGTCACATATCCAGGACGGCATAATTGATAAGAAATAATGGCAATGGTGTCTTCGTCTCTCTCATGTGTTAGGTATCTCTGGGGTTTAATTCCGCCGCAAACTGTATTTGCATCGCATGTAAAGTAAGATTTTCATGAGTAAATTCAGGCACGTCAGAGTATTTCGTGTTGTGGATGATCTGTAAATCAGTGGTAGTTGCGATGAAGAATTTTTAAACTAGAAGTAGGTGGATTTTCTGGGATGACAGGACTTAGCACATACTCTGGTCAACACCTTATTGCTTAGTCTTCTTTGCGACACTCTGGTATTAGCTGAAAATTCGATTATACTATTTAATGCGAAAACCAAACTAGTTACCGCCAGTCTCACACCGGATCTCAAAATCCATCGCTAGAGGTTAAATAATCCGCTCCCTGTACTGCTCTAGTAAGTACCTGACTCATCATGCTATCCTCTACCTTTATAAGATCCAGATCAGGCCCCAAATGGAGTATCGTTGCCATATTTGGGCGGGGATTGCCTGTTCTACTCTTGCAGGTTTTGGTTGGTTGGGTTTTATGGCATATCAACGAACGTTTGCAGGTTTTGGTAGAGATCAAAAGTGCCTCAAAGTCCTTGTGTGAGAGGAATTATTTTCTACAATACAACCTCTCTCTCACACACTGTTCTGTCGCAATTTCCATGGAAAGTGCTCGGACGAACTAGATTCTTTGGTTCCGCCAGGTTTAGCCTCCACGGCTCGGACCCGCCATGCTACGTACATAATAGTAAGCCACCCACGGTCCCTCTATCGGCGAGAAGTTCCACTGAAACAGCTTAATGCGGAACAAACTCAAAAGAGGATGTTTTCCCGATCAGTACAATCTTAACATGTTCATCTAGATTTAACCCTTATTTTCCTATCCTATCCGTATAATGTACAGGGTGTACCTTAATGTAAAAAAAGAAGAGGGGGAAAAAAAAAAGAAAAGAAAAGAAAAGAAAAAACAAAGATGAAAAAAAAAAAAAATAAATAAATAAATAAATAAATAAAAAAAAAAAAAAAATAAAAATAACGCCCAATACAGTGTTCATTTTAAACAAAATTTATTTCGAAAATGCAGTACAGATGTGTTTCGTGTAACAGAATATTCAAACTATTTGTTTATTTCATAGATTGTAATCGAAATTCTTCAGTTATGAAAACCAAGATCCTTTGAAATAGAAATTTGAGCGGTGTATATTATATATATATATATATATATATATATATGTGTGTGTGTGTGTGTGCAAAGCAGATGCATCTCTAGTCCAGTCGGGCCAGGGGAGCAATGAATATCACTCGCGGGCCTTAGCGGACACCACTTTAAGCATTATCTCTCGTGTGTGGGCTGAGTTTATTACTACGAGTCAGAAACCTCCGCCCCTTTTGTACGGACTGCCATATCCCACTTTAAACTTCGACCTTGTGTCACTTTCTATTCAAGTATCTTCTTTGAAATCTTAGTTTCATTTCTAATTGGAAGAAAACTTAAAGTAGCCAACCAGATTAAAAATCAGGACGAAAATTAATTAAGGGAATACTTTAGTGGCTCATGACAAAATGCTACTTAGATTTTACTTAAAATATATCGAATAACAATATTTGTTTAGGGCTCGTTTATATATATGTCAAGGAACTGGAGTTTAAAAAACACGTTAAAATTTCTAAGTGCACCATGTGAACAAAAATGAACAACTCTTATTTCTTCACTAGCGAACGAACCCTAAACCAATACTGATGATTGGTCATACCATTAAAATAAAAAAAAAATGCCAACTGGGGCGTATATTCGTGCCATCACAAAAATTAATAAAGTTCATCGTTCTAGAAAATATATGTGAGTGAGAGAGAAAGACAAAGAGAGAGAGACACACACAAAGAAAGAGAGAGAGAGAGAGACACACACAAAGAAAGAGAGAGAGAGAGAGACACACACAAAGAAAGAGAGAGAGAGAGAGACACACACAAAGAAAGAGAGAGAGAGAGACACACACAAAGAAAGAGAGAGAGAGAGACACACACAAAGAGAGAGAGAGAGAGAGACACACACAAAGAGAGAGAGAGAGAGAGACACACACAAAGAGAGAGAGAGAGAGAGACACACACAAAGAGAGAGAGAGAGAGACACGCACAAAGAGAGAGGCAGGCACAAAGAGAGAGGCAGGCACAGAGAGAGAGAGAGGCACAGAGAGAGAGAGAGGCACAAAGAGAGAGAGAGGCACAAAGAGAGAGAGAGAGAGGCACAAAGAGAGAGAGAGAGAGGCACAAAGAGAGAGAGAGAGAGGCACAAAGAGAGAGAGAGAGAGGCACAAAGAGAGAGAGAGAGAGGCACAAAGAGAGAGAGAGAGAGGCACAAAGAGAGAGAGAGAGAGAGGCACAAAGAGAGAGAGAGAGAGAGGCACAAAGAGAGAGAGAGAGAGAGGCACAAAGAGAGAGAGAGAGAGAGGCACAAAGAGAGAGAGAGAGAGAGGCACAAAGAGAGAGAGAGAGAGAGGCACAAAGAGAGAGAGAGAGAGAGGCACAAAGAGAGAGAGAGAGAGAGGCACAGAGAGAGAGAGAGAGAGGCACAGAGAGAGAGAGAGAGAGGCACAGAGAGAGAGAGAGAGAGGCACAGAGAGAGAGAGAGAGAGGCACAGAGAGAGAGAGAGAGAGGCACAGAGAGAGAGAGAGAGAGGCACAGAGAGAGAGAGAGAGAGGCACAGAGAGAGAGAGAGAGAGGCACAGAGAGAGAGAGAGAGAGGCACAGAGAGAGAGAGAGAGGCACAGAGAGAGAGAGAGAGAGGCACAGAGAGAGAGAGAGAGGCACAGAGAGAGAGAGAGAGGCACAGAGAGAGAGAGAGGCACAGAGAGAGAGAGAGGCACAGAGAGAGAGAGAGGCACAGAGAGAGAGAGAGGCACAGAGAGAGAGAGAGGCACAGAGAGAGAGAGAGGCACAGAGAGAGAGAGAGGCACAAAGAGAGAGAGAGGCACAAAGAGAGAGAGGCACAGAGAGAGAGAGAGGCACAGAGAGAGAGAGAGAGGCACAAAGAGAGAGAGAGGCACAGAGAGAGAGAGGCACAAAGAGAGAGAGGCACAAAGAGAGAGAGGCACAAAGAGAGAGAGGCACAAAGAGAGAGAGGCACAAAGAGAGAGAGGCACAAAGAGAGAGAGGCACAAAGAGAGAGAGGCACAAAGAGAGAGAGGCACAAAGAGAGAGAGGCACAAAGAGAGAGAGGCACAAAGAGAGAGAGGCACAAAGAGAGAGAGGCACAAAGAGAGAGAGGCACAAAGAGAGAGAGGCACAAAGAGAGAGAGGCACAAAGAGAGAGAGGCACAAAGAGAGAGAGGCACAAAGAGAGAGAGGCACAAAGAGAGAGAGGCACAAAGAGAGAGAGGCACAAAGAGAGAGAGGCACAAAGAGAGAGAGGCACAAAGAGAGAGAGGCACAAAGAGAGAGAGGCACAAAGAGAGAGAGGCACAAAGAGAGAGAGGCACAAAGAGAGAGAGGCACAAAGAGAGAGAGGCACAAAGAGAGAGAGGCACAAAGAGAGAGAGGCACAAAGAGAGAGAGGCACAAAGAGAGAGAGGCACAAAGAGAGAGAGGCACAAAGAGAGAGAGGCACAAAGAGAGAGAGGCACAAAGAGAGAGAGGCACAAAGAGAGAGAGGCACAAAGAGAGAGAGGCACAAAGAGAGAGAGGCACAAAGAGAGAGAGGCACAAAGAGAGAGAGGCACAAAGAGAGAGAGAGGCACAAAGAGAGAGAGGCACAAAGAGAGAGAGAGAGGCACAAAGAGAGAGAGAGAGGCACAAAGAGAGAGAGAGAGGCACAAAGAGAGAGAGAGAGAGAGGCACAAAGAGAGAGAGAGAGAGAGGCACAAAGAGAGAGAGAGAGAGAGGCACAAAGAGAGAGAGAGAGAGAGGCACAAAGAGAGAGAGAGAGAGAGGCACAAAGAGAGAGAGAGAGACTGCTGAATACTGGCGAGTATATTAATAACTGACAACAACTGCTTGCAAGTAAAATATCCATCCCGAAAATGAATTTTATTTACTTTTTATCAAAAAGAAAAACGATAAAAAAT
>OZ010577.1:40257216-40277216 GCA_963932145.1 Acanthosepion lycidas | reverse complement strand
AATTTCTTTTTCAAACTGAACTTCCAGTTACAGAAATCCTGCTACGAATTGTAAAATAAAAATGCATAAAATCTAAGACTTTATTGGTAAAAGTCGACGAAAACCTAATCCACGAAAATGATATGCGTTTATTACCAGATTGGAAAGAAAACATCTTTCAGAATGACAGTGCTCCTTGCAATACACTATGTGCAACAAAAAGGTCTATTTTGAGTAAAGATGTTAAACCTTTGGATGACTGGTCAGCATAGTCTTGATCTCAGTACAATTTAACAATTGTGATGGGAACTAAAAAGATAAGTATACTAACGAAGACCACGCCATCTCCAAGAGTTTTGGGATCACTACCAAAAAGAATCGGGACATTTTTAAAGTGAAAAACCTGTACTTTTTCCATTCAACGCCACATTGAATTGTGGCAATTCAATCAGTAAAACTTATTACTAATTCCATACTTTGGAGCTTTATACTTTCTGTAATAAAGATTACTTTTACCAAAGAAGTTCCTTTTTAACTTAAGAGCTCATATTTGTATGTTTTTTTTCAGAATCAACAAAACAAAAAAGAAACTTGTTTTCTAGCCCTCAGAAATCAAGATGTAATGAAGAAAGCATACTGTAATCACTAAATTTTGAAGTAAAATTAACAAGAGTAATTGATTTGTCAAGGTAACCCTAAAGGTTTTTATTCACACGATAGACTGCAAATAGATACACCCAAAATATGGAAGTACTGAAGGGACAAAACGGAAATAGCTTTAGGTCTAGAATCATGCCCATTTTATATGAAAATTTACAGCTTCTGGGAGTCTGTTTACCACAAATATTATCCTACATAAATTCATACATAAATTGTTCTCCAGTGAGTAAAACCTATATTTTAATTACTGGCAAAAAAAAAAAAAAAAAAAAAATAGATTTGGGGTGGGGCTGTAAAAGTTTAATGGATGCAAGTTAGTGCTTTGTATAAATAGAAAACTGGTAACGTTACCCAATAAACCAATAAAACGTATTTATCGATATTAAAACTTGAAAGTTTTAAAATTTTGCTAACTCAATCTAGTCTGTCATATTTACCATGTGTGCCAGTTACCGAAGAGAAAATGATCTTGAATCAGAAAAGAAATAAAGATAAAAAAAAAAAAATCTTTGGTGCTATTAGACTTTCGCAACACCCAATTGTTTATTGTAACCAAGTCAGAATTGACGTAAGTCTTTCTAGTCATCAATAATCGAGACACGATGAAAAATGACTTGCTTAAATATTCTTACAAGCACATAAAAGTAGAATAATATAGCAACATTATATAAAAATCATATTACGCAGAAGTCATAAATAAACAATTTCAACATTAGTGATACAGAAAAAAATAGGCGCTTACTAACAAGTCGAGGGGTGCGAAAGTGTAATAGCGCCAAACCTTTTACAGTATGAGTGAAAATCCCCAAGCATTCCTTTGTACTCTCTATAATTTCTCTTATGTAGGTACCTCCAAAAATGAAAAAAAAAGCCCCAAACTCCAAAAATTATATATACACACATGTCCCTTTTTTAGAACATTCAAAATTTAGACTAAAAACTTTAGACAGCGGGTCACCATAAACTAGTATAGAAAATTTTAACGTCTTTTTGAATTGAAAAAGACATTGATTTGGAATTTTTTTCAAAAATTAAATTGTAATACCATTTTCTTGAATTCTTCACACATGAAATAAATTATTTTAGAAAATCTTGATAAAAATCTTTTTTTTTCCCCCCCCCCACAGAGATTTTGTGTATAATTGCCGATTTTTGTAAGTACGAGCGACCACACACCACATTATCAAGATAAAGGAGGTAACTATAGTAAATTTAAAACCAAAGTACCTAAAAGTCAATAAAATATTAAATTACTAAAAATATTTTCCTTAACTTTTAAAATTACTAAGTTTTCCAAGATGAGTCTATAGCGGGATTTACCAACACATACGTTCGAGTTAAAAACGTGCTAATTTTAAACTGAAAGCAAGTAATATGTTTCAAATCAGATTTATACTTTAAAATCAGCTAATATTCAAAGTTTCAGAAAAGTATTATTTTTGAGAGATTTTTGTTAAGAGTGATACGCGGTACTGAGAGAATCTTAAGTATGGCTAAAATCAGTTTTTAGCGATTTAAATAAAAAGAAAAAAAAAAAAAACAGAACAAAAAAACAAAAAAACAAAACAAAGTTATCCCAATCAATTTAAATTCATTTTGAGATACAAACAATGTATTTTGCGTATTGGAAATATTGAATATAATTTATTAGCTTGAAATTACAAAATAAAAGCTTAAATAAATATTTTAATTATTTAATAATTCATTTTAAACCTTAGATATAGTTTTTCTGTGTCGGTACCTACTATTATGCAGCCTTGTTTGTTTTTTCATTTTAATTGACCATATTTCCTGCAAAAACATTGTGTCAATTTTACCATCTGAATTAACACTTTCATTATTGTGTCAGGCAATGCAGGTTTGGGGAAAAACGTACAAATACCTCTGTATGAGCGGAAGTGTTAAAAAGATGGTTAATTTTCCGTCAAGCCATAAAAAGACGCCTTTATTAAAAAAAAAATAAAGATTATCTTCTGATAAAGTACTCATTTGTAGCAAACATGACAATAAAAAAAAAATTAATTAAAGGAGACCAATTTCGAGCTGCCAGGATAATTACAAAATATTTTCATGTTCCAATAAACACGTGCTTTAAATTTTCAATACAAGATATGTAAAAATGCTTAATAATAAAACGTTACACAATAGTTATCAATGTCTCACTTACCTCCAATATCATTGAAGCTGGAGTACTTTCCTCCTGTGGTGATATTTCCCTGCAACGATAAAATTATACCTCACCCTGCATAATGGACTTGATATTACCGAAGAACCGGTGCAATGAACATTTTGTACCGTAAAAATATACTGACATAAAACACTGAAATCATAAGAAATATATCTCAGCAAACCAAACATTCACTGTCCCGAACGTTAAAATAGGGAAGGACTACTTACGGGAGATAATCTTTGTAGGGTTAATTTGCAGTTTAGCACTCGCCCTTAGTTCGCATTAAAATTTTCCAGAATACTTACATTTATGTGTAATTGCACATGGCTTCATTCGAATCTGGCTCTATAAATTTGATAAAATATACCGTTTTGGAGTTATCGGCAGTAAAAGTTCGGATTCATTCGCGTCAGCTATTACTGGCATCATTTGCATACATGCACTGCTGAAGAATGTAGTTAACGACCTTTTTCATTTACTGATATTACTCGTCTCAACTTCTCTCAATTACTGCGCAAGGGGACTATATTGTGTGCGCAAGAAACAAGACAACTGAATATTCCAACCATAGCTTATTTATCAAGCCAGATTCGAATGAAGCATGTATATTTACACCTAAATGTAAGTACCTCCATGACATCGCTAAAAAAAGAGCATATCATGACGAAAACGACGCCAAACTTGACAAAAACAAAACTTTATTGTCTAAATGTTTATGTTATTTTTAAGAGGAAAGATTAAAGAATTTTAGAGGTATTTTTAAAAAAATTTTGATCTCTCCTAACACGTCCCAAATTTTCGTTAAAAATTCTGGGGTTTTTGAGTCAGAAAAATTGACAGATAATCATGTCAAACATTTTGTTCCATTTTATAAAAAAAAAAAAAATGATTATCTCAGTTTGGAATTCTTTTAAAAATCAATTATAATTTTTTCGAAACTTATTTTAAGAAAATCACAAATTATAATGTTTATTTAAAATATTTTGAAACAAGCACTTCTTAGTTTCTGCGCCGAAAAGATGTAGTTTGAAAATAAATCAAAGCAGGTCATAACATGACAACATTTCCTGACGTATTGACAACTTACGCGAGGATAATTCATTCTACGGAAGGAGAGAAGTGAAATTATTTAGATTTAAGTGAACAAATTATTTACCTCGTTATTTTTAAGGAAAACTTTCAGCGTTCTAATTTTTTTTTGTACTTAGCTTTCACCTTTACGTTTACGATGCTTTACGGAAAATATATTATAAAAAAATTAAAATAAGACTGTTAAGAGTGAGATTAAATTTCATAAGAAAGGTATCTAATTAATTTATAGGTACCTTTCTTATGAAATTTTATTAGAAGTGTACATAACATACTATAATTTTAAGTAAATTTATTACATTTTACTGTTATTTATATCTCCATTCATTTTATTATTAATTTTGATATTTCATTTATGGAAATATGTCATAACTGAAATTAATATAAAAATAAGATCATATAAATTTCATAAGATGATACTGATACTTGTAGGTACTCTTCTCAGTTGAAACTGAAAAATCAAATTAACTTCTTCACGCGTGTTTTGCAAAAATAAAGACCTTAACAGCAGAGCTCAATGCTTATCTCAAATAACGCAACTTAATTTTATTCTTGCTGATCTTCCGTACTTTATAATTACAACCCTATTATAAACACAAAATTACATTTCTTAATTACTGCGGATCTTCTGATTGGTTAAAACGATACAATTTACAATGCGGTAAAAAAAGATCTATCTCATAAGGACATTTACGAAACTGAACGCTGCTTTTAACTAATTTTATAATATTTTAACAACTTCAATGTAAAAATCTGTTATAATTAAAGAAATAACAAATAATTTTATTAAAAATTCATTTTTCATCGAAAAAAGTTTTTGCTTTCAGAAAATATTGTCCATATTCATAAAAAACAACTAAAACCAAATAAAAGCATTTGAAATTAAATAATATATTTGTTTTATTGAGTTTTGTATGTTACAATTCAGAGCTGATTTTCAAGTAGGGAGGGGTCCAATTAAAAAAAATAATACATGATTTGCTTTCCTCAAAGTCTTGTGCTTTTAACTAATATAATCACTAAACTGAACGGGATTTAATTTCAAGAGTTTTCATAAATTTAGTTATGGTGGGGGGTAATAAATATAATTTTTTTCCTTGACATTAAGAAAGGAAAACATATTTATAATAATTTCCATCATTTGTGAATAGTTTCTGAAAGTTTCATTAATATCCGACAATTATTTTTATTTTTGCAAAATTTTCCAAATTAGTGTCTGTCATAAAAAAACTGCTAAAAATTGTATATGCTATTTTACTTGTTCTGTTGATACAAAGAGAAACAAGGTTTTTTTAATCAAAATTTAGAATGTTCTAAAAAGAAGGAAATTTCGGTCTTCCCTCTTAATAATAACATAAACATTTAGACGATAAAATTCTGTTTTCGTCAAGTTTGGCGTCTTTTCAATCAGACTATGCTCTTTTTTTAGCAATCTCATGAAGGCACCTACCTAAATGTAAGTGTTCTGGAATTTCTTCATGCGAACTGAGCGCGGGTGCTCAACCGCAGATTAACCTAATCATTTTAGGAGGAGATCCTATTCATAATATTAGGAAAGTATGAAATCGGTACCTGGCTTTTAAAAGAGTTGTCGGAACTTGTATTTTATTTACAAATAGCAACTTTGAAACTGTGTTAACACCATTCATGACGGTGTATCATGGACGTTTTCTTTTCCTCAGTTCGTAATTGTACGCGGTTATCAATTACATAAGCACACTTTCAAACATGACCTTTGTAAAACCAACAAAATACAGATATTATTTCAAGAAGTCAGAGATCGATTTTAAATTGTATTTATATTATAAACAAGATACACCCCTAAAATGATCGAAAAAATCAATATTTTTTTTATTGATAGGTCAGCTGCTAAGAAAGTTGGTGCTCAGTGTCGGGCGAGAAAAATTTTCTCCCCAGAAGCTTTCCTACATTGAACCCAAACTGACTTAACCCAAACTGACTTGACCCAAAGAGTTGTGAGTTCAATATCTGGCCGCAGCAGAGGTTAACAAAAACTTGGAGAGGTGTGTTACTAAAGGGAATTAACTGAAACTGAGATCTGCAGAAAAGGCATGGCCCGTGGAACTAGAACAATTTACCCCCGTGGACTAAATAAAGGCTTCGACACGAAATTCGAACGTGTATCACCTGAAGAAGGTCGGACCGTACAACAGCCGAAATGTCGTGAATATGACAATAAAAATGATCACAGCAATCCGAACAATGTAAATAGTGTAAATAATAGTCTAGAAATTAATAAATGTTCAAGCGATTTATTTCATTGTCTAATATCAAAGTTTCGGGTAATACCGTTCATCAAGATCCGATAGATCTATCGAATATATATACCAGATATCGTTTTTATACTCTACAAAACAAACGTTCTTCAGAGTCATTAAACTTTAAATTTATTCTTCTTTTATGTGCCGTGTACCTTCAGGGCGTTGGCGATCATGGTTCTCCACAATTTCCAGTCCTTTGTAGCTCTTAGTAAATTTTGTCTTTTTATTATAGCTCTTAAACACATTCGTTTGCACAGACTCGTTAGGTAGGTTGCGTCCTGTGCGTATCAAATTTTCCAAGCCTTCCCTCCTCGTTATACGCCCTAGAAATTTCAACTCTCTTTCTGATGTTAAGTATAAATGTCCATTTTGTTTTCATTTTTCTAAAAGTTCACAGTTGCTCACATGTTTAGTCAATGGTATTCTTATCATCATCCTGTAGAACCACCTCAAGTGTCATTGTCATCTGTACGAAGATTGTCCAGATTTTAATGCTATAAAGGAGAAATGATTTTATATAAGCGTTCAGTATTCTTTTCCTTGTTTCTAACGAAATTTTCCTGTTTCTTATTACTTTACTTAGCTTTCGGAAGGAATCTTTCGCTATCCCAATGCGTCTTCGGATTTCGGTGTTGAACTTTCCGTCCTCTTTTAACACATTTCGCAAAGAGTAAGTTAAAATATTCGATTTTTCTTCCTTAAATTTATTACCTAAAACTTTTCCTTTCATTGAATAATATGGAATATAAAAAAAATTAAGAACAAACATCGGGCGAATGAAAAAAGCAGCCGTGCGTTCTTATTTGTTCGTTAAATTTTGTTTAACTCTAATTTTTGGTGTTTGCTTCTGTTATGCTGTGGCGAACAATTTTTTTTTTTCTTCCACCAAATGAGTTCGAATCGCTCGTCGCCGATGTTATGGTCCGGTTCCTTGTACTACAGTGATAGTCCAAGGTAGAACCAATAAAGAAGAACTCGAATACGGATATGGAATAACACAGATATATTACAAACAGGAATATATACAGAGAAGTAGAAAAGTGTTAGTACGAACAATCAGGTTTAGTAGTAATTGTCTGAACGCGACTCTGTTTCGGACTGCCTCTGACTCGACTGACTGACTCGCTCGCTCGCTCGCTCGCTCTGACTGACTGACAGACTTCACTCTAGACTTCAGACTGAACTTGAGGCGCAGTATTTATTACGGATAGAATAGTCCATTATGTTATTATGGGTAAGGTCCCATAACAGCTTAATTCATATTTTTTAAATAATTTCACCCCAAGCAACATGGAATGCCACTAGTACGCGGGAACTTACAGGAAGTGAAAGTGAAAAACAGAGAATAGGAAGAACTGAGGGAAGAACAAAGATGAACGCGGTTCAAGAAGACAGAAGATGACAATTGACGATGCATTTAAACTTTTGAAGACTGTACTTATCATGGAAACAAGGAAACGGAAGGGCGTTCCACAGGTAGGATGTGAGAGAAAAGAAACTGTTGGAGTAGAGTAGAAGCATTTAGCTATTTCACCAGTAAAAGAGGGGGGCGCAGATGCCAATCTATTAGCACGCTTAAATTCATGCAGTCGGGACACGAGACAGAAAAGTTCGTCAGTACAGATGCTATGAAAATATTTGTAAAAAAGACAGAGAGAAGCCATCTCACGTCGATGCGAATGTCGAGGTGCCGGGTTAGGATCGATTACATTATAGATCCTTTGAATTTTGCCAATTTTCTCTTGATTGACAGGGACATCAGACCAAATATGGCAATAGTAACCAATGCACGGACGAATAGTAGATTGGCTATTTATCTGGAATTCATTTAACAGTTATTTGTAAGCAACATCTTTAAGTGTTACTCAGGAAGTTGGAATAAGTCTGCGAACTTTCCGACAGATTTTAAGCATAAGACAATGATTCTTGTTAGTATTGTTTCAACTGAGTGCGAGTAAGTTCGTACTACTCAGCTCAGGGACTGAACTCACAGTTATTATGTCACCAAATAAATGTGACAAACATTGATGTTTCAGTTTATATGTTAAATTGTTAAAAGTGTGAAATGTACTGATTGGAAGTCGGAAAGAGATGTAAAAAATGTAGATATATGCCAACTGAAGTAAATAAAAAGAGAGCAAACGTTGGAATAATTTTATAAAAAGAAAACAAAAACCAAACTTATAGAATACATAACAAACGGATGATCAAACGGAAAACTGATGGGACATCTGAGAAAAATGTAGACATTATATCCAAACAAGACGCCTTAGAAAACCGCAGACTAGCAGGGCAAACTTCCTGATCTCCGGTCGAGAACAGACAGCTTCCTGCAAACATCTAAAAATGGCTCTCGTCTGTAACCGAAATTACATCTTCTCTCTGTGCGAATTGAACTGCGTAGATATTTTTAATCTATTGTTATTATAGGTTTCAGAAAAGTTAAGTTTGGCCGCCAGAGACAAATATATTCGATATGCTGGCTTGAAATCAGTTTTCCTTCCCCGAGGAGAATTTGTACCATCGAGTGTCATCGATTTCATGTTTCCTATTCAGGGGTCTTTTGAGCCCTGTGGCGCATGTAGCCTCAACAAGGAATTTTTGTTTGTAATTTATTTATTTATTTAGTTCACATGTGTTTGCTATTATATACTCCTTCTTCTTCTAGAGCATATAAGAGGAAGAAAAATGATATCTAGCTCTGCCTTTAAGTGAATTTAGAACGATGTTTTTCCCATCATATTTATCTTCATGTGTAAAGGTGTGTATATGTGGATACTGAAAGATTATCGACCTGACGAAAAGGGTATTCAATAAAATTGTAGCCATTTAAATAGAGAATACGAAATGGCTCTGGCCGAGAAAAATACAGCATTGTCTCGCCTTTGAATAGTTGATACATTCAAGATACATATTTTAGTGAGTATCAGCGATAAATTATTATTCCAGTCAATGAGCAGATAGCCATTAGGACAGGTCGGTTTTAGAACCGTAATATTGCACTCATTTTGAAAGTTGGGGTTTGATAGGATAAATAATGACACAATATATTTTCCAAATCGTTGCTACTTTTTGAGGAAACTAGGTTAAAGCTTGGCTTCAAAATCGTCGATCAGTGAAAGCTTTATTGAACAGCCTTACAAAAATTATAATTTACTGAAGTTTTACTAATTTTATATGGACAAAATTCCTGGAGTAAGCACATTATTATTAAATCATTGTGCCTTCAAAGAAGACCTTCATTTACTTTAAATGGAAATTATACCAAACAATTTAGCTACATTATGATGCAATATGTTATTATTGTAAGACCGGAACTACCTACACAATAGACTCTTCCAGGTCTATATTAAGTATGCGAGACAGCACTCTAGACAGAGAGAGCCGCGTACGACTACCAGTTTGGACACTAACATATAGTAAGCACCACTTACACTATCTTTGTAACCTGTTGTTAATATATATCTTTCTTACATCTAATCCGTGTTTTACTTCTGTGGTCCCGACTTTTTCCCCACATCAGTGGCGACGAGGATTCGGGAAACGCACTCACGGCGAAACCTCAATTCCTTAGCAGTTCCACATCTGTGTCGACGAAGAATTCAAGAAACGCATTCACGTCGAAAACCGCAATACTTTGCCAGTCCCACATCAGTGGCGACAGAAAGATTCGAGAATTTCGTTCTCATCATATCAATAGCGACAGAGTACTCGAAAAATACACAGAAACCCCACGCGTTCCCACAGCAGTGTTGAACGAGAAATTAAGCTGGTATTACTACATTAGCGATTTAAACGCAACGCTCAGCGTTTACATATAAAAAAAATATATATTCCGATACCAAACAGCAGTGATTCGACATCTACGGAATATTAAAGTCTGTACAAATAACATTACGAGAATGATTTCTTACACACCCACACAGAGAAAAAAACAGTTTGTTCGTAAAACAAACTGACAACACAAGAGCGAAGTACTACCATTGTACTCAAGTTTTCGAAAAAAACTATCGAAATTTTTTTTAAGTAACTGAGTTGAACTCGTGCATAAAATTATTCTCCCCTTAAATTCACTGAGGTGAGTTTTCTCATTTTGTACCTCTATAAAAAAAATACATAAGTGTGGTGAAAATTTATACAATTACGTTAAAATTAACGGAACCACGGAATTGCAAAAAAGCTAAACACATAATTAGTTTAGTTTAACTAATTGTCTGTCCATATTTTTTTGTGTGTAAAAAAAAAAAAAAAAAAAAAAGAAAGAAAAAGAAAACTATGAATATTTTTTGTGTACCTCCCCTTGGTACACGGGTTTCAAAGCAAAAAAAAATCGCTGTCATTTTTGTCTGTGTAAACATGGAAAATTTTCAAAAAGTAATTGCCCAAATGCTAAAAGTAAATTTGGATCAGCAACAAAAATCAGAAGAAAGACAACAACAACTATTTTTGGAATTACATAAACAACAAATAGAATTCCAACAAATTACGCTTCAGAATGCTGAACTACAACAGAAAAAACTTAAAGAATTACTCGTAAATGCATTAAAAGGCTCAAACTCTGAAAAAGATACAATATTCTTCTAGAGTACAATCTACAATTCAATGGAAACCTTTGAAGACGTACCAGAGAACGACAAAACATTCGAGGCTTTTTACAGGCGCTACGAAGATATTTTCAACGTAGACTGTGAACAATGGCCCAGTAAAAAAAAAGGTTCGTCTATTGAGAAAACTGGGATCTACAGAACATAGTAGGTTCGTAGACTTCATACTACCCAAGAAAACCACTGACTTGGATTTTTCAGAGACTATTAATCTCCTATCGGAACTATTCGGGTCTAACACAACCTTGTTCCACAAACGTTGGAAATGCCTGAACACAGTCAAAGACAACCAGCAAGATTTTCTAACGTTTGCAGCATCGGTAAACAAGCTCTGTAATGATTTTAAACTAGCCGAACTGACTGCCAATGATTTTAAGTGCTTAATTTTCGCACAAGGTCTATTATCAGCAGAAGACGCCGAAGTCAGACGGCGGGTACTGACCAAGCTTGAGAACGAACAAGGATTGACTCTCCAAAAACTGGCAGAGGACTGTCAAAGAGTAATATCTGTAAAGTGTGACTCAAACACTATCGAGGAATCAGGTGTAGATCAGAATAATAAAATCAGAAGCAAATCTACCTCCTATTCCCCTCAAAAAGACAAAAGGCAAATCTCATGTCCTAAATTCCGCAGTAACCAAAACCCAAATAGGTTAAAGAAACCGCCCGGACTATGTTACCATTGTGGTAAATGGCATTGGATGAAATTCTGTCCAGTTAAGGACAAAAAATATTGCAAAATTTGCAATAAAAGTGGGCATACTTAACTTCGTGCTGGTACGCCAACAGAACGAGAAAAACCCAAAATAAAATTAGGCAAGCTCAATCTGACAATATTGTCGATAGGAATTTAAGAAAATATGTAAGTGTGGATATTTTCAATAAGTCCATTAAATTCCAGCTTACTCGGGTTCTGATCTTTCAACCATTAACTGGCGTACTTGGCGAAAATTAAACAAGCTGGCTTTATTAAAAACGGATAAAACAGCAAAATCCGTAACTGGAGTTACCAAAAAGCTCAAAGCCTACGTATTGAAAACTTCAGATAACTTATTTGGAACAGATTGGATAGAAAAATTCAATCTTTGAGATTGCCCAATGAGCACATTTTGTCGCAAGATACAAAGTACAACGTCCAATTTGGTAAATCTCAAAAAGGGACTCAAACAACAATTTCCCCAGGTTTTTTTCTGGCGGCCTTGGGAAATGTACTAAAATGAAAGCTAAGTCCAAGGTGAAGGACAGTGCACAACCGGTATTCAAAAAGAAACGGAATGTCCCTTTCGCTGCTCTAGAGCAAATCAATAAAGAGTTAGATAGACTCGAACAAGCAGGTATTCTGTCAAAAACAGATTTCAGCGAGTGGGCAGCACCTACGGTCTACGTAAAAAAGAAGTCCAATCAAATACGAGTATGCGCAGATTTTTCCACAGGGTTAAACGATGTCTTGCAAGATCCCCACTATCCTCTCACAAGCCCTGAAGAAATTTTCAATAAACTCAATGGTGGAAATTTTTTTTTGCTAAAATCGACCTCTCGGACGCATACCTTCAGATAGAGGTGGAAGAAGAAAGTTTCAAATTGCTCTGCATAAACACCCATAGAGGGTTGTACAAATACAACAGGCTGACTTTTGGAGTAAAGGTTGCGCCTGTAATTTTCCAGCAGCTCGTGGACGCCATGCTGGGAGACCTTGACTACGCAACAGCCTATTTGGATGATATACTATTAGGTTGGTGCAAAAATAATGACGTAATAATGTCGTTTTTTGACATATTTTTAACGTCAAAAACGACATTATTACGTCATTATTTTTGCACCAACCTAATAATTACTAGTAAAACTACGGCAGAGCACCAGAACCATATAATAAACGTATTCGAAAAGATACAAGAATACGGATTTAAGGTTAAGGAGGCAAAGTGTGACTTTTTCTTACCAGAGATTAAATACTTATGGCACATCATAAATAAAGATGGTCGTCAGCCGGACCCAGAAAGAGCCAACGCGATCAGAAACATGCCGGCTCCAGATAACATTCAAGCGTTACAAAGCTTCCTCGGCCTAGCTAATTTTTACCAAGGGTTCATTAAGAACATGCAAAATTTGAGAGGGCCTCTCAACCAACTTTTTAAAAAGGACACACCATCGTCATGAACCCCGGAATGCCAAGACACATTCGAGAAGATCAAGAAAACTCTTACTTCAGACCTCTCCCTCACCCATTACAACCCTAGTCTCGACATCATAGTCGCAAGTGATGCAAGCTCGTACGGCATTGGTGCTTGCATTTTGCATAAACTGCCAGATGGTTCGCGAAAAGCTGTGGCTCACGTATCAAGATCTCTACTTCCAGCTGAGAAACAATATTCCCAAATAGAGAAAGAGGCTCTTGGGTTAATATTCGCTGTGACAAAGTTTCACAGATATCTACATGGTAGACGGTTCATACTGCAGACAGACCATAAACCACTAATTAAAATATTTGGGTCTAAAAAAGGTCTGCCAGTCTATACTGCAAATAGACTACTTCGTTGGGGAACGATTCTCTTAAACTATAATTTCAAGATAGAGTTCCTAACATCCCAAAATATTTGCCATGCAGACTATCGCGACTCATTCCAAAAAATACAGAAGTCTTTGAAGACTCCATCATTGCTACTCTAAGGACAAATTGTGAAATCAAAAACATGATCGTGAGTACCATAAAAGAGCTCCCAGTTACTTTGGCCGACATAAAAAGTCTCGAGAGGATGAATTCATTCAATCTATAAAAAGCAAAATTCGCAACAAAGAGCCCAATGTGCCTGAAGTTTTCTCCCTCTGCGATGATGTCCTACTATACAATGACCGCGTAGTGATTCCAAACAGCCTACAAAGAAAAATCCTCAGGGATTTTGCACATGTACGAAAAGCCTCATGCGCTGCTATGTTTATTGGCCAAACATGGACAAGGACATAGCAGACATGATAGAATCATGCAAAGGATGCGCGCTTGCAGCAAAAGCTCCAACCACGACGTGCAAAACCTGGCCCAAAACAGATCATCCATGGCAAAGAATTCATGTCGATTTTGCAGGACCTATAGACAACATGTACTACCTCATTGTTGTGGATAGCCACTCAAAATGGCCTGAGGTCCTACAATGCAAAAGAACAACCACAAACTGCAAGATCCGATTTCTACACGAGTTATTCGCGCGTTTTGGCGTGGTAGATTGTGTAGTTACAGATAATGGCACTCAATTCACATCAAATGAATTTAGAGACTTCTGCAAGTCATATCAGATGGACCATGTTTCAACGCCTCAGTACCACCCTAGGTCTAATGGCCAGGCCGAAAGGTTCGTGGGCACTTTAAAAAGGGCTTTAAAAAAGGCACTAGGCACACCGAAAGACAGGGCATTTCAACAGTTTCTGCAGGTGTATCGGATAACCGATAATCCGAACACGCCTATGGGAAGCTCGCCTGCAGAAAATATGTTCGCAAGGAAAATCAAGTCTGTCTTCGACAAACTTATTCCACGGCAAGCAAAGATAAGAAAAACCTATCGCCTCATAAGAAATATTTCAATCCTGGCGATAAAGTCTTTAACAAGGCTTACAAAAACAACATAACATTCTGGGAAGTCGGCACCATAAAACAAAGAATTGGCGAACTGGTCTATATTGTCCAAGGACCGAAAAACACTCACAAACACCACTGGAACCAGCTCAGAAAATGCCGTTTGAAGGAATCGGAGGAACCACTACAAAATAGCTGTGAAGCGATCGACGTAATTTTCGATCACGTTGATCTCGACACGCCCCAAGTCTCTCCTAAAGTGCGACGCTCAGGAAGGAAAAGGAAATTTACTCAACCGCTCGACGTAAATCCCAAGAGGAAAAAGTATTAACAGTTTTAGTTTAGTTTGCAGGCAGTCAATGTCACCAGAACTTCAAAATCACTGGTGGCAATGCCCGACTTCCTTTTTATGGAGGATACCCCATCGACAGGGACATAATCCGCGAAGAATGCCTGCAAATGGTCCTCTGTAGTTTTGGAGCCTCGTCGTCCCTGATAAAGCCTTAGCCACTTCTTCAGATTACAGCGGGATGTCCCACATGGCGTAGGACCTTCGGCCCAACACTTTGGCCCCGATATTTAATACCTTTTGGGCTGCTTCCATAGGCAAATTCATGGCTATCATCGGGTATGCTTGACTGCCATGAATTTTCTTGACTTGACGTCGGCCGTCAACAGCGAGATTGTCCTTGCAGCCACAGTCTCCATAACTGAAGACATCGGCAAAAGTTCATTTTTGAGTCTTTTATGATATTCAGGCCCTTTCCGCCAACCATTCTGAAGGTGCCATTGAAGTTGTGTTCAACGGCGCTTTTTCCTGGGGTACCCCCGCTATGCGGGAGGGTATTCCCCTCACGAAAACACAGATCATGAACAAAAACAATTCCAAACGATACACTTAATATTTGGACGAGGTGACAAAATATACAACAAATGTATGTTTTTAACATGGGGACCCGAGTGTCTTCAATCAGGCCGCTGGTCTTAGCTTGTCCAAGCTAGTCATAGCTGTGTTACTACCAACTTAGAGACGGATCCCTGCGACCAGTAAGCATCAGAATCGGTATACCACTCGATCTGTAATATATTTTGTTTACTTCTAGGCAATATCACTCATCAGGTTTAACTAATTTGCATATTGATTTTAAAAAGTTTACTTCATTAATTAACTGGTCATCATTACTTTTCTTTCATTCGAGGGTTGTTTTGGTTTTCATATCGAAAATAGTTCTGTTTAGGAACATTGTCTTATATACTTCCCTTCAACAAGTTGGCATCTAGTTGTAAAACTTTCCTTAACTGTAACGAACCAATTTATGGATGACATATTCACTTAAAATTTTTGTTTCAAAGGTTTCAAGTAGTGAATATATCTTATTTTGCGTGCGCGGCTCTCACTATCTCTCTGTCTCTCTGTTTAGAGTGTTGTGTCGCATACTGAATATAGACCTGGAAGAGTCTATTGTGTAGATAGTTCTGGTCTCACAATACCCCCCTTCCAAGAGTTTTCGTCTAGTCTATGTTTAAGGGACTGAGACTTGAAAGATGTTTATTAAGGTAGCTAGCTTGAACGTGAGGAGCTTGAGGGATCGGAGTGAGGCTGCTCGCCTGCTTCGTGATCTCTTATCATTTGTTGTGGATGTAGCCCCGATCCAGGAGACACACTTTGATTGTGACGTCGATGCTCTTGTGCTGTCTAGCGACTTTGTTGTCTATTCAGTATACGGCGACCGGCAAACCAGAGGTGTTTCCTTGTTAGTCAAGCGTTCTCTGGGTGCGAGGGTAGACCATGTCCATGTGGGCGTGGAATGCCTGTTCGTTGTGGCCGATATTTTCGCGAGCAGTGGTTCGTTTCGGGTCGTTGTGGTTTATGCACCCATCGATCATGGGGGGGCTTGTCGAATTTTTCAATCGGTTGGGATCGTTCCTGGTGGATTTGTCATGCTTTGTCTTAATGGGGGACTGGAATGCCATCCTGAACCACAAGAGAGTCAGGGCTCGGGGAGCTAGCGGGAAGGCATCGGGCGATCGGGAAGGCTTTGTTGATCTGATCGGCGAGTTTGGGCCCGTCGATAGATACCGGGTCGATCATCCGGGGCGGGAGATGTGGACATGGGCATATAGTTGGCAGTTTCTCCAGGTAGACAGCTACCTGGACAGAATGTTAGTGAGGATGGTCGACCTAGATTTACTATATTGTCCCACGTTCCACCGTTTAGACGGTTCGAATCATAGACTTGTCTGTGTCCGGATGGTGTTAGCTAATAGGCCTAGAGTGGCTGTACACTGAAAGTTCAACGTGCCTTATTGGACAGGCGAGACTTTCACCGATAGACGACTAGACTAGTGCAGTGGAAATTAATGCGAGCGATACATTTACGACGTCATTACCCCGAAGCGGCGTTCTCTGAGCTCGACCAACGACATTTCGGCGAGGGTGAGATCACAGAGGGTAAAGTTCACTTGGCATTGAAAAAGGTCTGCCCAACGAAATGTATTTGAGGCTGTCGCATATCATTGTCCTGATTTTGAATGTCGTGTTCAACAACTTGTTCCGGCCGGGTCCATCCCCGACCGGATTTCCGGGGGCGAGATCATGCTGTTGAAAAAGGACAACGGTGTTGACCGAATTTAGATGGTTAAAAGCCAAAAACAATTATAAAGACAGAGTTAAATATTTTGGCCAAGTATCCTGACGTACAGTTTGCAGTCAGTTGCAGCTTGTTTGGACCCGAGCAGACTTGTGCTGTGAGGGGACGAACAATTCAAAGCCACCTGTATCTGATCCGCGCGATCTTAGAGGGTTTAAAAGAAGACAAGCGAGACGGGCTGATCAATTTAGAATAGTCCAAGGCATTTGACATGGTGGACAATCAATACGTGGCTGCTATCCTGCAGGCCGCCGGATTCGAACCCGACATCTGCGAGTGGATCAGGTTCCTGTATCGCTTCCCCAGTGCTGTGGTACAGGTGAACGGGAAGCGATCGTGCGCTTTTGAGCTGATTCGGTCTGTCCGACAGTGTTGTCCGCTGTTGCCCTTACTTTTCGCTTTGACGTTGGAGCCCCTTCTTTCCGGGCTGAGGGACAGGGCGTTCAGTCCGTCTCTACGCGAAATCGCAGTTTTCCCTGGTAGAGCTCGAGCCAGTGTCTCTGCGTATGCCGATGTCGCATCCATTTTCGTATCTTGCCGTCACGACATTGAGGTCGTACGGTACGAGTTGACAGGGTTTAAGATTAACTGTAACAATTCTTCTGATTTGCGGCTAGGTGTCTCGAAGGGTTTGCGCTTCCGGGGCCCTTTGGCTGGACTGATGGACCTGTCCGCATTCTTGGAGTGTGGTTCGGGCCTGACTCCTGCTGAAGAAGAATTGGTCAAAAATACAGGCAAAGGTCGGAACGTCTGTCCGGACTTGGCTCTGAAGGAGTTTTTCTTTAAAGACTAGGGCTGAGGTGTGTGCCACTTACGTCTTGCCCCTAATCCTTTACTGCTTGGCTGTAATTCTTCTTTGCAGGATCCGTATGGAGGCAATCGAGCGTTTGTGAGGTGGTCGCAAACATTGGGTCTTTAAAGAAGCCTGATATCAGCGTTCGTGACATGGAGTGATGGGATTGCTACTCCTGGCGGGTCATCGCCACGCCTCAAGATAGGCTTTCCTAGGCCGCATTTTGACGGAGGGCTCGATTTTGGCGCCGAGTGTTAGAGACGCCTTCCCTAGCCTTACTATCATTCCTCCCATTTCTTGGGATAAGGGCCGTTGCGGTTGTGGAAGGTTGCAGAGTTTCCTCAGCCAGTGCCGGTCAGCCTTGATGTTCTTTCCTCGGTCCAGTGACCTTTCTTGGCCTCGGAGACTATTGTATTGTGAATTAGTGGAGGGGGTTGCTGTGTGACCGGCTCGGCTTGTCGGCATCAAAGTTGCGCCCATTTTGGTCTTAGGCGCCAGCGGCGGATTATCTCAGTAACTCTGAGTTTTCGTTGAGCTGGCAATTGATTCGGAACGTGCTACCGCTCAATGACGTAACCTTCAGATTGGGCGAGGCAGATTTGCCAGGATGTCATCGATGTAACCATGGCTTAGAGGAAACGGCTTCGCATGCCTTCTACCATTGTAGCGTTGACGGCTTGTATCGCTCCCGGTCAGCTCGTGTCCATTTCTCTCACATACGCGTCTGACAATATGCCGCCTCCGTTCTCTGGGGTAAAACGGATTTTTTTTTATGTTGCTAGCCGTGGCTAGAATGGTGGTGTGGACGTCGCGAAAGGAGGGAATCTTGCGAGATTAACGTTATTCGTATCAGAATCTGGTTGTTTTCTTTAAACATCAGCCTAGGATAAAAATCAGATCTGATAGAAAGCGTTTGATTTCGACAGATTTCAGCGAAAGGTGGGCGACTGAGGTAAGTCTGGTTCGTGTGGACGGGGCTAGTTTTGATTTTATCTTTTAAGTCCTCTTAATGCAGAGACGGTTTCCTGTGAGCCCTCACCTGAAGACACTATTATGTTTTCCTAATTAATGTGAATAAGAGTTGTCCCCGGCCTGTTCCCGGCATTTTC
Source organism: Acanthosepion lycidas (assembly GCA_963932145.1). Lineage (NCBI taxonomy): Eukaryota > Metazoa > Mollusca > Cephalopoda > Sepiida > Sepiidae > Acanthosepion > Acanthosepion lycidas. The sequence goes on along the minus strand of OZ010577.1, from coordinate 40,258,314 downwards.
TTTTCTTATGGCCCACGCTGAGATTCCGAGCCTCCTCAGTTTGTTTCGCACCCCATTTTTCATCTCGACTGAGTCAGCCTTTGATTTTCCCCATTCCTTCATTTATTTTTAATCCTTCCCATTCCATTAGTGAGTGTGCTTCTGGATTCTGTCTATCGGCACAATGCAGCAGCCACTTTTTTTTATTTTAATGGGTGAACTAACAATGTTCCGTTTTATTTTCATTTTTATTTTCGTGTTACATTTTTATTTTGTTTTCTGGATTCATTAAAATCATCATTTAATGACTCATGAAATTTTTATAATGTGACGTACACACTATTTCATTAACCATATTGGCGTAAGGCTAAAAATCCCCAAATCAAAGAAAAATCCCATTTTCTAGTCGAAATATAGTTAGATATAAAAAAAAATAAAATAAAAAAATAAATAAAATCTGATGCTTTCAACTTGCGTACGAATATATTCTATGATCAGCCATAACTTCATCTTCTTTTCAGATTTCGTTCTCCCTTTACCTTCTCTTCCACCCACAATCCAAAGGCCCATGAACTTTGAAGCGACTCGGACTCGAGAATGACCTGGTTCCAAAATCATGTGACCATCAGGCGGTTGACCATAATTGAATTTCAGGCACCATCAGGCTCTCTTACTGCGACCACGTGATCAGACCCTACTGAGGCTTGATTGAATTTTTGTGAACCATCCTCCTGCGTACCCGGTCAATGACGAAGACAACCCACGTGACTATCTTTGGGGAGAGCAAAAATCTAAAAAAAAAGATTCTCAATTTCATGTCTGACCACTGTCAGGTGAACATCAATTTCAAATGGACTTCCCACCGAAATAAAGAAGACAGCAAAGTCTGTCGACTAGAGACGAAAAGACTGCTACCAAACTGAATCGACAAATGAACACCTGTACGAAATGTTGTGAATCCCCGACCATTTCCGAAAGAAAAGGAACCCAGGAAAATTGCTGACTGACAAGATATTGTTTTAGCATAAGAACTCTCGCTTCGGTGAATTGTGTGGAGAAATCAACTCGACTGACCCATCAAGACAGATAAGTTGATTACTTGACTTGAACGTTTTATGT
>OZ010577.1:40167216-40252216 GCA_963932145.1 Acanthosepion lycidas | reverse complement strand
TATATATATATATATATATAGTTACAAATATATATCACGGTTGTTTATAATTAATCAAAAATGTATATATATACATAGTTACAAATATATATCGCGGTTGTTTATAATTAGTCGAAACGATATATATATATATATATATATATATATATATATATATATATATATATATATATATATATATAAAGATTTTGTTGGGCGAAAGAAGAGCTGGATATGAATTGAAGTACAGGCTGCATGCATATAGAAGGATTCTTTACTTAATGGAGAAAAAACTGAAGCAAAAACCAAGCAGCAGGTGGTCAGGGCTAATTAGCATTGATATTTAGTTATTTTCAGAGACTTGAACAGATATCAATCGATCAGTGTTTTAAAAAGAACTACATTTTCAGGTGTTCTCGTCAGGTTGAGAATTCCATCGTATTCAAGATTTATTCAGCTTTTTATTGAATATTGGTACATGTCATGGGACTCCTTTTCTCTTCAGGCTTGCAGTCATATCACGTTGAAACACCTGTTCTCGTATGATCATTAAGGTTAAGTAACATCGAGCCTGGTTAGTACCTAGACTGGTGACCGTTTAGGAATACCTGGTGTTTTAAGTTTGTATGTCCTGGTTCTCTAGTGGATAATGGATCGAAATTAGAAATTAGTGGACCGAGTTTTAATTCCAGTCGGGTTTATTATAGTCACTTTGGCGCAAATACATTTGGGAAAGGTATGAATCCACGTTTCCTCGCCCAGCTATGGATTAATTAGTCAGACTTTTGTAGCAAACCACCCACATTCAATCGACGAGAAGTAAGTTCGACTCAAACAGGTTCCTCCCGCGAACCACTCCTCTATGGTGCAGACTCTCAATAGGATATTTCCCTAGTCACTATAATCTTAAGAGTTAACTGTTATCTTCCCTTCTATCCTTATACGCCTTAACGTAACCTTTTCTAACGAATGACCCCCGGGTCTTGTACAGCGTGAACCTTTCTGAAAAAAAAAACAAAAAAAAAAAAAAAACAGGAAGCATTATTATCTCCAGAAAATTCTTAGAATCTAAAAATAATTCTCTGGCTTTAAATGACATGCAAAGGGTTGATAAGCTATAGAAAATTAGTGCAAAAAAAATCAGATTTATTCTCTTCATCATCCAAAGATTTAGATTTTACTTTTTTTTAATCATTTCACCCCAACGTTTACAGTGAGTGAAAGTGAGAGAAAAGACTGGGTATAGCGAAGATTGAGAAAAAGGACAAAAGATGAATAGGATTCAAGAAGACAGAAGTTTTGACGTTGCATTTGATTTTTTTAATTTTTTTTTTTTTTTTTTGAAGATGGCAGTTATCGAGCCATCAAGATTTCCACAGGCGGTAAGTGCGGGAAAAGAAGCTGTTGAAGTAGAAGTGGCAGTTGCATTTAACTATTTAAACAATAAAAGGGTGGGACCAAGGTGCCACTCTGGTAGCACGCTTAAATTCATGTAATCCGGGCACCAGCTCGTCATAGCATTTGCCTTGAAAATATCTGCAGAAAAGATAGAGAGAAGCCACGTGACAGAAGTCGAGATGCCAAGTCAGGATCGATTACATTCCAGATCCTTCTTTGGATTTTTTAAATTTAATTTATAAGTTAAAATGCAAAAGTTCGCTATAGGCATGTAACGTACAATAAATACTTAATCCAGAATTCTTAAAAGGGTGCAAGAAAAAATAAAGATGTGAGCTTTGCGTATTAAATGTTTATTATAATTCTGCTTAATTATTTTTGCATTCTCAAGACTGAAATCAAATTTTGCAGAATTACATCAGCCATATATTGGGTAAATTTCTTTTATTTTCATTTCTAAGAATTTTGAATTACTGAATTGTCTTCTCTTTCTGATAATTTGAAATTATTGATCTTTACAAATAAGTATTATATTTTTGCATTTGAATTTAAAAATTAAATCAATATAAATATTTGGCTGATGAAAGGAATATAAGTTCCGAAGCATTTACCAACATTTATTGGTAATGGTGAAATAGCCACTTCAATATAGAAAACATTCTGCATTCATTGATCGAGCAGTTAGCGTTACGGTCGGTTGACATTTATGAGTTCTTTTTCTTAAAATAATTTTGCAGGAAATTAGGCTTCTCAAATCTACTGCTATCGCTGTTTCTTTTAGCGAAGGGCGTGTCCTTCTAAGTCTTTTGTTTAAAGTAATTCGGAAAGTCAACATCTTTATTATATTTCAGTATTTTCTGTTTGAGTGCTACCCATTGTTACTGTTGCTGCTGGAAGTCTTCAAAAATATATACGCTATAGTTCAAAAGCTCGAAGACCCACAAATAATTAGCATGGGATAATGATTTTTCAAGCGTAGCTCAGATGTGGCACATGGCCGAAAGAATGGGCATCCAGTGCGGATCGAACTCACTACTCAGTCGTAATTGTTCTCGCGAGACAAGCTTGCTAACCATTACACCACGCCAAGGTTCCTAAGAATAAACATGGGATAAACTTAAGAGAAGAGTGAAAAAAATAAAAAGAACTATTATTGATTATTGAGTTATTGAAAAAAGAATGGAATCAATTATCAAATGGATAGTTTGAGATACTTATGCAACGAATACCAAAAAATTGTGTTGCAGTAATCAAGCCTAACGGAGGATATTTTGAAGGGAGCAAAATTTAATCATAAAATTCTTTTTTTATTCTCAATAAAATTTCTAATAAAAAAATCATGTTCACGACATTTCGGATGTTGTACGATCAGGCCTTCTTCAGGTGATTGAAAATTCGAAACAAACCATTTATTTTGTCCACCAGGGTAGATTGTTCTAGAACAATATGAAAATAAAGATGAGGACAACAGTTCGAATAATATACCTCTTCTTAGAAATATAGACAAATAAAAAATGATCTCTCACTTTTTAGCTATGTACAATAATTTTCTCTTACTTAAAGTACAAAAAACACCTTTGGGGCTAATTTTAAAAAAATACCAGGCTTACGTTTTTTAAATATAATAATTCAAGATAAATATATATATTTGTGTGTGTGTATACAAGTATAGAATTAGTGTATACGGAATAAATTCCAATAACGAAAAAATACTATTCTTAAAAGAGTGCTCAATACAGAGTAGAGCATATGTAAATTATATATATATATATATATATGTATGTATGTGCGTGTGTATTCATTGCTTTGGCTTCTGTGCTAGGCAGGAGCGTTTAAGTCTTACTCTGGTAGCGTTAAGTATTATCCCAAGGCTTCGCCAAACACAAACATGGGGTGAATTTTGGAATTGTTTTCGAGGAATAAGTGCGGGAAATAAGGCAAAATAAAATCATTTTAAACTTTAAAAAATGATAAAAAAATTTGTATTTAAAAAAATAAAACAAGCTACAGGTGGAGCCTGCCTGTTAAGCTATATAGTTTCTTCGTATTCTATTGACATTAGTGTTTAAACGCCGGTCGAACCCATGATTTCGAACGTTGATTTTCTAGGCATATTGGCACTAAACAATTTATCTAATTTACGTTTCTTTTCATATGGGATTGGGCTGTACTAAATTAAATTTATGCGATAAAAAGGTCTATATGAAAAAAAAAATGAAAAACGGAAAAGGAAGAAGGATGAGATGAAGAAGAAAGAAAGAGAGAGAGAGTAAGAGAAGAGGAAAGAAAAATGAATGAGCAAAAGAGGGGAGAAAGAGAAGGAAGGAAAGATTGTTTAATATATAAAAATATAGAAATAACAATATAAACAAATAATAGAGAAATGTTTAAATGGAGCAGAAGAAATAGAAAAGGGTATAAATGAGGGAGGGAAATGATAAAATGATATTAGGTTGGTGCAAAAATAATGTCGTTTTCTCACATAGTAACATATGTGAGAAAACGACATTATTTTTGCACCAACCTAATATATACATATACATATATATGTATATAGATATATATATACGTAAGTAAATAAAGACAAAAAAAAAAGGAAAAAACGTAGATTAAAAACAATTGTACAAAGGATGGTTTGATGTAAAAAAAAAAAAAAAAAATCACAGAGTTGAGAAGAGAGAGAGAGAGAGAGAGAGAGAGAGAGAGGAGGAAGAACAAGTCTTCTTTTTCAACATTTCTGGGGAATTCTATAAAAAACAATCCTGAAACGATATGTTGACTCCTTATTTGTTTATATTTGTCCCTGGCGCTTCGCATCGGCGCCGTTTGCATGGAAAGGCTGTTTTAAACATTAGCATAAAAATACGTAAAAGAGAAAAAAAAAAAAAAAAAAAAAAAAAAACCTGGCATAAACATTATAAACTCACGAAAAATATTCGCCTACGCTCACAAATATAAACTTTGTGTATTCGCTGGCATAGGCAGGAAAGCGTGCAATTATTATATAAGAAACTATCTGAATGCACGTAAGCGCACACTTAGGATTCTACTTCTTCAGACATCAACTAAAGATGGCCGACTGTAACATCATACGAAATAAGATGAGAGTTCAAATTGCAGATAAAGTGAATTTGCGCTTTGTGGGGAAAATGTTCCACGCGCATGTTTAAGTGATACATTCGAATTAATGTAGCTTTCTGTCTGTTATATTTGGCAAAACACAGTATCATTTGAAAGTAAAATGAACTGCGTGCATATGACGTTAGGAATTGGGTTTAGAATAGGTAGGATGCATAAAATTAAATACTAACTTATTTGTAAAAGTTTATCTATGTATGCATAGGAATAGGAATGTTTCTAATTTCCGAACACTGTCAGCGTGTTGTGGCCTTGTTCATAATTGATATTATTGAAAGTTAGCCACTTCTTTTTTATTATTATTATTGTTAACGCTTCCATTATATTTAACTTTTTTAGCATGTAGATGAATCTATTCATATTTTCCACAAGTATGTTGTGGACAGATGTTGGTAGCACTCTATGTGTATTTAAATGGTCGTGATGAAGTTATTAGGTTGGTGCAAAATAATGTCGTTTTCTCAAATAGTAACATATGTGAGAAAACGATGTTATTTTTGCACCATCCTAATATGACCAGAGAGATGCAGATGAAGTCCTCATGATAAACATATAATTGTATGGCCAATGTAATTATTAGTTATACAGTTGACTGGCATGATATTTAAACAGATAAAATAATGTCAACCGACATTTGGAAACTACAATTGGTAAATAAATTCACTTAACCGCAGTACCTTCTCAGTCGTTTTTTTGTAAAGCTTGTATAATAGAGCAATGCACAATTATATATATATATATATATATATATATATATATATATATGTATATGTGTGTGTATAATTTACATCGAAGTTAACATCAAGATGCAACACAGTCTCTTTCATGCTAAACGCAATCGTCAGGCCATGTTCCGCATACGCTCTGTTCCTGATACTGAGCACATCAACTCATAAGTATAACATAACTTAAAACAATATTTTATCTTTTATATATATATATATATATATATATATATATATATATATATTTATTTATATATGTATATATATGTATATATATATATTTATATATGTGTACATATATATATATATATATATATATATATATATATTTATATATGTATATATATATATATATATATATATATATATATATATATATATATATGTATATATATATATATATATTTATATATGTGTACATATATATATATATATATATATATATATATATATATATATATATATATATATTTATATATGTATGTATATATATATATATATATATATATATATATATATATATATATATATATTTATATATATAGTATAGGTTTGGTTGAAGACGATCGAAAATCGTTATAGAATTTTATTTTATTTTTTTAATATACCTTCAGTTTGGGCTATTTATCTGGCTTCTAGAAATAATTTGGGTATAAAATATCCAATGTCTTACGAGTGCTTTCGGATTTGGTAAACCATTATCAAAATAATTCATGTGGGTTGAATTGTGTCTATAGGTACATATGAGGTCTCTTTGTGATTTTTGAAAAGAAAAAACGGATTTTAAGTCCCCACCGAAACTAAAATGAACCAAACCTGAGAGAAAAAAAAAAACAAAACAAGATCTAACAAAGAACTTCCGTTGACCTTTAAATAACATTGTCTAAATGATAATTTGCTACTTAAATTCATTTATTAGGTTGGTGCAAAAATAGTGTTGTTTTCTCACATAGTAACATATGTGAGAAAACGACATTATTTTTGCACCAACCTAATGAAATGTTACCCGTTCCAATCTCTATTGCGATGAATAAAAAACCTCAACGAGCACTAAATGTTGATCTACAGATAGTGTGGTCACCATAAGTTGGCAACAGTAATTTAAAAATTTTTCATCAAACATACATATTTTACGCTTATTTTATATACAGGCAATTTTTATGAAATTAGCTTAAGCACACACACGTACATATAGTTATTTTCCAAGCGTAGCTTAGATGTGGAAAAATGGCCAAAAGTAGGTGGCACTCAGTGAGGATCGAACTCACTAGTAAGTCATAATTGTTCTAGCGATATAAGCTTTCTAACAATTACACCGCCTCCAGGTTCCCCATACATACATATATACACACATATGAAGAAATATAGTTCTAAGGTGTGCTATATTTATGGGATATAGTACTTAATATCAGAGATAGCGCGTATGTAAATATAAAAGTGAACACTGAAGTCAACACTCAGAGTTGACAGGCTGTTTCATGGTAGATGCAATCGTCAGGCCTGACAATTGCGCCTAGCATGAAACAGCCTGTCGCCTCTGAGTGTTGACTTCAATGTTCACTTTTATATTTATATACACATATATGTATCTCTCATATGTGAGCCAAACCCTCAAGTTAGTAACGCCCAAAATATCTATATTTTTAAAAGTTTTTTTTTTATTGATTTGTTTTTTACGGCTTATCAACCTTTATAGAGTTGTTTAATTAATTATTAAAATTTAAAGATTGAAAATTTATAGAAACTTTTTTATTTTTTTTTTTGTCTTCCAAATACTTTTTGTTGTTTCGTAGTTTTCTATCTTGTAGTCATTATTCTCATTTTGTCGACTTTCAGAAACAATTAATTCGTAAAGTTTTCCTTTCAGATTGCTTACAAAAAACTACAATAGTTGCAGCGTTGTTTTTTTTTTCTGGTGTTACATCAACGCTACATTTGGAATTGTTTCAATACCAGGCAGATGTTTCCTTAAGGAAAAAAATTATCGGTGTCAGCAATCTCTGAATTCTCAAGCTTCTGTTTTCGTCAATGAATATTGAGAAATAGTCACAACGATAATGATCATGTTCCCACCTACCCTCCACTCAAAAAACATTTGGAGTCAAACACTTTGGGAAATTGCAAGTTGTTATTCCACAGAACATGGAGTTCAAGAGGAAATAGTATAAGTAGTAATTTTGTATTACGAAAGAGAAAATTAGGGAGAGAGGGAGAGAAAAAAACAGTGTAGATATGCAAGATATCCTTTCTCAAAATGATTGGCGCGATTAGTTTAGAAAATTTAGTCTAGAAAAGATTTTTGATAGGTTTAATAGAGATTAAATATCTTAATTATATATTACTTGTCTATAAAACGATTCTAACATTCGAAAGCGTAGAAATACAAGCATGTATGTTTGTCCCTTACTCATATGCGAAGTAAAGGGACATATCGTAACTACGCTAGGCGTTGCTACTGTGGATTCTGTAGCAGGTGGGGTTTTATGGTTTGTTTTGTTGTGTTTCGTTTTTTGAAGGAAAAATATTACCACAGAGAGATTTTTGAAAAAACAAAATATTACCAGCAACAAAAAAATTTTGTCGGCATTAAATAACCCATTCAGGTTGATATGCCGTAAAACAAAATAAAACCCCAGCTTTTACCGTCCTGGGTAAGACGTTAAACTACATCCGCGTCCTAGGTAAGACTATAAACTATAATGTTGTCGGCATTAAATAACCCATTGAGGTTGATATACCGTAAAAAAAAACCCCAAAAAAACAAAAAACAAAACAAAAACAAAACAAACCAAACCAATCTAAACCAAAAAATACATATTCTATTCAGACGAATCTATCCTAAAAATGTTGTCGGCATTAAATAACCCATTGAGGTCGATATGCCGTAAAACAAAATAAATCAAACCAATCAAAACCAAAGAATACATATACTATCCATACAAATCTATCCTAAAAATGTCGGCATTAAATAACACATTGAGGTTGATATGTCGTAAAACAAACTAAACCAAACTAAACCAAAACTCTGAACGTGAGGTAATCGTGCACGAGAAATATAAAAACCGTACATTTTTTCTTATTCTTTCTCAGTTCCTTCCATACAAACGCTGGTGTTCCTGAAGGCTTTATTCTTGGTCCTACACTGTTTTTGATCTTCATCAATGATCATCCTGGTGCCATCAGTTCTCAAGTCAGCATCTTCGCAGTCGATAATACCATTTACTCCTGTCTCAAATTGTAAATCCGGCATTACTGACAAAGTTAACCTGGCCGTTGGTCTCGAAAACGACGTCCAATCTGTGGTTGACTGAGGCAGAAAATGGCTTGCGAATTTTACTGCATTCAAAACGACACTGCTGTCATTTACTCACCATAGAGAAACCTCTCTCCCTCCTATCAGTGGATTACGAACGGGCCTTCAAGAACAAATTAAATTCGTGAACCGAGGTTCCACTGTTTTTATTTCCTTTTTTGTTACTTCTATCAAGGCTGTTCTACCTGTGTATTCAATGTTGTAAAGATTGTGGTCACCAATAATGTATCCTGTTGGGACTTCTAATTCTCTCAGAATTGACTCATTGTAAAGGTTGAATAAATCTGTTAAGAAAGATATATCCTTGTCTTACACCCCTTTCTATTTTTGTATATTTACTGAATTAAATGTCTATCTGAATAGGTCCGATTTAGCCCCAGTATAATTTCTGGAATATTATAATATCCTTCCCAAATGTTACCTGGAAGGTTTGTAATGGATGTGTTAATCATATGGGTAAATAATTGTTGAGAAATAGGCTGCGTGATAAATTAACAATTTCCACTAACATCAAAATTTCAATATTCACACATAGAATCAGAACAACATGAGAAATAATAAATCTCTTTTTTGAATAACAAACAATAGAATTTTATATATAGTAAGTCATACAAAGGAACAAAGCAAGGCATACAAAGTATGATTGAGGTTTGTAAACTTACGTAATATTAAACAGTTTGTGTAGTAATATTTTTCTGATGTGAATTTTAAGTTTGCTTAAGAAGTTGTCCCTCTTTGACCGTAATATTTTTTGTTAGTGAATCAACTGAAATGTTTGCTCGATGAATATAAGTTCTATGGTTGAGAACTTCCACTGTTTATGGTGATTGAATCCAGTGATTGATGAGTGAGTACATTGGAGTTGTTTCGTGTTAATAAATTTTAACTTTGCAACTTCAAAAGTATAAGTGACGCGGAGTAGTTTAACGATTGGTTATCCGCCACGAAGCTCACTGGTAAATTTGTGTTCGTGCATTGTATTTATTTGCATTCTTAGACACGTGTGAGGCTCGCGAACACGTTTCAAAATTTGGGCGGTATTTTGTGTTTAAACACGTGTGCGTAGGTGTTGTTACGACTTTGAGATATATTGACCAATCGGAAACAATTATTGTAAAACTTGCGTATGGAGCCTGGATTGTGTTTAGCTTGCACAAAAATCTACAACTAACACATGAAAATGTAAATTAGAAATGTTTTAAGATTTATTGTCCAATGAGGACGTAGTGAACTCAGTCATTGGTTCTGATCCACTGGCATGTAGAGGTTAAGCTCTACAGATTCCAACAGTTCTTCGCGACGTCAATAAGGTTACTTGAAAGTTCGAACAGTTCTTTGTGACGTCAATAATGGTAGTCATTGTAGTGAACAGGTAGTTCATATAGCCTTTTATCTATCTCGGTTTCAAACCGAATTTTCGTGCAAATTGTGGTTACATGTAACTTACATGGCACGAGATTAGGCATATTTTTTTTTCGAAGAGATTATTCTAATCGATGTTGAATTTGAAATCCTAACAATGGTTTTCGCATTCAAATAGACTATTCCTAAAGCGCAGCAGTCTTCAACAATAAATATTTCAAAGATTATATTATTAAGTTGAGCCTTAAATACTTTCTTTTTTTGTTGAAAAGTGTAAGGTTTTGTTCATTTTGTCAAGAGCGTGTGGAACCCAAACACCCAGCTTGCTGGCTTAGCTCTTTTCTAAATGTCAGTATCTGATAGATTGTGATGTGTTTATTATCTTTGCTAATTCTCGAGTCCTCTACCGCGGATAGTTTACCCCTAATGACATTAAAGCTTTTCATCATTAAGGGCCCCGATGGACGCCATTGTTTGGATTCATCCTCCACTGACGTTTCTCCAGAACGTCAATTTGTAAACAAATTTCATACTTACCGGAAAAACAGGAAAAATATCTCAAAAAACAAGGAAAAGAGTACTTAACCCTGATGTAATATCAGTATGGCAGTGAATGCCGGAAAATCTGATTACATGTGAAGAGACACCAAGCGACAGACATGAGGTACTAACGAAGGATGCTGAGAATACAATGGACAGAACCTTTGAGGAAAGACGAAGACAGTTGAAATTTCTCGGGTACATAATAAAGAAAGAGATCTTGGACATTTTGATACTCACTGGACATATTGAAAGCAAGAAGGGTGGGGAAAGGAAATCAACGCATAACATAACTAGCAAACTTGTGTAAATGGATCGCGGTGTAAGGTTTAGGAGAGATAACAAAATACAAAATTTATTAAGAGCTACAAAGAATAGGTAATTGTGGAGAGCCACGATCGTTAGCATTCCAAAGCGACACGAAACTGCCGTAAAAATTAGTAATACCTTCCGCTAAAAATAAGTGACCAACAGCAACATCGACCTATACAAATATCAGCAAACAGTGGACATAGTAAGAAAAAAAAACTCTTTGTAAGGAAATGTACCATTGATTCTAGTAGAGATTGCTATGACCAATGTCAAGTGCGCTCTCTTATACTGATTTTATTACTATTGATAATATCTTCAAGATGTATTTATTTTAACATATTTTTGCTTGAATTCTTTCGGTGTACATACTTTAAAAAAAAATAAAAATAAAGACTAGATTTTATATTAACTTCTGCCAACTGCACAAAATTTAATCCGTTTCTTGAGTTTATCAATCTCTCCGAATGTATCTGACCCTGAGAAAAAAAATCAAGAAACAAAATTGCTTATCTTTATTTACATAAAAAAAAACATGTTTCCTGTTTTATACATCAAGCGGATTAGTTGGCATTTCTTTTTTTAGAATAAAAAAAGAAAAATACAGCTTGCGTAACACCAGGCTAGATAAAACTGCCAAGTGTCCCCTATCAGATCTCTGGAGCACGTATGGACGCACCGTCTCATTAAAACGTGACTGTTTTATTGATTGGTTGATTTGTTGTTTTATTAATGGTTTATCAACTGTTTTGCGGTTATTTAAAGCCGAAATACACTTCAGATTGTTGGATTTACAGTAGTCGGTATTCCCAAACGGTCCCCCAACAAAGATCTAACAACCGGATCCGACAATGTTTTTAGCGTGATTTAACCGTAAGCCTGTTTTAACGAGAACAGCTTTTTCAGTTGCCAAGGTCATTGCTTACATTAAAAAACAAACAAAACAATTTATATCAATATTATTTGAAACTTAGTTATGTGATCTTAAACAAATAAAATTGCTTTTCATGTTAACGTTTGAATGTAAGAGAATGCGCATGTGAGGCTTCTACTTTATTTTTAAGGAAGATGATTTATAGAGAACAGAAATATACGTTGTATTTTTTTAATGTGTATGAAAACACCAAAAAGTCAAGGTTGTAAATCTATCATGCAAGTTCAAAGACAACGACATATAAATGGGCACATGTTTATCGAATACGGTGGTTTTTAACCTATTTTTCTTCAGCTTCTCATTTCAGATATTTACACGGGCTGGCGCCCCCTATATTAAATTTACCCTGATAAATTGAACAGAGTTAATATCAAGTGTTTATGTTGTGTTGCATTATAGCAGCTCCAATCACCGGAAGTAAAATATGGCGGGAACAGCGAAAAGCGAGGTACCTGTCTAGACTATAGAAGTGTGGGATCTTCCACAACAAACCAGCCTTACCTCTTTTAAGGAAATGCACTCTTCCTATCTGGTAAGTAACAGCCTACTTTCGTAAATTATAACAAGTATTCATTGGTCAATCACCTCCAATCTTGCTTGCTGATTGGTCAGTTCCGACTAATCAAACCGCCTGCACGCGACCAATCTGTTTTTCCCGCGTTCTCCGTTTGAGCCTCCCACCTGGTACACGGCCATTATATAAACCGAACACGTGTGAACTTTTTGAGTAGTCGTTTTTCATTCATCTCTCTTGCACTTCTCATTCCTTACTACCAAGTGCCAAGATGTAACCTTCAGGGACTCCCGTCTTAGTCATTGCTGACCAGACGTTAAAGACAATTACCAACATTCACGAACTCTGAAATCACTCCTGAACTTTTACCAACTTACAACTCATAATTCCAAACTTTCTTGATATTGTGGCACCATTTAACGAGGCAGAAAAGGAAAAGAAAGAAAATAAGAAAAAGAGAGGCTAAGAACCGAATCGTGAGTGTTAAACAAGAACACACACACAGCTAAGAGACAATGGATAAAAGGATATTTTGATAAGTAACAAATGGCGAAAGAGTGTCATTACAATGACAGGGAAATTCTGAGTAAAAAGAAAAGGAGTGAAGGAAGGAATCAGATATGATTTGGCATCGGCCGTGTTATCTAAAGATATGAAAACAAACTATTGGTACGGAAGACATCTTATTATCGGCTACAGACCGACTGGCCAGAGAGAGAAAGAAAAATTCAAATGAAAATGTTGTTTCGTTAAGTGACGAAAAACAGCAACTAAAAAGACTCGGACAGATATGAAAAATTAAAAAAAACCACCCACGAGCATCCTTGACCTGCGATAATAAAATTTTGTTATTAGGAATTGTGCCGAAAGAAAATAAATGTTTTTTTTTCTTTCTTCGAGGCGACAGACCGACTGGGGCTTTGGAGATGTTCCTTTTTTTTGAGACCGTGTCGGGAGGACCACACATTCTGATAATTAGCGATAAAATACTTGAAGTAAACCACGTGTAGAACAAGAGTTATGACCGCCATTGTTATATTGTCCCGTTCGCGGCTGGAGAAATGATAAACCATTAAGGGAAAGAAAAGGGAAAGAAAAGGGAAAGAAAAAAGAGAATTTTTTTTTAAGCAAGATATTTTTTTTTCTGAAACAAGCCGTAGATTCGTCCACGCCCGACTGAGACATCGTGAGTGGTGATCACGTGATGCACGAGGGAGGCTGTTGCCGCCCATCTGGAGGATGAGTAAGAGAGTTTGCCGCGAAGATGTGGAGAGGGCAGTTCACGCCCCTCTGAGGTATGATGAGAAGGTGGGAGTGAGGAAAGGTTCCCAAAAATGGAAAAAGGTGGAAATTCCTAACCAGAGAGGTGGATATGTATTTAGAATTATCGAGGAACCCCCCAGCGCCGACAAACCCACCCCGGTTTTGGTCGGCGCCCATATAAACGAAGCCACAACGAGCAATTGAGAGAGTCGAGTTCCAGCAGTCTTCGGTTAAGGCAAGCCTCGCAAATAGCTGACCAAGATTCCCGCACATTTTCCAGACCCACATCTTCAAACCAAGAACAATTATTTTGAAGAGCGACTTAGATCCAGATCACCGAAACACCAATTTCTTAAAGAGCAGACGACTTGAAGTGTTAAAACTTGCCTAGCGGAAAACGACGTGTCACAATCCATAGAACGGGTCGGGAGATAGATGCAGTCCTATGTATCGAACAACTAGACATAAAGTTTGTTACCTTTTTCTTTGATACTTCGAACATTTGAGTTTTCATTTTATTGCCTTTTATGCGTATTTTTGTGGTATCACCCCCGTTGGACTCGGTTTGCAGTACGGCCCCGATGACTGATTGATTTCCTCTGCCTAGATCAAATCACAACGTGGGTAGGCAGACTGGGAATCAAAGTAGGACGTCACCGTTGGTGCCGTGGTAGACTGGGATACAACGACACGGTTGGCGCTACGAGGGGACGACGTCACAATATGAGCTCCGGTACAACTAATAACTAATCAAAGGGACACAACTCTGTCCTACCATTTCAGTTCGGATGCATGTACATCAAACATTAATAAATCTAATTGTTATGTTTTGGAATCATTCAGTTCAGTTTTGTATTTTATTCTATGTGCTATTTACGTCAAGTATAAATTGCATTGCTTTCACGCATTGGGCTGAATCGCATTTTTCTTAGCCATTACATATATTGGTAACTCAATCACTACAACGATGATAGTACAACCGCTACATATTTGGTGATTCCATCGGAATTAAACAATAATGGTAAGATAAACCACTACAGAAGCAACTCGACTTTGGCTTGCATGTTTTGAGCCATTCACATTTGGAAATTGTATATAAATGTCTAAAATATGTCTAATAAGAAATAAATAAATATCCAAAAAGATAAAATGGTTCCCCAATTTAACTTCTCGGAACACATAATGAGACCCTTAGCAACGTCAATGGTAGGGTTAGAGGCGTTACTGACCATGTTGAGAATCATTGATTTAATATTAGGTTGGTGCAAAAATAATGACGTAATAATGTCGTTTTTTGACGTTAAAAAATACGTCAGAAAACGACATTATTACGTCATTATTTTTGCACCAACCTAATATATAGAGTGTGTGTTTACCATAATCTCTATAAGTTAAATAAATATATAAAGTTGAATTTTTAACTCAAGAATAATGAACTTAAGATCCATCCTTCCGACCTATAAATCAACCATCCGTCCTTGCATGGAATATTGCTGTCATATATAGTCTGGTGCTCCCGCTGTACGTCTCGAGGTAATCGACAAAATCCAGAGACGAATATGCAAGATGATAGGTCCTGATCTTGCATCTATTCTACAATCGCTATCCCACAGCCGTGCCGTAGCCTCCCTCTGTCTCTTCTTCAAGTATTTTTCACGTTCCGACGAGCTACTTTCGCTGGTTCCCGGACTACAGAAATTTAAGCGAGCTACCAGACTGGCATCTACTTTCCACGCTGTCACTTTCAAAACGGTTAAATGTAACCGTCTTTTCTACTAAAAACATATTCTCCCGCACTTCCCGTCTGTGGAACTCCCTCCTCCCTTACTTGCTTCCCTGATGATTATAATCTTCAAATTATGAAGGGTAATGTCAAATGACATCTGACACCCTGAGCTTGTTACCCGTCCTTGTCTGTATCCTTTCCTCAAACACACATCTTTACTCGTGTTCTCAATTCTCTGTAACACCTTGCGTGTTAGTGACACTCTCATTTGGGAGTACCACTAGCACGTTTGGGGTGAATTGCCTTAAAAATACCTACTGCTAGTTTTTACGA
Source organism: Acanthosepion lycidas (assembly GCA_963932145.1). NCBI lineage: Eukaryota > Metazoa > Mollusca > Cephalopoda > Sepiida > Sepiidae > Acanthosepion > Acanthosepion lycidas. Next base: position 40,236,682 of record OZ010577.1, on the reverse strand, counting down.
ATTTTTAAGCAAAAAGTAGGGGGTCGCACTATGCATACATAATCTTTTTGAAGAGGTTAAAAATCATGCATTTTTCAATGATCGGTTGCACCAAATATAGGTATTTTTTTTCTTAGGGGATTAAAATACATGCAAAAACATCTGGAGTGGCACTTGTACATGGAGTCAGCTTATGCATGAATATATACGTTATTTTCCCGGAAAATAGTTTTAAGAGACGTATTTTATTAATTTCGACCAAAAGCAATTCGGTCAATGAATATAAAATATTTCCTTGTAAGGAAACGGTTAATGTTACCATTAACAACAAATGATTTTTTCAATAATTAATCAGTTCTCAACTTGTTATCCATGCTAATGATGCAACTATTTACTTGTCTTAATAGTAAGCCTGATCAATTCAATAAGGTCACATTGGCAACTGATCTAAAAACAAAAAAAAACTATAATCCGTTGTTAACTGGGGCAAGAAATGGTTTGTTAATTTTATCGCTCCCAAAACGAAAGTACTCTCTATCAATCATCTGAGAGACCAATTTCTGCCTTCCATCAGCATATCCTACAACAGAGTAACTCGCCTCGTTGCTCCTTCTCGGACTAACATTCTCGGGTGATATGAAGTGGAAAGATTATATTGAATCAAGTGCTACGTCAGCTTCTAGGCAATTTGGTTCACTGTGTCTTGCTAGACAATTTTTCTCGATAGAATCTATCTTATAACTCTAACAATCACCCCTACTGTGAATATTGCTTCCACATATGGTCTGCTATATATTTACAGATTCTTGATAAAATCCAATGATGAATCTGCAATGTCATTGGTCCTGACCTGGCATCTCGGCTTCAGTCACTTTCCCACCGGCCTAACGTAGCCTCCCAGTTCTTTTATATAAATACTTACATGGTAATTTTTTTGATGAACTTTCCTCTTTGTTATTTTTATTCTCCACCCAACATACAAATGGTACACATGAATCTAGTTAGGACTTCATAGAGACTCTGAGGTATTATGGTGGCTGTAGTAAAAATGTTAAGTAAGAATGTATTGTTTTGTTGTAAGAAATACTGTGATATGTTTGGGTTATAAATTTTGTCTAGCTAAGTTCAATTATATCACTGATGAATACCAGCCTTCCCCATCTTCCTTTTGGCTTTGTGCCACATTTCTTGAAATAACGAGAATAAATATTACTTTCTTCATTGGTACCTAGATTTTATGAATTTAATCGCAGTAGTAAATTGGCTTAAGGTCTCAACATTTACACTTGAAATAGCTAGATGTAACCGTAAGTTCTATGTTAACAGTTCCTTCTATCGCACTTCTTGATTGTGGTACTGTCTTCCAGCTTTTTCCCAGTTAACTTTGATCTTCAACAATTTAAATGCAATGTCCATCGTTATCTTCCGTCTTCTTAATTCGCGTTCTTTTATTGCTCTTTCACCTTAAAAAGTATTTTTCGCATATACTTTAACGCTCATTAACCTCTTGTGTCTTTGTGGCTTTATTGCTTTGCTCGGGGTGAGATGATTAAAAAAGAAACTGTTAACTTATAATTTTCTACCAGTAATTTAAGCAATAATGGATATTTTCTTTACAATTCAACAATAATCATAATTACAATAAACATTTTTTTTTTAAAATACGTACAGTGTAACCCGGATATAAGATACCTGGATATAAGAGAAACCCGGATATAAGAGAGATTTTCTCTGGTCCCAATTTAGAGCCATACTTACGTAAACAAAATAGACCAAACCCGGATATAAGAGAAACCCGAATATAAGAGACTTCTTCTCCGGTCCCGACAACTCTCTTATATCCGGGTTACACTGTACAAGTATTTCTGTAGACATTGCTGTTTATTTATACATGGTTAAATTAACGTCTGTCGGATTAGATCATCGAAAATGTACATCTCGGCAGGGATCGAAACTGCATTCCCCTTTTTCTCAGAACTCCTATTTTCGCGCCTGGTTTACCGTTACTGATTCGGATACTGTAGTCTTTACAGCAACGCCCAATTCTCCTTTTAGATAAATCTGAAATAATTCTTTGGATTTTCGGTTTTCATAACTGATAACTTATATTTATTTATTTTACCGGAAACGTAAACAGTTTAAAGCAAATAACTTTTTTTTTCTTTTTAATCCTACAATATTTTTTTCTTACTATAAACCTTATTTTAGTGGGTAGGCATATTTAAGTAGGCACTTATGTTTATTTCAACTGGGTGAAATTAGCGTCTACCAGCCTAGATCATCGAAAGTCTTATTAAAGAAAATATAGCGCTCGTCAGGAATCGTACCTGCGTTTTCCTTTTAATGGTGTCCACACGCATGCGGGTCTGTTTTACTAATTTTAAAATTAAGACATCAAATAAATGTAGTTAATTAATTTAATTTTAACAGTATGTGTCATACATCCTGCCCAGCTTACCGGTTCTTGTTGAATGGAGACAATTCATATTCAGTTTTAAAAATTCAATAAAAAATTGAATGTACTGTTATTAATTTCCAATCTGTTTTTTATCTTTATAAATAAGTTATTGTTTTTTGATGGCTCTTATAATTCAGTAACTTATTTTTTATATGACATATTCTTTCAGAACGTGTATTGATAATGACTCTCCGCAATTTCCTGCTTTTATTGCTCTAAGTAACGTTTAGCTCTTCACTATCCCTATTTTTCTTGTTTTGCTACCAATGCATAGAAACGCACATTATTTACATTATTCGGACTATTGTTCTCTGATAACTGATAACTGACATCCATTAAACATGACACGTGGAACTAGAACAGTCTATCCCAGTGAGCGACATAAACGGGTCAGTCCGACATTGCAACAACCTGAAGAAGGCCGGAGCGTACAACAGCCGTAACGTTGTAATAATTATGGCGACAAAGATGAGGACATAATACCTCATCTCAGAAATATAAACAGCATACAAACGTGTTACTCTTCCCCACTGCTTTTCTTATATTCTATGTCTGGTATGTGTCAAATTCTTTAAACTCTCTTTTCTCATAGTTTCAGCAATTATATTTTTTCTGATTGTAATTATAAGCGTATTTTTCGTTCCTATCTCCCTTAAAATCTTTTTGTTTTTCGCCTTTTCCTCCCTAACAGAGCCACATTTCTGTCGTTTTAAGCATCTTCTTTGTGAAGATATTGTCCAATATTCATGGCCATAATAAAAATTTGATATTACCTAGCTTTTCAGCACTTTTTTCTTTATTTCTACCGAAATGTTTCTCTCTTAATACTTTACTTAATTTCTAGAAAACATCTTTCCCTGCCCTTTTAATTTGTGTGACATTTTTTTCGGCACCTCTTCCTATTGCACCTTTTTTATTCTGTAATATCCAATACGTTTCTCACCCGAGGGGCTGCTTGTTTTTCTGACAATTTTGCTTTCTACACTTAGTAGTTAGTCCTTTGTTCTTGTCTTCCACCATCAAATTGTCGAAGGGGTCGTTCGCTTTGCCTTCTGAATTTGTCATCAATACAGTGCCACCTGCATATGTTAGGATCATGACTACTGATAAAAAAAATCCTGGTAGGTCGTGTAGTTCTCTTAGAATCACCTGTCTCCATGCTTTAAATAAATCCGGTGATAAAAAAATATCCTTGTTGCACTCCTCTTTCTATTTTTTGTATTCATTGAATGTTTTTTCTATTCGTTGCCAGGTTGTCTTTTCCCAATAATGTTTTTTACTCTTTATATCTTACTCTGTCAAATCTCATTGTGTAATCTATGAATCGTAGCTATAGTGTTACAGACTGTGTCAGTTAAACAATAATGACAAGTCCTATCATAGTGGTCAGAATTTTGACTGTTCGAACTAAGCAGGAGTGGCTGGAACCCCGAGAGCGTTGACAGTAATAGATTATCTTTGTTTAAGTTTTATATGAGACAATAAAATGAGCAAAAACCAACAGTACGCGTAAAGGACAGTAAAGACTCGCGATCTCTGAGACTCGCCTTCTTCTCCTTTTTGTGCATGTGGTTTCAACAGTGTGGCAGTGAAATCCAAAGAAGTATTGGGATAGTCAAAGATGCATTCCAAAAGCTAAGCAGAATACTGAGAAATATAAAAAAAATCACGTACTATAGAGTTACATGATGTCTGTCCTGCACGACAGGGAGTGCGAGGCACTCTCCTTAAGGATGAAAAAGAGACTCAAAGCAACAAAATTTATTAGGCCCTACAAGGTGCAGGAAGCTGTGGAGAGCCATGATTGGAGGCAAGGCATCATGTGGAGAGGATGGGTAGCTGGTCGACCTGTTGACGTGTTATTTACCTTCAGGGAATAAAGTAAATGAAGAGAAAATTGTCTCTCGGTGACTGAGTCCGTTAAGGCAGCGTTGGTGCCCCTGCTGAGGAATTGCCGATATGACATTAAAATCCAGAGTCTTTTTGCCTTTGGAATATTGTAAAAAAAAATATGGCAGGGTTATATTAATTAAAGCAAGAGGAAAAGAGAAAGACAGCGAGGTAAGTCAACATTATTGTATCGTAACCGGAATTTTCACTCTGACCTCTTTTTTTAAAAGCTCACATTGGGAACTATTTCTGATTCAACAGAAATAAAATCGAAACAAATTCACGCTAACCAAACTGTTTTTCTAGCTAATAAGAAACGTTAGAATTTTTTTTGATGTTCCAAGAGTCTATATCAGGTGTTCTCAACGTGGGCGGTAGTGCTCTTCCCCCTGGGGATGGTTGAAAGGTCCAGTGAGGGCGGTGAAAATAAGTTGGCAGCCAGTTGGTGGCAGTGCCATATCTGAACCATAACACACTACACAGACACATGGTACCTGAAATGTATCCTGTCTTCACTTTACAGCGTATCCCATTTATATAACAATTATTATGGGAAATACTAAGATACTCATTTGACATGCAATAATGGCACCAAAACTCCAAACAAATGTTGACTATATATTGTGTGTGTAGAGTTGTTAGATTTTGCTTTGGTAAGCAAGGCAGTGGTAATCGCAAAGAGTTAGGGGTAAAACAAAAACAAAAAACACGTCTATATGGATTTTCATTAACTATATTAGCCCTACTTTAACAACACTGATGACCAGTAGTTCACTCAATCAGCAACAAAGTCCACAACAGAACTGTTCAACCAATAGCTTCTCTTTCCTCTTCGCCGTGTCTCAACAATAATTGAACTCCGACATCAAAGATAACGGAGACGCCACCTAATTTCAAACTTCCACGAAAAGTAAGAACTTTCTATTTAAATATTTCAAACAAATTCACCGCTAATCAGTTACAAAGAAATCCTATCAAAATCCGTTTTTTTTTCTCTTGCTTTTCTTTATACAAAATATAATTTTCGAAATTTTTTACCTCCAAATCTTATCAAGCTGTAAAAAGACATTTTTCTTACAAAAGGCAACATTATTTCAAAAGCAAAAGAAGTCAACAAAAAATTAATAATTTTCTTTCACAGTCATTGAACTTTTAAGATTTACAAGAGAAATATCCGTAGAAGTAATATTTCAATACACATTGGTAACTTCTTTGAGCTTTTTCCGCACAATAATAAATTTGTTTATTTGTTGTGTGTAAAATACAGTTTATTTTTAGATTGTTTGATGTTAAATACCCCGAAGCCGAACTTTGGGACATTATAGAAGTGACAGAATGAAAGAAATGGGTATATTTCTAAACACGAAATTTTCCACTTGGTCTAGTGAAATTTTAAAGTCTGGAACCAGGGTTAGATATAAGATTTTATTTTTTTATGTTCATAACAAACCATAATCAATAAAAATAGCATCTTTTAAAAGTTATCCGTGCTTTAAAAAAGCAGTTTCATTGTAGTGTTTCTGAGGAAAAAACTTTAAAAAAATTACACGAATTAAACTTTGATAAAATTAACGAATTAGATTAAAATCATAGTAGATACATTATTAGACTAGATACTATTAGTTAATTAATTTCAGGCAAAATAAAAAAATCTTCTTTATTAAACGTCATTAATGAGATACGATACATTTACCGAGTGAATATTAACTTAAAATAAATTTTAATGAACTTATTATTTACTGAGAACGATGAAATTTATATAGCTTTTAAAACATCAAATTATTAATCGGCAACATTTCAGCGTTCAACAATGTAAATTTTATTAAGTTATAATGATTGTATACCCTTCATGTAGCACACATTTGAATTCTTTCGAGCACTTCCGCATGCCTAGTATAAATTACGCACAGTATATAAAGGGATCAGTTCACGTGATAGAGCTCGCTGTTTAAGTAGAAAGAGGAGTCATAAAGAAAGCTTCTTTTGTCTTGCTCATTTCCTTTTGTACGACAAATGTCTTCATTATATATTTCACTAACAAAAAAAAAAAAAAATCAACAATTTCTACAATATAAACATTATGGATTTACATTGTATCTGCATTTTTCTTGTCGAGAAAGAAAAACGAAAGGAAAAGTTGAACATATTTACAAGACCAAACTTTCACCTTTCAACCCCTTCCATAACACCTAAGAATCGCTTCAACTCCGATCTGTAAACAGAAGAATAGCATGCATTTCGCTCCCTGCCTTTCTAGGAGTTCAAAATCGTCAAAATGTGATCTTTGGGTGAAGACGTATTTTTCACTCTGTAGCCCCCTCTGTCTCACAAACGCAATGTCATAAACCTATCGGTACTGTCACTACTTCCACGCTAAATGTCCGGAAAAACTTCATTCTTTAATTCCACCGTTTCTAAGCTTTACATGTACGACCCGTCGTGCTAGGCTCACGTCGTCAAATCCCTCTCATTTTCTCCGTATTCCCGTTGTAAGATAGAAGTTCCGCCCATAGAGCTTGTTTCTTTTGTGATGTTGTGACGCCCGCTCTTTGTAACTTCGTTAGGTCAATAAATGCTCGTTATCACCTCCAAAATGATCGTTGTAGACGAGACTTTGTAAATGCAGATATTGGTAGTAGTAACGCCTTCAAATGATTCTCACACTAATAATACTTGTTCAAATAGTAATCGCCGAATAGTAATTTGCATAATGATCCGTATAGAGAAATAGTATAGTGGATAGTATAGAGATTCGCGATCACTTAGACGTCACGCTAATTCCCATTCATACATTTCTTTTACGATCACGTGATCTACTTATTTAATAATGGAATTGTCCGTGTTTGCTCACTGGTAATCTGTGTTCAAACTACATTGTTAGCAATGACACTTTATTCCTTTACAACAGTTTCCCACAAACTGCTACTTTTAAAACTCTCGTGGATCTTTCCTTGATCTTTTACAATCTTCACCTATTCAAGAGGCAAATGTTATATATCCTCCTTATTCTCATAATCATCATTCCCTACTGCTACTTTGTGACTCGTCTAGGAGATGTCATGCTATTTCCATATACACCCTAATTCCCATCATGTTTCAAATATAACATGAAAGTTCCATTCAGGCAGCTTTTGTATAAAAACTTTGGAATAGACGCACATTTAGGTACATCACTGAACGCTGCAATCTTAATCTCTTCAATTAAGAAATTGTAGCGGACCGTGGTTTTTTTACGCGTTCTGATATGAATACGTGTAGAACTCCTGAAATAAAGCCCACTACAAAATTATGGCAGACTCGGAGAATGAGTCTACCAAAAAGATAATGTAACATAAAAACAACAAGAAACCAATATATATATATATATATATATATATATATATATATATATATATATATATATATATATACAAGTGTGTGTATGAGACAACAAAAAGGGTTTACAGAAGACGTGTTCATAGACGTAAAGTGTTTGCGTTTCAAAGTATGTTTGTACGTACGTGTGTGTGTGTGTGTGTGTGTGTGTGCATAATGTTCATGGCGTCTTCCCAAGGAAACGAATATCGCCCCCAACAAAGGGGGAAAACACAATCTTCTGCGAGAGCCTTACACAGTCACAGTGTCTGCTGGAAAGTGGTAGAAAGAGAGATAACGAAGTATTCTCGAGTATTTATATTTTAGAGATAGCGACCCCTAGGAACAATTTGGACAATTAGGCAATTAAGGAGGAGTTAACTCCGACAAGATAACCACTATCCTCCTTATCATCACAATTTCCAATTCCTACGACATATTCTTGCATTGATAACATACACATCATTTAGTAAACGTCTATCTTAAGTCGTTCTTGTCTTATATCGGGTGATAAATTCGAATGTGTGTATATAGATACTTAAACGGTAAAAAAAAAGGCTGTAAGACCTGTGAAGAAAAGAATGCTGAGCCTGCTGTTAAAAGAGATGACGTGATTTCAATCCTACATAATATTTAACATGAGATCCCTTGTAGCATATGTGGCAGGATCTAATACAAAGCAAAGGGTTGCTATTTAGCTAAGATCTCATGGCGGAAAGTAGTCCTGTGAAAACTAGAGTGACAACTATTCACAAAGCCTTCAAGGAAATTTATGTTAGTTTTTTGACTAAGTATACGAGTGGCATTAGATTGTATAAGTATGGGATAAATTCGAAAAATATGCACAACTCCTTCGTCAGCTATATATCAAAGAAAAATGTGTAAAAGTGAAACAGACACACTGAGTCTGCTCATATATTGGCTACTAACAAGTGCCAATTATTATCCATAAATATTTATTACTATTAGCTTCATCTCGAATAAACAGTCAGAATTAGTTACTATTCAACAAATATAATTCGATGTCAAAATGGCTCTGGTTGACCATCACTCTACGCGTAGCCCATTGTATATTTCAATAAATATATTTCAATGTGTATATAGGAAAATAATTCTGACAAAGGTGCAATCAGTTTGCAAGTGAAAAACAAGTCGCTGTGCTTTTGTTGTATCTACTGATACTTTTATAGTATTTAATGCTATAATAAAGATTTTCGATCATTCTCTAAATCATAATCTTTAAATAAATAACTTAGCAATGAAAATAAACAAACAAAAACTATAACCCCCCCACACACACACGAACTTGAACTGGAAGCACCTCAGAAAGGAAAGGGACCCGATAAATGGATTTTGACAAGAATGAAACAACCCGCATTAATTTTTTATTAAGTGTGCACACATAAAAGGTCACAACGGACCCCAGCAGTTGGGTAATTGGTGAGAAGCCGGCATTAACTACCCCAGAGTGCAGATCCGAATGTTTACTCCATGATCGACTAGTTAAGGTGACTTCTTGATCGTTATCGGACTGGGGAAGCGGTCCCAGAGTGAGTCGCTGTTTGACCTAAGCTTTGTGAGTGAAATTTTGATAATCCGTCGATTGTTGTGCTAACATAGAGTAACAAGTCGTCATGAGCAAGAAGTTGTGTGCACTAGCTTTGTACAATCTTTTGATGCTCTCTCTCCCAGAAACTATAACTACGGTCTGCTCACACAAGTGCAGTACAAACCAAAGGTGGGCTCTGTGGATGTTGAACAAATAAAAATGTGCCTGAGAAGGCATTTGCGGCTGGCTAGCCATCCTAGCAGGCAGTTATGCTCGAAACAGTATTTATTTTATATATTTATTATAAGAATTGACACAAATCGTCAGTTGTTGACATAAATCTTGATTTCGGTCCATTTTCATTTAATATCCATTACATTTGATGGAATATACAGAATGTAGAATGGTCAGCTAGCAATTATACGAAATTGGTTCCACTTGGTATATATTAAATATATACTTATAATCTATATTTTCATCCTTCTTTATCTACTGTGTCCCTTCAGGGCGTTGTCGATCATTGCTCTCCACAATGTACTCTCCTTTGTTGCTCTAAGTAAAGTTTTTCTTTTTGCTAGCTCCCCATATTCCAATTCTCCCAGCCATTTACACAAACTAGTTAGGTAGTTCGTGCGTTTGTCCTGTCTCTTTTGACTCCAATATATCTTATTTAGTATATTAAAAATACCTTAATTAATTATCAACATTGGCATCTAAGGACTATTTATTTCACACACACACACACACACACACTTACACATATATATATATGTGTGTGTGTGTGTCACAGTATATAGATATGTTGATGAGTCATTTCATGAAACAACATGTAAGTGATTTTTTTCTTTGGTAATTAAGATGTTATACAAGTCTACACGCACCTTCTCAACATCACTCGTAGGTTCATCTAGCTGAGTGTAATCAACAGGTGATGGAGGATCGATAGAGTTTGATTGTCCAAACCAATTTTGTTTAGCGGCATATCAACACATCTATAGGTTACTTAATGCTGAAATCAAAATATATTCAACCCAAATGTATGGTATCAACTAAATATATTTTGAACGCAATTGCATACCTTCAACTACAGATACAGTTGGCCATTTTACTTTAAAAATGTATTTTTAGTCATTTCACTATATATATGTATTGTCGGTCATTTTTATAGGAAAATGAATCATTCGTAATTTTATTATAAAATCGTATTTTATACTTTCATAGTTTCTTGTTTTTTTGTTTTGGGGTTCACTATTTGCCCACAGCTGAGACTCTGACAGGTGATACCACCTCGGATCAGGGTGATCCTGTGAAAAACAGCGATTATTAGGTGGCTCCAGGCTCCTCAAACCCTCCAATCTCCAATCAAAGGCCTTGCTGCTGGATGTAGTTTATCGTTATACCTAACACCAGATGCGCATCAATGCAAAAAAAAAAAATGTAATTCTCAAGATTCATAGCAGGCGTACACCCAACCTGTTTGAATTCAAAGCATTCGAACTTCTAGTTCGGGTGCTACATTTCGGGCCTCTAAAATTTAGTCTATATCCAGTGCAAAGAGACACATTCTTCCCTATTACAGGGTATGCGGAGTAATGGATAGCGGCTCGGATTGAGGAATCAGAGAGCCGAGTTCGAATTCCAGTCAAATCCATTACATTCAATTACGTGCTAATACCCTTGGGCAAGGTACGAATCCTCTTCTTCACCCACATGGGTAAATAACAGAACAGACCAGGTTCTATAGTCTTGGATAACAACCCGCGGAAAAAATCTGCCTCTTCAGTCATATATCGAAAGATACATGATCGCCTAAGCGTGTATCACGCATGGTACATAACTGACTGACTGACGGGCTAAAGTGAACGCAACAGACTTTGCCAGAGTTTGAACTCAGCTTGCCAATTCAAGTTTCCGCGGCGACAACTGTTTCGTCTCTCGCTGTTTCTCATTCTCATATATATAATTAATTTTGCGTGATGGTGCAAATGTTAATTAGTTTGACAATGAAAATCTCTGTCCACCAGTGTACTAGTATGTCGGCCAATCTAAAATTTCTATCTCTGTCGGGGCACCTATTATATCGTTGAATTATGGCATTCGAATATAAAACTGTGAATTACATTCCCCGTTGATTGCTTTCCACAGTGATTTCTACCAATTTCGACACCCGTATTTGCGCAGCCTATCTGCTTATCTCCCGCCGTTTTGCTGTCTTTGTCCTGACAACCGATCATACTTGATTAGACAATTACTTCGTTTGCCTGGAACGCAATCTATTACGCGCTAAAATTCGCCTACGTAATATTGTGCCAGACAAAATGAAAATCGCGTCATGCAGCGAATTGGTTTGTCTTTGTCCATTTGTTTGTAATTTTTCTGCATGTATTTGCGCAAAATTAAACTTTGAGATTTGAATTCCATGTCTTTGAATTTTACTGAAAGCAGACGCACTTCATCTTTACAAAATTTATTTGTTGAAAAGAAACCAAACCTTTGGATTAGAACAAAAGTTTATAACGTGGTAGTGTTTGGACATAGGATTTAATTTTATACGTGACATATATATATATATATATATATATATATATATATAGTTTTCAAGTATGCTTTTTTTGATTGGTTAAAGTCAGTGGTTCTCAATTTTTTTCTCTCTGCCACATCTTTGGAATTAAAATTTGCTTGCCACTCACCAAATTTTATGTGATAAGAAGCACATTTAAAAAATACAGAGAGAGGGTTAAAGGGAGATTATCGTGGATTTGAAGTCAGAACATTATTACTGATAACTCTCTCCTCCAGTTTGCGAACCGTATTTACTATTAGGTTGGTGCAAAAATAATGACGTAATAATGTCGTTTTTTGACGTATTTTTAACGTCTAAAAACGACATTATTACGTCATTATTTTTGCACCAACCTAATATATTCTGAAATTATTCCTTAGACTGTTTCTAAAACTTTGGTCGTAATTCAATGATTCAACCACGCCTAACATCCTCTCCCTCCGCACCTATGAAGCGCGCCAGACCGTCTGGGAACTACTGGGATGAAATGCACAATATCAGTGATAGAGCATAGGTTAATATAAAAGTGTACACTGAGGTCAACGTCCAGCGGCGACAGTCAGTTTTCTTGGTTAAACGCAATGTTGAGCTGCCGTTTCCGTTAAATTATGAAACAGACAGTCGCCACTAGAAGTTAACCTAAGTGTTTACTTATATATATATATATATATATATATATATATATATATTAATTTAGCCCCTGCACATTATTTTGATTTTGTCGACTACACAGTATAGTAAGGTCAGTTGAGCACCGTCTGAGAGAAAAAGAAGCATCATGACACAATTCACTCCGACAGGAATTTTGAAACGGCATACTGTACTGCTTGGCATTCGCTCCAGAAGCTAAAATATGAACATTTCAGAGTGTTTGAGGACATTACAGAGGATCCAGGAAATATTGAATGATATATCCAGCCAACATCATGATGATAGGAGTGATCCCTAGCGATGTCAATGTTATTCCTCCATTCGTCTATCCACAAGGCCTCAGACTCAACACGAAGGCTTACATCAAATGCCTTGAAGAGGTTGTGCTTCCCTGTGTCAAGGCGGTGGCTGCTAGCAACAAGACTCTGCAACTTGTCACACAAACAGGAGAACTCAGTCGTGGGTTTCAGACAATTTCTATGACCATATCACCACTTGCACTTGATTATTTAACTTCCTAGACTGCAATACAATTAATTATTATGCGTGAGGTGCAGTTGGGCGAGGGACCAAGAAACTCCTTGTAACACTGGCAGTATTCACTACAATAAAAAGGGAGACAGTCTAGAAGAGTTGCAGGAAATTCCGAAGTCGTCTGAAGGTTGTGGTTGAAGCCATTGGCGATTTAATTGAACAAATTTACTCTTTAGTGTTTCAAGATATTTCTGTGTAATTTTGGTAAATATATTTGCCAAGATGAGATGTCAGTGTTTTTTTTATTTCCCGATTGGTGACATTTCAACAGGTTCGTTTTGACAAAGAAAAGTATTTCTATCGTTCTCAAAGTTCGTTTTGGACGGGCTAAAAAATGAGAGAAGAAAGAAACGAGTAGATTACAGACGAAATCCATAGATGAAAAAGTGACAGCAAACAATGACAAGGAATGGAAATGATTACTGATGAGCTAAACATAGACATTCAAAACAAATTTAGTTAAGCTAAGGAAGAATGTGATGAATATTGAATTTTACAAGATGATGGAAATACTATATTTATGGGCATGGTGCTGTCAGAATGAGTAAATATAGAAAGAACTGAACTCTTACCAACTTTACCAATTCACATTTTCTAACATGCAACAGGAACTTTATTCTTCTAAAACTTCAGTTTAATAATTACTTCATCTTTATGAGCTCAGGTACAAATATTTCCAAATCTAAGAGACATAACTCATTCAAACCTTCAGCTTATATGCATGTACATCAACACTAATAGATTCAATTGTTATGTTTTGAACCATTACGTTCTGGCTTGTATTTTATACTATGTGATATTTTACGTCAAATATAAATTGCATTGTGACCGCTACATGTTTGGTAACCTCCATCGTCTTTGCTTGTCCTTTTTCCACGTCATCCCCAGTCAAAGATAAATAATTGTGGTGATGCGCACAACAATACTAAAACATTTAATAGCTTTAAGAGAAATGACAATGTACCTGGATTTACTATGACCGATGAAAGACATAGAAAGAAAATAAAAGAAATAGACCGAGGACAATAAGAGGAAAGAAACAAATGATTGATTGTGTATTGACGTAATATATTTGATTTGAGTGAAATGGAGGTAACTGCTAAGTTACACATCGGGGACGACAAAATGAGTGTAGACAGAACTTTATTTAGACAGTCTAAAAGAAGACTGCAGAAAATGTAACATATTTATATCTCTTCTAGCTCGGGCATCGATTGAGTCAATGGCGAGAATTCTCATGGTAAGGCAGCGTGAATTATCGATTTTGTAATGGGGTATCAGTGTAGGCACCAGGCATTCGATTTTTGAGATTATGAAGGCATTTGACATCCATCGATCTACAGTGACACGGGTCAACCGTTAATACCGTCCATACTTGTTGGGTGGCAATGCTACCCTACTGTGGACTGCAGTGACCGATCAAATCTCTTTAATTATCGAGACCAGATGTCCCTAATTAAAACTGATAGTAGCCCAAATTCAAATTCCACATTCAATGCGGGATTTATCAGATGCATATCCAACAAGTTATTTTACCGTTCTTTAGTTTGCTTGAGGTGTTCCAGAATACCCAACACTGTCGCTGATAACATCACGAGACAGGACACAGCGATTTACCCGGATTCATAGCTCCGCTTATCAGACTTTAAAGGACTGATGTCTGATAAGGTCAAGAAGTTTCGGGTTGATGGTTGAGGTTTACGTGGTCGCAAAATATAGTTGTTTACATGGCACCATGCAGAATTATGGGGGTTTTGTAACGGTTCTGGATTTGTATACATGAGAGGGTTTAGTCGACTGATCCACCTTAACACGATATTAACAGAAGGCCGCTCTGTTGAGCTGCTTCATATTTGGGCCAATCCATTGACTCCATGTACCTCAAGTAAAGATGACTTATTGTAGTGAGAGCAATTTGCTCAAAACTAGTTTTGGCGACCACGTTCACCCCCACCAAGCTCAATCGTGTATTTGTAGGACTTAGTTGAGAAGTCTATTCACATCATGCACCCGCATCTATCATGGAGCTGTGAAAATCTATCGAGAATTAACATATTTTCCTTTATTCAGTATTTTCCCCGTCACTTGTGGAATCAATAACACGTCAAATTACTGCACGTCTACACTCTAGGAACATGTCCTATAACCGTTGACGTTAAATCACAATCTGTGGTTGAGGTGTCAACGGTCAAAAGGCGGGGACGTAAATGCACAAGTCATACAACCAATCAACATGGTTCAACAGTCGCAGTGGAACTTCTACCACTCTGATCCAAACAAACGCTACATACTCTACGTGTGTGCTCCCCATCTGACTGCGATCCACTATTTATTACTATTTCCAGTCACGCATGCAAATGATTAATTGCATTAAAAGAGTATCGTCAAGGATGCGTAGTGGAATGATTGCAAATGGCTGCTTCTTCGCAACGTCGGCCATGTTGAATTTACACGCCAGTTTCGTGTCCGTTTCCCCCGGCGAGGTAAGTGTATTCTCTCGCTACAACCTTTTTTTTTTTAAATGATTTCACACCAAGAAGACTATAAATCTACTAAGACGGAAGAGGTTACTGACCGAAAAAGAGTATAAGAAAAAGGAAAACATTCTGAAGGAGAGAGAACATCAAAAGAATTGGATGTAAAAATGCAAAATTTAAATTTTTGAAGAGTAAAGTTGCCTGGAATGTAAGCGGCCGCAATCGAGTTCCACAAGCGGCAAGTGCTCGAGAAGAAAACCTTAGCATAGAACTTACTCATGTAAGTATTTCAACTATAAAATGATGACACTCAGCTGACAATTTAGTACTGCGCTTAAATTTGTAAAGTCGAAGTAACAAAAAGGAAAGCTCACCATGAAAATATTTGTCAAAATGACGCAGGGAAGCTACGTTATGGAGATAGGAAAGTGACTGAAGTCGAGATGCCAGGTCAGGATCAATATCATTACCGATTCTTTGGATTTTTTCAAGTATATCTAAATACATATATGAAGCACCAGACCAGATGTGACAGCAATATTATAGCATGACGATGTGGACCAAATTCCTAGCAGCTGATATATAGCACGTCACTGTGTGGAAGATTCCACATTTGCCAGTTACACACCATTGGAAAATCCACTCTTCCTCTATGGTAATTACCACCGCATCACATAAACACAGTACATTCATTGGTTAATCTACTCAAAACTAACTCGCTGATTGGTCAGTTCCGACCAATCAGATATCCTGCACGCGAGGAATGAAATTTCCCACGTGATACACAGACATATATAAACAAAACACGTGTAAGGTCCAACGCGTTTCTCTTCATTCATCTTTCTCCTTGCTGCCAAGATGTAGCCTTCCAGAGCGCCTTTTGAAACTATGCAGTCAGACGTTAAAGACCATTACCAACACTCACGCAAGTCAGAATTTCAATCCTAGAGAGATGTCAAACTGACCCACGCAAGTCAAAACTGAGACCAACCAAGACTTTGCCGCGCAAAATATCTTTGACTCAACAATCCACAAGCACACTCTATCTCTCTCAGGAAGGCTATCCAAACATCACTTACGATACATGATTAAAAAGTGACATTTTTCTCACTACTTAATTAGTAAACAAACAATGAAATTCTCATACGACTAAAGGTACGCAACTCCTACCAATTATGCAAACAAACTTACGTACACACACTAATAACTGAACTAGTACAAACGACAATTTCGTACGTAACTGGACACTTAGTTTAATTTTGTGAACAAATCTGAATAGCAATTGCAAACACTTTCAAACATTCACAATAATATTCTACGCAGTCATAATACATCTATTCTCATTTATCCATCAAAGTTCAACTCAATTGTTTTCTTGAATTATATATAAACCAATGTTATTATTGTACATTTAATGTTTGTTTTTTTGCTTTCAACCTTCTCGCATGATTTGTTTCTAATACTTTTCTTTAATTGTTGTGGACGAATGTTTTTAGAACAACAACACTAAAAATCCTTCTGATCACTCAAAATACATTCGCCAGTCTGTAACAACTGTATAGAGAACAATACTTTCTTAGTCTGTCTTTCGTGTACCAACTTGTTAAGTTAGGTTTCCGACACTTGTAGAAGATTCAAATCTGAAGACTCTTTTCTGGATTCCAATATTTACCCGTATGGTTTTGCTTTCCTGTTTGTTATTGGCCGTTCTTGTAGACGATGTCTTTCATTCTCTGACATTATTCATCATAGACGTCTGAGTCGTACGCAAGTGCATCTCTTAAATGGCACTGTTTGCTCATTGTTTATTTGTGATGGCTGAAAGTCACGTCTCCTTGACAGTGAAATATCGGCCTGATTTCTATTCCTTGTCTCGGCTATTTAACCTCTTCGCTTCTTCGAGCGAGGATGGTCCATTGAATCTAGGAAGTAACGACAGCCGTTTTTGACATTTTCGTTGCTATTCGCTATCGTTTAGCCGTAAGCCCTGGCTGCAAATGCGCTTGGTGTCAATGGTATTGACTTTTCTTTTTCTCGGATATATATTTGAGTTTATATTAACGGTTTTTAGACAAAGTCAAAACAAATCCACATCGATAGAATAGGCAGTTAGAAGTGAATTATGTCGACATGACAAATTATCCAGTACTTCTCGACAGTTATTTGAAAACACAGCTTTAACGGGACATAAATGTAAAATGAACTAATGGTACGCGGCATGCGCAAAATGTTACCATGTTCATTTTCTCTTTTAAACATATCGAGATCCTTAACATGGCAGCTTTAAGTCTGACAAGGAATGAAATGGCCTGATATGCTCGTGACATTACCAGTGTAGGGATACAAACAGCTATTGTATCCTTTTCGTTGAGATAATCACAAGGGTTGACACCAGAGGATAGAGTGACGAAGGACAGCTGCGATGTAAACAAGAAAGACGCCCCAAGCTCACAGTGGTGGGTATTACGGAAAAAAAATTGCCGTGACTGTAGTTTTTCCTTCGGGAAATAAGTAAGGCACCCTCATTGTTTTGCACAACTTTCGTTGTTGCATATATGTTATAATTTCTCTGCGCGGGGCACGTATATATATATATATATATATATATATATATATATATATATATAACATTGTGTACGACTTAGCATCATAAAACCGCGAACAAAACATGTTTATCATTCTTTTTCTATTCAGCTACTTAATTCTGTCCATGAAGTACGGTGTCATTATATCACGGGTATAAGAATGTTTATAATGAGGGAAATTCAAATGGGAGAATACATCTTTCTTCCATACTAAACTCACGCTATATGAGTAATCAGGGAGACTCAGAGATGGCCAGGTTATTGAAAGTGGGCAAGTAGAAATGAGAAAAGTGTGGTTGCTCTGCTGTAATTCTTCAGAGGCATCCACGGTGTTGCACCTGATCTTCATGTTTTCTCTGGCAACACGTGGCATGTTGTGCAACCAATGTTCTATTCGAATACATCTAGAAATATGCACATTTCAATGTAATAAGTGGGAACCTCGCTATATGCAAATATTAGGTTGGTGCAAAAATAATGACGTAATAATGTCGTTTTTTGACGTTAAGAAATACGTCAAAAAACGACATTATTACGTCATTATTTTTGCACCAACCTAATACATTCACACACATACGCACACACACACTGAGGTAAATAATTTTATTAAAGCGCGACAGGTGTAGGCGCCCAGATTAACTCCACCTAGTGGATTCCTGGATATCGTTTAACCGATTTCAGAATAACACTTCGGGGATATGGTTGGCCAGAATATCACCCGAGATATGATTGGAACTAGCTTACTTCATCCCTCGGGGTAAAAACTAGCTTAGTATAAACTGTATTTCGCTAGGCCAGGTCGGAACCAGTCTACAAAATGCTAAAACTATCTTCTATGAACTCATTCAGAATTAAACAAATTTAAAGAAAACCAATATTAAATCGTAGCCTGTAGAGTGCACACACAAAACAATTGCCAGTCAAAAAACATAACCACTCGTCAGTCCTTTTGATGGAAATCTCTAGGCATCCAGAAGTTGGGCCTATTAATGTGCAAGCCAAATGCAAAAATAGAGAAAGTTTAAAAGAAAATTCTGCGTATGTATGACGCTACATGATCCACAGTATCCTTGATTATCTCTCTTGGATAAAATAATAAAATCTTATTATATAGGAAAAAAGGAATTTTATTCTGATCTACAATTTTCTTTTTTAATCATTTCACCCTAATAATTTTCTCAAGGCAAGAAAGTTACTAAGACGCAAAATGTTACTTGTGTGAAAAAATATGGGGAAAAGGAAAAGACAACATTGTTAAAGAAAAAAAAAAACAATAAAAAATAGATGAAGAAGATTGAACATAACCACTGAATGTGCATTTTAATTTTTGAAGGTCAAAGTTGACTGGAAAGTAAGAGTCTAGAAGAGTTCTATAAGTGAGAAATGCGGGAGAAGAAATGTTAGCATAGAATTTACGATAACTGTAAAATGATGAGGACTTGCCGCCAATCGAATACTGTGCTTAAATTCCTAAAGTCAAGCTACCGTAAAAGAAAAGTTCTCCAAAAGCATAAAATAGCTTTGATAAAATATATCCCACCTAATTTTGAACAACATGACCAAGAATAATTTACACTACAGTTATAAAAATACAAGCATAGAATAATCCCAAGTATGCAGTGGGTTATTATATGAGGGTTACAATTATGTATGCGTATTAGGTTTGCCTTGAGGTCGGGATAAGGCTTATTTTTCATTAATATCAGTGAGCGATGTGCGATCCCTGGTAAATGTTTTTTTTTTTTTTAAGAAGGAGAAAGAAAATAGCATGGAAATAACATGGGAGCAATGAGGAAGTTTTATAAAAAAAATAGACACTTGATGGAAGTTTTATAGAAAAAGGGCGCTTGAACACTGATTCAAAAAGCGACGGTTGAAATCTTGGACACCTAAACAGGAACGAGATATTGGATAATTTAACATTGACTAGACAACACTGAAAGAATGAAATTCATGGGAAAACAAATTATAATTGATTTCATGAGATGGGTTAAAAAATGGCAAACAAGGACAAAGAGATGGTGAATATCAAATAGATTGGAAAGTCTGGATCCTCCACAAGATACGTGATATAAGAAAAGGCCATCTAAAATCAGTCGAATAGCTGGTCATCTGTATGCCTAACATTTTTATAATCACTCCTTTCATTTCATTAGGTTGAGTCATAATTCATTTCTGTTTTAGGGAACAAATTGTAATGACGAATGTATACCGGAATTGAAAAAATCCTATGACTGAAGGCCACTCCAACACAGAAAACTCATTTCTGTGTTCCATGAACTAATCTGCTGCTATTTTTTGGTATAGTGCATTGTTCTTCTGAACAACAATACAGGTGTAGCAATATCAGTCAGCTCGGGTCTTGTGAAATTGAAAACAGACGGACTTGTCACAAAAATAAATTCGGAATATTTATTTTCGATCGATGGCTATCAGTATAGTGAAGTGATTTTATGATCGGCTCAGATAAAGAGAGGTCGCTGAATGAAGATAACTTGCTTTTTTAGACCACAGGACAAACAGCCAGTACAGAGAAAAGACACACCAAAAACGAAGCGAGCCTCGGGAAACGCCCATTTGACTGTTCACCTCCTCCCTAAACAACATCTCAACTTCGCTCGCTTATACCAGTAAGTTACAACCCAAGAATAAAATCTGGTTTACAGCTAGAATTTTTCACTTGTGCGTAACGAACGGGAATTTTTAAACCACAAGAGTATGACTGGAAGAAGCTGAACCCTGTCAATGAACATGGTGTCTGGTCTGAGCTGCAATGAAACACATGGGTGCATCGTAGTTATCAACTGAGACACACGATCAGCTACAATATCTAGGTAGACTGAAACATTTAAGTGATCTTTTATTGGTATCAAAGTATGTCAGGAAAATATTTCTCATAACATTGCATCCCCAGCAGGAACCGTTGTTCAAAGGAAGATTGGATCCATATTTTCATCTTGTTTAAGACAAACTTTAGCCTTAATATCCGCATATCACAGCAAAATTGGGTCGGCCTGCTCCTGCTGAAGTTGGGTCGGCCTGCTGCTAGGTTTGGCTGCTTCGTGTGGTCAGCGAAGGTGAGAATGGGGAGCTCGTCGCTCTACCCCGAGGCCAAAATCCGCAGGGATATCTGGTGGGAGAAATCGGCTGTGTTTATATAGGCTGAGATCAGCATCGTAGACGGTTAGCGATATCTTTGGGGTGATGACTGAAAATTACCTTCTACTTTTTGACTGTACACATGGGTTTCATTCGGACAGCATGTGTATATAAAGTAGTTTCTGGTAATTATTTTTGGTTAGGAAGGCTCGTATATGTTAATGTTTCGTTTGTTTTGAGTATTTGTGAGACGTTCTCTGAAAAACGCTGAGTCCCCGGAAGTTAACGGCATTCGTTCTGTTTCCCGCGGTGACGCTTTTAGACGTTTGAGTATCCGGCAGTAACTTCCGGCCGGGTGCGATAGCTTCACGGATCAGTGTGTTGTGCTTTTAGACATGCTCTTTTGGTTCCTCATTTGTTATGAGTTTTTTTTTTAAGCTACGGTTGCGCCTTGCAGTGTAATGGATATCAGCTGGGAAGGAGAACGCGGAGAGCTCTTTGAATTCCAGTTGGGGCTCGTTATATTCACTTAGGCGCAAATATCGTTGGAAAAGTATGTATCCATCTCCTCCCCACCAGCTATGGACTAGATAGCGGGACAGACTGGATCCTATAACCCTAGTCGCCAACCAGTCTACAGGAGGAAGAGACGGCAGCCTACTGCTGGAAAACTTTCTGCCTAGTCAGTCATGAATCGAAAGAAACATAATCGCCCAAATGTGTATCACGTATGACGACTGACTGTTGCTTTTCTAACAGCCTGAACCAGTTTGAACATTCTCTTCCGAAATTTGTCCTCATCAAGGGATTTCCGCTCACAGAATTTCCTTTCAGTGAACTTTTTTCTTTTTCTAACCAATTTCTAACTTCTGTAAAGCCTAGAGATTTTTGTGGGTGAACATTTTAATAGATTGGGAGCTTTTAAAATATTCAGACCCACACCTCTGTCACTGATAACGATAACGTAATCAAAGTCATTTATATCATCTTTCTTTATTAATACATGAACTGAATTACACTAGGTCGCCGTGATCGTGTTTAAACACACTGAATTGCTGCCATACCATTGGCTAATTGGAAATTCACATAAAAGCTCTTTTGTTCACGTGTACTTAATCAAGTGACCAGTAAATGTATATTATTGCAAAATATACTGTATTAAGAAGAGAGAATGCATGGTTGGTAGCAAATGGAACAGCCCAATTACAAATTGGAGATACTAAGTGAAACAATTTAACTATCTAGGAAGGATTTTTAACAGAGTACGGAAAGTGTGAAACTGAAGTCTGAAGGCGCATTGGGATAGCGAAAGATGCTTTCCAAAATTAAGCAAAACATTAAGAAACAGAAAAAAATTGTTAGAAACAAAGAAATGTTTACTGAGCTCTTATGTAACATCAGTCCTCCTGGTGTAAATGTTGCACTACAGAAGGATATTGAAAATACCACGGATCGAACATTTGAGCAATGCCGAAGTTTTAGAAAAAATGGAAAGAAAAAAGGACTTAACATCAGGAAGAGACAGTTGAAATTTCTAGGACACATAATGAGGAAAGTGGGCTTGGAAAACTTGATACTCACAGAACAGATGCAGGCAGAAAAAAGAGACAGGGAAAAACAAACTAGACAGCATGATTAAATGGATTACTGTGTTTAGGGACAATAACAAAGAAATAACATTTAGTAAGAGCTACAAAGGACTGGAAATTGTGGAGAGCCAAGATCGCTTACGGCTTGGAAGGACATGGCACATGGAAGAAAACACTAAGAAGCTAACAGAGAAAGGTCGACCTGTTTGATTATTGTACAGTTGTAGGATTTGTATTAGCTTGATAACTGTACAAGGAATACATAAAAAGCGTTTGAACAGTTTTTAAATTTGTAAGACTGTTCAGCTAAATCTTTCTATAACTGTACTGAAAATGCAATCATGGAAACATATGTAAATGATTCTTGTTCAGAACATATGCCACTAACGTGCGATAGGCTGAGACAAGACATCCCTGTATGTGTCAAAGGCAGACAAAATAACAGGTGTAATAAAATTCCCAGGCGGGTGCTATTCTTTTTTTTTTTTTTTCACACACCTGCACACAATAATAAGAATCTACGGATATCAGAGAGATCAGATGACGTGCCTCTCCAGAATGTAAGTGATCATAATCCTCCGGAATTTCTGAGATCTACGTAAAGACGATATCATTACAATTTTCTACATCTTTGTTGCCTCAAGTGTTTTCTTTATCCCTGATGGAAATCGTCCAACATTCAATGCCATATAGGGCGACTGATATAACAGAAGTTTATATGATGGAAAATGTGACATCGAAAGATGAAGGCACATTGAAACAGTGCAAAATGCGCCTTAAAAGCTAAATGTCATTGATAGTCTTTTAGAAAGACCTATGGCGGTTGTTATACAAATATAACACTCTGAAGGAGATTCGAGTCGCAAACGCCAGTCTGTTAAAGAAATCGAGTGAAGTCATATCAAGCAGCGAAATCATTAATTCTTAAAAACAGCGACCAGGAAACAATTTATTCAAATTCGGCAACCAATTTCTACGGAATATTTTGGGGAAAAATAATACAAACCAATTTTTTCTATTATTGTGCTCTATTTCGGTCCTATTTGTCTCATGAGAAATTCAACCCAGACAATTCATCACGGTGAATGCATTTAAAAGTACCTGTATCAAGATATAAGTCAAAATGCAATGAAACGTATCTCTATTTGGGCACGAAGAAGGACATTGTGCGGAACTATGACAACTCCATTTCGTGATATCTAACTATTTCTGTGTTCCGGCTGAATGTCAATTTTTTACCGTTTGTTCATTTATATTTATCGCTGTCTGTTCACTTTTCTCGACTTCGAACATGTTCCTAATTTATTTTATATATTTTCTAGAAATCTTTGCAGATGTAGTTACCTTAAATGTAATTTCTGATGGGGTTTTATTATGCAACACATATTTATAAACAAAAGTACAAATGTTGCTAGTTTTTAAAAGTGTTTAAATTTAAGAAACACTCATAAATATTCATCTCGTTAACTGAAAAGTCGAGGTAAATTACGAAGGATACTAAGTGACTTAATTTAATGTTTAATAAACAAAAATAAGTGATAGATATATAATACATAATTTAATTTAGAAGCATAATAATATAAATAGTAATTACATTGTAAAAAATCAGCAACATCATTTACTTTTTTACACACTATTTTATATATATTAAGAAATGGACAAAGACCGACAGTTTTATTTATTAAAGACATTTTTATGTTTAACGTTCTTTTTATAGATACAAGTATTTAAGTAAATGATCTGTTCATAATAAACAGTATTAAATAACATTTACCGGCCTGAATGTCCGAGAAATTTTCAAAGAAAATATTCGTCCTTGGACAGGATTCGAACCTGCATCCTATACGGAACCGCCATTTACGCTGACGTGCCTTGACCGCTCGGCCACCAAGGATCGTTCGGTAGGCAAGGTCGAATTTAATAAACAAAATTATAAACAGCGCATTTACTTAAATACTTGTATCTATAAAAAGAACGTTAAACATAAAAATGTCTTTAATATATATATATATATATATATTATGCGAACCTCAGACAAACTGTTTTATTTTAAGATTTTTTAAAAGTAATTCAGTTTGTCTGAGGATCACAAACTCATATCCATTTAAATATATAAATATATACGCTTGCTCTATCACTGATATTGAGCCTTTCCCAATAGGCAGCGCACACACACACATATATGATAAAATATAGTTTTATGGTATCGTATATTTCTGGGTTAAAGAGCTCAATTTCAGGATAGAGCGTATGTAAATGTAAAAACGGACATTGAACACAATACTCAGCGGCGACAGTCTATTTCATTGATTGAAGATTACGTTTAAACATGAAACTATATATACATACATACACGATTAAATAAGGAACAAATGGAAACAGTTTAATAAATTTGATATGTTTCGTAATTATTAGACATCATCAGAAATTTGGCGATAGTGAAAAAACTTAACATTATTTCCTGTTCATTCAGTTTATCAGGAATGACTGCAAAATACTTTGCCCCTTCCCAATTTAGAGGCAGAAGCATGCTGGGAATTTTTCCTAGCTAGTAAAATAGTCCCGGTCTAACTTGTCTTGAAGTCAGAACGCTACGTTCGCTTAACAGAATTTGCTCCTGTGTGTCAACACCATTTCTTAGTTTGTGAACTTTTTGCCATATTATTGTTGTTTTCCCTTATTAGTGCTGATTTGTCTTACATATGTTATTTGCTTGCTTTATATTATTACTTTATACCGTGTTCTTTTCTGGTTATTGCTTATTGCAAACCTTATCAATTTGTTTGTTGAACATTTCTCTTACTTACTTTGCATTTGACCATGATTGCTCAATCCATATTTCGATTTTTAAATTCTGTGGTGTTTTGCTCTGCAAAAGATGTAACCTGATATTATACTTTCAATATCTATAATGCTTTCAAAATATTCGAACGTACACAATTTTTGTGTTTAACTCATGAAATGCTAGTGCTATTAAAGTATATATTATAGTAACGTTCCAGGAGTTAAACACACAAACGGACGCCATAATGTAAATTCTAGACGCCCCCAAAATTGATACATGTACCTATAGGAACGCCATCAAATGACCATGTGAATCCAACGCATGAAGCAAAACAACAGAATTTAAAAATCGAAACAACTACACATCATTCGTCTTAATAAAAATTTCCGAAAAAAGTCATCTTATTCGAAAATTTGTAATGGAAATAGCGACAGAACAGTTAGAGGCTAGCAACATTCTCTGTGAGAAGGATGTGTAGGATGAAAATATTTCATCACCTACAAGACAGCCTAAACGCTACTGAACTCTGTCAAAGGTGTAAATTGAGGATTGAGTAGCTTTCTGT
Source organism: Acanthosepion lycidas (assembly GCA_963932145.1). Lineage (NCBI taxonomy): Eukaryota > Metazoa > Mollusca > Cephalopoda > Sepiida > Sepiidae > Acanthosepion > Acanthosepion lycidas. Next base: position 40,210,604 of record OZ010577.1, on the reverse strand, counting down.
ATCACAAAGTAAATGAGAGAAAATCCCTACTTATCAATAAAATACGAAAAGAATGTGCATGGCAGTTCCTGGCTTTGAAGATCTGAAGTAGTGAAAATAAGGATTATAGCTTGTCTGAACATTTGCCATAGAAATAGCGATAGAAGAGTGAGAGGTTCTTAACGTTTCGGCTGTGAGAAAGGGGTTGCAGGGTGAGAAATAGTTAATCCACCACAAGTCCACGTAAAGGCTGAAAAGTGAGGGTCGAGCAGTTCCAGCCCAGATATGACAGCAAAATGACATTTTGTTTTGGTCTGTATTGTTAAATACACATTATTTATATTATTCGGACTATTTTCCTCATCTTTGTCGCCATATTTATCACAACGTTTCGGCCGTTGTACGCTCCGGCCTTCTTCAGGTGGTTGGAATGTCGAACTAAACCCTTTATGTCGCTCACTGGGATAGACTGTTCTAGTTCCACGTGCCATGTTTGATGGATGTCAGTTATCAGTTATTTCCTGCTAATTTTCCCTCTGAAAATTCTCCACTGCCTTAACCGGGTATTGAACTCACACTCTTTGGGTCTGTCACTGGATCTAACCAACGCCTTTATCCACTGTGCCTTGAGGACACATGATACAGTGGATAAAGTTAAATACACCATGAAAATATTTTTTATCGTCGAGGGTAGAGATTCATAAAGACAATTTCTATGTAGACAATAACTTGTAAATAGAAAAATTATGAATGAAAATTAAAATATAGTTATGAATATAGTCCAAGTCGATCTTTACTGGGCGAACTTTGGGAAATTAATCTAAGCTTTTTAAACAGCTATACTTTATTATATAAATAAGATTTTTGAATTTTTTTCACTTTAAAAGAACAATTTCAACGTAGGCACATTTATCACTGAAATTTCCACAGTAAAATATTAACAATTATGTAAGAAAATTGCGACAGTGTAATATACAGATGGAAAAGAGGATATTTTTACGTAATTATATTAAAATGTTTCCAAGTGTTTTGTCTTACAATTTAGTGTGGAAATAAAGTCAATATATTCATGAAAAAAATACCCAGAAACAAATGTATAGACTGAATTGTGATATAATTTTTCAACGTTCGTTTAACATTCATTTTTTAAAATCTTTTTGATTAAAATTATCAGAAATTTGGATAAAAGCAAAGAATATCGATAAATAGGAAGAGAAAGAAAATATCCAATTACAAACACTTCGATCCGACATGTTGAAAACTTCATAAAAAATACTTTCTGTTCATAATTTTATTTCTGTAGATATCTAGCTACGTTTCTTTAGGAATACAATTATGAAAAACTTGTTAAGTTTAAGCCTCTTGACATTTTGAGTCACGAAATGGTTTGGCACTTTGACCAACTTTACTTTTGAGGAAGAAATTATGATACGCAAGTGGAAAATGTGAATAACATGGTAATTCCAGAAGTTACTCGAAGAACAAAAAGTTTGAAACAATAATTTTTGACTTTGTGTTTTGTTTTGCAAATTATGTTTATGTTAAAATTATATAACCAGAGCTAAATAAATTTACCTGCTTTAGGCAAATGCTGCATTAAACGAGGAATAAGAATAGTGAAATGCGTTTATTTTCTTCATAAATTCTCACTGGTTAATTTATATACTTCGTATACAGTAGCAAAACCTCACATATAAACGCTGTTTACATACACACAACATTATATATATATATATATATATATATATATATATATATATATATATATATATATATATATATATAGTGGTAAAAAGATAAACTAGTGCTTTCGTATGAAAGAGAAATTTCCATCTACGTATAACTGTAGAGAAGGAATGAGAGAACAAAAAAGAAATCGTTTCTAATGATTTCAAAATTATGATATATTTCTGAAACTATTACGTTCTAGTTTCTTCCGGCACATTTGAAAATTCTTAGAATAAATTGCGAATATTTTCTGAATAATTTTGCCTCATTATCCCAAGAAAACTGTAACCATATATATACATACATACATACATACATACATATATATATATATATATATATATATATATGTATATATATGTTTAAAATTAGCTGCACTTATGGGGAAAAGAATACTCGATGATATCGAAGAAGGACAATTTGTGGATATTGAGAGTGTATACATAGAATTCATTACGTCATTGTGACTGATAGTTTCACGCTCAAGGTATCATCAGACCATGTGTAACTATTCCGTGCACGGGCTTTATATATCAATTATGTTGGCCTATAGTAAGTGGGGAAACCGGCCTTTACATGTTCAGTTTAGAGATAATCTTTTAGTTTACTTATAGTTTTGTTGTTGATTCGTATATTTCAAACTAATATATATATATATATATATATATATATATATATATATATATATATATATATATATATATATATATATATCTTTTTAATTCGAATTTGGAACGCTGTAAACGAAGAGTAAAAAATATTTTAAATTTACGGAGCTACTGTATACACATCCACAGATATTTTAACTCTCTGATAGTCCCCGATGAGGCTGAAACTAGTTGGGAAATTAAAATACTGGAATTTTTCTTAATCAATTTTCTGCAGCCACCAAGAAATTAATTTGTGAGACTGGAAAGATTAAAACTAAAATAAATAAACATAATACGATTAAATTATTTCACGAAACCTGCTTGAATGAAAATATGCTGCCTAAATTTATCTCTCTCTCTCACTCTCTCTCTCCTTTTCTGAACAGAAACATGTCTACTATGGCGGCCAGACAACATATTTCGCAAAACCTAGCTGAGGCATAGTTGTGTTTGTTGAAACACTTACATAGCCCATCTGTGGCTCATACTGCAGCTATACTAAGCGGATCTTGCAGTTTCTGGGAGAAACCGCATTATATGTCATGGTCAGCAGTTTGAATAATGCCAGGAAGGTCAAACGCTCGGACACGATGACTTGTGACTTCCAGCTAGCAAAGCAAACCATCTAATCAATTTCCAACACATGGCCGTTGTGTGACATTCAGGTACTTTACAAAAATGTCACATGCTGTGATCTCCCCTCCCCAGACCGATAAGAAATAGACTATGGTGAGATTCAAACTCGGCCACATTACATACATATATACATATATACATACAAAATTCCAATTCCCTTGACTCATAAACCCATAGTTGGAAAGAAAAGAAATAGTTTCATACCATTTCCAAATGTTATTTACACTAAAATAAAAGTAAAGAACACCTATAATTAGAACTTGGATTGCCAATTGCTTGCTCCAAGCCGCTAACCATTAAACCAGCTTCAGAAGTCAGCATAAACGGAGCGGAAATTATAGTCGAGTACGGCTTTATATATTCGACTCTCCCGTCGAATTTGACGTATGAGGGTCAAGAAGATAAGAAGATCAGTTCCTAGGAACCGGCGGCCCGACGCCAACACATTGCATTTGATTATAGTGGTGAATGATTTTTGTGCAGAACAATCCACACTCTTTGAAGGGTTGGATACAGAGACCTGGTGCACTACGTGCCACAAGATCCCCAAACAACCCGCCTGTGGAACTTCCTTCCGTTTACTTGCTTCTCTAACTACAATCTTAAAAATTTAAAAAATTTAAATGCAACGTCAATCGACATCTTCTGTCTTCTTGAATCCCGTTTATCTTTTGTCCTTTCCTCAATTCACACTGTGCGCAGTCTTTTCTTTTATTTTCACTCCATATAACCCCTTGCCCCCGCCCTGTGTGCGAGTGGCAGTCTTACCTTACTTTTGATGAAATGATTTATATTACGAACAGAACCACGAAAACTAACAGCATAGAATTCGAAATAGCAAAGCATTCTCCAAAAGTTCCCCCAATAATCTGATGAAATTCTAATTAGATCGAAACATGTCAAATCTATAAATTCCTTTCTTTTATTCTCTCTTTCCCCTCTCTCTCTCTCTCGCGATACAAACACACACACGCACACACACACACAGACACATATATATATTTTAAGACATTTTTATGTTTATACATTCTTTTTATAGATACAAATATTTGAGTAATAAAAATGTCTTAAAATAATTGTCGGACTTTGTCCAGTTCATAATGTGTGACGTCATATATATATATATATATATATATATATTGTTTGCATGAGTCTATGCATCTGATACTATATACATTTATCGCTAATATTTATATCCACGTTTGTAAGCGTGTGTGTGTGTATATTGGGATATTACGGCTGATTAGCAAAATCTTTGGATCCAGTTGTTTGCCGGGATAATCGAAAGACTTCAGATAACATAGGTTAAACGAATTGACCTCAGAATATATTCGAGGTTACCAGATGTCATGAAAGATAGTAGCAGGTTGTTATTTATAGCCAAAATAATGTCACTTGCAGCAAAACGGATTAAGATAGTGAATTAGCTATGTTCGGACGAACATTTAAAAGATATTCAACTGTGAAATCAACTACATAAAGTTAATTATGGAAGTAATTTCAATAAAACAATGGTCATCTGTTTTACTAACGCCTACTCAATACAAGGCTCGATAGCCAGTCATTAGGTGGTAACGGTTAATGAGATATCATTTGAGTAGAAGAGAAGGTAGTAGGAAAAGTATGAGGATAAGTAATGAGGGTGCTTCGACTCCGTGGCGGTAGCATCGAGTGTCCTTTGTTGTAAAGGTCTGAACAGGTGCAATTAATGAAGGGAACACATCTGAACATTTGCCATGGAAATAATAATAATAATAATAATAATAATAATAATAGAGTAGCTTCTATCCCACAAACCTCCGTAAACCATATATGGCTAACCATATTCGAGCTATGGATACCATGGTATGTGGCTTATCACAAGGCTAGCCGCACAGAGAATCAGGGTAATTTTTAGTGGTAGCTCCTGTTGCAGTTTTTTGGGTATGTATTAACTAGTGATAAATAAATAAAAATTATTTTATGAATGCTAAAAAAAAAAAAAAATTCTAAATACTAAAATATTTGTTTCATATGAATATTGACTTTACTAATATTTTGAAAGAAGATTCCATAATATACCCCAAAATGAGGGGGTGTTGCAGTTTTGGGGGTATGGGTTAACTAGTGAGCTAGCCCAAATGACTTGACTCACTTTATAGTCCACCAATAGAAGGTTAACCAATCAGAAGACGTAGAATATTCAATCCGTTGGCGGCCATTTTGTTTTTTCTATCCGAATGTCCAGTACCAGCTTGTCAGGCGAAGAGGAACAGAAGGAAGAACGACGCTCTACTACTTTACCGGGATATCCACTGCTAACCTAAACTACGCTTTCCTACTGTCTTCAAAATATTCACTGCTAACCTCTGGATTCTATACTCAAAGACGACCGTCATCATGAACAACAGCTACCTCACCTAATTTCACTACAGAAGACCATATACATAAGAAAATGTTTTTCTATAACTAAAGAATCGACGCCTGAATATAATACTATCACTGATTCGTGGGGTTTATATATAATTTATTAATTTAAAAAAAATAAAGTATACTTCTTTTCCAGAGAAAAAGAAATTCTTACGAATGTTTGTTGTTTCAAACGAAAAGATGTTTATACGTATGATCTTCCTTAGTGAAAATCTGTAATGGTTTAAAACGATGAAAATGTTATTTTTGCCGGAAGTTTATAAAATTCAAAAAGCATTGTACTTAAGCATTGTTTATGTATGCGGTTATGTAGGAGAGAGTGTCTTTGAACATTTGAGAACGAAGCAAAAGAAAATTTAAAAAAAAAGTTATTTTCCTTATTTACATTGTTCGAACTGTTGTCCCCATCTTTATTGTTATATTCACGTTTCGGTCATTATTTCTCTCCGGCCTTCTTCAGATAATTGTAATTTCGAACTGAACCTCTTATTTCGTCCACCAAGGTAGATTTTTCTAGTTCCACATGCCATGCATCTTCCGGATGTCTTAGGTATTTCCCTTTAACTCAAATATCCAAGGTTTTGTTCACCACTGCAGTAGGTACAGCTGGTTACTAGGGCGTCTATCCAATCCCTATTGCAGACGCTTGCTCAGTCGCATTCGTGTTTATTCACCTGTATTATACTGTAGCTATGCTGAGTAGACCTTAGTTACAGTTCTGGGAACAGTTCTAGCGTGATAAAAAAAAATAAATAAACAAGGCCATCATACTCAAACCCTCGGTCACGATGACTGGTGATTTCGTACTAGCACAGTTATCGACCCAATTTCACTACAAAGGCTTGGATCAACCCGTGATATGGTTTTGCAGACATTTTCCAAGGGTGCTGCACGCTGGGATCAATCCGTCCAGTCCGTCAACATTAGGAAATATAAACATGGGATTCGAACCCTGGTCTTATGGTCAGAATGCGAACGTTCTAACCACTCGGCTACGTGCCCAGAACCACTGCACAAGTATTGAACTCACAACTCTTTGGGTCAAGTCACTGGTTACAACCAATGCTTTTCTCCACTGGTCCATGTGTCCTTCAGGACAACGGCCAAGACGTCGTGAATATGGAAATAAAGATGAGGACAACAGTTCGAACAATGTAAATAATGTAAATAATTACAATACCTCATCTCGGAAATATAGACAGATATTTAAGTTATTTTCCTTATGAGATTAAGCGGCATGCCATTCAGAATGACTAAACGTGTAGCATGCTACCCATAGGCCGCAATTTTCCCATGACTGGTGTAAAAGATTTTGAAGTCTTTCAAGGAACTCTCACCTAGAAATGGTAGCAATACCCCATTTTTAGTTTAATCTGGTTCTTGTCATGACAAAACATAACAGAAGGAGTACGTTACTTGATGCATTGTTAGAATTACGCAACCATTTTGTCTAGCTTCAGTAGCAATGGTCCGTATATATAATTTCATCTTCAGTTCCGCGGTGAATGTATCACATGACATTTCTCTTCAAATAAACTATTTCTAAGAAATTAGAATTAAACAAATCTGAACCGAGTTTACTATGTGGTACGCACATCGTTTGTGAACTTATAAATAATTGGGAAGATAAGGTCATGTCTGACTTCCAAGATCGCTAAAGGTCATTGAAAATATCAACATAGTTTGTATCCTTTATGATGTGTATTGCGCCGAAACAATTAATTTTGTTAGCAAATAGTGATATTATTATTGTTAGGGGCTAGTGAATTGAGGGTTCAGTTCGTCACCGCACTGTGGCCGCTAATAATTAATCCTGGTAGGATTTCTAATTCTCTCAGAATCACCTCACCAGAGTTCAATATGTCGGTGAGAAGACAGATACATGCTTACATCCTTTTCTCTTTATTATATGCTTACTGATTTCATTTCCTATCCACATGCAGGCGGTTCTTATTTTGTAATGCTATCTTATCTCTCTTCAGTGAGTATACGATCATGATATGTTTTATTTATTATCTATGAATTGCCACGACTACTTGGGAAAGATAGTGGAGTGGTTTCCTGTTGCTTTTCTCTACGGTTTTCATCTAGACTGGTTGCCACTTTAAAGCTAGAGTCTAACCTGCCCTACTATTAAACACACAGACGCGCGAAAAGAGACGAGAATTTGTGCGGAGGTGGATTCAACAGACCAGCCGCGTATTTATTGGCCTCTAACCATAACAATAACACTATTTAATAATAATAATAATAATAATAAAGTAAGTGATTCGCTACAACACAGAACATAAAGTCCACAAACTATGTTGACTTTAAATTACCTTTGTTGATCTCGGGAGTCGAACGTGACCTTATCTGCCTAATTATTTATCAATATATGACAGTGAATGCTGGATAATTTCCTCGCAGATACGGAAACTTGAAGCAACAGAAATGCGGTTCTACAGGAGGAAGCAGAGAATAACATGGACGGGACATGTGAGCAAAGATGACGTTTTAGAGAAATGGAAATAAAAAAGGAAACTTATACTTAACATCAGTTAAAATTTTTTAGGACACATAAAGGAAAGAATGCTTAGAAAATTTGATATTCACAAAGGCAGACTGAAGGCAAGTGGGGCAGAGGAAAACAAAACAACCTACCAAGCGAACTTGAGGAAATGGCTGGTGGACCAATGTTTAGGAGATATAACAATATTTATTAAAATCTACAAAGAAAAGGAAATTGTAGAGAGATGAACGGACACGTCATATAGAAGAAGACATAAAACTCTCCCAGTTCACCAAAGAACCTTGGTAGGAGAATTCATTATGAATTGTACTTCAGGGAAGTGATTTCTTGTATGTAAGGGTATTATTATGTGTTGGGTTGGGTTGGGCTGGTACTTTGGGGTAAATTGGGCAAAGAAGGATGATAAGACAGGTGGTATTAACATGCCTCTTTCTCACCACCTTAAATCTCTCATACTTTTAATTTGCCTCTTCCCTTATTATTAAATTTCTCGCCCCTACATTCCCACTACCATACATAACTAACATTTCCGCAAATATTTATTTGCCCCTAACCTCTCCTCATTTTATTATTATATTATTAAAATATATTATTATTAATATTTTCCTCCTCGTTTCATCATATTCCCTCTTGCATTGCCTCTCCTCTTAGTGTAACAATATTAATTATTATTAATATTAATTTTCCATTCTTTTAATATGTAATATTATTTTAATTTTATTTATTTATTTTCCCTCTTGCATTTCCTCTATCATTGTTTAACTTGTATTTTCTCCAATATTGATTTGCCCCACCTGTAATAATAATAATAATAATAATAATAATAATAATAATAATAATAATAATAATTATTATTATTATTATTATTATTATTATTATTATTAACATTATTATTAATATATTTTTCTCTGCCAACCTCTCTCACATTCTTTTCAATATTGATTTGCCGCTCCTGTCATTATTATTATTATTATCATTAATATATTATATTATTATTAATATTTCTCCCCTAACCTCTCTTACATTTTTCTCAATATTGATTTTCCCCTCCCGTCATTATTATTATTATCATTATTATTATCATTATATTATTATTACTATTATTAATATATTTTTCTCCTCCAACCTCCCTTACATTTTTCTCAATATTGATTTGTCCATAACGTCATTATTATTATTATTAATATATTTTTCTCGCCTAACCTCTCTTAAATTCTAACAATGACTAGTTTGAAATATTAATTATTAAGAATATTAATTTCCCCTCCTTCTAATATTCAATTTTTTCCTTTTAATCACCCCCCTTAAATTCCTTCTGCTGTCGTTTAACTTACATTTCCTACATTATTGACTTGCCCCTCCCTTCATTATTATTATATTATTATTAATATATTATATAATTATTATTATTTTCTCCCTCACCCTCCCTTACATTTACTCTAACATTGCTTCGGTTCTTAGTTTAAAAACTATTAATTATTATCAATATAAATTTTCCCTTCTAATATTTAATTTTTCCCTTTTCCTCTTTACAGTTCGTCTACCATTGTTTAATTTACATTTTTTCTAATATTGATTTGCTCCCCGCTTATTATTATTATTATTATTATTATTATTATTATTATTAATAATATATTTTCTCACACGCTTACATTCTTTTTATCATTGGCTCTCTCCTTAGTTTTAAAAATATTAATTATTATTAATATTGATTTTCTCTCCCTCTACTTTACATTCCATCTACTCTTCTTTTGCTTCTCGCCTTCGACTGTAATTCCCGTTGAGAATGTTCAAAAATAGACAAAGCGTTCGGGAATCACTCTTAACCTCGACTGCCTGAAGAAACCTTATCAGTAGAAACCATGGTAGCATAAGTGGTTAGTATTCCTTGAATATTATATATGGAGAAATATAGTCTTAAGATGTGCTATATTTATGGGATAAAGTGCTCAATATCAGAGATAGAGCGTGTGTAAATATAAAAGTGAACATAGAAGTCAACACTTAGAGGCGACAGACTGCTCCATGGTAGACGCAATCGTCAGGCCACAAGTGCTGTTTTTTTTCTCGGCTATTTATATATACGGGTCAGTAGTGCATTGTGGATAGTCTATTTTGGCGGTTATTTTACCGGAAGTCGTTTATTTGTTTATTTATTTATTTGGGTTAAAATATTTTGCTTGTTTTTATTTATTTTTATTTTTTATTTTTATTTCTTATCTTATATATTTATTTATTTTAATTTTAATCGGTGTTTTATTAACGTAGTAAAAATTGTTTATATCAGTTATTTAATAGTTTTGTTTTGGTGTGTGAAGATAATTAAAGCTATTTATTCAATTTTGGGGTCGATTGTTGCAGTTTATTCTATTATTTTGGCGGGAGCAGTTTTTAATTTGTTTATTACTTCATGTATTTATTTGTATTGGTTATCTTTATTTGTTTTTCTAACGGTTACTTTATTGGGATCGGTTTGTTAGATTATTTATTTATTTGGATGAATTTAGCTTAATTTATTTTACTTGTTTTTATTATTATTTATTTATTATACTGTATATTTTTATTTACACTTTTCAGTTTTCGATTTTTAAGTAACATAGTATTTATTTTTCTTTTATCGTTATATAACAGATATAGCTATTTTTTTGTTCGATATTTGGTTTGATTTTTATAGTCTAACTAATATTTCGGTCATAATGGTTTGTTAATTTGTTTATTATTTACTTTATTTGGGTTCATTGACTTTTTTTTGATTTTTTTATTTGTCTATTCTATTTCGTCTATTCTAACGGGTGTGATTTGGTAATTTGCTTGGGTTCATTTATTTGGCTTATTTTATTGTCATTTTGTTTATTTATTTATTTTTGTTTTATTTTTTCAGTTTTCGATTTTTAAGTAAATTTTTTTTCATGTCTGCATTTTGAGATGAGCTCGGATCTTATTTAATAATGTATATTGGTCTGGGAAGGTAATGACAGCTATTTTTTCTCCTTAAGCAAAGTTTGCAAGGTTTTGATTGGTTGTTGTAGGTTGATGACTTTTCCTTATTGTCCAAGATATTTTTGGTGTGATGTGCGTTTTTTCTTAATTTCCCAGATATATTTAGAAAGCATTGTGCTGTTCGCATATTTACTATCTGTGAAAGATGTTTTGTGTGCATAATTTCTTTGTTTCCAGGGTAATTCAGTTACTCCTATGTATACTCTTTCTTCATTATCTGGTGATTTTATCGTGACTTGGTATATTACGTTGTTTTGTAAACAGTTACTGTTTAAGAGACATTCGTTCTTTATTCTGTCGAATAATGTCGAATCTGCTAATTTTGAAAATCTTTATTATTGCTTTTCTAGCTTTGTCTGTGTTTTGTTTCTTACAGTTTCGTAAGATTATGAGACCGTCGTCCCTGTAGAGTTCTGTGTCATTTCTATCTATGATTTTGCTTAGTTCCTGCAGCAATACCTATGATTTCGCATGTCGCTGCACCGTCAATATATATATATATATATATATATATATATATATATATATATATATATATATATGTGTGTGTGTGTGTGTGTGTGTGTGTGTGTGTGTAAAAATATATAGAAAATAGGAAATTTTCAAATTTCAGGAATAAGTTATTCCAGTAAAAATTTCGCTTGAAGATGGAACAGAGCTTAGTACTTTAATTCAATTTAATTCAAAGGATTATATTGAAGTTTTCGGCTCTTGTTTTGAAACATGAGGACTCATATGTAGCGATGGAATCATATTTTTAAATAAATAGTTATATATATAATACACATAATATATATATAATACACGTAATATATATATACATATGTATGTAATACACATATTATATATATATATGTATGTAATACACATATTATATATATATATATATATATATATATATATATATATATATATATATATATATAATACACACTGTGTATCAAAAAAACATTATATATATATATATATATATATATATATATATTGATTGTGTATCAAAAATACTTTTATAAAATTTGGGGGCATGTTTCTCACACCAAAACCAGGACATAACTCAAAATAATCATGTGTTTGCAAATCCTTCGTTTTTGAGTTATTATGTTTAAATGTAGAATCCAAGATACAATCTAAAAATACTTATTACTATAGTTTGTGGTGCCATAGATCTTGTCTCGGCAATGCGAATATAAACTGTAGCAAAAGTTGGAAATCTGATACAGCTGTGAAGACTCGTGTCATCTACCATTCGCACGGCCGTATGTAAGAATAATATTTGCCTGCTCACGAGACGAATCTGCCATAGTTAAACGGAAAACTTCTCAATTACACAAGTTAAACGTTGAATGCAGGCTATCCACAAATGTATACGAATGACAAATGTAACCATGTCAATATGTCTATCGTAATCTTTCTTTAAATTTCATAAATCAAAAACGAAAGATTTGTGGACATAACGTTTATATGGACTATTGTCCTTGACCACCTTAAATTTTGTAAAAAGTATTTTTGATACACCATATATATATATATATATATATATATATATATATATATATACATACACATACATGCATACATACATACATAAATATATATTAATCGAATTCAGCCCATGCAAGGTAAAAAAGCCACTATGATACAAGGGGTTACAGGATGTGAAAATATTAGCAAACAGAAACATTATTAAGGAGCGAAATCAATAGAAGAGTAATCAGCGAGACAGTAAATAACTATTGATATTGCATTTAAATTTTTGGTGATCAAACTTGGCTGTAAATTATGGAGCTGGAAAAGAGTTGCATGAGAATTGCGAGAAAAGAAACTAAGTAGAACTTACGTTTACATGTAGCCAATTCAGCTGTAAATCGATTGCTCCGCTTAAATTCATCAATTCTATGTACCAGCGAAGAGCTAAATCTAATAATTACCATGGAAGTATTTATAGAAACGGAACAGAGAAGCAACTTTACAAAATTGGGAAAGTAACTGGAACCGAGACGCCAGGCGATGACCAACAGTATTGCAGATTCTTCTTTGGCTTTTATCAAAGATCTCTAAATATATAGCGGGAGTATCTGGCCATATGTGGCAGCAATATTCAAAGCATAGACGAATGACAGATTTATAGATATGCAAAGTGGATTCTGTCGTGAAAAATTGTTTAGCATGATACAGTGAATCAATATTCTTTGCAGCAGACCTAGCAATGTATTCAATATAATCTTTCTACTTCATATCAGCCAATAATATTAGCCCCAGAAGAAACAATGATCACTTTCCTGGAGGTTAGCATCAGCCATGCTCATAGAAGGAAGAAAATTGTCTCTCAGATTATTAATAGAGAGCATTTTTGTTTTGGAATATATGTGTGTGTGTGAGAGAGGGAGAGGAAAATTATCATATCGGTGCATTGGATATCATTTTTTTCTAAATCAAACATATTCATCAACTTACGTAGAAACTGCCTATTTTACAAGGACGAGAAAGCAGCTTGCGATATCAAACAGGCGACAACTTAATGATCGACTTTTCGGTGCGTGTGCTTACGGAGCCTTTAATTAAGCGTTGAAATCTTGGTTTTTCACTCAAACCACTACATGAGTCGAAAGAAAACCCAGTACAGTGGCGCCCACTGAGCAAGATAAAATGGCAAAATATTTATGCGGGAGTAATGCTGCAATCGTATTTTCATCCGAAAATAGCATTTATTCTTGCCTATTCCTTGTTGCGGAAATGTTTTACAACTTAGAAAGCGAGGAAGGAATGGATAATTTATTTCGTTATAGGTAAGTGCAAGGAGAGTGCTTCGTGGAGTGAGACAAAACGAGAAAATAAGATAACGTAATCGAGTAATCGTGAATACTGTCGCCGGAGGAGGTGCTTAATTGGTATATTAGTGGCGATTCAGCAAATAGAATAAGAAGATAGAGTTTCAGTCCTAACTATTGTGCCCACATTTTTTTTCTCTTAATAAAACGAAATTTATGAATGCCGCAATCTATCCTATCTCTCGGCGTCTCCATCACGTAACTGAAAACGACATGATTGTAAATATACCAGAGAAAAAGAGATCACTGCTTTCTTCCTCACAGCAATGGGCACTCTCTGCTCAATGTCTTTTAGAAAATAATGGTTGCCTGTTTCTATTGCGATTCAGTTTGAAGTGATTAGGTTGGCATTTATAAATCTCAGCTTAGTTTGGCATAAGGCCATGAACATAAATGATCAAGTGAATATTGCACTAAGGTGGAATTGGCATGTTGATCATCGTTCTAATAATCCTATACTAGGGGCCCTGCTGGGTTGCTAGTGTATACATCTTTGTATCAAATAAGAACGAGCACACAATTCGAACCTTTATGTTTTATTTAGTACTTGATGACAATAGATGTAAAACATGGCGGGTAGATTGAAGTTCGACACATGGCATGTGAGGATGCGTGACCGCCATATTGAAATACCCTTTTCTTCTCTGTTGACCTAGAGGGTTCTGATCAAGGGATACGAGACAACTCCCTTGTTATGACTTTTGTCCTAATAGGGCCTTACCGCAACGATGAAGTTGGGACATTAACTCTCAAGACGGTTGTATATTTTGAATGTCTGTTGGTACTCAAGATAACTCCAGACCCCAAGTGGAACTCATACATACGATTCATAATTGAAGAAGCTGAAAAAATGGAGGCTCATTCTACTACTCAAAAAAAGTAACTATCATTGTCACCCAAGATTTATCTATTCAAGGGTCAGATTAGAATAAGAAACGAAAACAATTAAGTATAATTGTAGCACCTACTGGAGCTGTTCAATCTTCACTTTTCAGCCTTGATTGATTTTAAAATTCTTACGCGATTTATTCAGCACTCTCCCGCCTTTTTCATGCAGAGGTAACGTGGCAAGCCTCTCTAGTGCCAATATTTTAGGTGTAGAACACGTCATGGAATTCGCTATAAGTTATCCAAATTTAAAAGAAAGTTACACTTAGTTTTTTTTTTCAAAGTGCAGATAATTTGTAGAACGGACTCCCACGTAGATGCTTTCCTGAACACTAGAATTTTAACCTTTTCATGTCAATAATCAATCTTTATAATCCTCCTATCTTCATAATTATCCCTTCCTATATTTTTTTCTTTCATTCATATGAATATCAGCATTCATCATAATTATCTTAACAGTGACCTTGAGTGGCTTTCGAGAAATGTATTAGTTGAAATTTAGTATAAAATCTGTTTAAATGGAGACGTTCTAAAAATCTTTGCATATATCCCACAAGATAAAAAAAACATTATTCCTAATAAAATAGTGTATTATATATATATATATATATATATATATATATATATATATATATTAAAAAATTAAATAAGATACCTTTCTCTATATGTGATAGTATATTGACGTTTTTATAAAAACAAGATACACGTAAAAATATTCAGTTAAAGCATTATAAATGGCATCAGCTTGAGTGACTTGAAATTGATTCCAGCAGTCATAAATATTCATCAGGTTAGCGCAAGTCAGGCAAGTTCATGAACGTGAGGTTATGTAATTCAATGCCTAAAAAACGTAATATATATATATATATATATATATATATATATATATATATATATATATATATATATATATATAATGTGTGTGTGTGTGTGTGTGCAGATTAGTATTTACATTATTTTAGATAGGGCTTGATCTATCTTATATGATTTGAATAACATGAGTTTATAGATTTAACCGTTTTCTTTTAAATTTTTTAGAATTTTCTGGTTGTGTATCTCGGCTTTGGATAGTAGTAATTCTTCTTGCCTGACTTTTTCACTAACCTGATGAATGTTCATGAGCAATCCTATAACCCGCTAACAAAAAAAAAAAAAAAAAAAAGAAGAAAAACCAATAACATTTTTGTTCTTGTACATACTTGACACACAAGAAGATCCTTGCATCATTTGCCTTGATAAAGTGCCTCAGAGACCGAAACGCATCAGCTAAGATAAGTTTTCCTTTCGTAAGTATTCAAACTGTTCTTTTACAATACTAAGAAATTTTTCTTAATTCTGATACAATCATATTTCAGATATAGTATTGTAAAATGACAAAAGGAAAACTTATCTTAACCGACACGTTTCGTCCTCTGAGTGACTATATATATATATATATATATATATATATATATATATATATATATATATATGTGTGTGTGTGTGTGTGTGTGTGTGCGCGCGTGTGTGTGTGTGAAAATATATAGAAAATAGGAAAGAACTGGTTAGGCAAATAATCCAAAGTTCTTTAGTATTTTTGTTATTATTTTTAAAAATAGTGTTCGATACAAAAGTAGAGCATAAATATAATTATTTATTTAAAAATATGATTCCAACACGCTACATAAGAGTTCTGATGTTTCGAAACAAGAGCCGAAAACTTCAATATAATTATTTGAATTAAATTGATTAAATATGTCTATTGTTTAATAGATTTTTATTATTTACACATTATTAAGTTTCTAAATAATAAAAATCTATTAAACAATAGACATGAATTAACGGTTTTTTTCCGACATCATTAAATTTTTGCATTGAATAATTAGCATATATTTTTTTTTAAATCTATAGTCCTAATAAATAGTTGAAATACCCTACAAAAAAGATAACCCTTTATGAAGTCGTCAAAAAACAAATGTTAAGGCAGTTTTTTTTTATATACACAAAACCCTTTCAGAAAAATAAAATAAAAAAATAAATAAATCTCCCTAGACACGTAAACCAGACTAGACGAAATCATCTTCCGTTTTAAATTTAGACACTCCAACCTTACCCTGACTTGACACCTACGAATGTAACTCTATACTGATACAAATTATTAACACCCTGCCCACTTTCTATATGAACAATCGCGCTGTCCGTTACCATGGACATTTTGATTTCAATAATGAATATGCTATTAAAACACGTAAATTTCAAACATAAGGTATTCCCCAAAAAATTTCGCTTGAAGATGGGAACAGAGCTTACTTTTAATTCAATTTAATTCAAATAATTATATTGAAGGTTTCGGCTCTTGTTTCGAAACATGAGAACTCTTATGTAGCGTGTTGGAATCATATTTTTAAATAAATAATTATATATATATATGAACCGGGATGCATAGAGTTCACACCAACATGCTCGGCCGCCATAGCACACAGGATCTATTATTTCCAGCTATACCAGCATGACAGCTCTAGTCATAACAGAGGCCTATTTGCTACTGCCAGTAACAGATATGAGTGCATCCTCGAAGGAGCTAAGTCCCTGTTTTCTGAAAGAACGAGTCACCACATAACCTCTAAAAATTTTGTCTCTCGTGATTCCTGACGCCTTTGTAATAAGGTACTAAATAGGTGCAAGGTCTGTATTTCTACCCCTTCAATTGATTTGTGGTGTTAACATCCTCTGCTGATAAAACTGAATGCTTCGCCCGTAAATTCTCCACAAACTCTACTCTTGACTCTTCTTCTCTTGAATCTGCCTAACTTTCTACTTATAATTGAGTCTCTGTTGAGTGATATGCATATAACACCTGACATGGATTCTGCTATCATACATAACCTGGATCCCCACAAAGCATGTGGAACCGATGGTATCTCTGTAATAGTCATTAAGAAGTGTGATCCCGAACTGGCTCCTGTTCTCTCTAAACTGCATAATAAATGCCTTGCTGTCGCCTGCTCTCTTGCCTCCTGGACGTCATAGTCTGTTTTTTTCCAGTTTTTAATAACTAGTGAACCGCTGGCCCACCCAACTATCGCCTATTGGCCTTCTATCCCTTTTTGGGAAGCTTCTATTGGCCATAATAAATGCTGAATTGTTTCATCATCTCTCATCGCAGGGCCTTTTCTCCGACAAGCAATACGGCTTTGATTTTTCCAGATCAATTGCTGCTATACTAACGATAAATATGTGAAGTGTCTATCATGCTCTCTCTCAGAACGGTGAAATCCGGGCTGTAGCACTGGGCATCTCGAAAGCCGTTGACAGGGTCTGTCATTCAAGTCTTCTCCACAAGCTGAAAAATTCCGGTACCTTCGGACACATTTTTGGCAGTTCCTATCAAATCGTGAAATGAAAGTTGTCAAGAAAGGCCACTCGTCTACATTATTTCGTACTAATGCTTGTGTATCCCAGGGCTTCAGCCTTGGTCCTACGCCGTTTTTAATCTTCATTAACGACCTTCTCGATGACATGAGCTCTCAACTTGGCTTCTAAGCTGACGACATTACCATTTACTCCTGCCTCATTAGTAAGGCTGATCAGTCCGACAAGGTCAAAATGGAAGCTAGTGCTCAAAACGACCTCAAGACAGTCGTTAACTGGAGCAAATGATGGCTTTTCAATTTGAACGTCTCCAAAGCTGAACTTCTGTCCATTAATCATCTGAGAGACCCCACATTGCCTTCTATCAGCATGGCTGATGCTGACCTCCAGGAAAGTGATTCATTGCGCCTTCTCGGGCTAACGTTCTCAGCCTACATGGAAAGACAATATTGAATCTATTGTTAGGTCAGTTGCTAAGAAAGTGGGTTCACTGTACCGCGAGGGACAATTTTTCTCTCCGAAATCTAACTTGCATATCTATAAGTCTACCTTTCGCTCATCCTTAGAATATTGCTGCCATATATGGTCCAGTTCCACTGGTGTTTACCTGGAGATCATTGACAAGATCCAAAGAAGAAACAGCAATGGTATTGGTTCTGATCTGGCGACTCGGCTTCAGCCACTTCTCCACCGCCGTGTGGTTGACTCTCTGTGCCTTTTTTTTTATAAACACTTTCATGGTAATAGTTCGGATGTACTCTTCGCTATGGTACCTACACAGTATGAATTTAAGCGCAATACAAAACTGGCGGTGATATTTACAGCTGAGCGAGCTAGATGTAGCCTTAACTTCTGAGGCTGACAATTTCTTTTTTCGCACCTCTCGTTTGTTAAACTCCCTTCTGTCTCCATGCTTTCCAGCCAATTTTAATCTGCAAAAGTTTAAATGCAGTGTCAATCGCTATCTGTCCTCCTGATTTCTCTTATCTCTTTCTACTCATTACTAATGTTTCTTCTCCTAATTCCTTCACACACTTGCTTGCTAGAGGTTGTACTGCCTTACTTAGGGTGATACCAATTATATATGTATTATTATTATTATTATTACAAGAAATTTTCTCAAACCAGGATAGCCAGAAAAATGTCAGAGAAGACGCTATCAAGTTTACACATCGCCTCTTTCATGACTTGAATTTCGCGTAACTTCTGTCTGTTCATATATAAGAGCCAGTTTACTTTCAGCATTCTCTCACAACCATCTTCATCTTTTGACCTCGGGTACTACATGGTGGCGACAGGAATTACTCTCACATATACCTGCCAGAAATACCACCCACGTAATGGTAAGACATTAGGGGCAATGGTGTCTTCTTCTAGCCAATATCTGACATTATGTGTTTCTGCTATATCCTGTATAACACGGGATATCTTCTGAGCAGGTGTCTCTACACAACTGGACATGACGAAAATTCTTTTCCCGGTAGAGAAAAGTTTGAGAAAACCTGTATCACATGATTTGCAGATTGTACTCAACACTGCTGAATTTTTATGCACGTTTAAAAATGTCATGACCTTCATTGGCGATTATGGCTTTTTGCAGATTTTTTTCTTAATTATCGATGGGTTGCCATGGCTTTTTGGTAAATATCCTAGAGTAGATTCTCGTTGATGCCTTTCTGTTTTTGTATTCAGATTTCTTCTGACGGTCCAGCCTACCCCTGATAATTAAAATAATAGCAAGAGGATAAGTGTTGGATTGATACCTTTGTCAAAAGCAGTTGTGCGAAAGTGAACTCATCGAACTTAGCCGGAATTTGAACTCGGCTTACCGCATCTCTTTTCTGATATCCCCGTACTGCGTCCGTTATCAGCCTCGAAAAGAAACATTCTTCATCACGTCTGCAGATTCGCAATAATTAATGTTTCCTTTTTCAGTAGAATTATAGAGATGAGGAATTTTCATTATTATATGTTTTGTTATTAAGTGCAGCGTACTGCTGTGTATAATCTAGATCAAAATAAAAACGGAAAGGGTCTCAGAAAGCGCTGTCAACACTGACAGCATTCCTGCAAATCTAACCCTGGCCCCAAATGCAATACTCTATATTCATTTCGATCTTGATGGTACAGCCAAGAGTGATGTGTTCTGTGCAGCTTCTGGCTTCCATTTATCATCACCCAAGCCGGCGCCCTAGAGCGGCCATTCTAGTCTTACCACCAAAGGACTGACCCAACATAGCGCTTCCTTTATATGCGAGATAGAAGGGCGCCAGCTACAACTCACAACGTTTCCGTTGTTGTAACTTCTGTTCTTCAGGTTTTTGTTCTCTGCTCTCGTACTAAGGAACAGTTTCAAGCAAACGCTATTCAATGCACAGTCTCATTCAACTTTGTGTCGCTTGTTTGTTTCTTACACTGAAATAGAATAAATAATTCTAAAGTACTTCCACGTCCAGGGATTGAACTCCCAACTCTCAGAGGACCAGATATATTTTGAGAAGCTCTTTAATCCCCTAGACCATCCTTTTATTAACAACTGAAGATAGACACCTGACGAAGTTCGAAGGATATAATGCCTGAAACGTTGTGTGCATAATAACCAAGATGCGCATGATGTTCCGGATGGCAAAGCATGTAATTTAGAAATTAAGTGTAAAATAGATGTTGAGACCATTTTAAACATTCCCAAACAGAATGGAGAATTCACAAAATGAAGGAATTTTAGACTCATGTTAACCATGTCCGTTCAAGATGTAGGCTATCAAAAATGGAATTCGCAATGACAGCACAGCTAAATTTTTTCAGTTCAAATTTTGCATTCAGCACATGCTAAAATACTGAACACTAATTTAATCTCTTGTCTAATTGGATCATCATCATTTGGACAACTGTAATCCCATTATGGTGACTTTTAATCCATAATGTAACTTGCCTTTCACGAAGGCCTGAAATGCTGTTAATACCCAAAGGCCCATCGCCGTTAATTAGAAATGTTTCTTAATGAGACAACCTGTGTGTTCCTGAGAGGCATCACCTGTAACTTCATATTAAAGATCAATTTCTAATTAAAACAAATTACCAAGACTTTTTGAGATCGCCACTGATGATCTGTGTTCTATGCATACCAAAAAATATAAACAGTAAAAAACATGATTTTCTTAAAAAATATATTTAATACGCTATTAACTGAAAATATTTGGACTGGTCTCACGTATATTTCAAGATGATTTATAGTCTTATTTCATTTGAAGGAGAAGTGTCAACAATCATGAGGGCGGATATGTCAAGTTCAGAGTGAACCTTTTTGATTAATCTGCAACTATCAATTAGTTTTGGGCTCGCAGTTACCAAAAGAAAACTGTACATCCCTTTTACACAAGTAGGAAACCGTTTTAAGAAAACCATAAAAATATTATATCTGATCAAATTTTAAAAAGGTGTAAAGCCTCGTATTCGAGGTATGATTGTATTATCCGTATATCCCCAATGCTACATTTAGTGCCTTGAAACTGTCTTATATAAATAATTCCGTTTTTGTTTATAAACGTTATTTTTGAGAAAAAAAACTTAGTACAATAACATCTTATTCAATTATATATTCACCATTTTAAGAAAACTATACCTCTGGAAAATTGGAAAATAAATTGACGAAACCAAACAGTAAAGACAACGTGGGTTGGCTAAAAAGTCCATAGGCTGACTATGATAGAGTGATGGTAGAGCTGTGAAATACTGCACACAACTCTTTTTATTAATGACTGCATTGATTATCTCTAACTAAACTAATATCTGACTGTTAAAGACGACTGTTCGTAATGCCGATAAAAAATGCTATCAACAGCGGATATAACGTCATCATCATTTTGATACTGGTTTTTAGCCAAAATAATGTATGTTGGCGAACTGATGATAGTCAGATCAGGAGAACATGGAAGATGATCAACCGGTCAAAACCATAGTCATGCACATCATCCATTGAAATCAAGGACTTGTGCGCTGGAGCATTGCCCTGATCAAACAAGACATCATTCTTGAGTTTTCATGGGAGTTTGGTGTTGATAGCTTTTCGTCACTGCCTCTCCAATTTTGCATAGTATTCTCCATTGGTGGTGTGGCATCTTGTGTCCCAAAAGACCTGCAGATAAAACGATCTTTGGAGATTATAAGGTGTTTCTACTGCATAGATTGTGTCTGGTTGAAAATGAAGAACACAATCCTCGGTTAGGAAACGTTCAAGGAAACCAGCTGGATCAGCCTTAGACTATGTCAGGTTTTTCCGTCTTGGGATCAGGTTTCAAAAAACGTGAAACCTACCGAGCAGAAAGCTTCGTCATGTCAAGTTCATTATGCAGAATATTCCCTACCCTCTCACGGGATTTGTTATCCATCACCATATCGTGAATACAATAAATGTTTTACTCGGCGGTGGCAGTTGTAGGACGTTCTAACACTGAATTTTCTTCAAGATCCTCCATTCGTCTCCTAATTCAGATGCCAATTTTTGTACTATTGTTAAAACTGAAGCATGATCCTCTAATGTAGCATCCATGTCAGCATGAATGACCTTGACTATTAAAGTCGCTATTAGTTAAATTTGAAGTATTCTTTGAACAGTCAGATGTCAGTTTACTGGGAAAGAACTAATGCTGTTATTAATAAAAAGAGACGAATTTAAGGTATACAGGATTTCACATCTCTAGTATCATTACTTCACAGACAGCCTATGAACTTTGCCGATTACCCTCGTATTGTTTGAGTCGTGGTGAAAGGCGAAATATGTGATAACATGATAGAAATTAAACCAAAACTGAAGAAATACCCTATTCCTCAAAACCATTCCAGGCACATTTAACACTTGACCAAACTAAGTTGAAATTTCCAGTGGAAACAGAACATACCGCAATTTATATCCGGTCATTACAAAATGGTGTCCAAACATAGACATTTACAAACAAACAATAATGACAGACAGAAATAATGCATAAGTTTTCGATGGGATCCAGCATATTTCGTGTGGGGACAAAAAAATCGGTAAATGTTGGTTACATTTTCCCATTAAGAAACATCCATGATACAAGGACGCTTAACTTTAATTTTTTTAATTTCTCCGCGTATAACTGTAACCGGCCTTCGTAGTATTTCGTCTCCGTCCCTATATATAAAAATTCCTTTATTGAAACGATTATTGAAAAAGCACTTTCTAAGAACGAAACACCTGACATACAATTAGTCTGATAATTATAATTGTTTGTTATATTCCTATATATATATATATATATATATATATATATATATATATATATATATATATATATATATATGTATGTATGTATATGTCATTCACAGACAGACTGTTTTGTTGAATCACAGCCCATCAGTGTGGCTAGAAACCCGATCGCTTTAGGCAGGGAAAGAAAAGAAACCCGACCGATTTGATATCATTCGGAGATTCTAACCCCTACGCCATCGGCAGAGAGAAAGCTGTTTTTTTGCGTATTTTACATTATATATATATATATATATATATATATATATATATATATATATATATATATATATATATATATATATATATATATATATATATGGCTGCAACGAAAAGCAGATTTAAAAACAGGTTTTTCCTTTCCCTCTCGAGTTGACGAATGGCACGTACGCGAAGCATTTTCGGCTTCTAGCTGAACCTAGTTTAACTATATCCAAACACGGAAAAGATTATTAATTTAAATCCAAACAGAAAATGCGCTTTGGATCTTATCTGTACAGTATGTTGTCTGGGAATCGCATAACCTCCATATACTATTAGGTTGGTGCAAAAATAATGACGTAATCATGTCGTTTTTGACGTATTTTTTAACGTCAAAAAACGACATTATTACGTCATTATTTTTGCACCAACCTAATATATCCCTGTAGACGTCACTCCACCCTCAACACCAAAGGACTGAATTTTGACCTAATAGGACGTTACTCTCATCTCGCGATATATATATATATATATATATATATATATATTAGTGAAATGGAAGGAAAAAGGTTCAATACTTATCGAAGGTCATCTTTTTTGGTAATTTTTAATTACATATCCTGATCCTGATGAGCGATCTAAAAATTGCTAAGTAACAAATGACTCTACTCAGCCAAAGAGCCAGATCTTTCGGGCGCCATGTCAAGATCTTGAACTCATGAACTCTCAATTTTGTTTCCATCAACAATGATGACTGGTGCAATGTGAAAATAATACAGGAGAAACTGAACCTGCATATATACTGCATATATGCAGTTTCAGTTTAGTTTAAATATTGGGCACTGGTGAATATGCATGAAACAGCATATTCACCAGTGCACAATATTTACGCATGGTGAACTATGCACCTTGAAAAGGTCGTTCAGAATTATCTATCGCTGTTCATATCTATCTATTTATCTATATATTCTATCTGCCCATATCTAACGATGTATATCAGTTCATATCAGTATATCTGTCTATATCAGTTAATATCTATCAATCCGTATCCATCTATATCTGTTCCTATCTAACAATCTGCTCCTATCTATATATTTATATCTGTTCATATCCATCTATTATATCATATCTATCTGTATACATATCTTTCATATCTATCGATATCTGTTCATATCTATATCATATCTATTTTACTTATATATGTTCATATATCTATATCATATCTATCTACCAATCTATTTCTGTTGATATCTATCTACATTTGTTCATATTATGTATCTGTCTATATCAGTATCTATATATTTGTTCATATCTATATCTCTTTATTTATAGCTGTTGATATCTATCATTATCTATATGTTAATATCTATCATATCTCTCGATATGTGTACATATCTATATCTATTTATATATGTTTATATCTGTCATATCTATATTTGTTCATACCTATGTATCTGTCTATATCAGTCTATATCTATCTACCTACCTATTTATATCTGTTCATATCTGTTTTCATATCTATCAGATCATATCTATCAATCCGTTAATATCTTTGTATCTATATGTTCTCATATCTAGCCATGTATATATTTTCATATCTATCTATCTATCTATCTCTGTTCATATCTCTCTCTCTATTTCTTTAGATCTGCTCATATCTATCTGAATCCATCTATGCAGTATCCAAATAAATAATGATTACCATATGGGAGTATACATTCAAAACTTACACATTTAAATCCATTTATTCAAAGATATCTAAATTATATTTCAATTATTTAAAAATAAGTCTGCTATCTCATACACAAGAAAATATATTGTAAGCCATAATAGAAGTTAATGTGTAAAAATAATATTTAACACACACACATATATATATATATATATATATATATAAAGCAGACAAGTCACAGGTGCTAATGCACACATACACGATATTTATATACAAAGGTTTTAACAGACAAATACACATTAATACATACATACATATATATATATATATATATGGAAACATATTTTCGTGTTTGGTGCTTTTTCGCTCTTTAGAAATTCATAAAAATTATGTTTACGTTGATGTGATTATATATGCGCATGAATGAGATATTTTCTTAAAATTGTTTTTGATATATAAAGATTTTTATAGAATTTTCCCTACATATCTTTTATATTTACTTACGAAAACGAATAATGTCTCTGTATATTGCAATAGATCAACTGGAAATGATGTGGGCCTAATTAGAGAAGAAGATATCATACAAATGTTCTTCCGTTCCACTTTTACAATTGTAGGGTGACTATTGAATCCTCTCTTCCTCTCTCTACTAACACACACACACACATTGTGTGTGTATATATATTAGGTTGGTGCAAAAATAATGTCGTTTTCTCACATATGTTACTATGTGAGAAAACGACATTATTTTGCACCAACCTAATATATATATATATATATATATATATATATATATATATATATATATATATATATATTTGTGTGTGTGTTAACTTTTCTCGTTATTTTTTTAATTTTATACCAGTAAACAGCTACATTGCAGAAGATTAATGTACATATCTTTTATGTATGTATAAATGTATATGTTATAATAAATGTTTTAATGCTAATATATCTAATCATTTGATGTTAATATGAATATTGTTTGTTTATCGATTGTCTGAATGGTTAAAACAATTCCACGAAATAAGGCGACACTTTCTGCATTCACTTTAGACTTACATACTTTAGACAATTCTTTTCACGTGTTTCATGGAAGTTTATGTTATTTTATTTCCTATATCTTCTTCAATCAATTTTCAGTGAAAGTCTTTTCGACCCGATTTTAAGTGTTAGAACATCGGATTAAACAGCATCAAAATGGTTTGAATAAAGACATATAATCCTCGTGTTCAGGAGCAATGCGATAAACATGATATACTCCAAAGTATTAAAACGTCAAGTATCATTAACAGAATTATCGCATAAAACAATTTTGAATTATATTTTTAAACAATCAACGAATTTTACGTATATTTTCGACAGGCCGTTCTTGCTGTATCGGGATTAAGTTGAGAAATCTTAACCAAAAGTATTTTTTCGTGCTTGACATAAATTCTTGCATCCCTCCTGTGTATTGGGAGTAAAAAACTATAATATTTGACCCCATCCTCGTGAATTTGGCAAGAGTTCACCTTCGTTTGTTTAAAAAAAGTAAAAATAAAAAAAGTAATTACACGGTAATGTAATGCATACGTGGGTTTTATATTATCGCCCTTTGTTAATTCTTTTATTATCGTTCATGGAAATATGTTAAAAGTCGAAAACAACCTTTTTTGTTTTTGTTCATTCACTGAAAATTATTGTCGGAGGTGCGCGTAGTTTTGTGGTTATTGGTGTTGAAGGTTGAATCAGTTGAGTTCATTACGATCACTTCCGCACAAATAAACTCGGAAAAGGTATGCATACGTCCATTCTTCTCCCAGCTATGGTTTAAATAACAGGGCGAACATGCCTCTTCCCTTCTCGATAAACCGTTGCATTTTCAGCGTAACTCAATTCTTTGAACGTCTATTTTGTTCTAACTTCATTCCAGAACTTAAGTTAAACTCATATATCTGATCCATTGCTAAATAATCTGAAAAACAAATCAAACAAAATATAAATAAAACGCGGACTCATCCTATGTTTCAGAAAAAAACCTGGCTCCTGTCATTCTTTATCTTTACAAGAGTCCTAAAAATTATGGGCTGGAGCTGCTCAATCCTAACTTTCCAACCGTGATACAGTTCGAAACCTTTTACGCGGTCTTGTAGAGGATGACTTATTTTCCATTTTGTAGTCTTTTTCTCAAAGACAAAATGTTGCAAGTCGATCGTTACTCTATAGCTATTCCCATGGCAAGTGTTCAAAATCAGCTCCATTCTTTAGCTCCTCCAGTTAAGACGTACACAGGTAACATGGACCATGCTTTCACCACGGAATCGAAGAAATCTTATTTCCTCCATATTCCAATCGTAAGGAGAAAGTTCCACTCAAAGAGCTTTTCCTCAAGAACAATATAATCCTAACTTCTTTATAATGGTCAATTTGATCCATACACTCTTCATTTAGTGCCACCTTCGTTTAAATTTATATCACACACATCATTCAGTAACCCTGAACTTTGAGTGGCGCTTGTTCCTTGTATTGGGTAAATATTAGTATTAAAACAGTATTGTAAATCATGAAAATGACAACTGTAACCATAATTATTGGCATTGGGGTATGCTTGAAAATGGTCCTTTAAACCCCAGTAACTCTGTGACGACTGTGGGTTGTTATGAATTTTTACTAATTAAGCCAGCAGAAGGGAAGTGTTTAAGCTCCATAAAAGAGGAACCGTTTGGCCAGCTACCGGAAGATTATACTGGGTCAGCGCTATGAGTAATGAACCCTACTTCCATTTTCCTCAATTCCTGAAAGTCCCGTTTCGAAGTTGAGGCAAACGAATAAACGAGAATGCTTTCCTAAACTTTTTCGTCGTCCGTGATTTTTTTTTTTTTTTTTTGCAACGGGGTCACTTTATCGATCACACTTCATTTTCTTTTCTTTTTTTTTTGTACCCATCCACAGCGATCACACAAGAAGCGACCTCTAAAATCCAACCAAGTGGTGGTCCAAGGCGAAGGCAACTGAAAACATCTGGTGTTAAAATAAAACTAATAATAAAAGACGTATTCAGAGTGTTGTATTGATCCTGCCTAATGTCATTCTGAACATGATAACGTAAAGTTATCCAAAGTACGGTTGATATTTCTGGTCGACACTATTAACCCTTTAAGTGTTAACCAATACGCTGATCTCGATAAATTCTGATGGTGGGTGGCATTGGCTGTTTTAGCACTAGGAGGCGAGAGATACTTAAGAACTTTTACGATTGGTATCACATGAACAAGAAAAAAAGAAGGTAAAAAAAAAAAACAAGAGAAAACCTAAATCATTTAACTGCTTCAATCAGTTCACTTTGAATCCGGTAACTATTTAAAAGCAGTTTGTTCTTTCAAAGATAACGATCGCAAAGTCTGTGTGATTGCGTCCCTTATATTCGTTTCAGACTAAGTTTTATTGTCCAGTGGAGAGAAGCAGGAACGTTTGTGCTATTTGTTTTATTCATATTTTTGGTTAACAGAAGCCAAAAAAAAAAAAAAAAAAAAAAAAACATAAAAAAATAAATAACAAATTACAAGATAAAAACAGCTTTTCAAAAATCATAGATTTATTTTTAGATTGTTTTTGCTATTTTTTTTTTTTGTTAAAGAATTCAGACTCGAAAAAGCAAGAAAATTACTTTCGATACATTAGTTGTTGAAAATAGTTAAAATACCACAAAAAAGCATTAGAAACAAATAAAAGGCTACAAAACAGTTATGTGATATCTGATTTCCTATATGGTAGTAAAATCTCAAAGATGAAGAATCGACTTGAAGCAACAGTAATGGGGTTCTATAGAAGGATGCTGAGAATACCATTAACCGAATATATCAGCAACGACGAAGTTTTAGATAGAATGGAAACAAAAATAAAATTATAATTAACATCAGGAAGAGGTGAAATCGCTATGGCATATAATGAAAAAAGATGGGCACCTCGGCGTGGTGCAATGGCTAGCAAGCTTGTCTCGCTAGATCAGTTGCGACTGAAAAGTGGGTTCGATCCTTTCGGGCTTGTTCCACATCTAAGCCATGCTTAGAAAATAACCATAATGAGGGCTTGGAAGATCTGATACTCACAGAGCAGATTGAAGGCAGGAGGGACAGAGGAAAACAACGCATAACATACTTGAGTAAATGTATGTCGGAACAGAGTTTAAGAGGAATAGCAAAAAGTCGAAATTTATTAAACGCTACAAAGAACAGGAAAAATGTAGAGAGCCATGATCGCTTACACCCCGAAGGGACACGGCAAATAAAGAAGAATATTTAAAAATACAGAGGATCTGCTACCATTATAGATATAATATTTTTATTTCATATTGTCGTTTATATTAATTAGTAATTGATAATTCTTTTCTTACTTATATTCAGAATTTGCATATTGAGTATAGAAGACAAAAAAAAAACAAACAAAAAAATTCAATGCACAATTATCAAAGATTTTTGCTAAGGTCAGAAATATTTACTTCCTAACTGTAGCAAATGATTAATGGCAAAAGGAAAGATGGGGGAGTAGCGATAAAGTCAGAGACACTGATATGAAACGATGATTATAAAAATAAATGATTCAAATTCAGTCGACTATCAACTCATGACCATTTCATTTCTGCTTCTAGTGGCAGAATCAGAGAAGAAAGGACTAACCACTACTTATATGAAAAAAAAATGGTTGTTCGAAAGAGTAACAGGCAAAAACGCGAGCTACAAATTAGAGATATTAGAATCAAACAAGTGTAGAAGTTTAAATAACAAATGACGGATAATGTGACACCGAAATCCGAAGAATCATTACAATAGCGGAAGATGCTTTTCAAAAAATAAAAAAAAAATATTTAGAAACAGAAAATATCGCGATAAACAAAGAAAAAAAGTGCTTAACTGTTATGTAATATCAGCTTTCTTATATGGCAGTTAATGCGATACAATTTCCTCACATGGAAAGGAGACTTCAGGTAATAGAAGTATTGCTGTACAGAAGAATGGTAAGAGTTCCATGGACCAAACATGTGAGAAAAGTTTTAGGAAAATTGGGAACAAAATGTCTATTTAGAATTAGAAAGAGACGATTGAGAATTCTAGGATGCATTATAAGGAAAGCGGACTTGAAGAAAATGATATTCGCAAAAAGCAAAATGAGAATCAGTGAACAATGTACCTGAAAAGGTCATGAAAATGGATCTCATGACAGGGAATGAGAGGGATTATAAAAAATGAAAGATTATCAAGAGCTACAAAGAACATGAAGTTGTGGAGAACCATCATTACCCACTTCCTGAATGGATATGAAATACAGAAGACCTGTCATACCACTTATTATAAAACAGCGAGTTTACCGGGCGTAGGCGTGTATATACGTTTTTACCGAAAGTGTCTTTTTCAGATACTGCGATCTTGATTCTTTTTATGCCCTTCTGAGCTTGATACGAGTCCAACTGTCAACATGTACGTCTTGTAGAGGTGTTAGTCACTGCTCGAGTACTTCAAGGTACCTCATTTTCTTAGTTACGTTATTAAAAAACAAATCAAAATTCATCTGAAAATGAAACTTTTTCTAAGAATAATTAGCGGAGAAAGGGTTAAAAATAAACTAGCTAAATTTAGTCATATACTCTAAAAGATATCCTTTTCCCTATGATATCTACTAAATCCCATCACATGGGTTGTTCCCATGAAGAAAAAATCAATAAGTTATACAGTATAAACGGATATGTGGTTAGCACTGAACCTGTCTACGGAATTGGCGAGCTGGGTCATTTGAGTTCACATTCACATTATTACCCTTGGAAAAGGCAGGAATTTCTTTCTTTTCCCACTAATGTTAAACAACGGTTAAGATCGGGACCTCAAGCCTAGGATGGCAACGAATATAAGAGAAGGAAAACTGAATTCCAAACCGTAGAGAAGGCAACGGGAAACCACTGAACAGTCATGACAATTTACATAAAACAAGGAATCTCAGGAAAACCATGATAGCCTAAGTTCTGAAAGAGCATGCAGTATAGGCCCGGGCTTTCAATGCCTGTTGGGACTCAAGTTCATCTCAAGTGGAAGTCATATATACAATCCATTGCTTGTTACCACTCAAGAATGTACCAGACACTTCCTACCAATCTCTATCATTTCAATTCCGTCTTCCATTAGTGAGAAGGAAATTCCATCCGGACATCGTCTTTACAAGAACAGCATCAATGTCTATTATACTCCGAAGATGATGCCTCCTTGATCACTACAACCATAACCTTTTTATTTCTAAGATCAATCTAAACCAACATTCACCAACCGCACTTAGGCCTTGTAGTGGGTGAATAATAGTAAATATATATATATATATAATTTGCTGCAGTTATTTATTATGCTACTGTCATGAAAGAATAAGACGGCATTGATATTATAACAACTTTTAATTGTTTGATAATTGCTTCATATAACTCCGAACTGAGATATAATTATTTTTTAAAAATTTGTCTTAAAGAAGAATTTAGGAATTCGAATTGAGACTTGATGATTCAGTCAATCGTTTTAAAAGAAGAAAATTCCTGGTGTAACAAGCAAAATTTCATTTAGAAATGACATTTTACATGCAAATCGTTCCAAATTAATTTCATGAAAGGACTGGCATATTTCAGTTGAATTATTCAGCAATATTTCTTTTTTAGGGTGTGAGAATTATTTTATGCATCAGAAAATGGTGTAAATGGGCGCCCAAATCAATCATGCTCAGAATTATGGGAAATAATTTGCTATAAATGGCCGTAATTTATTGAAATCGGATGAAAATAACAACCATGCACACACACACACCAAAATAAAATCTGATCAGGTAAAAATCGATTCTTTTTCAATCTATTTTCGCTTCTCTCCATATCCATTCTTCAAAATTACTCTTAGAGTGCCCTTCGCCGTATTTCTTTCGTTCGTGCAAGCGTATCGTTCGGATTTTTTTCTATTTTAGGTAAGGGCTCGTTTGGTTGTGAAAACGCCACATGCAAGTGCATTTTCTATCTTTGGAATAGACATATTAACACTTTGATAGAGGCCTGGATATTATTTAGTTATCACTTGAAAACTATTTTTGGATCAAATAAAATAAAGAAGCAAATACGCTGCTTACACGTTTTTTTTTTTTTTTATAAAGTGACTCATCAACAAAACTATCTTTTGAAATATATTGCAATCGCATCATTATTTTTTACAGTTTATTTCTGTCCCTTTTCGTTCCTTTTTTATCTTTAATTTTTCTTTGCCGCTTATTTTTTCTGTACATCTTCTGTTCCTCCTCGATCAATTCTTATGGACAGTCTCATTATCTTTGTCCCTTTCTTTCTCTTTCTTATTTCGTACATTTCTTCTTCCTTCTGTTTTCAATTCTGTTCTTTCAAATATTTAACTTTCTTTCACTTTACTCATCTCACTTTGAAAATAATTTCCTATATTCTCCAGAAATAATGCTTTGAAAATATGTTACACAATATGGGAGGTAAGGAAATTTAACCTAGAATAGGATGTGCTGTCGGCAGTATTGTTCAACATCATGTTACAAAACTAAAATAAAAAATGAACATAGAACTGGTGCTATAGTCTTAAATCGCCACACAAGCTCAAGAATTTCATATGGATATCATGCGTAGCGTCGAACCAGTTCAGAACTGTCTAAACTCATAACTCTATACGACCACTTGAGTAGTGAGTTCGATCCTCACTGGGTGCCTTTTACTTTCGGCCTTGTGCCACATCCAAGCTACGCTTGGAAAATCACTATACGACCACTTGCTCAGATCCGTGTTAAAAATTGTGAATGAAACCGAAGCGAGGAACATCTCTTTCGAACTTCGTGAATTGGCGCTACAGAATAACAAAACAAAATATAAAATTAAAGAAACCATATTACTTGTGGACTTTCACCGACAGCAACAGCTAAAATGTATATCACAAGTAACTCGAAGAGAAAACAATAATGTAATCAAGATGACGTTAAACTCTACTTCGAGCAAAATGTTAGGATGTAATTCCTCCATCAATACTTTAAAGAATAATAACAGTGGACTTTTAAAAATCCATTAGCCATTATTAAGATTAGCTGAAAGCGTTTGTATCCAAAGATCATTTGGCTTGGTTAGTTTTGTTTTACGGCATATCAACCTCAATGGGTTATTTAATGCCGACTAGATTTTTATTGCTGGTAATATATTTTTTTCAAATGTATAGCTGGTAATATTTCTTTCAAAAATGTATTGCTGGTTGTTATGTTTGCATGAATTCTGAGGACCGAGCAATGCATTGGTTGATTGGAAATTATTACCAAGAACGTTTTTAGGTTTACAGCATTTTATTAATTACTAGATAAACTGAGTTAATACTACTCTACAAAAAAATTAGTGAAATATGGAGAGACGATTGCCACACGTGTCCCTGTATAGTCCGCCATCTTGGATCTCTCTGTATTCCCCCACGTGACGTCTGACGTCACGATGTCCAAAGCAAGAGGGATAACTCTTACAATACTTTGGAGTTATCTCCCTTTATGTTTCCTTCCAACACTGGTAATAATTTTTTACGAATAATTTCTGGTATTTAAACTTATTTGTACACTTTCATAGTGTTTTTACTCCAGTTTGGGGTTAACAATTTACCCATAGTTGGGGCCCTAACAGGTGTTACCACCCTGGGTCAGGGTGGACCTGGGAACACCATCAATTAAGAGGTGGTTCCATACTCCTCATCACCTCCTGATCAGAGGCCTTGCTGTTGGATGTAGTTTATCGTCTTACCCAGGGCAGGGATGCGGTTTATCTTCATGCCCAAGACATAAAGATCATTTGGACATTTCTTACACACTCTATGGACAAAAAAGAAATCTCTAACACGCATGCAAGAAAATATAATTAAAATGTTAATTGCATTGTTTTGTAAGACGTTTTCAATGAAACCTGTATAGAGTAGGGATTTCTGCCCAAATAAACAATTATATATACACACATACATATATATATATATATATATATATATATATATATATATATATATACGCGTGTGTGTAGGAAATACCGAATACGTCTTCGTATGATCAAGGAAAACTGAATAGTGCTCACTCAGTGAAAACACTCCCATACTCAGATCGATATATATCTGAGTCTTGAAAGAAATAGAAAAAAAACCCAAAAAGCTTTTAAATAAAGTTCAAACAATTTTATACTTCATCTCTAAACTTCTTTTTATCTTTGAATTTTATTTAAGGTCTTTATTTAACATTTCTTTTATTTCAACCCTTGCATTTGCTAACAATAAACCATCTTTTCGACTGAAACATGGCGGGAGGCGGAGAGAACATAAACGAAAGAAAAAAAAAGAAATACAAAAAGAGTTAAAATAGAAATTTTAACGGGCGAATAGTTCTTTGCTATCGACAGTCCATAAAAAGTGAGCACGGTCTAAATTAAGCTTGCTTTATTTTAACGAAAGCCATTAGAGACTGAAATGAAATTGAAACAAAAAAATGCCATATCCGTTACAAGCGTAAAAATATGTATGTTGTACATATACATTAACGCGTGCGCGCGCACACACACACACACACACACACACACACACACACTGACCTCTTGTGGGAGTAATACTATGTTTCATAAAAGTAGTTTCCAGTTCTGTGAGGATTACCATGTTTAAAAACTGGTTCTCTTAAGATCACAGAAGTTAAGCAATCGTTGAGATTGGTCAGTACCTAGATGGGTGTCCGATTAAGAATACAAGATGCAGCACATCGATGCCGCTGGCGTAATGGATAACGGCCCAGAATTGGAGGCTGGAGAGCCGAGTTCTAACTTCAGTCCCTTATATTCAATTACTCCCTAGAAATGTATGAATCCACCTATATCACCCCATTTATAGGTTAATTAGTAGGACTTGTGTCAGTAAATCATGCGACTAAAATTCAAAAATATTTTCTGTGAAGTATGGTAAGTACGTCGGCGCACACAACATACACAAGTAGATACAGGGTGCGATCTATAAATTATCGCCTAAATTATGAAAAAATGAAAATAACATTGACATCTCATTTTAACGCACATGTTTAGCAAAATTACACAGATATACTTGAAATACTAAATGGTAAATTTATTCAATAAAATCGTCATTGTCTTCAACCACGGCCTCAAGATGTCTTCGGAATCTCCTACAACTCTTCTGATTATGTTGGTGAAAGCTGCCATAATCCTTGTCTTCAGTTCATCTTTTGTGTTACAAGGATTCATCATAATCAAAGTGATTGCAGTCTGGGGATTTAGGTGGCCAGGTGTAAGGGGTGATGTGGTTGCAGAAATTGTCTGTCAGTCATGACTGCGTTCTCTTGTTTGTGTTGCATAGTGCATATATATATATATATATATATATATATATATATATATATATATATATATATATTAGGTTGGTGCAAAAATAATGACGCAATAATTTCGTCATTATATATATATATATATATATATATATATATATATATAGTGCGTTCTGCTTGATTATGCAAAGTTATTTTTTACCTAAAAATATCCAAGTTAAGCAATATATTCTGAAGAATAAAAGCTAAAGTGTTGTTGATACTATTTTATTATTCTGTCAATCATTTAAGTTGTCGAAATATACAAAACGTGCTTCTTTTTAATGATTTATGAACTTAAGCCCTAATTTAGCGTTCACTTTCATTATGCAAATGGAAAATAAAACAAGAAAAACACATTTTATACTAAATTTTATTAATTGAATTGTGGCGCATATGATAATACATCGTGTGTTCTAAGTCCTACATTACATAATACATATGTATAGCATGTTAAACAAAACAAAACAAGTCTGTTAATGCGGCTACGAAAAAACATGATATCCTCCATTCTTCAAAACCGTTATGAGGCGTCTGTCCACTGCTGACGTCAATGTTTCAATTTCAGAAGTTTTGATTGATCTGCAAGCACTTACAATTGCTTTCCACAGGACTTCTAAGCTGGTGAATTGCTTGTTTTCAGTATTAAATCGCCTCTTGACTATAGACCACAAATTTTCTATTGGATTTAAATCAGGGCTGTTTGGAGGCCATACCATTAAATTTTGCCCTTTGAACTCATAGTCTGATATCCAATTTGTGGTGCTTATTGATCTATGCGCTGGAGCATTATCCTGCTGAAATATCAACGATCTTCTTTTCTGAATTGGTTGTTCATCAAGCCAGGGCAGGAAGGCATCTTCCAAAAGCCTACAATATGCATTTGAATTTAGCTTAAGCCCTTTGGGTACTTTGTGTGGGCCTATTAGATCATTTCCACGGATCCCAGCCCAAAACATCACTCCTCCGCCACCCTGTTGTCGACGAATGCGTACTCCTGCTGGTCGACCATTTAACACCCATCCAGATGACGACTCATCAGCCCCATCAAGGGTAGCACGGCACTCATCGATGAAAATCACATTGCTAAAATTGGTCTTTATGTAACTGTGTGCCCATTCAACTCTTTTCATCTTGTTTGCTTTGATCAATGGGAGCCTCTTGATAGGACCCTTCACTTTGGCAAGGGTGCTGAGGACCTCACAATGGGTAGTTTTACCAACTTTGGGCACTCCAGAGCTCTCAAATATTTTTTTACTAGTTTCATGCGGTTTCTTCGAGACTTCATATTTAATCTTACGAAGATCTCTGGCAAATCTTTCGCAAATGCGATCGTTTAGGTGTCTTTCTGCATAGTTTACCGCCTAAGACGAATGCTTTGATTGTACGGTGGTCTCTATGTAACTTTTTTGAAATTTCTAGCGTTGATAGACCACTTCCAAACATGCGAGTAATTTCAGCATGATCGTTTTCAGTAAGACCCTTTTTCTTACCCATATTAAGGATTTATATGGTGATTGCTTAATCAGACCCAACACTTGAAACTGTGCCTTTTTACATACTTTGAGAAAAAGAACTATGTTACTATACAACTTTTTTTTCATTGACCATATTTACTTGTCTGAAAGTAGAATTTAATCTGCAAGAAGCACAAAGTCTGAAAAAAACAGAATTTATTGACACGTTAGGTGAAAAATTTACTTTGCATAATCAAGCGTGAAAAATTTACTTTGCATAATCAAGCAGAACGCAGTGTATATATATATATATATATATATGTATGTATATATATATATATATATGTATATATATATATATGTATATATATGTATATATATATATATATATGTATATATATATATATATGTATGTATATATATATATATATATATATATATATGTATGTATATATATATATATATGTATGTATATATATATATATATATGTATATATATATATATATATATATATATGTATATATATATATATATATATATATATGTATATATATATATATATATATATATATATATATATATATATATATATATATTATATATATATATATATGTATATATATATATATATATATGTATGTATATATATATATATATATATATGTATATATGTATATATATATATATATATGTATATATATATATATATATATATGTATATATATATATATATATATATATGTATATATATATATATATATATATATATATATATATATATATATATATATATATATATATATATATATATATATATATATATATATATATATATGTATATATATATATATATATGTATGTATATATATATATATGTATATATATATATTATATATATGTATGTATATATATATATATGTATATATATATGTATATATATATGTATATATATATACACACATATATATATGTATGCATATATATATACAATCAGACGATCGCAAAAGCGTGCAACCCAGGGTCACAAACTCACATCAATCCAACCAAATATGTTAGCTCTATCTCTGATATTGAGCGCTTTCTAATAAGTACCGCGCATATAGTATATAAATAATTATATATATATATATATTTATTTATATTTATATACACACACTTTATATATATATATATATATATATATATATATATATATATATATATATATATATTTATAGAGAGAGAGAGAGGGTGCGATGGGAAAACTGTCATTTTCACTTTTTTATTTCGCGCATACATTTTGTTTGTTTTTGATTTCGTTCACTTCACAATATATTATGCTATTTGGGAAAAAGAGCACTATGACAATCTAGGGACAGTGCAGACGATACGGAAGACGTTAGATGATTCTAATTGTGAATATGCAGGTATTTTGTTTGGTCACTATTGATGCCGACATTATGCCTCCATTCATCTTCCCACAGGGACTCCAACTCAACACGGAGGTCTATATCAACTTCCTTGAGGTGATAGTACTGCTCTGAGTCAGGAGAGTGGCTGCTGGAAGACCCTTTGCCTGGCAACAGGATTCTGAACCATGCCACAATCAGGAGAACCTAGTCGTGGGTGTCAGACAATTTCTGCGAACACATCACCGCTTACATCAGGCCACCTAATTCCCCAGACAGCAATCCCCTTGGTAAGTACGTGGGCGCACACAACATACACAAATAGATACAGGGTGCGATCTATAAATTATCGCCTAAATTATGAAAAAATGAAAAATGCATGAGGTGCAGTTGAGCGAGAGACCAATAAAACTCCTTGTAACACCAAAGACCTGAAGGCAAAGATTATGACAGTATTCACCAACTTAAACAAGGAGACGGTCTAGAAGAGTTGCAGGAGATTCCGAAGTCGTCTTGAGACTGTGATTGAATCCAAAGGCGATTTTACTAAATGCATTTATTCTTTAATATTTCAAGTTATGTTTGTGTTATTTTGGTAAAAATTTCTGTTAAAATGTGATGTCAGTTTGATTTTCATTTTTGCGTAATTAATATGACAGCTTATCCATCGCACCCTGTATAATGAAGTCTTATTAAAGAGTATAGGCTTTTTTTATATTGTCCATCTTCCTCTCCAAATTACACATTACCTTCGAAAAAAAACGGCAGTTGTTAATGGACGAAATCTCCAAAGCTATTATAATTATAGAGCTTTTGGCTCTCATGAATCATCCTCAGCACTGTGTAATTAGTTTATTATGTGAAAAACTCTAATAGTCGTAAGAAGAAAGTAAATCGTTTATAATGGCTGTGTCCAAGATTTCGACTCTCTCATCATCAGGATTCTGCAATAAGTGTATTATATGAAAAAACACAATGATCGTAAGTAGTGAATTTAGTGCGACGTTATATTAAAATTTAATAGAAAAAATCCAAGTCCTTTCCGCCACAACAAGGGAATGTGTGTGATGACGTTTTTATAATATGCAATGGAGAAATGTTTGAAAGATCCATTGCAATTTAATTAAATTAAATATATATATATATATATGTGTGTGTGTGTTTCTCTCTTTCTAGATATATAAAGTAAAGATGAGATATCATATTTTAATGTTAATTCATTCATGTAGCTATGAAAACCAACTTATTAGCCCATGAGAATCATTACAGCGGTCATGTTATATAATGGATTGAAAATTCAAGGTAATCTTAAATTGGGCTTAAAGATTTGCAATGAATTA
Organism: Acanthosepion lycidas; assembly: GCA_963932145.1. Classification (NCBI taxonomy): domain Eukaryota; kingdom Metazoa; phylum Mollusca; class Cephalopoda; order Sepiida; family Sepiidae; genus Acanthosepion; species Acanthosepion lycidas. The sequence continues at coordinate 40,170,915 of OZ010577.1, read as the reverse complement.
CCTCATATTCGAATTCTATCAGTAGGAGTCTGAATGAGAACGCCATTGACAGTGCTGGAAAATAACCCCCATGTATTTAACGCAATCATATTTCAAGGGAAGATATTCTTAAAAGCCAGATCAACAAACGGTAAGCAAATCGAAATGCGAGTTCATGTTTTTATTTCCATCTTTGGGGACTTTCATCATTCATATCTTTATAATCATGTCCTAAGAATTTTTTAAAAATATTTAACAACTATATTAAAACATACTTAAATGAAGTTTAATGAAATGCTAAATAATGATAATTTTTTGTTGTTTCATCAGAGAGAAATTTAGAGAAAGTATATGGATTTATTCTTTAAGATATCATTCTAATACAGTGATTGTAGTTTTCATAAAATTTTCAATACTCCATTTAAGAGAAATCCAGGATATATATATATATATATATATCATACTAGGTTGGTGCAAAAATAATGACGTAATAATGTCGTTTTTTGACATTAAAAATACGTCAAAAAACGACATTATTACGTCATTATTTTTGCACCAACCTAATAGTTTGCATCTTGCTTATATGCTGTTACCAAATTCCATACATTCTGTCTTCTTACAGTTGACAATCTTTTATACTAGCTTTCATTTACTAGGAATTCCTATATTTCCTTTCTGTTTTCCATCAACAGAGTGTTATATATATATATTGTTATGATTGTGCCTACCAATAATAAATCCTTGTATGTCTTCTAGTGTTCTTAGACTCACCTTAATTAAATCCGGTGAGAAGTTGCATCTTTATCTTTCATCACATCTCTATTTTTGTTTACTTTCTCAACTTCCTTTCTATACGTATACTGGCTCTTTGTTCCCACTAAACATCCCAGATTATTCTACTTCCAAAATCAATCTAATCTTTCTAGCAGAATCCATAAAGTATGTGGATGGGGATTTATCCCCTCTTTTCCTGATAATCCGTCTTTCAAAACAGGAAACTACATGAACTCATAGAGGAGATTATGAAAGAAAGCTAGAATAAAAGACTAAACATTTACTGCAACAAGATAAAAATTTATGGCGCACAGCAAAAGGCACGCACCAACATGAAAAATAACAAATTGGAGATACCCAAAATGAAATACATGGAAAGCGTGTAAACAGAGGATAAAAAGCGTGTCACTGATATTCGAAAGTGCATTGGGATAGCAAAATATGCTTTCCAAAAGCTATGCAAAATATTAAGAAACAGGAAAATTTCCTTAGGATCAAAGAAAAGCGTACTGAACAGTTATGCAATATCAGTCATCGTATATCGGAGTGAATACTGGACAATCTCCTAACAGTGAAGAAGAAACTTGAGGCAACAGAAATCTGGTTCTATAGGGGAATGGTGAGAACATCTTGGGTTGAACAAGTGAGCAATGCTGAAATTTTAAAGATGGAATAAAAGAGACATATACTTAACGACAGAAAGAGACAATCGAAATTTCTAGGGTACATGATGAGGAAAGAGTGCTTAGAAAATTTGGCACACACACAAAGGATGAAGGCAAGTGGGGCAGAAGAAAACATGGCCTAACTAATGAACTTAGGTAAAATGTTGGCATAAAAAGGAATAGGAGAGATAGCAAATAAATAACATTTACTAAGCCCTACAAAGGAATAGCAGTTTTGGAGAGTCATGAACACAAACGTCCCGAAGGGATATGAGACACTGAAGAACTTTTGCAGCTAAGTTTCTGAAATGTCCCGGAAAGGGATATATTTGAATGAAGTAGCTAAGTGGTTTTGGCTACTATAACCAAGTAGAATACGGTAGCAGTAATCGACTGGTACCCGTCGTAGTCGCAGGTAAGAAATGTAGATCAGTGGCGTATTCCAATGGGCGTCGGTATAGATTTAGCTCTCAGACTAAGGCTCTTGACTCTCCTACACGTCCTTCGGTATTTATGACGGACACCAGACAATCATATTCTAGTGAGGGGGAACACAGGTGTACGCATATCCCATTATATCAGTTTCAATATGTATAGAACATGCATCCAGTGATATGATCATATCGCAACGTTTAATCGAAGACATCTGGAGTTGGGTATAATTAAGTTCTGAACTGTCTCAGAAGTGTACTGAGCTGAATCCCCACAATAATCTGTTGCAATAATTTTGATATTATATCATCGTCAAAATGGAAGAACTAAAAGCTATCATGGTTCAAATGTTGACGCTTCAAAAGCAACAAGAACAAATGTTGCAGCAATAAAAATTATAACAGTCACGCACACTGTTCTTTTCGATGTGCCGTGTCCATTCGGGATGTGGGCGATAATGGCTCTCTACAACCTCTTATCCCTTGTGCTTTTTAACAACGTTTCTTCTTATAGCCAGCCTCCCTCTCACAGTCCCGCCACCGAATCAAGCTTGTCAGCCAGGTGTTCCGTTGCCTCTCTCAGTCTCTTTTGCGTTTGATATGGTGCTTTTCTCAGCGTAGCTCAGCTGTGTCACGAGACCTCAAGTATGGGGTGGGGCAACCGGTGAAGATCGAACTCCCTACTCTGTCGTAATTGTTCTAGCGAAACAAGATTGATAAACATTACACAACGTCGAAGTTTCCCTTTGATTTTCTAAGTGTAGCTTAGATGTGGCACATGGCCGAAGGTATGGGGCACCCAATGAGGTTCGAACTCACTATTCAGTCGTAATTGAACTAGCGAGACAAGCTTGTTAATCATTACACCACTTCGAATATCCCATTTTTCTAAGCGGAGCTTAGATGTGGCACAAGGCTGAAATTGTGGAGAACCGAGTGAAGAACCAACGCAATATTCAGTCGTAAGTGAACTTATAAGACAAACTCGTTAACCATCACACCAGGTCGAAATGTCCTTCGTTGCCTTTGATATGCCAAGTGAGTGTTCAAGAAATCCGAGTGTTTTCCATGAGACTTCTTCGTTTCCTAAACGCCCTATCCGTGGTATTCTCAGCATCCTTATGTAGAGCCACATTTCTGTTGCTTCACCTGTGAGGAGATCGGTCACAATTCACTGCCATATAAAAGGGTTAATATTATATAACATTTCAGCACTATTTGTTTCTGATGGCATTTTCCTGTTTGTACGTAATTTGCAGAAATTTGGAATGGATCTCTTATAATTGTAATACGCATTCGGATTTCTGTGTCGCATTTTCCACTTCCTGTTAAAATATTTCCCAGATATTTAAACTTTTGTACTTGTATAATTTTGTCATCTCTAGTTCGTAATTAGCATCTTAGGCTTTTTCTCCTACTGACAAAAATACATTGTTTTCTTGCAGTCAATATTTAATCTTGTCGTATCCTGTCGGCGCTCCAAGATTAAAAAAAAAGTCCCGGATGAAGAAACTTTACCTTCCTGGAAGAGAGATTATGGTCAAACTGATTCAGCGTATAAAAAAGACCTCAGGAATTAACAAAAACACTTTGCGACTAAGATACCTCAGGCCAGCCTCTCCCACTTCTCTTGTGACACAAACATGTATTTTCACGTTAAATAAAGCTTAGTATCAGTTGAATATCTGTTCTAGCAGCAGACAGTTGGCCCGCAGCTCTAGACATCAGCAAATCCCACGCCATCACCAGCCGCAGCTCCAGCCAGTCATCCTTGTCAGCAGCAATGATATGCGATAAACTATTTTTCAGGACAATATATTAATGCTCTTCTCACCCACTACATGAACATG